>JBBDGP010002217.1:1340000-2065358 GCA_037952835.1 Lithobates septentrionalis
GCAGGGTGCTATGATGTTTTCAGGAAGCTATGTACAGGTCCCTACCAGCCCCTCCCACTAGACCACCTGCATAGCATAGAGAAGCACAGAGGCTCAGTGATGACATCACTTTTTTTTTTAGATCCAGTGATGTCACCACTGGGCCTCTGTGCTTCTCTATGCTATGCAAATGGCTCATGTCTAGTGTGGAGGGACTGGCAGGGACCTATACATAGCTTCCTGAAAACATCACAGCACCCTGCCTCACTATTATAAGGTATATAATGATAACACTGGGTCTAATATAATGCAATGAAAGTGAAAAAAAAGTGTATTTAAACTACAATTAGAATGTTGATGATGGGGGCAGGGACAAAACATGGAAGGCAAAATTTAAGCAAAATAACTTTGGATATAAACCTTTTACTACCAGAGCCACTATTACATTAGTTAAAACCTCCAAATTATTATATATTTTCTGAAACCTTGAGAATAAAATGGTAGTAATAATGGTAGTAACTGTTAATCAAACTCATATTCAAAAAAATATACTAAAATACATTTTAGCACATGCAAACACAATATATTATCCATTGTTTAGATTATATATACATTTTATATAATATATTAGGTTACCTGGAATAAATAAATACCAGACATGCATTGTTTAGAAGCCTCTTCAGGTCAGTTAAGAGCAAAGCCATGAATGCTGGTCATAGAATTATTGCTTTCAGTCTGGCACAATTGTCTTTTTTAAAATCATATGTGTGTGTGTATTTGTTTAATTTTTTTTACTTAAAGCGGAGGTTCGCTAAAAAAAAAATATTAAAAGCCAGCAGCTACAAATACTGCAGCTGCTGACTTTTAATACATGGACACTTACCTGTCCAGGGAGCCCGCGATGTCGGCAGCCGAAGCCGATCCGTCCTTCGGCTCTCGGCTGCTGCTGCCGCCATCCTCGGTATGGGAATAAGGAAGTGAAGCCGTGCGGCTTCACTTCCTGGTTCCCTACTGCGCATGCGCGAGTAGCACTGCGCGTCCTCTCTGGTCCCTGCTGTGTTCTGTGTCTCACAGAACACAGCGGTGGAGGAGAGCGTAGGCGCCAGAAGTGGCGTAGGTCACCGCAAGCTCCGCAGTGATCTATGCCAGCAAGTGGGAGCAAATACCTGTATTAGACAGGTATCTGCTCCCTCCTCCCCCCTGAAAGGTGCCAAATGTGACACCGGAGGGGGTGAGGACTCCAAAAAGTGGAAGTTCCATTTTTGGGTGGAACTCCACTTTAACTTGCTATCACAAATGGGGACTGATAAGCCCCCTATGTTATAGCACAGTGGACCCCTAACAGACCTTTGCACTCCACTGAAGCCAATCAAGCACAGATCATGCTTAACCACTTGCCACTAACCACTTGCCGACCAGCTCACGAATAAGTATACTGCGGCAGATTGGCAGGGCTGCTGGCAGATCTTCTGTTCCCAGTGATCAGGAACAGTGATCTCTGTCATGTCCCAGTGAGCCCATCCACCCTACAGTTAGAACACACCTAGGGAACACACTTAACCCCTTGATCACCACCTAGTGTAAACCCCTTCCCTGCCAGTGTCAATAAACAACTTTCTTCCAACATAAACAAGTCTGCATGGACAAGTCAAACAATATACAACATACTTTGTACAGCAGTTGTCATTGTCTTAAACAAAATGTATTCAGCTGCTAATTGAGGGCATAGCCAATGCCCCCCCCCCCTTTCAGGTGGACTAAACCTAACAATTTTTCCACCTGACCAAAACAAAAATAAAATACAGGTCATACTCGAAAAATTAGAATATCGTGCAAAAGTTAATTTATTTCACAAATGCAACTTAAAAGGTGAAACTAATATATGAGATAGACTCATTACATGAAAAGCAAGATAGTTCAAGCCGTGATTTTGTCAGAATTGTGATGATTATGACTTACAGCTCATGAAAACCCCAAATCCACAATCTCAGAAAATTAGAATATTACATGCAATCAATAAAACATGGATTGTACATAGAACAATATCGGACCTCTGAAAAGTATAAGCATGCATATGTACTCAGAACTTGGTTTGTGCCCCTTTTGCAGCAATTACTGCCTCAATGCGGTGTGGTATGGAAGCCATCAGCCTGTGGCACTGCTGAGGTGTTAGGAAGACTAGGATGCTTCAATAGCGGCCTTCAGCTCTTCTGCATTGTTCAGTCTCATGTCTCTCATCTTTCTCTTGGCAATGCCACATAGATTCTTTATGGGGTTCAGGTCAGGCGAGTTTGCTGGCCAATCAAGCACAATAATTCCACGGTCATTGAACCAGGTTTTGGTGCTTTTGGCAGTGTGGGCAGGATTTAAGTCCTGCTGGAAAATGAAGTCAGCATCTCCATAGAGCTCGTCTGCGGAAGGAAGCATGAAGTGCTCCAAAATCTCCTGGTAGATGGCTGCGTTGACCCTGCACTTAATGAAGCACAGTGGACCAACACCAGCAGATGACATGGCTCCCCAAATCAACACAGACTGTGGAAACTTCACACTGGACTTCAAGCATCTTGCAGTGTGTGCCTCTCCATTCTTCCTCCATACTCTGGGTCCTTGGTTTCCAAATGAGATGCAAAATTTGCTCTCATCAGAAAAGATGACTTTGGACCGCTGAGCAACAGACCAGGTCTGTTTTTCTTTAGCCCAGGTAAGATGTTTCTGTCGTTGTTTGTTGTTCAGGAGTGGCTTGACAAGAGCAATACGACATTTGAAGCCCATGTCCAGAATCCGTCTGTGTGTAGTGGCTCTTGATGCACTGACTCCAGCCTCAGTCCACTCCTTGTGAAAGTCCCCAACACTTTTGAATGGCCTTTTCCTGACAATCCTGTCCAGGCTGCGGTCATCCCTGCTGCTTGTGCACCTTTTTCTTCCACACTTTTCCCTTCCACATAACATTCTATTAATGTGCTTTGATACAGCACTTTGAGAACATCCAACTTCTTTTGCAATTACCTTTTGAGGCTTTCCCTCCTTATGGAGGGTGTCAATGATGGTTTTCTGCACAACTGTCAGGTCAGCAGTCTTTCCCATGATTGTGATTCCTACTGAACCAGACAGAGACCATTTAAAGGCTCAGGAACCCTTTGCAGGTGTTATTGCTTAATTAGCTGATTAGAGTGGGACACTTTGAGCCTAGAATATTGAACCTTTTCACAATATTCTAATTTTCTGAGATTGTGGATTTGGGGTTTTCATGAGCTGTAAGCCATAATCATCACAATTATGACAAATCATGGCTTGAACTATCTTGCTTTGCATGTAATGAGTCTATCTCATATATTAGTTTCACCTTTTAAGTTGCATTAGTGAAATAGATGAACTTTTGCACGATATTCTAATTTTTCGAGTATCACCTGTAAATGAATAAACAAATAACAAAAAAAAAATTGCAAAAAATGAACCACTTCAATATAGGGCACTTTCGCACCTTCCTGCCCAGGCCAATTTTCAGCTTTCAGTGCTGTCACTTTTTAAATGACAATTTCGCGGTCATGCTACACTGTACCCAAATTTTTATCATTTTTTTCCCACAAATAGAGCTTTCTTTTAGTGGTATTTGATCACTTCTGCATTATTTATTTTTTGCTAAACGAATAAAAAAGGACCCAAAATTTTGAAAAAAATAGTTTTTCTTTGTTTTTGTTATAAAATGTTGTAAATAAGTAAGTTTTCTCCTTCACTGATGGGCTCTGATAAGGCGGCACCGATGAGGTGGCACAAATGAGATGGCACTGATAAGCAGCACTGATAGGTAGCACTGATGGGCATTGATAGGTGGCACTGATGGGCACTCGTAGGTGGCACTGGTGGGCACTGATAGGCGACACTGATGGGCACTGAAAGGCTGCACTGATGGGTACTGAAAGGTGGCACTGAAGGGCATTAATAGGCACTGATTTCTGGCACTGATTTTACTGATAGGCATCACTGGTGACACTGACACTGGCACTGGTAGGCATTTTTCATTGGCACTGATTGGCAGCTGCCTGGACACTGATTGGCAGCTGCCTGGGCACTGATTGGCATTTCCCTGGTGGTCTAGGGTGGCATACCTGGTGGTCCAGTGTGGTGGTCATCCCTGGTGGTCCTGGCGCCATCCTGGTGGTTCTGGTCTGGCATCCGAGGGGGGGCTGTGCTGATAAACAATCAGCATAGACCCCCCTGTCAGGAGAGCAGCCGATCGGCTCTCCTCTACTTGCGTCTGTCAGACGCGAGTGAGGAAAAGCCGATCAAGGGCTCTTCTTGTTTACATCATGATCAGCCATGATTGAACACGGCTGATCACATTGTAAAGAGTTTCTTTCAGAGACTCTTTACCTAGATCAGAGTTGCGGTGTGTCAGACTGACATGCCGCAACAACATTCGCCGCAATGCGCGCCCTCCAGCGGCTTGGTATCCTGACCACATCATATGAAGTCCGGTCAGCATAAAACAACCACTTTGCCTATGTCATTTTGCTATATGGCGGGCGGCAAGTGGTTAAAAAAATAAAAAATAAATAAAATCTATATTTCTCCCACTTTCTCTTCAAAGGTGTGTGACTTATCCTGTCAATATGCAGGCTACATCAGATAACCAAGGGTGATCAGCCCCTCACTCACCAGCACACTTGACCAGCTACACAGGCCTAAAACAATTTGCATTAGCAATACAATAAACGTTAACACATACACATATACCAGCCAAAAATCTCACCAGGTATTGCGCGTCCGCCCACTGATGAAATATTTCATAGAACTTTCTGGACCACTCACGCAGGGCTTCAGAGTTCACAAACCAGTGCAAATCTTGTCCACAGTAGAGAAGGCTTTCAGTTCTAGGTGTAGTTGATTCCTTAGTGTCATGGTTATGCAATAGAGTTTGTCTGTCAGCGTACCTCTCACCATGTGTTCATCTCTAGAGACCAGCCACTCTCACCTGACTGCTTTTATAATCTCTCCTCTAAGCATGGCTCCACCCCAGCTTCTATCAGAGAACTCTATATATTTACCTGTGCACTGCAGGCCAGCCCTGCTGATCAACATTGTGTGTTTGGCTTCTTGTTTCCTGCTTGCCGTGTGCTCTATGTTTGTCTCTGTTACCGACCTTGGCGTGTTCTCGACTTTTCCTGTCTGCTCTTGACCATGACTTTTTGGCGTGTCCCCGACTATCCCTGTTTGCCTGTGACCCTGAACCTTTGCCGTGTAATCTGTTGTCCTTGTCTGCTAGTTGCCCCGACCTTGGCTTATTCCCTTACTATCCCTATCCTCCTGTTGCCTACTGTGGGCGTGAGCTAGGGGACCCTGGGGGTCGCAACCTGGAGCCAGTTGCAGCCCAGTCCATCCTCACCACTAGAGGCTCTGGTGAACACCTGCTGGCTCTTAGACTCCGCGCCCTAGGCAATCTTACGCTCTAACCCCTGTGGTATCCGTGTTGGTGTTCCAGCACCCCTGCCTTCCTTTACCATCCTGACGGTGCACTCCTGATCCCAACAGTGTGCATCTGTCACCTGGCCTCAGGTGGCCTGACAGTTTGATCAGCCGTGGACCTGGCTGACATGCCGCTTCCTGCAGCCAATCCATTGCAGGGCATAGTTCGCAGACTCGAAACCCAGGAATCCAATCAGACTCAGGTGATGCGATTTCTTCAAGATCTGGCTACCCACTTCGAGCAGCTTCAGGCCTCCTTGGGAACCCCGAACCTGCAGCCTTGAGTACAATCAGCAGCTGCACCTATCGCACCAGTCGCAGCCACGCATTCATTATTACTGCCAGCTCCGTCCCATTTCTCTGGGGACTCCAAAGGGAACTGGAGCACCTGATACTGGCAGGATCTTCATGACAGCACCATTCATTTTGAGCTCCAGCCTCAAAACCTTCTGTCTGATCTGGCTAAAGTAGCCTATATCATTTCCCTCCTCTCCGATGAAGCATTAGCCTGGGCTGCCCCCCTGTGGGAGAAGAAGGATCTGGTAGTTTACAGCCTGTCCGACTTCTTGAAGCTCTTTTGTAACATCTTAGAGGAGCCAGCTCGAGTTTGTTCAGCGGCTACTGCCCTTTTACGCCTTCGCCAAGAATCTTGTTCAGTTGGACAATATGCGCTTCAGTTCCGTATCCTCACAGCTGAATTGAGCTGGAACAATGAGGCCCTGGTCGCAACCTTTTTATATGGCCTCTCTGACCGAGTGAAAGACGAATTAGCAGTTAGAGCCATCCCCGCAGGTCTGGACAATGTAATTTCCTTGTGCAATCAGATTGACATTCGTTTCCAGGAGTGGTCCCTAGAAAAAAAGACGCCAGCAATCCCTGGGCCCTAGTCAGCCAGAGGTCTTCCCCCGTCGCCCTGTGGAGCATCCTCTGCCTGCTGAGGAACCTATGCAGCTGGGCTGGACCAGACTAACCCCTGAAGAACGTGCTAGGCTCAAAACTCTGGGCTTGTGTCTTTATTGTGGGGGCAAGGGTCATTTTCGTGACTCCTGTTCGCTTCGTCTGGGAAATGCTCAGGTCTAATACATTTAGGGGGTGTAATATTGGAACCAGAAACATCACCTTCTCGTCTTCTTCTTCCGGTGTTCCTCCATGTAGGCCCTTCTCCCCCATCGGTCATAGCATATATGGACTCCAGGGCTGCCGGCAATTTTATGGACTGGAGAACTGCTTCTTCTATGAAGCTTACCCTTTCTCCCCTCACTACACCACTGGTAGTCCCGGCAATTGATGGCACTGTGCGCCCAGGGGGCCCTATCCGCTTACAGACGCTACCTATTAGGAGTGGATTTCCTTCCTCATTATACCCAAGGCCTCTACCCCCATTGTATTGGGCCTTCCTTGGCTACAGCTCCACTCTCCACATGTGGACTGGGTCTCTGGGCAGATCCTGGCTTGGGGTCCTTCGTGTTTTTCGTCCTGTCTTCTCAAGGTGGCCCCCAAGGAGAGACTTCCCATTGCTACCACATCCATATCTTCTGATCTTCCCGCGGCATACAGCGATTACCGGGATGTGTTCTGTAAGAAGTCTGCTGAGGTTCTTCCTCCCCACAGGTCTTTTGACTGTGCTATTGACCTTGTCCCTGGAGCAACTCTGCCCAGGGGTCGTACCTACCCTCTGTCCATTCCAGAGACCCAGGCCATATTTGAGTATGTCGCCGAGAATCTGGAGAGAGGTTTCATCCGGAAAACCTCATCACCTGCAGAAGCAGGGTTCTTTTTCGTTGCCAAAAAGGATGGTACCCTGAGACCCTGCATCGACTATCGAAGTTTAAATGCAGTGACTATCAAAAACCGATACCACTTACCTCTAAAATCTGAGCTATTTGACAGGTTGAAGGGGGCTCTCAGAGGTGCATACAATCTCATTTGACTACGGGAAGGTGACGAATGGAAGACTGCGTTTAACACTAGGGACGGGCATTACAAATACCTGGTTATACCTTTTGGTTTGTGTAATGCTCCAGCTGTGTTTCAAAACTTTGTCAATGAAATCTTCAGGGATCTACTGTACCAGTTTGTTGTCATCTATCTGGATGACATTCTCATCTTTTGCGAAAATCTGCTTGCTCACAGAAACCATATCCGCACCGTACTTCAGCGCCTTAGAGAGAATAATCTCTATGCCAAGCTGGAGAAATGTTCCTTTGAATGTTCTGAGGTCCTGTTTCTGGGATGTTTTGTTTCTAGTTTGGGTCTTCATATGGATCCCGGAAAAGTCTCGGCCATTACCAACTGGCCCCTTCCTGCTAGCCTCAAGGCCACACAGCGCTTTCTTGGCTTCACAAATTATTATAGGCAGTTCATAAGGAATTACTCTTCTACTGTCGCGCCTATTATCGCTTTGATCAAGAAGGGTGCGAATGCGAAAGACTGGCCTCCCAAGGCTGTCTCTGCATTTCACAATCTGAAACAGGCCTTTGTTTCTGGACCTCTCTTGAGGAGACCAAATCCTGGGGACCCATTTTTTATTGAAGTAGACGCTTCTTCGATGGGGTTGGGAGCTGTGCTTCTTCAGTTCTTTGAGAAGAGATGTCAACCATGTGTGTTCTCCGAAAAATTTTCTCAGGCAGAGAGAAATTATGCCATTGGTGATCGGGAACTTCTCGCAAATAAATTGGCGCTGGAGGAGTGGTGTCACCTCTTGGAGGGTTCCCCTCACTCCATAACGATCTTTACTTATCACAAGAATCTACAATACCTACAGAATGCTAAAGTCTGAACCCCAGACAGGCCAGGTGCAGTCTCTTCTTTTCCCGTTTTAAATTCACGATTACGTACAAACCTGGTTCCTGCCACGGTCGGGCTGATGCGCTCTCTAGGTCTTTTGACACTTTGGACGAGGAGTCCACCCCTGAGCCGATCATTCCGACCGCATGCATTGTTGCCCATTCTACCACCCTGGAATCAAAAATTCCTCGTGGCAAGACCTTTGTTCCCACTGAGCTAAGATCCTTAGTTGGGGACATGATTCCAAGGTGGCAGGTCATGCTGGGTTCCTCCGATCCTTCCTGTTCATCGGTCATCACTACTGGTGGCCTAATCTCCGCTCGGATGTTAAAGATTACGTTAAGGCTTGTCATGTCTGTGCTCAGTCTAAATCCAACACACAAGCCCCTGCTGGTCTTCTCATGCCCTTGCCCATTCCTAAGGAGCCCTGGTCTCAGATTGCCATGGATTTTATCACCGATCTTCCGCTGTCGGAGAATAATACAGTCATTTGGGTGGTAATCGATTGGTTCTCCGAGATGGCTCATTTTGTTCCTCTTCCTGGTCTCCCTTCTGCCCCTGCCTTGGTTCCCATTTTTGTATGAGAGATTTTCCGCCTTCATAGTGTTCCTTCCCATCTCGTTTCGGACAGAGGTGTTCAGTTTACTTTTCGTTTTTGGAGAGCCTTTTGCAAATCCCTCAACATTACCTTTGATTTTACCTCTTCTTACCATCCCTAATCCAATGGCCAGACTGAGAGGGTTAATCAGGAGTTGGAGGTCTTTTTCCATACCTTGGTCTCAGCTCATCAAGATGATTGGGCATCACTACTCCCGTGGGCAGAGTTCTCCCACAATAATCATGTCAACGTCAGTTTTCAGAAAACACCCTTTATCACTGTTTATAGAAGACATCCTCAACTCCCTCTTCCTATGAACTGTTCTTCCGACATTCCAGCTTTGGCTACTGTTCAGGAATCATTCAATTCCATGTGGGTTGACATTCATGATTCCTTCCAGAAAGCTGCCAACAAATTCAAAAGTTTTGCTGACCGTCGCAGGCGTAAGCCGCCTTCTCTACAGCCAGGAAGCAAAGTCTGGCTCTCCACCAGGAACATCACACTCAGGGTTCCTTCTCTCAAATTTGCCCCAAGATTCATTGGTCCGTACACCATAACTTCTAAACTGAATCTGGTTTGTTTCAAGCTCCAGATTCCCAAAAGCCTCAAAATCTCTAACTCCTTCCATGTTGCCCTTCTGAAGCCTTTAGTCCTCAATAAGTTCTCTCGTCCTTTCTCTACTGCAGCGCCGGTCTCTGAGGATAATCAGGAGTACGAGGTCAGCCAAATTTTGGATTCCCGACTCTGTAGAGGCATTATCCAGTACCTCGTGCATTGGAAAGGGTTTGGTCCTGAGGAGAGGTCGTGGATCACTACTTCTGAGGTCTTTGCACCTCGTCTGTTGAGGAAGTTTCATTTGAAATTCTACTCTAAACCTGGTCCCAGGCGGGGAAGGGGGAGGCCTCGTAAGAGGGGGGATACTGTCATGGTTATGCAATAGAGTTTGTCTGTCAGCTTACCTCTCACCATGTGTTCATCTCTAGAGACCAGCCACTCTCACCTGACTGTTTTTATAATCTCTCCTCTAAGCATGGCTCCACGCAGCTCCTATCAGAGAACTCTATATTAACCCGTGCACTGCAGGCCAGCCCTGCTGATCAACATTGTGTGTTTTGCTTCCTGTTTCCTGCTTGGCGTGTGCTCTACGTTTGCCTCTGTTACCAACCATTGGCGTGTTCTCGACTATCCCTGTCTGCTCGTGACCCTGACCTTTTGGTGTGTCCCCGACTATCCCCATTTGCCTGTGACCCTGAACCTTTGGCGTGTACTCTGTTGTCCTTATCTGCTAGTTGCCCCAACCTTGGCTTATTCCCTTACTATCCCTATCCTCCTTTTGCCTACTGTGGGCGTGAGCTAGGGGACCCTGGGGGGGTCGCAACCTGGAGCCAGTTGCAGCCCAGTCCATCCTCACCACTAGAGGTTCTGGTGAACACCTGCTGGCTCTTAGACTCCGCGCCCTAGGGAATCTTATGCTCTAACCCCGGTGGGATCCGTGTTGGTTTTCCAGTAGCCCTGCCTTCCTTTACCAGCCTGACTACAATCCGCAGCAGTCAGCCATAGGGTCCACTACCTTGCGGTGCACACCTGTTCCCAACGGTGTGCATCTGTCACCTGGCCTCAGGTGGCCTGACACTTAGCTTATAGGGACTCAAGACAAAAATACATTAGGGTTTGGATTCTGGGCAGAAATAAATTCCACACGCCTTCTGGGGTGCCAATTGAAATAACTTCTAAAATAAATATTACCGAGGCTGGTCATGGATTCCCTCTATTTATTCCATAAATGTATTAACTTGACTACTCCTATAATTAGCTAGTCTATCAAAACCCTGTTGATAAGTACAATGATATAAGGTTAGAAAACAAACACTGCTTGGTAAAACAACATCTTATTTATTTCCCAAGAATATAGGAAGATGCTAACATGAAAACACTAAAGGAAGATATTACAAAGCATATAACAAAAGAAACATCAAATATACATATCACAAGGCTATCCTCTAGATATTGTCTCATCAGCTGGGCTCAAAATGGTAACAGAGAGCCATGAGGCTCAGAGAACCATCAGACAGGAGCCAAGAGTGAAAAAGGGACAATTTCCCTTCTGCATGCACTTTTTTTTTCTTTTTAAATATAATTTTTTTTTTATTGAATTCCAAGAAAGGGCAGGGCCCAAGTATTACAACAATAACATGTAACGGTTGAGGTCGCAGCCTCAATTGCAGTAACTTATTAAATAAAGTAACACACTACAGTAAGCAGGAATTATTCATCATTGCAAATGTTACATATGTGTGCAATTCCAAGAATAGAATTCTCAGTCATTTCGTATCTTGCTTCCTCTGTGTTTTAGGTAACTTGTGTACAATTGTTATTAAACAAAATAGGGCAGCCCTTTCCTGGCTACTATTTTTCTACACTTAAGAATAAATAGTTAGAATAGGAAGAATTAGGATAGAGTGGAGTTATTCAGAAGGGGGAGAAGTGAGGGGGGAGGTAAGGAATGGAAAAGTAGGTAGTAGGGGGGTAGTTAAAGGTAGGGGAATAGGTCTAGCTGTGGCTCTGGTCAGCAATGTCGCTTAACCACTTCAGCCCCGGAAGGTTTTACCCCCTTCCTGACCAGAGCACTTTTTACAATTCGGCACTGCGTCGCTTTAACTGCTAATTGCGCGGTCATGCAATGCTGTACCCAAACGAAATTTCCGTCCTTTTCTTCCCACAAATAGAGCTTTCTTTTGATGGTATTTGATCACCTCTGCCGTTTTTATTTTTTGCGCTATACACGGAAAAAGACCGAAAATTTTGAAAAAAAATGATATTTTCTACTTTTTGTTCTAAAAAAAATCCAATAAACTCAATTTTAGTCATACATTTAGGCCAAAATGTATTCGGCCACATGTCTTTGGTAAAAAAAATGTCAATAAGTGTATATTTATTGGTTTGCGCAAAAGTTATAGCTCCTACAAACTAGGGTACATTTTCTGGAATTTACACAGCCTTTAATTTATGACTGCCTATGTCGTTTCTTGAGGTGCTAAAATGGCAGGGCAGTACAAAACCCCCACAAATGACCCCATTTTGGAAAGTAGACACCCCAAGGAAATTGCTGAGAGGCATGTTGAGCCCATTGAATATTCATTTTTTTTGTCCCAAGTGATTGAATAATGACAAAAAAAAAAAAAAAATTACAAAAAGTTGTCACTAAATGATATATTGCTCACACAGGCCATGGGCATATGTGGAATTGCACCCCAAAATACATTTAGCTGCTTCTCCTGAGTATGGGGATACCACATGTGTGGGACTTTTTGGGAGCCTAGCCGCGTACGGGGCCCCGAAAACCAATCACTGCCTTCAGGATTTCTAAGCGCGTACATTTTTGATTTTACTCCTCACTACCTATCACAGTTTCGGAGGCCATGGAATGCCCAGGTGGCATAAAACCCCCCAAAATGACCCCATTTTGGAAAGTAGACACCCCAAGCTATTTGCTGAGAGGCATGGTGAGTATTTTGCAGCTCTCATTTGTTTTTGAAAATAAAGAAAGACGAGAAAAAAAATTTTTTTTTTCTTTTTTCAATTTTCAAAACTTTGTGACAAAAAGTGAGGTCTGCAAAATACTCACTATACCTCTCATCAAATAGCTTGGGGTGTCTACTTTCCAAAATGGGGTCATTTGGGGGGGGGGTTTGCCACCTGGGCATTCCATGGCCTCCGAAACTGTGATAGGCAGTGAAGAGTGAACTCAAAAATTTACGGCCTTAGAAAGCCTGAAGGCGGTGCTTGGATTTCGGGGTCCCGTACGTGGCTAGGCTCCCAAAAAGTCTCACACATGTGGTATCCCCATACTCAGGAGAAGCAACAGAATGTATTTTGGGGTGTAATTTCACATATTCCCATGGCATGTTTGAGCAATATATCATTTAGTGACAACTTTGCGCAAAAAAAAAATGAAAAAAATAAAAAATTGTCTCTTTCCCGCAACTTGTGTCACAATATAAAATATTCCATGGACTCGACATGCCTCTCGGCAAATAGCTTGGGGTGTCTACTTTCCAAAATGGGGTCATTTGGGGGGGTTTTGAACTGTCCTGGCATTTTATGCACAACATTTAGAAGCTTATGTCACACATCACCCACTCTTCTAACCACTTGAAGACAAAGCCCTTTCTGACACTTTTTGATTACATAAAAAAAAAATTTTTTTTTGCAAGAAAATTACTTTGAACCCCCAAACATTATATATTTTTTTAAAGCAAATACCCTACAGATTAAAATGGTGGGTGTTTCATTTTTTTTTTTTCACACAGTATTTGCGCAGCTATTTTTCAAACGCATTTTTTGGGGAAAAAACACACTTTTTTAAATTTTAATGCACTAAAACACACTATATTGCCCAAATGTTTGATGAAATAAAAAAGATGATCTTAGGCCGAGTACATGGATACCAAACATGACATGCTTTAAAATTGCGCACAAACGTGCAGTGGCGACAAACTAAATACATTTTTAAAAGCCTTTAAAAGCCTTTACAGGTTACCACTTTAGATTTACAGAGGAGGTCTACTGCTAAAATTACTGCCCTCGATCTGACGTTCGCGGTGATACCTCACATGCATGGTGCAATTGCTGTTTACATTTGACGCCAGACCGACGCTTGCGTTCGCCTTAGCACGAGAGCAGGGGGGACAGGGGTGCTTTTTTTTTTTTTCTTTATTATTATTATTTTTTTTTTATCTTATTTTTAAACTGTTCCTTTCATTTTTTTTTTTTAAATCATTTTTATTGTTATCTCAGGGAATGTAAATATCCCCTATCATAGCAATAGGTAGTGACAGGTACTCTTTTTTGCAAAAATTGGGGTCTATTAGACCCTAGATTTCTCCTCTGCCCTCAAAGCATCTGACCACACCAAGATCGGTGTGATAAAATGCTTTCCCAATTTCCCAATGGCGCTGTTTACATCCGGCGAAATCTAAGTCATAAAATGCTCGTAGCCTCCGGTTTCTTAGGCCATAGAGATGTTTGGAGCCACTCTGGTCTCTGATCAGCTCTATGGTCAGCTGGCTGAATCACCGGCTGCATTTTCAGGTTCCCTGTTGAGACAGGAGAGCCAGAGAAAAACACGGAAGACGTTGGGGGGGGGCATTCCCTCCCACTGCTTGTAAAAGCAGTCTAGAGGCTAATTAGCCGCTAGGATTGCTTTTACATGAAAGCCGCCCGCTGGCTGAAAAGAATGATACCAAGATGATACCTAAACCTGCAGGCATCATTCTGGTATAACCACTCAAAGTCGTGAATGGCGTACCTGAAGACAAAAAAATGGTTAACAATAAAGCACAGTAAACTGTAAAGTATAAAAAATTGCATACCTGAAAAGCAAACATGATAAAACATAATAACAATAAAACATTGCAGAATAGAATACAGTAAAAAAGAGCAGAACAATAGAGAGAATAGAGAGAGAGAGAACAATAAAACGACAACTATTTTTTTTTTTATTTTATATTTTTGTTTGTGTTTTTTTTTTTTTTTACACTTTTTTTTGTAACTAACTTTTATAACTGTAACCGGTTCCAGGTTCGGGTCTCTCAAAATGCGATGGCATCTTGGGAGACCCTGTGAAAGTGTGTCCTAGTCTGTGAAATGCTGTACCCTACGCTAATACTCAACTAGTGCATGGTAGCGTTCAAAACATTCACCAATGCAAAGACCAGGAATGTCAGGACAGGAGGGACAATAATAGCGGGTGTCACGCCTATATCCGCGCTTGCTGCAGACACAACATCTTTTTTGGGGGGGTTCGCTGGGTAGGGGTACTCGGGAGGACATAAAGAAAATGCCTCTCATGCAGCCGACTGCATTTGGTTGGGGATGTGAATGGGGGAAGTACGGGCGCTGCAGAAGCGGTGGGTTCCCAATCAGGATTGGCGAATGCAGCAGGAAGGGCACTATGGGCACGACGGGCCTGTGTTTGTCTTTTTGGTGGCAGCGGGACACTACTTGTGCTTGCCACCTCACCAGCTTGAACTGCACTTATGGGACTCGCCACGTCACCAAGTGTTACTGCAGTGCTGGTTTGACTACGACCGGGGTGTACTAGGCCACTGGTGCTTGCCAGTTCACCAAAACACTACCAAAAAAAACTGTTAGCGATCGCAGGGATCAGGCCTGACTCTGCGAACGCTGCAGTTATGCGTTTAGTGTTTTGTAAGTGACAGTGATCGATCGATACTGCACTTGGGTGGGCTGGGCTGGGCCGGGCGGAGGGGAAAAACGCAGGTGCTAGCAGGTATCTGGGCTGATCCCGCTAACACTGCGTGTTTGGGAACCCTAAACTGCTGGGGACGCTAGTATAGATCTGATAGGATCAGATATTGATCCGTTCAGATACTATACCACTAAGGGAGGTGTACGGTGCGTGCGTGGGTGTTAGCAGTACTGGTGCTAACCTGACGCTGCTTGGGGCTGGTGCTTGCCAGTTCACCAAAACGCTACCAAGAAAACTGTTAGCGATCGCAGGGATCAGGCCTGACTCTGCGAACGCTGCAGTTATGCGTTTAGTGTTTTGTAAGTGACAGTGATCGATCGATACTGCACTTGGGTGGGCTGGGCTGGGCCGGGCGGAGGGGAAAAACGCAGGTGCTAGCGGGTATCTGGGCTGATCCCGCTAACACTGCGTTTTTGGGAACCCTAAACTGCTGGGGACGCTAGTATAGATCTGATCGGATCAGATATTGATCCGTACAGATACTATACCACTAAGGGAGGCGTATGCTGCGTGCGTGGGCGTTAGCGGTACTGGCGCTAATCTGACGCTGCCTGGGGCGATGCATATCACCACCGGGCGATCAGGGGGCTAAACCTTTATTCGGTAATAAACAGCGGGTGCCCTGACACTATAAAAAATAAACGAACTAACCAGCGTCACCCGTAACGGTTATACGGTGATCAGTGGTGAAAGGGTTAACTAGGGGGCAATCAAGGGGTTAAAACATTTATTCGGTAGTATATGGGTGTCACTGACGCTATAAAACGCTGACGGCGAACCTAAATATTTACCTCCCTAACTAGCGTCACCAGCGACACTAATACAGCGATCAGAAAAATGATCGCTTAGTGACACTGGTGACGGGGTGATCAAGGGGTTAAAACTTTATTAGGGGGGGTTAGGGGGGTACCCTAGACCTAAAGGGGGCTAATACTCACTGCCCTAACACTGTAACTGTCACAAACTGACACCGAACAGTAATCAGAAAAAAATAAAATAAATACTGCTTGGTGTCAGTTTGTGACAGGGGGGGGTGATTGGGGGGCGATCGGGGGGCGATCGGGGGGGGTGTTTTATGTGCCTGGCATGTTCTACTGTGTGTGTTTGTGTTGTGTGCACTCACATGTCTTCTCTCCTCGGCGCTGGAACGGAAACTGCCAAGCCGAGGAGAGATGACATCACATCCTCTGCCTGTGTGAAACTACACACAGGCAGAGGAGGATTCCCATTGGCTGGGAGCGATCGCGAGGGGGGGCCACGATCGGATGGTCCCCCCCTCGCCTCCCAACGCTCCCAGTGAAATGCCGACCGCCGCTGGCACCGGGGGGGGGGGCCCGCGGGAGGCAGATCACGTATGGGTACGTGATTCTGCCTGCCCGTGCCATTCTGCCGCAGTATATCTGCGTTAGGCGGTCGGCAAGTGGTTAATCACCTGATGTCATTTGGAGGTTCAGGAGACCAGGAGGGTTTTCCCCTCATCAGAGAATATGAACAAATTCTAGAGACTCCAGGTTTTTGTGTAGATCTCGCGCCTGTCTTGTGCTGTCAGGATCAGATCCTCCATTTTATTTAGGTCTTCTACTTTCTTTAGCCAAGTCAAAGTGGTCGGTGGGCGTTGTTGTTTCCAGAGCATGGGAATACAGGATTTAGCAGCGTTCAGCAGATGGTGTAGAATAGACTTTTTATAGAGTCTAGGGGGGATGGTTGAGATATGGAATAGGAAGAAAGCCGGGTTGTGGGGAATTTGGTAGTCAGAATTAGCGCAGACAGCTGTCCAGAATTCCGTCAATTTAGGGCAAGTCCAGAAAATGTGTAACATTGTCCCAGTGGCTCTTTGACATCGCCAGCAATGTTCTGGGGTGTCAGGGGAAGATGGTATGTAGTCGGCTGGGCGTAAGATACCATCTCGTTAAAATTTTCAAATTGGTCTCTTGTATTTTAGTGCATAGCGAGGATTTGAGTGAAAATCTAATCATATTTTCTTTTTGGGGTGCAGTAAGAGTGCGGTGAAGGTCTGTTTCCCATTTTGATAGGTAAGGTAGTTGTGATTGTTCCAGGGGTGTATTCAGCAGTGCATATGTTTTGGATAGGACGTCCGAACAATATTCCTCAAAGGTGGTTAGCTGTCGATCAAAGCTGTGAGGGTCAGGGATAGACTGGAGAAAGTGGTGTATCTGTACTGCATTCCAAAATGTAAGTTGGAATGGGCCTGATGGGTCTCTCAGTTCCGGTATAGTGGGCCATTTTTCTTTGGTTACAAATTTGGATGCGTATTCGCAATCGGCAATTTGCAACGTTGGGAATTCTTTGGGTGATAGTCCTGGAGAGAAATGGGGGTGGCCTATGGGGTGGGGGTGGCCTATGACCGGGGTTAGTGGTGATGATTTTGTCATTAGTGAAGTTGGTAGTGTGGCCTGATAACATTATCGTAGTGTGTTTCCTATCAGTGGGTGAGATTTTAACTCTTGGGGGAGAGAGTCATAGCACCAAAGTGCACTTTTCAGGGGGATGTCGGTCTGGCTTTGTTCTATTTGTGCCCATAATTTTGACTTGAAATGTCATCCTAAATCAGTGATCCTGCCAAGGTGGATTGCCTGGTAATACCTACGGATGTCCGGCAGTGTCAGGCCTCCGAATGATTTCGGGAGGGATAATTGGGTACGGGGGATGCAGGGTTTCTTGTGTGCCCAGACAAATCTAGTGAATAATGCTTAGACTTGTCTAAAATAAGAGGTGGGTATCTTAATCAGTAGGGCCTGAAAAAAGTATAAATATTGTGGTAGAATGCTAATTTTTAGTAGGTTACACCCCCCCGAACCAGAAGTGCAGCCCTTTGTGCCATTTTGCTAGCAATATCCGAGTCTTCCTCGGGAATGGTGGGAAGTTATGTTCGCAAACATGGGATAGGTCAGATGGCATGTGTGTGCTGAGGTACTTTAGTGTGGACACCATCCATTTGAAGCGAAAGTTGGATTGAGAGGGTATGTGGCGGTAATGTTAATCCCATTGCTTCCGATTTGGAAAAGTTAATTTGTAAGTTGGAATGTGCTCCATATGCATCAAATTCCCTAATTAAAGTTGAGCAACGATATCGTCAGGTTCGTTGTAATGTTAATCCCATTGCTTCCGATTTGGAAAAGTTAATTTGTAAGTTGGAACGTGCTCCATATACATCAAATTCCCTAATTAAATTTGACAACGATATCGTCAGGTTCGTTAATTAAAAAAGTAAGTCATCGGCGTAAGCCGAGATTTTATGTTGTACTCCACCGATTGTTAAGCCCTGTATATTTGGGTTTGATCTGATCATGGATAGAAATGGTTCTAGTGAAAAGGCAAATAAAAGAGGGGATAGAGGGGATAGAGGGCAGCGCTGTCTTGTACCTTTCTTTATCGGGAAAGGGTCTGTTCACTTTTACTTGGGCAGTAGGGTTGGAATAAATCTTGGCTACCCGACCTAGCATCACCTCACCCAGTCCAATGTGCCAAAGCACTGAGATCATAAATGTCCAGTTTACTCGGTCAAATGCCTGTTCGGCATCACTGTTTAAAAAATGTAAAAGATTTAATTCCTTTGTCGTGTGGTCTCTTGCTTCCCTGGAAAGTATAAAGCCAGCTTGGTCTAGGTGGACTAGTTTCTGGAGGTGCTGTGCCAGCCGGCCAGCCAAGATCCTAGTGAACAACTTAAGGTCCACGTTCAAGAGTGAAATAGGCCTGTAGCTCCCACAAGATGTGGGGTCCTTTCCCTTGTGAATTACTGAGATGTGGGCTCTCCTGCGTGCACTTTTTACACATTTATTCAGACCCACTCGTAATCCACCCCCACTAGCCTCCTGTCCAATGAGATATTGCCAAGAGGTAATCCTTTTAATATATTTTATTTTTTTCCGCCCTGCTGCATTGGCATCCAACAGGGGCTGTTCATAGCTTGCCCTTTGATCTTCTGTAGCAAGACATTCATCAATCATCTTGTCAGCCATGGTCCCTTTTGAAGCTTGCTTGCAGAGCTAATTAAGGATTTCCATTACACCAGTTGGTCAGGAGCCAAGCTTTTGTTCTACAAAGCTTTGATGTGCAACTTGTTACATTCCAGTCACTTGGTATCAACCAGAAAGAGAAACTCCAGAAATATGATAATATTAAACCATGTTGCCTTCCAACACCAGGCTTGAGGCATGACTAGCTACTATTAATAGTACTATGACCTAGATAAATTGGAACCTTCACAGACATTTAGACCCCTTTCACACTGAAGGTGCTTTTCTGGCATTTTAGTGCTAAAAATAGCGCCTGTAAGGTGCCTCTCAAGCCTCCCCAGTGTGAAAGCCTGAGTGCTTGAAATCAATTGGCAGCGGTGCTGAAGCGCCTGCAAAGCACTTCAGCAGCGGCGCTTTGCAGGCGGTTTTAACCCTTTCCTTGGCAGCTAGCGGGTTTAAAAGCACCCCACTAGCGGCCGAAAAGCGCACTGCTAGCAGTCGAAAAGTGCTGATATTACAGCGGTAAAGCGCCGCTAAAACTAGCGGCGCGTTACCGCTGACGCGGCCCTCACCCCAGTGCAAAAGGGCTCTTACTGACTATAGCTATTTGCTTACCTTCAGTTTCTGAACTGTGTAAATAATTTTTTTTCCAATTGAAATTCCCAATCAAAGAAGGCTTTACGTCAGTAGGGTTGATTTACTAAAGGAGTAAAATGTTAATTTCATCCAATTATCTAATCATGTCAAGGAAAATTATTTTATTTCCTTGCACATGATTGAGCATTTGAAGTAAACACATTTTAACTGGGCGTTTTACTTTTCTATTAAATGAACACCACTCTATCATACATCTTCTTACCTGTCTCAAAAGCCTGTAGGAGAAGAGGCCATTGTCTGACTACCAGTTTACAAGCTAGTTCAAAGGTAGTGGGCAAAGGGTCTAACTAGCTGAGTTTCTTTGAGAGTGATATCATTTTCCTGGAGATATTTTGTGGCTTGTAGATCGGTAACCTATTGTAGAATAGTAACCCTATCAAAGACTTATCAGACATCAGGCTTTTGGACATGTTTTTCTTTAATAGCAATCATTTAATTTCATTTTCAAAATCCCTAAAATAAATTTGCTTTATACAGATGCATTACAAGAAGACAGGTCTGCCTTACTAGCGTTGAGAAGTTTGAATGCCGTCAATATGAATGCATCCCACGTCAAATTAAGTGTGAGCATTTGCGAGACCCAGTATGTGACAGTGACAATATGGAACATCCCAACATTTGCACTTTGTATCAAAGAGGAAAACAACTGTCATATAAGGGGTCATGCCAGGTAAGACTAAGTGACTAAGACTAAGTACAATTTGAAAGAACAAAAGTATTTTCTAGACAGCGTTCTCTGTTGATTAATTCTGACTACATATTATTTTTCTCTCCCACGACTACAGTGGATATTACTGAAACAGACACTGATACGAATGCTTCTTGTACGAAAGTTCTTAAGTAAGGAACTTTTGTTACTGTAAAACAATTCCCATTGTGTTTCCATCATATTATGTGCTTGTATCATTTCATTGTTTCATTTTTATATGCACCTTAAACTGTTTGCTTCATGACAGTCCAATAATACTAAATGTGTCTGTTCCATTTGTGAATATTCAAGGGATTAATCCAACCAACTTCAGACACGTAAAAAACTGCTAAACTGTAAACTTGCAAGTGAACAAAAAAGTACTCTCACAAGTTTTCTAGCTGATGTTTTAGTTAGTGTACAGTATGCTGCTACATTTCCAGTGTGTGTGCCATTTAAAAATGTTCCATTTTCTATCCTATGCTCTGAAGTTTGTTGAATTAATTAAAAATGTCTACTCATTTTCTTTGTTTTACTTTATCTTTTTTTTTTTTTTTAATCAAAAAAGGTTTTATTGCTCAAAAAACAAACAATACAGATATACATGCATCACAATACACTTCATTCAAGTACTGGAATATCTATCATTCAAGTAATACATTGTACAACCTGTTACTTTCAACATTTTGACTTCTGGTCCCTTCTAATTTGGCTGAAGGTTTATTCGCCAGTTACAATATACTTTCATCCTCCGTCCCTAGTTACCTGTCACCTACAGCCTCGCACTATGTTCCTCTTGTATTCTAGCTACCAACCGTCCGGCTGATACCCTTATCCTTCTTTGAATTTAAGCGCTTCTTAACAGTCTCATCTGAACCAGTTCCATGGGACTTATGCCAGGCACGTCCAGCCACGAGTCCCATAATTTGTCAAATTTTCCCGGGCTTCCCCTATGCTGATATATATATATTTTTCCATTATGAGTGTTTTTCCCATGTGTTGTATCCATGTTTTGCACCTCGGTGGCGTTGCAGATTTCCAGCCCAGGAGTATTACTTTTCTGGCCTGAAACAGAGCTCTTGCAAAGGCAGCTCTCGTCACCTCCTCCGCAATCGCCCCCTCCAGAACTGTTTTACTTTATCTTTGATTGACATTTGAATAATACTAAAAATGTTAGCAAGCTATGCCTGAAACATGCACACAGAAACCCCTTTTGTAAACAGGTCCCACAGTAGTCCCCACAGTGAAATAGTCTTAAATAAGTAGGGCTCTTTGCAGCTTTAATGAATATAATAACCCTGATTTAACAAACAAGTAGAGCATGTTCACTTTTATACTGAATTTCCACTTATCTTAGTGAATGAGGTAAAACAAGAGAAAATTTACTTTGCAAGGAATCATATGCAAGGAAAATTAAAAGTACAGATTTTTTTCACATATGTGTTTGGATGATTGAAATCAGCACAACTTTTTTTCATTTACTAAGCTAAATATAATTTCACTCTGGAAATAAAAAAAAATATAGCTTAGTGAATAGGGTGAAATTGCGCTGACTTTCATGCAAAAGCAAAAATCCTGTTTTTTTATTATACTTTTTTCAAATCCTTATTTTATTTTTTGAAAAAGCTTATTTTATGACAAACACATATGCCTTTAGAAGAAAAATACACAAGGGACCGCATCCAAAAAAAAAATAAAAACAAAAATACCAACTAAACCTACCGTTACATATTTAAACCTTACACAAAGAGGCATACCTACAGGGATCGCAATTGCAACCTGGCCTTATGCTGCAGGGAGCCCGTGCAACCCCCCTGTACACCTAGAGAGGAGGAGCGGTGAAGGGCGGCTGCATATAGAGAATCCGATCTCTCCATTTTTTACCTAGAGCCACTGAATGCCTGCTTCGCCTCCTCTTGCTCACGCAGGCATTCAGCAGCTGCAGGAGCAAAATGGAGAGATCGGTTCTTCTATATGCAGTCTCCCCACCGCTCCTCTTATCCAGCTTCCTTCTGCTGCCCCCCCCTATGTGCTCTTTCCCAACCCCCCTCATCCCCCTGCAGTGTTGCTAGGTTCTTTGGGTTCTTCCCTCCCCTCTCCTGTTGGCTGCTGTGGGGGATGTGTCAGAATGGAGAATGGGGAATGGGCCGGTGAATGTGTCATTTACCAGCCCCTTCCCTGACTGAATGAATAGAGTCAATGTACCAGTTACCGACTCTGTCCACTCATAACTGAAACATAACTGTGTTTATTATGCTTCAGTTTGTGAATGAATGGGAAGCTCTGTGCAGAGCTATTCCTGTTCATTCATCCTGTGCAGCTGAGGCTGCTGAGATAGAGATCAAATGTTTTTTTTTTAAATAACACTTACCTCGACTGTGCAGTTCATTCTGCACAGAGTGACCCGATCCTCATCTTCTGGGGTCACCCAATGGCGCTCGCGGCTCCTCCCTGCATCGGAAAACCCCCTAGGAGAAGCGTTCTCCTTGGGGGTTACCATGCGGGCTCGCGCCCGAGTCCAGCATTTGCGTCTAGACACAGAATGCCAGACTCGGCTCCGCCCCCAGCGTCATTGACTTTGATTGAAAGCAGCGGGAGCTAATGGCTGCGCTGCTATCAATCTGTCCAATCAAGAGCCGAGACCCTGGCCAGAGAGGGTTTACGTGTCTCTGGCATGGGAACGAATGGGCTCAGGTGAACAAAAAAGAGAGGGGCTGGTGGGCTGGTAAGTGACAGAAGTTTTTTCACCTTAATGCATCCTATTCATTAAGGTGAAAAAACACGAGGGTTTACAACCCCTTTAAGGGCCGTGTCCTTAATCTCCTTTCTCTGTCTCAAAGGTGATACATCAGAGGTCTGTTTAGACCCCTGATAAGTCACCAAAGCCCCCAGCAGGGTTCCTAAAACATTTTTTAAGAAATAATACAAAAATAATATTGTAAAAAAAAAAAAAAATGGAAAAAAATAATTTAAAAAAATTAAAAAGCAAAAATAAAAACCTACTGACATCAGTAGCGGGACTACCACAGTCACAAAGGTCAACCAGGCTCTGGCCTTCTGCCCTGGGTCCTGAAGGTTCTAGTTACGCCACTGATTACACATTCTAATCTACCCCATCCATCTGGTCCAAAAACATTTTATTTTACTCCAATGCCTTCTTCTTATTGGAAATTGAAGACGTAAACTTAATTCCAGTGACAAGAATCAGCAGACTCCTGCAGCTAAGATTACAGATGTATATGAACTTAGGTGGCTGCTCAGCTTGTACAAAACATTAAATGGCTGAGAGGAGCCATCACCGTTTGCAGGTATCTGCACATCCAGCAGTTACCTGGAGTTCAGGACAGATGTCTGAGCTTGGATGCATCTGTTTGCATCTAGCTACGATCATCTGTCCCTAACCGCAGGTAACTGCTGCATGTGCATTTACCCAAGGACAGCCAAAGCTGCTGTCAGCTTGTCATTCATTCACAGGGGCAGAGTGGCAGTAGCTAAATATAAACACTGGTTAATTCCAACTGCAAGAATCGTCTGATTCTTGCCAGCAGAATTTGCAGACCAGCCCCAATTGCCCATGTGAATGAGGCCTAACATTCCTCAGCTTGCAGCAGCTTTCAATTTTTTACCTATTCAATGCCACACTAGATACCTGGAACCTTTCACATAAATCTTTTTAAAATGTGTTTAGAGCCCTGCTATTCTGAAAAGTCAGCAGTTCTAATATCACATTTAAATTGACTACTGATGTCCATTCCCTCAGTGTCAGCATGTGGTGAAATCCACTTTTGTATAATTAGTTTCCTAGCAAGAAACATTGTTCCATTAAGCCCCGATCTCAAATTAAATTGATGAACCTCTAGATGCACCTAAATACAAATACTATACAGGGATTAAATGCAACATTTATGCAAATAGCATTAATATGCTGAACAGCATATTTTAAGTATCTTATCAATTTATTCACATCTCCAGATATGGTGAATAAAATAGCAAAACCTTCTACGCCATTCAGAACACACCATCTTCGGTTCTTCTTACAGGGGATATTCCTGAGAGGGGATATTCCTCAATTTTCCTTGCACATGACATTTGACTTTGTATTACCCAATTCATGAACAGTAATGAATTGAAAATTCACTTTGAAAGTGACCATGATGACCATGCATTAAAAATTACCACCCATGGTGACAATCACCAGATACCCTTTAAACTGTATTTTTGGGGATGAAAGAGTTTCTGGCTATTTAACTTTCAATTGGTTCCAACCTGTTATTTCTCCACCCACCCCCCTCTGCTGCCACGTTTGGCACTTTTTGGGGAGGAAGGGAGCGGGTACCTGGTTTTGGCAGGTACCCACTCCCACTTCTAGCTTAGTTCACCGTGGCTCGGTGAGGACACCGCTGGATGCCTAGACAGGCAAGTTCCCTAATATTAAAATTATGTAATTAATTTTGTTTTGGGGGGAGCCTGAACTCCTCTTTAAGCTTTGAAAATGAAAAATAACAACAATCAGGATAATCAGTATATCAACAGTGTTGTTGAAAGACAGAGTGCAGTTTAAAAATGTGTAAAACTTGCATGCAGCAAATTTCCTTTTACCCAAGAAGTGTAACCAATAAAGGTATGTTTCACAATAAAATGATAAACTACTTCACTGTTCTCTAATTCACCAACCAATACAACAACCAACATTTCTTATGTATTGTAAACCATAAACATATTTTTAAATTACCACTGATAACACACCATTTACCACAGAAATATATACTAAGCAATTATGGTTTGCTGTCCATCACAAAGGCTAGGGAGGCTCCAACCTTGGATGCTATGGTTGGAAAAAAGCTGCAGCTCTGCTCCCAAGAATACATCTCTGCTGACTACATGAGGGCAGTAAATATCCTGGTGAAATCTGCTATAGGTTTCAGAAGCACCGATGGCAGAGTGGGACCAGCTAGGAAACTAAGGGCTTTTTCACGTGTGTGTGTTAATTATGAAGAGTGAAGCTAATGCTCATTAACGCGCGCGTGTGTGTTTTTTTTAAAAGCATTGAAAAAGAATGCTTGTTAAATGCCCATTAATAAAGTGTTGTTTTTCTAGTTGGAAGTGCTTAAAGGGGAAGTGATATAGAGGAAATGATCTGCTTTGAGGCGTGTTTAGGTTGTGCTGTGATAGCAGGAATCTTTGTAAATTCTGTGCAAGATGGATTTGTATACTTTGACCTCCTTGACACCTAGCTTGGTCTAGCTCCCAGTCTAAGGATAATTCCCACTTGGTGACTTGTTGCCATATGTGTTTTTCTTTTTTTTTGGTATGCTCCACAATAGCTTGGGGTACTCAGGTTGTATAATTCTGAGTGCTGTTCTATGTCTTCTGTGAGTACGGATACATTAATATTAGCTGCTTGTTGGTGAAGTCTCTTGTTGACACAAGAAACTTTGCCTGTGGCAATAATGCTCAATGCTTTTGCTCCTGCCTGGCACTCTCAGTACTGCTGGCTGGCTCTCTGATTTTGTCTGCACACAGAAGCAAATGGTGTTACCACTTGGCTGCTCAGTATAAACAGGAGGTTCATGGGGCTGCTCTGTCCTAGTTCTGTTATTTCCTACTGCATTCTGAGATAAAGAAAAAAATACTAATAAATAATATACAATACTGAGATATACAGCACCTTGAAAAAGTATTCATACCCCTTGGAATTTTCCACATTTTGTCATGTTACAACCAAAAACGTAAATGTATTTTATTGGGGTTTTATGTGATAGACACAAAGTGGCACAAAACTGTGAAATAGAAGGAAAAATAATATATTTATTTGTAAAAAAAATTTGAAAACCTATGAAAAGTGTGGCGTGCAATACTTTGTTAGAACCACCTTTCGCTGCAATAACAGCTGCAAGTCTTTTTGGGTCTGTCTCTACCAGCTTTGCACATCTAGAAAGTGAAATTTTTGCCCATTCTAGTTTACAAAATAGCTCAAGCTCTGTCAGATTGGATGGAGAGCGTCTGAACAGCAATTTTCAACTCTTGCAGATTCTCGATTGGATTTAGGTCTGGACTTTGACTGGGCCATTCTAACACATGAATATACTTTGATCTAAACCATTCTATCGTAGCTTTGGCTGTATGTTTAGTGTTCTGCCCTCACTATGTGTTTGTAGTACAAGGCTTGGCAGACAACTAACAACTTCCCAATAAAGACTGAGGCCGAAGGGTTAACAGTTGTAATCTTTACTGAGAATCAGATTTAAGTTTCTTTAAGTTTAAGTTTTTTAAAACTGCAAAACACCAATTATAAAAGTATGCATTAGCATTAAACATTACATTACAAATGCAATTAGTATCAAGCATGTTACATTAGTGTAAGGCTTTAGTTTACAGAAATTAGGCCTAGCTAAAGGAACTCCCTGGCAGAACCACTACCAAACACACATAAAATGCAGTTGAATTAGTAGAACACATACTACTTAATTGAATATTAATGTCTACTTACACTTATACTTCCAAGGCCAGTATTAAGAAATAGTGGAGCTATTCCCATGCTTCTTCACTGCAGGAGGTATTAAGCAATATGTCTGCTGGACAGAAAGTGGGCATAATATACTACAGTTCCTGCCAGTAATGGATGCCAATTTAAAGCAACAGTAAGATCATGAATATATACTGTATGGTGATCAGAACACTCCCCACCTGGCATAATAAACGTTATACCACTATGTTTCTTTTTCAAGAAGTAAAACAACTCCAGAGATAGGTCTAAGGGGCACCTTAGGGGTGCCCTGTCTCATGACTTTAACTTGGACCTTTCTAACCTTACTGTCATTACTAGGTAGAGTCTTGACAATGAGTCCAACTGGCCATTCATTTCTGTGAACCTGAAAGTCTTTTAGTAGAACAACATCTCCGACTTGCAGGTTAGCCTTGCCAACTTGCCATTTTTTGTGTGACTGGAGCGTCACCAGGTACTGTTGTTTCCATCTTTTCCAGAAGATGTCTTGCTTCCATTGCTTGGTGTATAGGTCTTTGAGCCCAACGTCTCCTGTGGGAGGTGTCACTGTTTCAATCTTCAAGTCAAAAGCCAAGTCAAAATGCCAAGTCAAAAGCTTTGCAGGTGTCAAGACTGCTGGCATTTCTGGATCTTTTGACACAGGAACTAAAGGTCGAGTGTTCATGACGGTTATGGCTTCAGCCATAAGTGTGGTGAGAACTTCATGTTGAGCACATCTGATGATGATTTTGGCTTGCATAAGATAATTGCTATTGTACTTGTCAGTGTTAGTAGCCCTGCAGAAGGATTTGACTAGGTGAATAAGCTTTCTTATTGCTCGTATGAGCGACTTCCAGCTAGAGAATCTTTCAAACCTTTGTGTGCCAAGATTGCCTTTAGTAGTTATGGTACTGAACGCTGTAACTTGTGCCCGTACCTCTTTGTTGTTGTCTGGTTCCCTAAGTTCAAAGGCCTCTAACTGAATGGTCTCTTCAGGTTCCAATCTAGTCAGAAAAGATGGACCTGAGTACCAATTAGTGTGCTTGAGGACAGCCCCTAGTACAGGTCTAGTCCCATGATCGGTTGGATTTTGTATCTGTACTGATGTAGTGCCACTGTTCTGGGTGTGTGGACTTTCTGATGCGGGTCACTCTGTTTGACAAGTACATGTAGAATCTTCTTGCTGTCTGT
The DNA here is from genome assembly GCA_037952835.1 of Lithobates septentrionalis. NCBI lineage: Eukaryota > Metazoa > Chordata > Amphibia > Anura > Ranidae > Lithobates > Lithobates septentrionalis. The sequence goes on from JBBDGP010002217.1 coordinate 1,368,096, forward strand.
GTAAAACTTCATTGCATGGATCTAAATATCTAGTTCAGCAACAACCAAGTATGCCATTTCTGCTGCTAAGACAGCGTGGAACAATGTGAGCTGGACGTTGGGCTAGTTTGGACTTTCCCATGATAAACTCAACATAACTTTGTCCTTCAAAGTCCATTACTCTAAGGTAGGCTACAGCTGCTATAGCCATAGTGGAAGCATCTGAGAATACGCACAATTCTCTTTGCTTTGTGGCAGACAAAGAAACAGGGACATGGTGAGTTGTTCAAGCTCTATCAATGAGTCCCTCCACAACTTCCACTGCATTTCTTTCTCCTTAAGTAGAGGTGTGTCCCATTCACTTTGTTCATGTTCAGGGGCAATTTCTCCCATAAGAGCCTTACCTTGTATGGTGATGGGAGCTACAAACCCTAGGGGGTCATAAAGGCTGTTGACTGTGGACAAGATACCTCTTCTCGTGAACGGCTTCTCTTCTCTGGATACTCTAAATGTGAAGCTGTCGGTTTTCAAGATCCCAACTGAGCCCTGTAAACTCTCAGTATGTCTCTTCCTAGAAGAAGAAGAATTGCAGCATCTGGGTCAAGTGCTGGAATCATGCCTGTTAAGTGCGTCAGATGAGGGTAGTGACGTGCAATTTCAGGCGTAGGGATCTCTGATCTATCATCTGGTATCATATCACATTCTATGAGCGTGGGGAGAGTCAGCTGTGTTTTCCCATCTAATAACTCAATGATGTAGTTGCGTGCTCTTCTCTTTGCTGTCTCCATAACTCCTGAACATGTCTTCAAAGTAAACGGAGTTGAACTTCCTCTGTCACCAGAGAGGTCAAAGAACTCTGTTCTTGCCAGAGATCTGTTACTTTGCTCATCTAAGACTTCATACATTCTGATTTCCCTCTCTCTGAGGCCTGCAGGATACACTTTGACTAAACATATCTTGGAGCATAATCTAGAGCTAAATGTCTCTGTGCAGATTTCCGTGCACTTTGAGGTTATTGCTGGTGTTGCACTCTCTTTTCTTATCGTACATCACGGGACACAGAGCCATAGTAGTTACTATGTGGGTTATAGGCCACCTTCAGGTGATGGACACTGGGACACCCTAAGACAGAAAGTCCACTCCCTATAAAACCCCTTCCACTACTGGGAGTACCTCAGTTTTTTCGCCAGTGTCTTAGGTGTTGATCACGAGTAAAACTGTGCTGTGCTCCACTGGAGCAATCCTTGCTGGGGCTAGCTATGCAGCCGGTTGCATTCAAAGTGTCTTTTAGGCCAAATTGAATGGTACCCAGGTCTCGTAGTGGAAGATACAAGGTTTTGCCCCTAACGCTTCTCTTTTTAAAGAGCTGGACCCCAGGATCCAGTACTTTGGTATTTTACAGCCATAAAGTTTTACTGGCGGGGTGCTATTACGGGTCCAGAAGTGTGGGTTCCCAGAGGGTCCCCGGTTCCTGAAGGTTTGTTAACGGAACCCACCGTGAAAGATGAAAATTGGGTCTGTTTTACCACAGAAAACCCTGCGGCGGGAAAGGTAAGTGGAGTTTTTCTAAGGAATTTTTAAATCTTCTTATGAAATGTCTCCTTTAAAAAGTAGTGTTGTCATGCCTAAGTGTCACCACCGGGGGCTGTATGAAGCAAGTACCTTCTCATGCTTTCCTCAGAGATCACGCTGTGTCAGGAAGCAGCAGGTTTTTTTCCTCCAGCTAGCAGGTCAGAACTCCCGTGAGTTTGGGGGGGGGGTTGCTTCCACCAAACACCCCCCACCTGGGCTAAACTCTCCCCCTCTTCATGGGGAAGGGGAAAGCTGAAATGATCGGCGATTCAATTTTCTTCCACCGCTCCTGCACGGCGGAGGCTCTCAGGTCTCCTCCTCACATCCCTCCCTCACACAAAAGCCGATACCGTTGGATCAGAGGATGCACGGGAAAACTCTCTTTTGAAAAAGAGAGGGGGGCGATGCGACAAAGGGGGTGGGGCTTAGCGCGGCATTGGCGTCCTCCAATGTCTGGCACGGGAGTGTGTTTTAAAAACTCCATTTGTGCTGGCTGCAAGTTGTCGGAGGGACACAAGAGCAAAGAGGGGCATGAAAGAGGTTTGGTGACACAGCCTGCGCTGGCAGCAATCGGTGTATGTCAATCCTTAGGTGACTAGATTAAACAGGTGCTCAAAATTATTCCTGATCAGCAGGCCCAAGATTTGGCCGGGATACCAGGGGCGTTATGTTTTGCAATAGACGCTATGAGAGATTTTATCCTCCAGGCCTCACGACTTACACTTGGGCTGGTGCATATGCGTAGAGTACTATGGTTGAAAAAATGGTCAGCCGAAGCGCCATGCAAAAAGCTCCTGGCTAGTTTTCCATTTCGCGGTGAACGGCTGTTTGGGGACGATCTGGATAAATACATCCAAAGAATTTCTAATGGGAAAAGTTCCCTTTTGCCAGTTAAGAAGAGGAGTAAGCGTTTTTCTTTTAAGCGAGCTTCTTCTCCAGTGCCAGGACCATCAGCCTCCAGGCAGTCACGACGGCCTCCACTGTCAAGTTCAAGAGGTAAACCTTAGGTTCAACCCCAGGGACAAAAGAGGGCCTGGGGTAGGAAACCCACAAAACAAAATACTAAGACCTCCTTATGAAGGGGCGCCCCCGCTCGCTCGAGTGGGGGGGGGGGAGACTTCTGCAGTTCTCAAGGGTCTGGCAAGAAGAGTGTCGAGACAAATGGGTGGCATCCTCAATATCTCTAGGATACAAACTAGAGTTCCGAGAATTCCCATCTCCTCGTTTTCTCAGATCAAACGTTCCCAGGGATCCAGGAAAAAAAAAGTCTCTCTTTCAAGCTTTGGACCATCTTTTGTCTCAAAAGGTGAGATTGGTGGTTCCCATGGAAGAGCAGGGGTTAGGGTTTTATTCAAACCTTTTCACGGTAGCAAAACTAAACAGGGATGTCAGACCCATTTTAGATCTCAAAGATCTAAACCGGTTTTTGAATATCCGCTCTTTTCGCATGGAGTCAATCTGATCCGTGGTCTCCATTCTACAAGGTGGAGAACTGCTAGCGTCAATCAACATCAGGGATGCTTACCTCCATGTACCTATTTTTTCCGCTCACCAGAAATATCTACGCTTCAAGATAGAACATCCACATTTTTAGTTTGTAGCTCTGCCTTTCGGTCTAGCTACTGCACTTCGAGTGTTTACAAAGGTCTTGGCTCCCCCTTCAGCCAGATTAAGGGCTCAAGGTATAACAATTCTAACTTACTTAGACAATCTACTCTTGATAGACCAGTCAGTAGCCCGCTTAGACCAAAGTTTGGTCACCACAGTCAGCTACCTGGAATACATAGGTTGGATTCTCAAACTAGAGAAATGTTCCTTAAAACCATCAGAGATTGGAATACTTGGGTGTGATCATAGATACAGCTCAGAAGAGGGTGTTCTTGCCCCAGGCAAAGATCAGTTCCATAAGGGAACTTATTCAGGTGGTCAAAGCAAAGAAGAATCCTTTTATTCGACTTTGCATGAGATTGTTGGGAAAGATGGTGGCTTCATTCAAGGCCGTTCCTTATGCTCAATTTTATTCAAGACTACTGCAAAACAGTGTTCTTTCAACTTGGAACAAGAATGTCTAAGCTCTAGACTTCCCAATGCGTTTATCCCCAAAGGTGCGCCAAAGCCTCAGTTGGTGGTTGATAGCCAAGAATCTCCAAAAAGGAAAATACTTTCTACCAGTTACCTGGAAGGTGGTAACAACAGATGCCAGACTTCTGGGCTGGGGAGCAGTCCTGGAAGAAGCGTCTGTCCAAGGAAAATGGTCCAAATCAGAAGTGACCTTGTCCATCAATATTCTAGAGGTTCAACAAAAAGATCGACAACTTTGTGTCAAGGACAAAGGATCCACTGGCATGTGGAACAGATGCCCTTGTTTTCCTGTGGAATCAGTTTTCACTGATCTATGCATTTCCTCCTGTTCTGTTGCTTCAGTGGCTTCTACAAAGGATCAAGCAGGAAGGAAAGGCGGTGATCCTTGTGCCTCAGCGTGGCCCAGGAGATCTTGGTATGCAGAGATCAAAAAGATGGTGGTAGGAGACCCATGGACCCTACCGCCACGGCCAGACCTTCTCTCGCAAGATCCGGTATTCCATCCTACCTTACAAACGCTAAATTTAACAGTTTGGCTATTGAGACCCACATTCTGAAGAAGCGTGGGCTATCAGGTTCAGTAGTGTCTACTCTGGTTAATGCAAGAAAGCCGGCCTCCAGAATCATATATTATAGAGTCTGGAAGGAATATGTCCCCTGGTGTGAGTCCAGGGGTTGGCACCCCAGGAAGTATGTCATATGTAGGATCCTTGACTTTCTACAGATGGGATTGGAAATGAAGCTGGCCTTGAGTACTATCAAAGGCCAGGTTTCAGCCTTATCGGTATGATTTCAATGACCACTTGCTTCGCCCTCTCTGGTTCGTAGCTTTGTTCAGGGGTAACACGGCTTAATCCTCTGGTTAGGTCACCCCTGAACTCTTGGGACTTGAATTTAATCCTGTCGGCATTACAGTAACAGCCTTTTGAGCCCATACGACATAGTCCCTTGGTCCTTTTGACCAGGAAACTAGTTTTTCTGGTAGCCATATCTTCTGCAAGAAGGGTATCAGAGTTGGCTGCTCTTTCTTGTAAAGAGCCATATTTGATTATTCACAAGGATAAGGTTGTATTACGTCCTCATCCTAATTTTCTACCGAAGGTAGTGTCAGGTTTTCATTTTAACAAGGATATTGTTCTACCTTCATTTGTTCAAGCTTATGGTTTAAAGAGGAAAGTTCTACCTTTTCATATTAAAGTGCACTCCACCAGGGCTGTTAGTACTTCCTAGGCAGTGCATCACCAAGCCTCCATGGCTCAAATCTGCAAGGCCGCAACTTGGTCTTCAGTCCATACATTTACCAGATTCTATCAAGTAGATAAAAGTAAAAGGTCATGAGGATATCGCCTTTGGGCGTAGTGTACTGCAGGCAGCAGTATAAGTCATCTAGTCTGTTGGTGCCCTACTTTTGTTGTATCTCCCTCCCTTCAGTTGGCATTGCTATGGGACATCCCACATAGAGACTACTATGGCTCTGTGTCCCGTGATGTACAATAAGAAAATAGGATTTTTATAACAGCTTACCTATAAAATCCTTTTCTTTGAAGTACATCACGGGACACAGAGGTCCCCGCCTTGTTTCTGGTATACACGTGTATTGCTTTGCTACAAAAACTGAGGTACTCCCAGTAGTGGGAGGGGTTATATAGGGAGTGGACTTCCTGTCTTAGGGTGTGCCAGTGTCCATCACCTGAAAGTGGCCTATAACCCACAAAGAAGGGAATGTGGGACTTTAAATGAGATGGATCTAAAAATAAAAAATGGTGAGAAAAAAAGGAAACAAAAAGAAAAGGGTGAAAAGGCCAACAAATGCAAAACCAAGGATGGCGTGGAGGGATGTGTGTAGACCTAGTGAATGACTTACGTGAGGACAAAGCTTATACCTGGAGTGAAGTGCTGAGCTGCAGTGAAATGACTAGAAAGTGTGGCAGCAAAAGTTGTGTCAGGGGAGGCCATTTATAGGAGCCCCACACGTGCACGCCGGCAAGTACCAGCGTCACGCTGGCGCGACATAGGCTGGGAGGGGCTCCAGCGGCGGCGGTAATCACCGCCCTCCGCAGAAGCCTGATTCCCCGCCAAAGCGGCTCAGATGAAAAGTCACATGCGTTACGTGCTGGCGTCAAGCATGACGTCACACGTAGAGCAGGATGCGTGGCGCCGATGCTCTGTAAGCGCCCACCCACTACCCCGTACACCCCCCGCCCATACTGGGCGGGAGAGGGAGGGGGAGGGGGGGCACGTAGAAAGCATCGCAGCTCCCGGGAGCGGACCAAAATGGGGGACCCCGAGTAGCCGAGGCAGCAGAACACCAGCAGTGGAGTGGCGCGATGGTGCTGTGTAGTAGCAGGGATACCACATTGTGTACCCTGTGCAAGAACCGGGGTAAGGTGACATTGCCACCCAGGATCTGCAAGCCTCTCACTTGGGCGGCAGGGGAACACTGCTTATCCAGTCACCACATCTCCATCCCTAATTGGTTTACAAAAAAATGGAGGGGGAAAGTGGGACTTTAAATGAGGCAAATATGCGGTGTGCCTCCATCCCTATGATATATGGAAAAAGAAGGGAAGGTGGGACTTTAAATGAGATGGATGACTTTGTGGAGGCAAGTTTGAATGAGTGCGAATTTTTATTGGTAAAACATTAAATGCAATTGAATATGGCAATGGATAAAAGCCACATGTACAATAAGTATGCCGATTCATATTGAATCCACCCACACAAAACATACAAGCATGGCATGGGTGAAAGATTACATAGGTATAATAATTACAAAACAATTTAATGTTGTATTGCATAGAATGAGTTCATATATATACATATCACATAAAGAACAGCACCAGCAGCGACAATGTGAATATAAAAAAATATAAATATATAAGACCATAATAAATAAATAGGAATGTCAAAATTGATAATCTGCTGCAGACCAGGATTTGATATGTCCATTACAGACATAAATCAGCATCACGTATGCCCGACGCGTTTCGTGTAGAGACACTCTTCAGGGTCAGATGCTCAGGTATGTCTGCAGAGTGTAAAAAATAAAATAAATAATAACATTAGTCTATTTCTGATAGGTAATATAGAGGAAAGGCAAATTTTGCCCATCCTAAGTACTCACAAAAAAGTCCAATGCGGTGAGGTGCTGCGATCATGCAATCAGGGTCCCCAGAATAGTCTTCCCCGGGAGCTGAGGTACTTATAGCCGCGCGCAGCAGAGCGCCCATAGCAGAACCTCCCGATGGTCCATGACACAAAAGCTGGTGCATGAGTGAAAGACCAGGGTAACCCCAAATGGTAACCTGGAGTGATCTAAATAAAAAAGTGTACATGGGACTATGTAAATGAGTGAATAAAAATTGAATGAAAAATATGTAAAAAAAGAATAAAAATGAATGTGAATTGAGTGGACAATGTGATCGTGAAATGACATGACAAAAAGGGATCTAAAAATAAAAAATGGTGAGAAAAAAAGGAAACAAAAAGAAAAGGGTGAAAAGGCCAACAAATGCAAAACCAAGGATGGCGTGGAGGGATGTGTGTAGACCTAGTGAATGACTTACGTGAGGACAAAGCTTATACCTGGAGTGAAGTGCTGAGCTGCAGTGAAATGACTAGAAAGTGTGGCAGCAAAAGTTGTGTCAGGGGAGGCCATTTATAGGAGCCCCACACGTTCTTTTTCCATATATCATAGGGATGGAGGCACACCGCATATGTGCCTCATTTTAAGTCCCACTTTCCCCCTCCATTTTTTTATAACCCACATAGTAACTACTATGGCTCCATGTCCCGTGATGTACTTCAAAGAAAAGGATTTTACAGGTAAGCTGTTATAAAAATCCTATTTTTGCTCCCCACCATGATCTTCTTGGGTTACCGGGTTCTCTGTTTTCAATGGTGTTGGTCCTGGGTGCAACACAGACAGATGTTTGTCATTATTGCATTCTTTGCACCGTATTGCTTTCACACAGTCTTTTGCAAGATGTTGAGTTGAACCACAGCATCTGAAACAAATGCGCTTGTCCTTAAGATAAGACTTGCGCTCCTCTATTGTCTTGCTTCTAAAACTCCTACATTTTCTCAGTCGATGAAGCTTGTTATGTAGCGGACACTGCTTGTCTGGGTTCTCAATTTTCATTCCGGAGCTTTTATCTTGGTTGGCTTCAGACTCAGACGGTACTTCTGTCTTTCGTACAGACACTGTTGCTCTGTGTTCTTTATTATGCGCTGATGGTTGTTTCACTGTCTTTACAGTGCTTGAGCCTCCCATGTTCAAAAAGGAGAAGCTTGGGTCATTGCGCATTTTAGCTTGATTCAAAATTAACTTTGCGAGGAAGGAGAAAGGTGGAAATGCCACTCAATGATCTTCCTTGTATTATGATGCTTGCATGATCCATCTTTCTTGTAAGTTGTAAGGAAACGTCTCGATTATCGGGTTGACTCCAAGTCCTCTATCCAAATATTAGAGGCCTGGCAGATATCCACCAGCTTTTGCAGGTTCCAGCTCTAAAAGTATGTCTCCAAGCTCTCTCAGCTTCAGATTGTCTGTTATTTTTGCATAATTTTAAATTTTCTTCAGAAGTGCATCTTCAATTACTTCAGGTGACCCATAGCAGTCTTCCAATCTCTGCCATACCATTTTAAGCCCTGCTGTTGCATCATGAACTTGTACTGACCTGATTCTTTTGGCTTTTTCAGAAGACTCTGGTCCGAGCCATTTGGAGTACTCTCAAGCATATCTCTTTCTGCCAGATTTAAGTTTTAAGTGCTCCTTATAAAAGATGACTTCCAGGCCCAATAGTTTTTTGGACGGTCGTCAAACTTCAGGAGACCAGAGCTCACCATTTCACGGCGTATCAAGTATTTTGTCACATCTGTGGCTCCTGCTGCCTCAGGTGAGCATTTTCTGGGAACAAACACAGGGCATGTTTCTGACTGATATGACAGTGGGGGTGCTTGCTTAAATCCACTCTGGTTGTGTGGTTGTGCTCCCTTGCTGCAAGTCTTTCTGAATAGGCTAGATTTATGTTTTCCTGAGAAGGGATTATGCCACCATTCATTCGGTTTCTTGAAGGACCATCAGATTGGTCTCTGAGTATGTAATCACTTGGCTTTTCATATTGTAGTTCTGGCTCAGTCTTGTAGCATCGAATGATATCAAAGTTGTCTGCTGCTAGCGGGACCTTTGATGATTTTGATGCATCATTAGACTGTTGATCAGTGCACATGGTCGCATGCAATTGTACATACTCACTGGTGCGTTGGATTGCACTGAGAGGTGTCATCTGCATTTCTATTACAGACTGTTCTCTGTACTGTTCTTCGGCAGCTCTCATGAGAACCTCGGCTTCAGCTAAGGCTGCTGAAGCAGTTTTTTCTTGCTTGAGAATATGTAAAGATGCTTTCAACTCTGCTTTTCTTCTAAGTGCTTCAGCTTTACTTTTGAGCACTCCAGCTTCACTTTTTAGCTTTAATCATATGATGTTATGAATCATATTATGTTCTTTATCTATGCGATCCTGTTCTCTTATCATTTCAGCTGGCAGCTGCAGCACTGGTGGACGACAGGTTAGAGCAGCTTGAATGTCTAGAGCTAGTGCGCTTGGACCTGGCAGCTTCAGCACTAACTGATGTCTGATCCGATTGACTAGAGCTCGAGCAGCGTGACCTGGTCTTTGGCATACTGTATGTGCTTTCCTCTGCTTGTGTATGCTGAGGAATGGCTGGTGTAGTATCCTGATCTGTGTGCTGCATGATGAAACAGATTACTTCCCTGTAGTAGGTGAACAAGTATGTTGCGCTTAAATGAAATAAACAATAAATAAATAATATAAACAAGTGAGTCCAGGAGTCAAATGTGACACAATAGTGAAAGTTTGAATGCTGTGTCACCAACTTCCTCCACCTTGTGCGACCACCACCAAAAAAAAATAGGATGTGCCCTTACCAAAGAGCGTTGACCACCTATTACGGGGGGGTCAACATAGGCTTGTATGTCTGGAAAAATTCCACGTCTGTAATGAGGTCCGCTCAACAGAAAATTCAAGCCACCACCAGGGAAAACATCAGGTTTCTTTTACTCCAACCGTGACATCAGGTCATATACCCCAAATGAGAGACAAACGCCACAGTAGTGTAAAACCATTTTTACCAGGATTTAATAAAGGTAATGCATTTACATGAAAAGAAAACAGCATGTACTGAACACAGTGGTTTCAGAGGTAGATTCTCCAAAGCGATGACAGGAAATTACGCTACTGCTCGACCGGTTTCGTCAATAATCTGACTTCTTACAGAACATACTTTTACTGTTTTAGTATTAAACATTACATTACAAATGCAATTAGTATCAAGCATGTTACATTAGTGTACATTAGCTAACAGAAATTAGGCCTAGCTAAAGAAACTCCCTGGCAGAACCACTAACAAACACACATAAAAATGTAGTTGAATTAGTAGAACACATACTACTTAATTGAATACTAATGACAGCCTGCTCCAAGGCCAGTATTAAGAAATATTGGAGCTATTCTGTCAGAGAGCTCACCTGGCTGGCCGCGGTGCTGGTGCGTGCCGGGGCGCGTTGTCGCACCCGTTCCTGCTGTGCATGTCCCTGCAGCCTCTGGTTGGCGTACTGGCGTGCGGGCGTGCACGCGTGCCTGTGAGCGTCGGCGTGCACGTGCGCGCGCTGTTTGGCGCCAATCGGCCTATTTAGGTTTGCCATGCACTCTGCTCGGTGCTGCCTGATCATCAGCTCCCGGTTCCTTAGCTTCCCAGTACCTGTTCCAGTGTTCCTGTGTTCCTGATCTCCTGAGGACCCAGCTTGCCTCTGACTCTCTTTTGATTGCTGCCCGTACCCGACCTTGGCTTGTTTTACCCTTCTTCTGCCTGCTCCTTTGTACCGTGCTGCCTGTCTGTTGCCGAACTCTGCCTGTACTCGGACCTACCTGCTTGCTCCTGCTCAGCACCTGTTTGCCTGTGTTCCAGTTCACCATCTGCTGCTTGAAGTTCCTTTTCCATCCAGCACCTGGATCCCTCATCAGGCTCTCTTACCATTCCTTACTCCCGTGCCTCCTGTCCATTCTACCAGGGGCCGCGAGTGGGATACGTACGGGAGACCACCCTCTGCCCAAGCGGACTCACCGGTCTGTTAAGTAAAGTCTGACAGTATCAGGCAGCCATGACCGAGTCCGGGCAGGGGCCTCCCCCATGGATGAACTGTGCAGACACCTGGCGGGTCTTACCCAAACCGTGAAGAGCCTTCAGGAAGGCTATGCAAGATTGGAGGAGCGAGTTTCGGTCCTGTCCTCTCCCTCTGATCTCCAGGGAGCATTTTCTGCTGGACTCTCATCTGCACCCTCTGTGGTAATGCTTCCTCCTGAGCCTAGAGTACCCACTCCTGAAAGGTTTGCCGGTGAGCGCAGCAAGTACAGTGCGTTTCGCAACGCCTGCGAGCTCTATTTTGCTTTGCAACCACGCACCTTTTCTTTAGAAGCAACAAAAGTGGGCTTTGTTATTTCACTACTGTCCGGTGAACCCCAAACCTGGGCCCACCGCCTGCTGGAACAAAAATCAGCATCCTTGGATAGCTTAGATGCCTTTTTCATGGCCATGTCCCAACTGTATGAGGATCCACAGTTGACTGCGACTGCAGAAGTCGCTCTGCACTCTCTTCAGCAGGGTCGCAGGGCAGCGGAAGATTATGCGGTGGAGTTCAGACGCTGGAGCTCCGACACCAACTGGAATGACGCCGCCTTGCGTCACCAGTTCAGAATGGGACTTTCGGACCCACTAAAAGACGAGCTGGCATGTGTTGGGATACCCCCTTCCTTGGATGAACTCATCAACCTGTCCATCCAGATTGACCGTCGTTTGAGGGAACGACGGTCAGAAAGGTCCTCTCACCAGTTCCGCCCTACTTGGATGCTAACTAAGGTTCCCAGTGTGGTCAGTCAGCTTCCTCCCATCTCCACCGCACCTGCTCTGGACGCCCCAGAGCCTATGCAGCTTGGCTTGCTTCGTCCCACACTGACTCCTGAAGAAAAACTGCGTAGACGAGCCTGCAATCTTTGTCTGTATTGCGGTGAACCCGGGCACTACGTGAGGGCCTGCCCCAACAAGATGCGTAAGTGCCTTCCTGCTTCTTCGTTTTGTGCATCTTTTGTACCTAAGACCGGTTCTCACCTTGCTCTCTCCATCATTTTGCAGCTTCCAGAAGGGACTACCCCAGTGACGGCAATCATTGATTCCGGTGCCTGTAGTTGCTTCGTTGACCTGACTTTCGCTGCCAATCTCCGTATTCCACTTCAACCTAAAACCCAAGGACTTACAATACACCTGGCAGATGGCTCTACCCTTTGTTCTGGCCCGGTCACCCAAGAGACCGTTCCTTTACTGGCCATCGTTGGCACCCATCACCAGGTACTCCTTCGTCTGGATGCCATCTCCTCTCCCCTCTTTCCCATCATCTTGGGAATATCTTGGCTGCAAGCCCATAATCCCAGCATTAACTGGACCACAGGGGAAGTTAGTTTTCCTTCAGAATACTGTCAACAACACTGCCTGTACAGGTCTTCTACTGAAACCTCTCCTCTCCTTTGTATGGACTCAGATCAGGAACTACGACAGTCCATTCCTGAACCCTACCGAGACTTTGCAGATGTATTTAGCAAGAAAGGAGCAGAAACATTACCTGAGCACAGGCCTTATGACTGCCCTATAGAGCTTCTACCGGGAACTGAAGTCCCTTTCGGAAGAATCTTTCCGCTAACTGAGCAGGAGTTAAGCACACTAAAAACCTACATCGACGAAAACTTGGAAAAAGGGTTTATCCGCCCTTCTACTTCTCTAGCCGGTGCGGGCATCTTTTTTGTCTAAAAGAAAGACCATTCCCTACGTCCCTGCATAGGTTATCGGGAATTGAATAGGATAACTATCAAGAACCGCTATCCTCTACCCTTAGTACCTGAACTTTTTCAAAGGTTGGGATCCGCAGTCGTGTTCACAAAGCTTGATCTTCGGGGAGCTTATAATTTAATTCGAATCCGGGAAGGGGACGAGTGGAAAACGGCATTCCGCACTCGATTTGGGCACTTCGAGTACCTTGTCATGCCCTTTGGCCTCTGCAATGCTCCTGCACCATTCCAGCACTTTGTCAATGACATTTTCCGTGACTACCTGGACTTGTACGTAATTGTGTATCTGGACGATATTCTGATCTTCTCCACTTCACTGGCCGATCACCGCAAACATGTCCGGAATGTCCTAACCCGGCTCAGACTGCACGGCCTCTATGCAAAATTAGAGAAATGTGAATTCGAATTCCAGAGCATCCAATTCCTAGGTCTAATCATCTCAGTGGATGGCATCAAGATGGACCCTCAGAAGGTGTCCGCCATCCTGGATTGGCCTGGATGGCGTGGATAAAAAAGGTGTGCAACGCTTCATCGGTTTTTCTAATTTTTACCGGAAGTTTATTAAGGGGTTCTCAGCAATAATCGCCCCAATACCCGAACTAACCAGGCAGGGAACCCGATTCTCTTGGACTCCTCAGGCCCAGACAGCTTTTGAGAAACTTAAAGAGCTTTTCACATCAGCTACCATCCTGAAACACCCTAATCCTGCTTTACCGTTTGTCCTGGAAGTCGATGCCTCAGAAATAGCAGTTGGAGCGGTTCTGTTTCAGCGGCCAGGTGCCAAAGCTCTTTTGTGCCCAGTGGCGTGTTTCTCACGCAAGCTTTCAGTCTCGGAAAGGAACTATGATGTGGGAGATTGGGAACTTCTTGCTATCAAATCGGCTCTGGAGGAGTGGCGTTACCTTCTGGAGGGTGCTGCTCATCCCATCTTGGTGTATACAGATCACAAAAATCTGGAGTATTTGAGGACAGCCAAAAGATTGAGACCCCGGCAAGCCAGATGGGCACTTTTCTTTTCCCGATTTCAATTCCATATAACCTATAGACCAGGTTCGAAGAACATTAAGCCAGACGCGCTCTCGCATATGTTTTTGGATTCTGAAAAAACTCTGCCTCCTGACACGATCCTTCCCTCTGGAAACTTTTTGCTCCTTCAAGTGGACCTTTTGACCCGGATAAAACAAGCCTCTGTGGGAATGTCCCCATATCCTGAAACCAATCTGAGTGACGGCCTGTTTTGGCATGAAGATAAAATCGTAGTCCCGACACCTTTACGGGTGACGGTGATGGAACTTTGCCACGACCATAAATTAGCTGGACATTTTGGCGTGTTGAAAACTATAGAGTTTGTGCAGCGCACCTTTTGGTGGCCTCAACTGTCCAGTGATTGCAAAAGTCATGTGGACTCATGCACCACTTGTGCCTGAAGCAAAAACAGCCACACAAAGGCTTGGGGCCTACTAAAACCTTTACCCATTCCAGAGAGACCATGGTAAAGGATATCGATGGACTTTATCGTAGAACTCCCTCCGTCGGAGGGATTTTCCAACATTTTTGTTGTCATTGATAGGCTATCCAAGATGGCACATTTCTTGCCCATGAAGGGCACACCCTCCGCCATGGACACCGCAAAAATTTTTGTCAAAGAAGTGGTGAGGCTGCATGGAGTCCCGGCAAGTATTGTGTCTGACCGCGGAGTCCAATTTACTTCGAGGTTCTGGAAGGCTCTCTGTGGTTCCCTGGAAATAGAGTTGGCATTCTCATCAGCCTACCATCCCCAGACAAATGGGCAAACAGAGAGAACCAATCAAACCCTAGAGCAATACCTTTGCTGCTTCTCTGCATTCTCGCAAAATGATTGGGTCTCTCTACTATCTGTTGCAGAGTTTAGTTACAACAAATTGCATTCAGCTATCAACCAAACGCCATTCTTTGCTAACTACGGTTTTCATCCTTCCTTCTTGCCGAGCTCATTACCCGAGTGTACTGTTCCTGCAGTTGCTGAAACCATGGATTTTTTCTCATCTAACAATAAACTTTTGCAGGAAACAATGGCCAAGTCTCAAGAGTACAACAAGAGGATGTATGATAGGAAGAGCCGTGGAGAACTGATTCTGGAAACCAGCAACCAAGTGTGGTTATCCACCATTAACCTAAAGATGGCCTGTCCCTCAAGGAAATTGAGCCCCAAATTCATGGGTCCCTTCCCTGTAAAGAGGAAGATAAATGATGTCGCATATGAGCTTGATCTGCCTGATTCTTTAAAAATACACCCGGTATTTCATGTGTCTCTGTTGAAGCCTGCTGTCCCGAATCCCTTTACTGGCCGTAGTACCGGCCCACCTAAACCTGTCATAATTAATGATGAAGAAGAGTTTGAGGTTGAGGCAATCTTGGATTGCAGAAGGAGGAACAACAGAATTCAATATCTCATCAAGTGGAAGGGGTATGGGCCGGAAGACAACTCCTGGGAGCCTGAGAGCAATTTGCATGCCCCTGAACTTTTAAGAACGTCCATGCTTCCAAGCTGGCTCAGCTGGGCATCCGGAGGCTGCCCTTTAGGAGGGGGCACTGTCAGAGAGCTCACCTGGCTGGCCGCGGTGCTGGTGCGCGCGTTCCTGTGCGTGCTGCTGTGCATGTCCCTGCAGGCGCTGGTCGGTGTACTGGCATGCGGGCGCGTGCGCGCGCGCACCTGTGAGCGTCGGCGTCCACGTGCTCGCGCTGTTTGGCGCCAATCGGCCTATTTAGGTTTGCCATGCACTCTGCTCGGTGCTGCCTGATCATCAGCTCCCAGTTCCTTAGCTTCCCAGTACCTGTTCCAGTGTTCCTGTGTTCCTGATCTCCTGACGACCCGGCTTGCCTCTGACTCTCCTTTGATTGCTGCCCGTACCCGACCTTGGCTTGTTTGACCCTTCTTCTGTCTGCTCCTTTGTACCGTGCTGCCTGTCTGTTGCCGAACTCTGCCTGTACCCAGACCTACCTGCTTGCTCCTGCTCAGCACCTGTTTGCCTGTGTTCCAGTTCACCATCTGCTGCTTGAAGTTCCTTTTCCATCCAGCACCTGGATCCCTCATCAGGCTCTCTTACCATTCCTTACTCCCGTGCCTCCTGTCCATTCTACCAGGGGCCGCGAGTGGGATACGTACGGGAGACCACCCTCTGCCCAAGCGGACTCACCAGTCTGGTAAGTAAAGTCTGACATATTCCCATGCTTCTTCACTGCAGGAGGTATTAAGCAATATGTCTGCTGGACAGGAAGTGGGTGTAATATACTACAATTCCTGCCAGTAATGGATGCCAATTTAAAGCAACAGTAAGATCATGAATATATACTGTATGGTGATCAGGCTTCCTCCCACACTCCAAAGACATGCTGGTAGGTTAATTGGATCCTGTCTAAATTGTCCCTAGTATGTATGAATGTGAGTTAGGGACCTTAGAGTGTAAGCCTCTTTGAGGGTAGGGAATGATGTGAATGTACAATGTATAGGTAAAGCGCTGCGTAAATTGACGGCGCTATATAAGTACCTGAAATAAATAAAAATAAAACCAGAACATTTAGGGTTCTCCTGCTGGAAGGTGAACCTCCCCCCCAGTCTCAAGTCTTTTGCAGACTCTAATGCCGCGTACACACGATCGGAAATTCAGCCAGCAAAAGACCGATGAGAGCTTTTGATCAGAAAATGTGACCGTGTGTATGCTCCATCGGACTTTTGCTGGGCAATTTTCAGCCAGCAAAAGATTGAGAGCATGTTCTCAATTTTTCGGTTGGAAAAAGTTCCTATCCGAAAATGCAATCGTCTGTAGCAATTCCGATGCGCAAAATTCCTACGCATGCTCGGAAACAATTCGATGCATGCTTGGAAGCATTGAACTCCATTTTCTTGGCTTGTCGTAGTGTTGTACATCACCGCCTTTTTGATGGTCAAAAGTTCAGCAAACTTTTGTGTGACCGTGTGTTTGCAAGGCAAGCTTGAGCGGAATCCCGTCAGAAAAGCCATCATATCTTTTTCCGAACAAAATCCCGATCGTGTGTACGCAGCATGACAGGTTTTTTTGTAAGATTACCCCATATTTGGCTCCTTAGGGGCTGAGTAAAGGGGGCTGAATACAAATGCACACCACACGTTTCAGATATTTATTTGTAAAAAAAATTGTGACAGAGAAAATTGAGTACTGTCCGTGATACTTTTTTTATTTGCACTAACATACAATTTTTCAGGACAAGCTTTCGGGGTATGTCCCCTTCTTCAAGGTCCAAGCAGTACTCTTGGACCTTGAAGAAGGGGACATACCCCGAAAGCTTGTCCTGAAAAATTGTATGTTAGTGCAAATAAAAAAAGTATCACGGACAGTACTCAATTTTCTCTGTCACAATTGCACTAATACGGCTACAATCAAATCAAGTAAAAAAAATTGAAAACCATTTATCATTTTCCTTCCACTTCACAATGATATGCCACTTTGTGTTGGTCTATTACATTAAATCCCGATAAAATACATTTATGTTTTTGGTTGTAACGAGACAAAATGTGGGGTATGAATACTTTTCAAAGCACTGTATATTTAGGCAAGACCGCTTTGCTGTGTGTAACCTGATGTGATTTAATATGCCCTCAGGAGTTAGTTACTACAGATGGAGGTCATAATAGCTTGCAGGTCCTAACACTGAGGCATGGTTTAGATGTTTCCCATTATGCCTACACTGGCTAGCAGGTGCATCTATTAGTATCGACTTGTTGCTTGCTCTTTAGCAGAATATACTGTATGTGGCATAGGAGAGTCATGCTACAGAGCGCACCTGGAGCAGGTAGATAAAAGTATACAGAAGATGATGCTGCAGATGGACAAGAGTAGCAGTTAGGGGGACAATTGAGGCAGATCACAAGTGCAGTAAAAGGGGGCATAGGTAGTATATGGAAATGTCCAAAAGGAAACATGTCATATAGAATGGAATACTAATAAGGGAAGATAGATGCGGGACAGGGTAGGTTACTGAGGAACCATCCTGTGTCCGAACAGTCACATTGTCTTGTATTGGGCTGAGTGGGGTGGTAATGCACAAGAAGCTGCTGACATTTTTTTAAAGGCAGCAGAACTGGGATATCATTCAACTGATTTCATAGAAGGGGTTGTTGGATACATGTAAGGGAGCTCAGTTTCCAAAATATGAAGTCCTCTGAGTGTTTAAGGCAAAATAGTTTTTTTTAGTTTTGGACAGAGTGGAGATGGATTAGAACCCCTGTCAGTTTGTATTGTTGTCTGTGCTTCTCTACTTGTCCTTCTCTATTTGGCGTGTTTACTGTTATCATTGAAAGTAAAGAAAATCCCAAATTTTGGGTTGTCCTCAGAAAAGTAACAGAGGGGAAATCTTCCAATGGGGACACTAGTTCTAGTGACCTGGGGGTCCCCAAGGAATACCCCTAATTTGCAGGGATTTCCTTCACTTCCTGTTTGGCGATGGGACAGGAAGTGAATGGAAATCTCTGCAATTGGATACAGATGGCAAAAAAACCTGACAGAGGTTATAACCCTCACTTGCACATTCCAAAATGGATCAAAACGTTTTGCCTATAGTTCTGCTCATAAAGAACTAAACACACAACAAACTACTTGGCGAGTCAGAAGGCTGTAAAAATCATGTTCAGATATCTGATATGTACATTGTTGTTCTGGGACAGTTAGGACTTTCAATGTAAGTTCAATGGCCTTTGAATATATATTCAATGACAG
This sequence comes from Lithobates septentrionalis, assembly GCA_037952835.1. Taxonomy (NCBI): domain Eukaryota; kingdom Metazoa; phylum Chordata; class Amphibia; order Anura; family Ranidae; genus Lithobates; species Lithobates septentrionalis. The sequence goes on from JBBDGP010002217.1 coordinate 1,386,379, forward strand.
AGTAGATGCAGTGCATTTGCATATAATGTTTGTTGCATTCCTTGTCTATGTGATTAAGGCCTAAGCCACAGGGCCAGTTTTTGGTAGTACAGTCTTGCTGTTAAAATGGTCTTTAGCATTGGAGCATGGAAAGCTGACCAGTTGGACAAATGTATATAGCCCTAAGGGTACCTATAGGCACAGCAGGACAGCCAACTGTAATGGTATAATTTGACAACCCTCCAGAAACTTCAAGGCATAAGCAATATATTTACAGGAGTGTTTTTATCTAATACGAGCAATTTGACCAATAGTGTCTATCCAAGGAGGGAATGAGATCAATGGTGCTGGCAAATGCAACCAGAACTATATATCTCCAAAAGGGAATCAATAGTCATTGGGGGCATTTTTTAACTTGCTAAATGTAATGTTGCTCCAGAGGGTGGTCGTCTGGCAGTATCAGTAAACCCACTTATACCTGTAAATCTCAAAATTATGCAACTGTCATTCTAATGTAGCTTAGTAATGTATTTATTTGATTAAAGCATACTGGTAATTATGGCACAGGTGTGGGGAAAGTAGTAAGTGACTTATCACCTCAGTGGGATTCAAGTTTGGTGACTAATACAAAACACCTGAATATCTGATATCCTGTGATAGAAGAAAAATCTGCTTTCTGCTGGTATTTTTTGCACCACATTTACATTCACTCAGCTAATTTTGAACCCATTTCTGCATCATTCATGTCATTATTTGAGAACTTTTTTTTTTGTGTTTTTCATTTGTTCTATGTTCATTACTACTATGTAGAAAAATAAGTTTTTCATCTAATAATGTAATGTTCAGAATGTATTCTTATACAATTTAATCTTTTATAGCATTTCTGCAAATCTGGAGAACCAGTCTGTGGACATAATGGCGAAACATACAGAAATGTTTGCAGTGCATATTATGATCGGATGGCTGTGGATTACTATGGACGATGTCAAGATGTGGGAATATTCTCAGACCACAATTTTCATACTGAGTGTTCTTCAGTACAGTGTCCCCCGATTCCTAAATTTGGCTGCAATCCAATAATACCTCCTGGTAAGCAAGTGAGCAATAATAATAGATAATATTTGTTGTAGCTCTGTCATATCATCAAACAACATTTTCATTCTTTAAAAAAGTGGACATGTACAGCTAATGTTAATATGCTTGAAGAGGTGGATAAATAATGTCAGAAGTGCTTTAATCCTTATCTTTTCTAGAAAAAAATGCTGCTCTAGGCTCCTTTCAATACTGGTCACATATCCAAAGACCTAGGCACCTGATTATGTAATCTTTGATAAAGGCAAATCGCAATTGGCTGACCACTTTTACCAGTGTTTATGTGACCAAGTGCCTAAGCTTAAAGACAGTTATGCAGCACTAGGGGTAGATTGAAACTGCAGTTGCTTTCTAAAAGGGATTTCAGCTCTTCTGCGCTTAGTCGTTATTTATTCCTACTAGTTAGTCTCTTAAAATAGTTTGACTATAGGTCCACCTCAGCAAAGAAAATGTAAACTTTGTTGTGCATTGCCATCATTTTGAAATCTTTTTAGTGGTATAAATAATTGGTAAATCATATATCTAATTGTACAGTACAGTACACAGCCTGAGTATTCATAGGCCCTGGGTTAAAGGCTGGTAAGGTGACTGGACAAGCTATTGAGGCTGTCACTTCAATTATGGATAAATTATTATACAGGATTTATGTAGCACCAACAGTTTACAGAGCGCTTTACAACTTGAGGGTAGACAATACAAATACAATACACTTTAATACAGTAGGAATCAGAGGGCCCTGCTCCTTAGAGCTTACAATCTAAGAGGGAAGGTCAAGAGATACAAGAGGTAATAACTGTGGGGGATGTGCTGATGGAGAAGATAAATGTACAGTTGTTAGGTGGGGGCTTCTCTGAAGAGATGAGTTTTCAGGGATCGTCTGAAAGTGGATAAAGTAGGAGAAAAATCGGACAGATTGGGGTAGAGCAATCCAGAGGATGGGAGAGGCTCTGGAGAAGTCCTGAAGGTGAGCATGGGATGAGGTGACAAGGGAGTTTGAGAGCAAGAGGTCTTGGGAGGAGCGATGAGAATGATTAGGTTGGTAATTTGAGACTAAGTTAGTGATGTAGCTGGGGCCCAGGTTGTGGATGGCTTTGTAGGTTATAGTTAGTATCTTGAATTTAATTTGTTGGCTGAGCAGAACAGTGGAGAGATTGGCAGCCAGTGGAGGGATTGGCAGAGGTGTATAGCAGATGCTGAGCAGTTTGTGAGGTGGATGAGCCTGGCAGCAGCGTTCATGATGGACTGAAGTGGGGATAGCCTATTTAGAGGTAGGCCAACGAGGAGGGAGTTGCAGTAGTCAAGGCAGGAGATGACCAGGGAGTGGATTAGAAGCCTTGTGGTGATATTGGTTAGGAAGGGGCGTATCTTGGAGATGTTGCGGAGGTTGAAGTGGCAAATTTTGTCTATGATAGGATGTGGGGCCGAAAGGTTAGTTCAGAGTCCAGGATTACACCTAGGACCTTGGCGTGGGGGGACAAGTTGATAGTTGAGCCGTTGATATTGACAGAGAAATCAGGGGAAGTGAAATCACTCTTAGATAAAATAATAAAGTAAAGTAGTTAATCTGAAGATTTTTCTAATATTACAATAGAAGCAGTGCACCTGGATTGGTGTAACCTCTGTAAAACTTTGGGAACTGTGCCTGGACCCCACACTGTGGGGAAAGCTTTTAATGATGCTTTTCACACTGGATCCTGCATGGGAGCTCACCTCAGCACCTTGTGCAAAGTGCAAACTAGCTGCAGAGTGCTATACAAGGTTCAGGGCTAATATAGTCCATGCCTATTGAACACAGACCCTGAAGACAACTCTGGGAGTCTGCCCACTATGACGGGCGAAGCCTCGACCCTATAGGGATCAAAGCTGTGCACAGGTAAGTCACCCTGTATCTCTAACCATTACTGTAAAAACCAGGACAGTGTTTGGAATGTGTTCACTTGACCAAGTGTTACATCCATTACTTCTGCCAAGAGACCCTTTTCAGGTACGCAGGCACTTCCTCCTTGTCTTTTCCCATGAGCACTGTGCTACAGGACAGTCTGTAACCAGGTTGATGCATACTTCTTCTCAGACAAGCTTACCCTATTTCTGCACCTTACTCCATGAGTACCCCAAAATGGGAATACCCTCATCAATAGCTATGCCAGAAACCAAGTAAAAGACAGCCACAATAAAAGCTCACGCAAACATTCGCTCTGCTTTCATAACACTCAAGCTCAGAGCGCCAATGCTTCCCTTTGCAGGACCCAAATTTAACAACATTTTCTGCATCTGATTCTAGCTCTGTCTAAGGCATGCAACAAGCAGCCTTCATGACTAATGCCGCGTACACACGGTCGGACTTTCCGGCATACTTGGTCCGGCGGACCAGAGTGTGCCGGACAATCCGCCCGTGTGTGGGCGGCGGCGGACTTTTCCGGCGGACTTCTTCCCAAAAGCCCGCCGGACCTAGATTTGAAGAAAGTTTCAAATCTTTCCGTCGGACTCAGTTTCGGGCGGAAAGTCCGCTCGTGTGTGTGCTGGTCCGACGGAAAGCCCGCTCGTGTGTAGGCTGGTCTGACAGACCAAATACGACACGAGGGCAGGGTATTGCATCTCGCGCTCGCTGCAATAGGAAAAACAAATCTTCCTATTGCGGCGAGCGCGGGTCATACCAGGCCCTTAGGTCTGGTATGGATTATAAAGGGAACCCCGCTACGCCGAAAAAACGGCGTGGGGTCCCCCTAAAATCCATACCAGACCCCGATCCGAGCACGCAGCCTGGCCGGTCAGGAAAGGGGGTGGGGACGAGCGAGCGCCCCCCCCCTCCTGAACCGTACCAGGCCGCATGCCCTCAACATGGGGGGTGGGTGCTTTGGGGGAGGGGGGCGCCTTACGGTGCCCCCCCCACCACAAAGCACCTTGTCCCCATGTTGATGAGGACAAGGGCCTCTTCCCGACAACCCTGGCCGTTGGTTGTCGGGGTCTGCGGGCGGGGGCTTATCGGAATCTGGGAGCCCCCTTTAATAAGGGGGCCCCCAGATCCCGGCCCCCCACCCTATGTAAATGAGTATGGGGTACATGGTACCCCTACCCATTTACCTAGGAAAAAAGTGTAAGTAATAAAACACACTACACAGGTTTTTAAAATATTTTATTAAACAGCTCCGGGGGGGGGGGGATCTTCCTCCGGCTTCGGGGGTCTTCTTCCGGCTTCGGGGGTCCCTCCGCTTCATCTTCTCCCGGCGTCCGGTTGGTCCTTCTCCGCTCTCCGGCCTCTTCTCCCGGTGTCCCAGGTCTTCGGCCGGCCCCTCCGCCGTCTTCATGTAGCTCTATTGCCAGCGGAGGTCCGGACTTCTGGGCTGCTGGGCTGCTGGGCTTCTTGTCTTCTCTTCTCTTCTCTTCCCCCAGATGTTGACACGACGCTCTCTCCGGCTGGACTGGTCTCTGAGGGCTGCGTTGTGACTTATATAGGCGGAGACCCTGCCCCCTTTTGATGTCACAGTCCCTGGGCATGCTGGGACTGTGACGTTTTAGGGGGCGGGGTCGACCCCGCCCCCTAAAACGTCACAGTCCCAGCATGCCCAGGGACTGTGACATCATATGGGGGCGGGGACTCCGCCTATATAAGTCACAACGCAGCCCTCAGAGACCAGTCCAGCCGGAGAGAGCGTCGTGTCAACATCTGGGGGAAGAGAAGAGAAGACAAGAAGCCCAGCAGCCCAGAAGTCCGGACCTCCGCTGGCAATAGAGCTACATGAAGACGGCGGAGGGGCCGGCCGAAGACCTGGGACACCGGGAGAAGAGGCCGGAGAGAGGAGAAGAACCAACCGGACGCCGGGAGAAGATGAAGCGGAGGGACCCCCGAAGCCGGAAGAAGACCCCCGAAGCCGGAGGAAGATCCCCCCCCCCCGGAGCTGTTTAATAAAATATTTTAAAAACCTGTGTAGTGTGTTTTATTACTTACACTTTTTTCCTAGGTAAATGGGTAGGGGTACCATGTACTCCATACTCATTTACATAGGGTGGGGGGCCGGGATCTGGGGGCCCCCTTATTAAAGGGGGCTCCCAGATTCCGATAAGCCCCCGCCCGCAGACCCCGACAACCAACGGCCAGGGTTGTCGGGAAGAGGCCCTTGTCCTCATCAACATGGGGACAAGGTGCTTTGTGGTGGGGGGGCACCGTAAGGCGCCCCCCTCCCCCAAAGCACCCACCCCCCATGTTGAGGGCATGCGGCCTGGTACGGTTCAGGAGGGGGGGGCGCTCGCTCGTCCCCACCCCCTTTCCTGACCGGCCAGGCTGCGTGCTCGGATCGGGGTCTGGTATGGATTTCAGGGGGGACCCCACGCCGTTTTTTCGGCGTAGGGGCTTCCCTTTATAATCCATACCAGACCTAAGGGCCTGGTATTGCCCCGCGACGGGGCTCGCAAGGTGTCAATCTCGCCGATAAAAGCGGCAAGATTGACATCCTTTGCTAGTCCCGTCGCACCTGAGTCACGTTCAAAATGAACGGACTTGGCCGTGTGTGGACAAGTCCGTTCATTCTGAAAGTCCGCCGGAACTCCGGCGAAAGTCCGTCGGAAAGACGGGCGGACTTAGCCCGCCGGAAAGTCCCGGCGTGTGTGGGCAAGTCCGTTCGTTTTAAAGTCCGGCGCACCTGGCGGACAAAGTCCGTCGGAAAGTGTGCCGGACCAAGTATGCCGGAAAGTCCGACCGTGTGTACGCGGCATAAGGCATACTTTTCTTCTACTATGTCATAATTCCTCAGACAACTAACAGTTTTAACCACTTGCCTACTGGGCACTTAAACCCCCCTCCTGCCCAGACCAGTTTTCAGCTTTCAGCGCTGTCACACTTTGAATGATAATTACTCAGTCATGTAATACTGTACCCAAATAAATTTTTTGTCCTTTTTTTCATACAAATAGAACTTTCTTTTGGTGGTATTTGATCACCTCTGGGTTTTTTATTTTTTGCGCTTTAAATGAAAAACGATGGAAAATTTTGAAAAAACAAAAACGCATTTTTCTTAGTTTATGTGATAAAATTTTGCGAATTATTAATTTTTCTTCAGAAATTTTGGACACAATTTATACTGCTACACATCTTTGGTAAAAATAACCAAAATTAGTGGATATTATTTGGTCTGTGTGAAAGTTAGAGAGTCTACAAGCTGTGGTGCAAATCATAAAAAATTAATCACACCTGATGTACTGACGGCCTATCTCATTTCTTGCGACAAACAAGCCAGGAAAGTACAAATACCCCCCAAATGACCCCTTTTTTGAAAGTTGACATTCTAAGGTGTTTAGTAAGATGCATGGTGAGGTTTTTGATGTTGTAATTTTTTTCCCACAATTCTTTGCAAAATGAAGATTTTTTTAATTTTTTTTTCTACAAAATTGTCATTGTAATAGGTTATTTCTCTCACATGGCATGTGTATACCACAAATGACACCCCAAAATACATTCTGCTACTCCTCCTGAGTATGACTTTTTCACAGCCTGGCCACATACAGAGACCCAATATGCAGGGAGCACCATCAGGTGTTCTAGGAGCATAAATTACACTTTTACAATTAATTATCTAATTTCTCAACCACCTATTAGGCCGGGTTCACACTGGTGCGACATGTCAGCCGTCCTACTTTGGATACGACTTTGCCCTGCGACTTGAAGCCGACATACGTCCGACTTTCAATGAACGGGGACTTGACTTGGATCCCCGCCAATACCAGGCACTGCGTTTGGTATGAATCTTGAGGGGGAACACCACGCCAAATTTTAAATAAAACATCGGCATGGGTTCCCCCTCCAAGAGCATACCAGGCCCTTCGGTCTGATATGGATTTTAAGGGGAACCCCCTACGCCGAAAAAACGGCGTGGGGGGTCCCCCCAAATCCATACCAGACCCTTATCCGAGCACGCAGCCCGGCCGGTCAGGAAAAGGGGTGGGGACGAGTGAGCGCCCCCCTCCTGAACCGTACCAGGCTGCATGCCCTCAACATGGGGGGTGGGTGCTTTGGGGCAGGGGTGCGCCCTGCGGCCCCCCCACCCCAGAGCACCTTGTCCCCATGTTGATGAGGACAAGGGCCTCTTCCTGACAACCCTGGTAGTTGGTTGTCGGGGTCAGCAGGCTTTTCATAATCCGGGAGCCCCCTTTGATAAGGGGGCCCCCAGATCCCGGCCCCCCGCCCTATGTGAATGAGTATGGGGTATATCGTACCCTTACCCATTCACCTGGGGGAAAAAAAGTGTCAATAAAAAAAAACACACTAGACAGGTTTTTAAAGTAATTTATTAGGCAGCTCCGGGGGGGTATTCTTCCAACTTCGGGGGCCTCTTCCTTCTCCACGCTCTCTGGCCTCTTCTTCCTGCTCTCTGGCCTCTTCTCCCGCTCTCCGGTTCTTCTGCCGGGCTCCTCTGCTATCTTCTGCTTTTTTGCTAGCAGTGGCCCAGTCTTCTCCGTCTTCTTCCGATGTTGACACGACGCACTCTCCCACTGTAATGCCGTGTGCGAGGTGTGCAACGACTTATATTAGGTATGGGGCGTGGTCACCGGGTGATGTCATTCAGTGTCTCCGCCCATTATGACATCACCGTCCCATCATGCCCTGGGTGGTGACATAATGGGCGGAGTCACCGAATGACATCACCCAGTGACCACACCCTATACCTATATAAGTCGTTGCGTACCTCCTACACGGCATTACAGCGGGAAAGAGCGTTGTGTCAACATTGGAAGAAGACCGGAGGGAAGAAGACGATGGAGAAGACCGGGCCACTGCTAGCAAAAGAGCGGCAAAAGAGCAGAAGATAGCGGAGGAGCCCGGCAGAAGAACCAGAGAGCGGGATAAGAGGCTGGAGAGCACGGAGAAGAAGGAAGAGACCCCCGAAGTCGGAAGAAGACCCCCGGAGCTGCCTAATAAATTACTTTAAAAACCTGTCTAGTGTGTTTTTCTTTTATTGACACTTTTTTCCCCCAGGTGAATGGGTAGGGGTATGATGTACCCCATACTCATTCACATAGGGCGGGGGGCAGGGATCTGGGTCCCCCCCTTAGTAAAGGGGGCTCCCGGATTCCGATAAGCTCCCCGCCCGCAGACCCCAACAACCAATGGCAAGGGTTGTCGGGAAGAGGCCCTTGTCCTCATCAACATGGGGACAAGGTGCTTTGGAGTGGGGGGGGCCGCAGGGCGCCCCCGTGCCCCAAAGCACCCACCCCCCCATGTTGAGAGCATGCTGCCTGGTACGTTTCAGGAGGGGGGGCGCTCGCTCGTCCCCACCCCTTTTCCTGACCGGCCGGGCTGCGTGCTCGGATAAGGGTCTGGTATGGATTTGGGGGGGACCCCCACGCCGTTTTTTTCAGCGTAGGGGGTTCCCCCTACAATCCATACCACACGCAAGGGCCTGATATGCTCTTGGAGGGGGAACCCATGCCAGTTTTTTATTTAAAATTTGGCGCGGAGTTCCCCCTCAAGATCATCTGAGCACAAGTCGCATGCCAAAGTCGGATCATGCAAGACGGCGATCCGACTTCAATGATAGTCAATGGGCTGAAGTAGGATCAAAGTCGGACCAAAGTAGTACAGGGAGCATTTTCAAAGTCAGACCGACTTGTGTCGGACCAGTTAAGACGGCTCCCATAGGGAAACATTGATTTTCACACGTCATGCAACAATGTCGGAGCGTTTGTCGCAAGAGTGTGAACCCGGCCTTACACTTTTGAAGGCCCTGGAGCACCAGGACAATGGAAACGCCCACAAAGTGACCCAATTTTGGAAAGCTAACACCCCACTGTATAATCTATGAGGCATAATGAGTCTTTTGAACGGTTCATTTTTTTCCAGAAGTTTTTGGAAAATGTGGAAAAAAAATGAAAACGCATTTTTTTAACGCAGAGTTGTCCATTTATAAGATATTTCCAACACATAGCATGTACATAGCAAAAATGACACCCCAAAATACATTCTGCTACTCCTCCTGAGTATGGCGATACCAAATGTGTGAGACTTTTACATAGCCTGGCCACATACAGAGGCCCAATATTGAAATAGCACCATCAGGCATTCTAGGAGCATAAATTACACATCTCATTTCTCAACCACCTATTTCACTTTGGCCCTGGAGCACCAGGACAATGGAAACGCCCACAAAGTGAACCCATTTTGGAAAGCTAACACCCCAACGTATAATCTATGAGGCATGATGAGTCTTTTGAAAGGTTCATTTATTTCCAGAAGTTTTTGGGAAAAAAAAAAGAAAACGCATTTTTTTTTTTTTTAATTTACACAAAGTTGTCCATTTATAAAATATTTCCAACACATAGCATATACATAGCAAAAAATGACACCCCAAACTACATTCTGCTCTTTCTCCTGAGTATGGTAATACCACATGTGTTAGACTTTTACACAGCCTGGCCACATACAGAGGCCCAACATGCAAGGAACATCATCAGGTGTTCTAGGGACACATAGCATGCACATACCAAGAATTACACTCCAAAATACATTATGCTGAGCAAAGAGTAAACAAAAGATTACCTGTGGTTGTAGTAGCGCAGTTGTACACAGGAGGATAGCACTGGTCCAGGCAGCAGGCAGGGATTTGGTCAGCAAAAGCGAATGCAATTTTCCAGGCAACAGGTAGGAATACTGTCCATAGCTAGTACAGGCAGCAGGCAGGGATACTGTCCATATACAGTCCAGGGTCAGTGCAGGCAGAGATTGTCAGCAGTGCCAAAATATTGGTCCTGGTAGTAGGCAGGTCCATGTGGTGTGGTCAGTTCATGAGACAGGCAGAGGCATGATGGCATAGGTCCTACAGGCAGCAGGCAGAAGTAGAGCCTCGCTCAAGACAGAATGTGGACAGGGGTAGAGGCTTCTCCCACCCAAATCTCTTTGAAGCCTCCGAGTCTCCAGACCCTAATCTAGGAATGATAAAACAAATTAAATTGTTTTCTTCATCCAGAAAAACAATTCTGGAGCCCCTCACATATGTGAGACCTCTGTGTTTTGAATCCCACTAGTCCACTGGCAGGGTACAAGATCAGTCCAAGAGGCAGGCAAGAGGCATGGTCAAACAGTCCAGGGTCAGTTCCAGATCAGGCAGAGGTATGTACAGAAATGGTAGGCAGAAGCGTGGTGGAATAACAGTCTAGGGTCAGTTCCAGATCAGGCAGAGGTATAAACAGAATTGGTAGGCAGAAGCGTGGTTGAATAACAAGCCAGGGTCAGTTACAGAGCAAGCAGAGGCATAAGGGGTGTGAAGATAAATGGCAGGAAGTGAGGGTTATGTTTACCATACTTCACTAATAATTTAGTGAAGTATGGTAACGACGGAAACAGTCAACTATGCAGAGGCCTGGTTGGGAAGGACATTGGGGAAAATGATAAGTGGTGTCTCTTTTCACTCCTCGTTTGGTGCACACCCGACATTTTTTCTGACGTTTTTGGCCTGTTGGTCTAGGAGGGATTTTAATTGGGAAAGTGGCGTTCAGAGAGTCTGCTAATCACATTGGATCTAATGTTTTCTGGTGGGCCATTTGGGTATATAAGGGCAGTGGTGATTTCCTCCTGGTTGCCAAGGAAGGGTTTGGGTCTTTCAGTGGAGTTGCGATAGATTACATATGTGTTGTATATGGCCAAATTAAACAAATAAATTGAAACTTTTTATACCACTGGTATGTTCGTCTAATGGAAAGGTAGGGTTCGAGCATCTGGTAGTTGAAGTCGACACCCCCCATGAACATGTTGTATTCCTGGATACATGTTGGCTTTTGGATTGGGCCATTCGTCCTGGTGATCTCAATGAATGTATTGTTGTGGATCGAAGAAAGCATGTAGACATCCCTTCTGTCCCTCCACTTCACAGCCAGAATTTCCTCATTCCGTAAGCTCACCGCCTCCCCTCTTCTTATGGAAATGGAGAGACCCCCTAGGGGTGGGATTTTAAAGGCACTACCATAACAACAATATAGAAAAAAAGGAAAAAAATGATTGTACATAGAAAAAACACATATTGAAAAAAGAATAAACACATTACGAAGGATGCATGATGGTGTACAAATGTTTAGCAGAAAGATAAGATACACAATCCTAAACGCAACGACGTTTCAGAGATGGACTGTAGTCTCCTTCATCAGGGGTTTTCATAGGAAGTGCAGTGTATCATAATGGCTAAAAGAGTACATAAACGCGTCCAAACAATCTTTAAAAACGTAAGGAATAATTGAAGCGAGGGATCCCCCACAGATCCCCTCCACCGGACAGCGGTCAGTGTAAGATAGAAAAATTAGTGTAAAGGGAGGGGAAAAAGGGAAAAATATCCCCTTCCTGACACCAGCAGCCCCGCTGGATTCCCAAATCAGACCAGCAGCAAGCTGACACATGTACAGAGGCCCAAAAATAACCTGTAGGATCTAGGTTAAAAAGATGATAAGGTACACAGGCCGGTGGCAAGGAGGGGAAGACTGCTAGGAGGTCTGAAGAGCCACAAGCTGCAAATAGCCACAATGCAGCAGGTCTCTCAGTTAAGGGAACCTCCAGAGAGCATCATATCCCCTCTTCTTAACTTCTTTTCTTTATCATACATCACGGGACAAAGAGCCCCATAATAATAACTATGTGGGTTATACGCTTACCTTTAGGTGATTGGACACTGGAAACCAATAGTAAGACGGTTCCTCCCATATAACCCCTCCTATACCGGAAGTACCTCAGTTTTTTCACCAGTGTCTTGAAGGTGATGGTCATGGCTGTTGAAGCTCTTCAAATTTCTTCAAAGATGTCCCACTGAGGACGTTATAATTGGATCCATTCGGATGGCTTAACAAAAGCTAAAGTGGATGGTACCCGAACCTCGGTTCAAGAACGAGGTGTTTCTTGTAATGTGTCCTATATAGGCGCTGGACCCTTGTTAAATTGGTATTCCTGGTCAATCTTGCCCAAGGTAAACCAGGAAGGGTGCTTTACAGGTCCAGGGGTGTGGACCCCAAAATATGGGGGACCCGGTCCCTGAAGGTCCTTAGAGGCGCTACCCACTGTGATGGGGGAAGATTGGGCCTGGTAAAACAGGCCCTGCTGCTTGGGATGGTGAGTACTCCCTTTGGGAATTTTTATATATATATTTCCCTCTGAAACCTGCTGGTAAACCTTAAACTTGTGTCTAGGATTACAGATGGCCGGTATGTCGCGCATTTTGGCGGGCGTGTGCCAGTGTGCGCGCCGCCGGCGTGTGTGTGCGCCCCTGGTGTGTGCGCCATCGGTGTGCGCGTGCGCCGCTGCTGTGCGTGTCGCAGATGCGCCGCGTGCGTCAGGACGGCGCATGCGCCGTGCTGCGGGAATGCCGCTGATCACGTTGATGCGCGCGCTCACTCTCAGGCTAAGGCTTTATAGGGATGGAGCTTCTGGCATGTGCATGGACAGCACAGAGCGATAGTGGGCACGTGAGTCTGGAGGTCTTGGACACAGTTGTGACAGGTTGAAGGCTGGTTGTAGTTTGTGGGGAGTACTCCTTTTCTTCCTTGTGTGTAAGCAATGTCTTCCAGAAAACGAGGTATAGGGAACAAGGCAAGCACAGGGGTAAGAGTACCTCCTTTAAAAACAGGAGACCAACCCCATGCTGATGCAGCCTCAGTTTCTCCCGAAAGACGTGCGGCATCCGGCCTGGTTGAGCCATTGCATTTGTCAGGCATAGTGGCCACTACCAATATACCTGCCTCGGCTTATGTTACAAAGGATGATTTGGCATCTGCCTTAGCGGGCCTTGAGGGCAAAATAGCTGGCATGATTGCCTCTGTAACACTGGGGGGGAGGAAGCATAATAGATCTTCCTCCCCTGAGCCTGGGCCAAGTGGAGAGTCACTAGAGCACCAGGACTCCTATAGCCAGATGGGTCCATGTGATCTGGAACCAGAATGGGCGGACGATTTGGAAGAGGTGGTCATAAAAGACCGGGAGGAAGGAGAGGCTGAAGAATCCTCGGCTGAGGACTCTGGCTCTGAAGAGCCAATTTCAGCCTCCCATTCCCAAAAATTGTTTATCCAATCTCTAATTGAGATGGTACGAATTGGATTTAAGTTACCCCCGGTTCAGGAGTCTGGACTCTCCTGTTCTACTTTGGGATCTTTGCGACCTCAGCAAATTTCTTAAGCGTTCCCTTTCCGTTACTGGAGCAGGTGGTTTACGTGGACTGGGAGCACCCTGACAGGATATACTCACCTCCTAAAAGGTTTTCTATCTTATATCCTATGGAGGAGAAGTTCAGGAAGAAATGGGGGACACCTTTGGTGGACGCTGCCATATCTTCAATAAATAAAAGTTTAACCTGCCCAGTGGATAATGCCCAGGTATTTAAGGATTCGGCTGATAAAAAGCTAGAGTCCTTATTAAAAGCCTCCTTTTCGGTGGCTGGTGCAGCAGTTCAGCCAGCAGTTGCAGCTATTGGGATTTGTCAATACCTAAAGGATCACTTTAAAAGGTTGGTAAAGAACCTACCTTGCCATGAGGAATCTGCCGAGGAATTGTCGGAGATTCCTCATGCCTTATGTTTTGCAGTAGACGCATTGAAGGTCTCAATCCAACAGATGTCTCGTTTTGCGTTACTGTCAATCCATATGCACAGAGTCTTGTGGCTAAAGAACTGGTCTGCTGAGACACCATGTAAAAGGCTACTCGCAGCTTTTTCATTCCATGGAGAGCGCTTGTTTGGCGAGGATCTGGATAAGTATATCCAAAAGATCTCTGGAGGAAAGAGTGCCCTGCTCCCTGTTAAGAAGAAGGGAAAGCAACTCTCTTATAAAATTCCCAATGCTCCAGGACCTAGTGCTTCTTCCCCTAAGCGGTATCAACAGCCTCAGCCGTCTGGGTTTAAAAGACCCCAGGGTCAGAAGAAGCCCTGGAACCAAAATCCACCCAAGCCCAACTCCAAGTCTACCTTGTGAAGGGGCGCCCCCGCTCTCACGGGTGGGGGGCAGGCTTCGGCTGTTTGGGGATGCCTGGGAAGAACTGGTTCAAGACCGATGGGTAATTTCCACTGTAAAATACGGTTACAGAATAGAGTTCCGGGAAATCCCCCCAAATCAGTTTCTGTACTCAAGGGTTCCTTCAGATCCAGAGAAAAGAAGATGCCTATTCCTAGCTTTACAGCAACTGCTGATCGGTCTGGCCACGGCCCCCAGGGTTTTCACAAAGATTCTGGCCCCAGTGTTGGCTTCCCTAAGGTCTCAGAAGGTCTCCGTAGTAGGATATCTGAACGACCTTCTCCTAAGGGATTGCTCTCGCCCCATACTGGTTCAAAACGTGTCAAGAACAGTGCGGGTTTTACAACACTTAGGTTGGATTCTAAATGTGGACAAGTCAGCTCTTTGTCCGACCAAAGCCTTGGTGTATCTGGGTCTGGTCTTAGACACCGCCCAAGAGAAGGTGTTTCTGCCCCCCTTAAAGGTCGTCTCCATAGTGGAACTCGTCCAGAAGGTGAAAAAAGGTACTATGGAACCTCTCTTGGTGGTTAAGAGCCAGCAATTTGAAAAAAGGGAAATCTTTCCCACCAGTAGCCTGGAAGGTCGTAACTACAGACGCCAGTCTTCTCGGCTGGGGAGCAGTCCTAGAGGAGGCATCTGTTCAGGGAATATGGTCCCAGACAGAAAAGACCCTGCCCATCAATCTATTGGAGATTCGAGCAGCTCGTCTGGCTCTGCAATTCTGGACTTCCAGATTGCGGGGTCTTCCTGTCAGAGTCCAGTCCGACAACTCCACGGTAGTAGCATATGTCAACCACGAGGGAGGTACCAGGAGTCAGGCGGCCCAAAAGGAAGTAAGTCAAATATTGACTTGGGCAGAAAAACATGTGCCGTTTCTTTCGGCAGTTTTTATCCCGGGGGTGGACAATTGGCAGGCAGATTTCCTAAGTCACCAAAGGTTGTTACCAGGGGAATGGTCCCTGCATCCCAAGGTTTTTCTACAGATCTGCCAACACTGGGGGACCCCAGAAGTGGATCTGCTGGCATCCAGGTTCAATGCCAAGCTGGACAGGTTTGTATCCAGGACCAAGGATCCGCTTGCTGTCGGGATAGATGCATTAGTAGTTCCTTGGGATCAGTATTCTCTGATATATGCCTTCACTACGATCCAAATCCTGCCGCACTTATTACGCAGAATACAGGAGGAACAAAAACCAGTGATCCTAGTGGCCCCAGCGTGGCCCCGGAGATCCTGGTACTCGGAGATTGTGAAGTTGGCAGTAGGGGACCCATTGGTCCTTCCATGCCGTCCAGACCTGTTGTCTCAAGGACCCATATTCCATCCTTCTTTACGGTCGCTGAATTTGATGGCTTGGCTATTGAGACCAGACTATTATAAGACCGTGGTGTTATGGGTTCAGTCTTGTCTACTTTGATAAATGCTAGAAAGTCAGTTTCTAGATCTATCTACTATAGAGCCTGGAAGTCATACATTTCTTGGTGTGAGGAAAGGAAATGGAACCCTCGTAGGTATACGATTGGAAGAGTTCTTGCCTTTCTTCAAGCAGGAGTAGACTTGCAGCTGGCTTTAGGGACAATTAAAGGACAGATTTCGGCCTTATCGTTTTTTTCCAAAGACCAATTGCATCCCATTCTTTGGTGCGAACCTTTGTCAAGGGAGTAACACACTTGAGGCCGCCGGTTAAACCACCGTTATGTCCCTGGGACCTAAATTTGGTACTGTCTGCCTTACAGAATCAACAGTTTGAACCTATTAGGCAGATTCCTTTATCCTATTGACCAGAAAATTGTTTTTTTTTGGTATAACATCGGCTAGAAGGGTGTCAGAATTGGCCGACCTTTCCTGCAAGGAACCTTTTTTGATTCTTCATCAGGACAGAGTGGTCATGCGCCCTCGTCCGGACTTTCTACCGAAGGTGGTTTCCAAATTTCATTTGAATCAGGATATTATTTTACCTTCCTTTTTTCCAAACCCTAAGACTAGGGAGGAAAAGTCACTCCACTCACTGGATGTGGTGAGGGCGATCAAAGTTTATTTGAAAATGTCAGCTCCCTTTCGGAAGACTGACTGTTTTTTTGTCTTGCCAGAGGGTCCTAAAAAGGACAGCCGGCAACAAGTTCAACTATATCCAGGTGGATTCGTCAGACTATTATCCAGGCGTTTGGATTAAAACGCAGGGTTCCACCTTGGGATTTAAAAGCACACTCCACTAGAGGGATTAGTGCATCATGGGCAGTACGCCAACAGGTGTCTATGGCTCAGGTTTGCAAAGCAGCCGCTTGGTCTTCAGTTCATACGTTCACCAGGTTTTACCAGATGGATGTTAGATCTCAAAAGGAGACTGTTTTTGGCCACAGCGTGTTGCAGGCAGCTTTATAGTCTCAGGCCCGTTGGGGCTTAGGGATAAGTGTCCCTCCCCCTCAGGTGCATTGCTTTAGGACATCCCACATAGTCATTATTATGGTGCTCTCTGTCCCGTGATGTACGATAAAGAAAAACTGATTTTTAAAACAGCTTACCTGTAAAATCCTTTTCTTGGAGTACATCACGGGACACAGATGTCCCTCCCCTCTTTCTGGGGTCGTCATTGCTTGCTACAAAACTGAGGTACTTCGGGGATAGAAGGGGTTATATGGGAGGAACCGTCTTACTATTGGTTGCCAGTGTCCAATCACCTAAAGGTAAGCGTATAACCCACATAGTCATTATTATGGTGCTCTGTGTCCCGTGATGTATTCCAAGAAAAGGATTTTACAGGTAAGCTGTTTTAAAAATCCAAATAAAAAGAAAAAAAAAAACCAAGAAAAATACCGCGCTAAGAGCACAAAACGAAATAAAAGTGCAGCTGCAACAAAAACCACAAATATCAGTGTGACAAACAAGAATAAAAAAAAAAATAAGTGCGCTTGCAATAATGATTATCCAATAATGATAGATCATATGTGAAAAAAAAATTTAAATCACAAAATGGTGGTGAAAATTCTGAAAACATAAATAAAAAGTTCATTCATAAATAAAAATTCAGTGATGAAAAATATGTGAGTCCAATAGACGGGAATCCAACATCCAAAGTCCAACCGCCTCAACCCACATAAGAGGGAAGGTGGAAGAGCAAGATGTGAGGAGAACTTCCAAACTTCAGGTGCATCCAGGTAGCAGTGAGATTGAACGCTTACCAGAGTTGGTGGACCTCCTCTATGGCAAGGTCGGACTGTGTATCTGCCCGTGTGTCCGGGCAGATACACAAGCAAATCACCAGGAAAAGTCTAATTGAATGGAGAATAAGGAGTTAATCAGGGTTGATCAGAGTAATCCAAGGGGTTCAACAGAGGAACATTTAATTCATATTTTACTTGTCAGGTTGCTTTAACTTCATCTGCAGATTGAAGTTCATTCCTTTGATCTGTAGATGAATAAACAGAGCGATACAACATGAAACAATGACCCCCCTGTACTGCGCAGGCGCAGCGATTGCGCAGTACGAACAACAAGGGAGCCACTGAAAATATCCGAAGCTGAACAGCTGTGAGTCAGCTGTACACGGCACCTGCGCAATGAGCAAGACATTGTGCCCGACGCTGCCACACGCTCCCGATGCTCGTGCTACTCGTGCAAGGGGCGGGTGTATTACTGTGATATCACATAAGCATAACAATATACTGTGGCAAGTATTGTGAGAAGTATTGAAATCGCCCATGAAGATTGCAAAACCCGCCCCAAAAGTGTAGAAACACACCGTAATATAGCCGCCCCTTACAGAGTAGCACGAGCATCGGGAGCGCGCGGCATTGTCTGGTAGCATCGGGAGCGTGTGGTAGAATGTGGTGTTCAATGTGGTCTTCATTGCGCAGGGGCGGTGCACAGCTGACTCTCAGCTGTGTATGTTCGGCTATTTTCTGATCGTTAGTGCTTCGTACTGCACAAGCGCTGCGCCTGCGTAGTACAGGGGGGTCATTATTCGCCGGGGCAACTTTTTCGGCAAGACACTGTACTGCGCAAGCACTGCGCCTGGACAGTACAGGGGGGTCATTATCCGCCGGGGGAACTTTTTTGGCAAGACACCGGGACCTGCTCTGACGACTCGGCAATGCAGCTATCATCAGAGCTGAAGTGCCGTGTACTGTGACAGGGAGATCCTGGCAGCAGGGTAGAAGGACTGGATGTACTAGACATGCTCTGTGTACAATTATGACATTTTTGGGTCGTGTTTAGCACACCCAGAGTCTGCAACTGGGTAATAGAAGGGAATGAAGAGGACCCAGGGGTGGTGTTAGAGGAGGCCAAGGAAGATATCTAATCCCCAGTCTCCCATTTACCTGATGTTACAGCTTCACATTCTGGCCTTCCTACTGTCAGTACTTGACCCGAACTTGGCCTTAAATTAGAACTTTAGTCAGAAAATAAAGTCCTGCTAGATCACTTCTGGGGGGCCCTTTTTGCAGCTTTAGTTATATAAAACACTAAAAATAAGTGTCTATACTGTTTAACCAGTTCAATACAGGGCACTTTACCCCCTTCCTGCCCAGGCCAATTTTCAGCTTTCAGCGCTGTCACACTTTAAATGTCAATTGCGCGGTCATGCAACACTGTACCCAAACTAAATTTTTGTAATTTTCTTCCGTCAAATAGAGCTTTCTTTTGGTGGTATTTGATCACCACTGGGTTTTTTATTTTTTGCTAAACAAACTAAAAAGGACCGAAATTTTTGAAGAAAAAAAGTTTTAGTTTTTGTTATAACATTTTGTTTTCTCCTTCACTAATGGGCACCGATGAGGCGGCACTTATATGCAGCACTAATAGGCAGCACTAATAGGTGGCACTAATAGGCAATAATAGGCGCTGATGAGCACTGATAGGCAGCACTGACAGTCATTACTGATGGGCACAGATTAGCACTTTGGCACTAATTGGCATTTTGATGGGCACTGATTTGCATTTTCGTGGGCACCTCCGATGGGGGCTGCGCTGATAATCAATGCGCTGATTATCAGAGCAGACCCCCCCTCTCAGGAGAGCCGCCGATCGGCTCTCCCAGTCAGCGTGAACCAAGGAAAGCCATTTACCATTCCTTCCTGGTTACCACTGTGGTCAGCTGTGATTGGTCACAGCTGATCAGGCAGTTAAGTGCCTACATCATAGGCTCTTTACCATGATCGGAGATGCGGTGTGTCAGAGCGACACACAGCACCGCTGATCGTCGTGCTGCGTGCCCACACACACACAAGCGGCTTTTCCTGCAGGACGTCATATGATGGCCAGTCAGGATAATGGAGCCACATTGCAGATGTCAATCCGCAATAGGGTGGGCGGCAAGTGGTTAAAATCCAGTAATACACTGTCTCACCCTGCTCTGCACATGCTCAGTTGCTCTTAATTTTTTGGCACTGTGTCAAAAATGTAGAGGCCGATCTGCTGACAGCCTAAAGATTTGCAGTTGCTAAGGGGCTCTGGGTTTCAGCAAAATGGCAGTGTCCAGTAAGAAGAAATAGGAACAATGCTGGAGGCAATTTACAGCACACACTAGTTTAGGTAGCATAATTATTAATGGGGAATGTATGTTCCTTGACAAAGAACATTATTTTTTATCAAGTTATGGGTACAGTTCCACTTTAAGCACTCTGAAAGGACAGTTTGGAAAGGACCAATTACACTACCTGCTCACCTCAATCATGTATAAACAAGCGCCTTGCCCTTTAACCAGGCTGCAATAATCCAAAGCTCTGTAATTGTTGGCGGATTCCACTGGGTGTACCTGATAATTTATTTTGAACGATTTTTTACTGAATATTGTTTTTGGACACTGACCACCTTTGGAGTATATCAACCTAATTTTGGATTGGACTTTTGTACATATACAGTATTTTATTCACATTTATATATGCACTTTACACTGTGGTATTTTTATTTAGTATGATTTTTGATACATGTTAACGCTTGTCATTTGTTTGCACATGAATGCACATATTTTCACTCTAAGCTGTTAGGTCATATTGAATTGAAGTTAGATTTGCATAGTAACGCATGTCAGTAGTGCGTTTCTTTTTATTATATTGTGATTGCGCTGCACTTTTTGAAGGCATAATTTTACCATTGGGGCGGGAACGGATATCAATGCTGGCTGCAATCAGTTTTTTTGTGTTAATCATTTGCACTATCACTGGGTAGCATGTGAACACCAACACTTTACCTTTTTAGTTGAGGTTGTGTCTGTCAGAGATATGCCTCTGAGTTAGCAACTCTCTTTTCTAAGGAGTTATTCCGCCTTCTTTAAAAAGAATAGGAAGTCTAATACCCCATACACACGGTCGGACATTGATCGGACATTCCAACAACAAAATCCTAGGATTTTTTTCAGACGGATGTTGGCTCAAACTTGTCTTGCATACACACGGTCACACAAAGTTGTCGGAAAATCCGATCATTCTGAACGCGGTGACGTAAAACACGTATGTCGGGACTATAAACGGGGCAGTAGCCAATAGCTTTCATCTCTTTATTTATTCTGAGCATGCGTGGCACTTTGTGCGTCGGATTTGTTTACACACGATCGGAAATTCCGACAATGGATTTTGTTGTCGGAAATTTTTATAGCCTGCTCTCAAACTTTGTGTGTCGGAAAATCCAATGGAAAATGTGTGATGGACCCTACACACGGTCGGAATTTCAGACAACAAGGTCCTATCACACATTTTCCGTCGGAAAATCCGACCGTGTGTACGGGGCATTAGGCTGGCCATACATTATACAACTTTCCCTTTAGATTTACCAAAATATAATATGAGGTCACACCTAAACACTTTCAATTTGAATGCAATCAGGCAGGCCCTTGCACTACATAGTTGAAGGTAAAATCTAAAGGAAATTTAGTATGAAAATTGTATAATATATGGCCAGCCTTAAGCCCAAGATTATACTTTCTTCCTAAAATGGTATCACTATTGCTCCTCAATGGAGATACAGTCTTGCCTTCTTTAGGCCATGTGTCAAATCACCCAAAGGAACTGCTTCTCATCCGGACATAGCCAGATCTCTGAGTGTACCTCAAAACAACAGCTTCTATGAGAAAGATAGATTCCCGATTTGTCCTCCTATCAGGCCTAAGAATGGGCGAATGGTTCAGCCCGCGCATGAGTTTGGACTGAACATTGGCTGTTCGGAAGTTCTCCGAACAACCAAATTATAGGGTGGTTCAACCATTTGTTCGGCCCACTGAATGACCACAATGCACTGCAGTGCATTGAAAGCCCTGATTGGGCGAAGCTTTCATTGCTTCAGCCAATCAGGGCACAGAGCACTGTCAGAGCTATAATTGGATGCTGTAATGATGACTGTATCCAATCATGGCTCATTGCTATTAATCCCGCCCCACACTATAAAAGTATTTTTTCCATAGCGGCCATTTGTAGTGTGATAGCAGCATGGAAAGAGATAGAACTGGGCTCTGTTCAGTACTATTAGACAGTGGGCTATAGTGTTCTATTCTGATTCTATTGTCAGTGTAGAATATCAGTTTAGTGTGCATCTAGGGATAGTTTAGTGTGAGTGTAGTGCGACCATTCATCTTTACATTAGTGTAAATGTAGGGATAGTTCAGTCAGTGTGAGTGTAGTGATTGTATAACACAGTATATTTTATTGCGTTACTGCAAGTTTAACACCATATAGTTCTGTGCATTACTGCAAGTTTAACGCCGTATATTTAATTGCGTTATTGCAATTTTAATGCCATATAGTTCTGTGCATTACTGCAAGTTTAACGCCGTATATTTCCTTGCATTACTGCAAGTTTAACGCTATATATTTCATTGCATTACTGCAAGTTTAATGCTATATAGTTCTGTGCGTTACTGCAAGTTTAACGCCGTATAGTTCTGTGCGTTACTGCAAGTTTAACACTGTATATTTCTTTGCATTACTGCAAGCTTAGCGCCATATATTTCATTGCGTTACTGCAAGTTTAACGTCATATAGTTCTGTGCATTACTGCAAGATTAACGCTGTATAGTTCTGTGCGTTACTGCAAGTTTAACGCCATATAGTTCTGTGCGTTACTGCAGGTTTAACACTGTATAGTTCTGTGCGTTACTGCAAGTTAAACGCTGTATAGTTCTGTGCAGTACTGCAAGTTTAACGCCACACAGTTCTGTGCATTACTGCAGGTTTAACGCTGTAAAGTTCTGTGCGTTATTACAAGTTAAACGCTGTATAGTTGTGTGTGTTACTGCAAGTTTAACCGCATATAGTTCTGTGCGTTACTGCAAGTTAAACGCTGTATAGTTGTGTGTGTTACTGCAAGATTAATGCCATATATTTCATTGGATTACTGTAAGTTTAACGCTATATATTTTATTGCGTTACTGCAAGTTTAATGCCATATAGTTCTGTGTGTTACTGCAAGTTTAATGCTATATAGTTCTGTGCGTTACTGCAAGTTTAATGCCATATATTTCATTGCGTTACTGCAAGTTTAACGTCATAAACTTCTGTGCGTTTCTGCAAGTTTAATGCAGTATATTTCAGTATATTATAGTGTATCCGTGGAGTGTGTCTGTGTCATGAATACTCAAATTAAAGTGCACCAACCACCACTTTCCATTGATTAAAGTGCATCCACGTACACATTTACACATCTTTATTACATTTTAATAATCACCCCCACTCCCTCCCATCATGTCTGGGAGGACAGAAAGGAGAGACAGACATTCCCATGGCACTGTAAGGGGGCCAGTCCTCAGGCAGGGCATCATTTCCTCTGTTTAGTGATGTTACCTGTGCTATCTAAACCACAGCATGCAGAGGAGGTGGTGGACTGGCTTACTAAACCGTCCTCATCCTCCGTCACTCAAGCAGAGACTAGTGCACAGTCCCCTGCAGGTGCCGGAGTGGCAAAACCTGCCTCCTTGTCTACAGCTATTCCTGCCATAGCCCCAGCATCAGGCATGGAGGAGTCACCAGAGTTATTTGAACACAGCGTCAACCACTTGCTTCTTGACGATGCACAACCATTACTCGATTCAGATGTTGGTTCTGACTCCAAGGTTGAGGAAGGCATGAACATGAGCCTGCAGAGAGGGGATGAGCTGGTACACAAATTGGCAGTCGTGTCCCCCCAGCCGCAGCATATTGCCAAGTTGTCTCCAGTGGTAATGATGATGATGAATGATGAATAATGAGGAATGATGATGAATGATGATGATGTCACTGACTCAACTTGGGTACCAGATAGAGCAGAGGAGGAAAGTGAGGGTGAGGCACAACCCCAACGAAGCAGCCATCATGAAAGATTAGAGAGCAGCCACCCTATTCCATCACATTGTGGAGCTGTTATCTCCTGGCCCACTTCCCACAGCTCAGCTGTCTGGGCCTTTTTTAGTAAATGTTCAGCTGATCGCACTGTTGCCATTTGCAAACTTTGTCTCAAGCGTGGCAAAAACACCAACCATTTGGGTACCACATGCTTGACAAGGCATTTAACCTCCCACCACTCAGCCCGTTGGCAAGAGCATCTAAAAGCCACACCAAAGGGGCACAAATCTGTCCCTCCTCCTTACTCACCTCAGTCTGTCCCTGCTATAACTCATGACCTCTCAGCAGCCTCCACTGACAGGGATGATGGTATAGCGCAGGGTGTCCTAGGTCCTTGCAACACATCTGTCAGCAGCACACCAGCTGTAAACTATAGCCGGCAAATTTCTCTGCCCCATCTTTTGCAGCGGAAAAAAAAAATACAGTCCCTGTCAAACAGGTGTGGAAAAATTGTTCTTTAGGTGTCAATTGTGCCCATGAAACCTACACCAAAAACATTTTTCCAGATTAAATCAACACCCACAACACTAGGCAGCCTAAAAGTCCTGCAGAGATTCCACATCCCAAAAACACTTAATTTGCGACATCAGCATCAGGGGCTTTATAGCTGCTGGTAATCCAGCACTGATTAATTTTGATAAAAGTCAGATGGTCCAGGGAGTCTGTGGACAGACGCGTTCTATGATCAGTAACAAAACCTCCAGCAGCACTGAATGCCCGTTAGGAAAGCACACTGGATGCAGGGCAGCCCAGCAGCTCAGTAGCATAATGGGCAAGTTCTGGCCACTGGTCTATTCTCATGACCCATTGACTGTCGACTGGAAAGCTTTCTATCTCTGTTTTTGCTCCTAGATAATCAACCACCATGTGATGCAGATGCTGCCGATGGGATTTGGAAGATAACAGCCCTGGGCAGCGAGGACTTCTCCACCGCTCCTCTCTTGACCAACAGAAGCCTCAAAACTACATTTTCCATGACACTGTAACCTACCAGAGTCAGGAAAAGCGTTCGATAAACTCCTCTTTAAGGTGTCCTCAAGAGATTTCATCTTCTGCACTCTCTGTGGGGACAGGATGAGTTCTGAGACTTTCCCCTATAACAGTGCTCAAGGTGGGTTGCCAACCAATAGATATAATTTCCCTTTATGCCACGTATTCTTGGGTCCTTTTGCAGGCTTTGAAACATGAGGGAGCCCATGCACCGCAAATTTGCGGAGGCATGAAAAGCAGACTCCTCGGGGTCACTGAGGATTACATTATCTGGAACTGCCTCCTCCCAACCACGTACTACTCCCAAGGGTTCTGGAGATGGAAAACCATCTCTTAAATGTTTGACGTATGTCTTCCTCTGCTTCAATATCTCTGAAACTGCCAGAATCCTCCTCCTTCTCCTCTCTCTCCTCTTGTGTGTTCTGTGGCATAGGAACAACGGTGTCTGCATGAAGAGGGCCTTGAGAGAAATGGAAGTCCTCCTCTTCGTCCCGCTGCTCTGCCTCGAGTGCCCTGTCCATAATGCCACACAGAGTCTGCTCCAGCAGGAACACAACAGGGATTGTGTCATTGATGCATGCATTGTCACGGCTTGCCATCCTTGTGGCCTCCTCAAATGGAGACAGTACAGTGTGTTTTGGATTCAGAACAAAAGTTCAGATATTATTATATCTACCCCCAATCAGATTGTTGAATACAAGTAAGCTCACACTGAGACTGCTTAGTTCAGAGTCAAATTACTTTCTGTTTAATATTTCCGCTTCTCAAGACTTTTATACAATTCCATTGAAGATTGAGATACGTCAACAAGACTGGCGCATGCAAACCACAAATATAAAAATACAAATATGTGACAAAATTTTGGCTTTCAGCTGATGCACATTTGCACAAGTGAATAATTGTTTTTGCAGCATTCTCTTGCTCTTGCTCCATTGTGTTATGCTGTTATATACTGAATGTATTCTGGGAAGCAGGCGCAAACATTTTGATTAACTCTTTGCAGTCCGTCCAGTTCCTAAGCAAGCTTTGCAGAATATCTGTAAATGTCTTAAGGCTTAATAAGCATAGAAGCTGAGTTAATATTTGTAAGGTATATAAAGCAGGTATTGGAATAGACAGTTCACCATGATCACATCCACTACAGTCCCCCCTTAAAGCTGTCTATTTCAAACTGTCCCTCATACTAAAAAGTTCTACTCACTACCCTGGCCTTCTCCCCTGCAACTCTATCTATATATCTATATCTATATATATACACACACACACACACACACATATACACACACATACAGTATGCCACACATATGGCACATAATTGTGAAGTGGAAGGAAAATGATAAATGTTTTTCAAAATTGGCACCTGGGGTCGGATCCTATATCTGGCACCCCCCCCCCCCCCCCAGGCAGACAGGCAGCGAGGCAGCGCACCGTACGTCAACGTCAAGTGATGTTAGGGTAGTATACTGGCAGATCAGGGTAATATAGTGCCAGGTTAGGGTGATATAGTCCCAGGTTAGGTGATATACAATAGTGCCGGGTTAGGTGGTAGTGGCAAGCTAGGTGGTAGTGCCAGGTTAGGCGATAGTGGCAGGCTAGGTGGCAGTGCCAGGCTAGGGTGGCAGTGGTAGGTTAGGGTGGTAGTGGTAGGTTAGGGTGGTAGTGGCAGGCTAGGTGGTAGTGGCAGGCTAGGGTGGTAGTGCCAGGTTAGGTAATAGAGCCAGAGTAAATACATGACAACAATCACCTGCACTAAAAGTATGAATATATGATTGTCCCTGCTGCTGCAGAACCTCCTTCTCCCCCTCCCTAAAGTAAACAAAGAAAGAAAGAACTCACATGGGAGCTGGTAAGCTGAGGACTGATTCTGGCTTCTTCCTGGAACTGAAGTCAAAATGTGGTGGGCAGGAGGGGAAGAGGGAGGGGCTGCAGCACGGACAAACCATTATTGGCTAAGAGATGAGATGCAAATATCCCCCTTCCTGTGATGGTCGGGAGTCGGGACATCATGCAGCCCTGCATCTTACTGCTGTGTGCACTTCTCCATACATTACAGGTTGGAGATGTTGTTTTGCACACACACAGGGGCAGGCGTAGAGGTGGAAACGCTGCTGCTGGAGCTGGCTCTGTCCTCTGTCATTATGACAAGCAGGAGACCCGGACTGCAAAGTATACATTTTAACAGGACAGGGAGCACGGCAATTACAGAGCGATGCCCTCTGTGTGTGTCTCTCCATCCAGCAGCTGAGAGCCTACAGAGAATCGCTCTGTAATTGCTGTGCCAATTGTTTTAATTGGGGGGGCACAGTATGATGTTGGGGGGGGGGTCAAGGCCTCCTGTGGCTCCACCCTGGTGACGCCATTGTTGAACTTCAAGAAAGGGCAGGGCCCAAGTAAAACAGCAATAACATTCAAACGGATGAGATTGCAGCCTTGTATCGGCATATCACATCGAGTGGGGATGTACACTAGAGTTATTTTTACATATGTTGAAAATCCCTCAAATTCTCTGTCATCTCGTATTTTCATATCTTCTTGTGCTGTAGGTAACTTGTGTATAGTTGTCACTAAGGAAATAGGGCTGCCCGTTCTTGTTTTCAATTTTCCTTTTAAATAACAAATACTTAGAAGAGGAAGAAGGAGATAGAGTAGGGGTAGCTAGAGTAAGGAGAGGTTGGGGGGGTGGGGGGTGAGATGGTGGGGGGTTGGGGGTTAGCTACAGCTATGGCTCAGGCCAGTAGGGTTGTTTCGTTACTTGGGGTTATTTGGGGGCTCACGTCCCAAAAAGGGCTTTCCCCTCATCTGAGAGTATGAACATATTCCAGAGGCTCCAGGTTTTCGTGTAAACCTTGTATCTGTTTTGTGCTGTTAGAATCAGATCTTCCATTTTTTTATATCTTCTACTTTCCTCAGCCAGGTCGCAGTGGTCGGTGGACATTGTTGTTGGACATTGTTGTTTCCAGAGCAAAGGGATGCAGGATTTAGCAGCATTTAGTAAGTGTCGTGGTATGGACTTTTTATAGACTCTAGCAGGTATTGTTGATATATGTAGTAAAAAGAATGCTGGGTCATTGGGAATCTTAAAGTCTGTGAATTTTTGGGAGATCTTTTTGTGCTGACAACCGTACAAAACTCTGTCAGTTTAGGGCAGGCCCAGAAGATGTGCAAGATTGTCCCTATGTCTCTCTGGCATCTAGGGGAGGGGCCAGGATGGAGTGTTAGGCAGCAGCAGCTGTCTGTGCTGGGACGGTCTCCATAACATCACTGCTACATCTATTACCTCATTGTTTTATCCAGATTTTATGCCTCTTCTGAGTGGTGCACTGACGCACCCTCAAAATGTGAGTACCCCCTTCTGGGGGAGAGTTTTTTATCTGACCTTGTTAATAAACACTTTTTAAACGTTATCACACCATATGGTTCCTTTCTCTTTTTATCTATGATTTGAGCCTATGCTGGAGCCTGTTTTCCTGTGATCCACACTGAGCCCTGGGTGGCTCATAAGCGTTTCCTGACTCTGTCTAGCGAGTTAGTCACATTCCCTAAGGTGAGCGCTTTACCTTGGGGGGGGGGGTCACCTTTCATTTCACCATCGCATGATATGTGGCACATGGAATCGCAGCACGTTTGAAAACATCATCACTGAAGCACAGTTTTCATTAAGGACTTTTGTATTTAATATGTCTATTTTATGATGGACGATTAAGTATATGCATTGTGTGACACTCTGCACTTTTTTGGCTGGCACATGTCATTTTTCAGCTTTTGTTTGCATATATGAATCATTTATGAATTAACGTTATTTATTATTTATTTGTTTATTGCACTTTTAGCACCTGGTTTGCACTGATTCAGTTTGGAGCATTTTGTTTAATATTACAATTTCACATGCTCACTGCACTGTTTATTTGTGCACATTAAGTTTGTTTATCTTGGAGGATATAGAACATATTGGGGTAAATTATTTTATACTCTGTTGTATATGCACTGTATCTCTGTGTGCCAGGATTAGGGCACGGTTAGCACACTCTAGCGCATCATATTTATTTATTTATTTAATATTTCACACGCATTACAAGGCGTGATTCATGTATGCGGCTGTGCAGTGCTTACTTTTAGCACTAGGTTCATTTTGGCTCGTAGGAATTTTTCTTTGTTCAAGGGATGCAGGATTTATCAGCATTTAGTAAGTGTCGTAGTATGGACTTTTTATAGACTCTAGCGTGTATTGTTGATATATGTAGTAAAAAGAATGCTGGGTCATTGGGAATCCAAAAAGTCTGTGAATTTTTGGGAGATCTTTTTTGTGCGGACAGCCGTACAAAATGTCAGTTTAGGGCAGGCCCAGAAGATGTGCAAGATTGTCCCTATGTCTCTCTGGCATCTTCAGCAATGATCTGGTGTGTCAGGGAAGATAGTATGTAAATGACAGGGTGTTAGATACCATCTTATTGGTATTTTGAAATTGGTTTCCAGAATTTTGGTGGACAGCGATGATTTGAGGGAAAATATTATCATATTTTGTTTTTGGGACGCAGTGAAAATACGGCGGAGATCTGTTTCCCATTTTGCTAGGCAAGATAGTTGTGGTTGTTCCGGAGGAGTGTTCAGGAGTGCATATGTTTTGGAGAGGACTTGAGGTAGGAGGTCGGTTCCAGAACAATATTCCTCAAAAGTGGTCAGCTGACGGGTGAAGTTCTGGGCGTTGGGGATTGAATGGAGGAAGTGGTGTATTTGCGCTGCATTCCAGAATGTGAGTTGAAAGGGGCCCGCGGAGTCCATTAACTCTGGAATAGTGGGCCACCTTCCCCCAATCACAAACCTGGAGGCGTGTTCACAGGTGGAGTTTCGTAATGTTTTGAATGTTGTCAATGATAGTCCCGAGCGAAAGTGGGGGTGTCCAAGGATCGGGGTCAGTGGCGACTCTTTTGGTGTCAGAGACGCTAGTAAAGTGGCCTGGGAGCATTGTCGCAATTTGTTTCCTATCAGTGGGTGAGACTTTAGTTCTAAGGGTAGGGAGTCGCAGCACCAAGATGCACCTTTCAGGGGAATAGTAGTTTGACTCTATTCTATCTGCACCCAGAGTTTTGACTCAGAGTGGCGCCTCCAATCCATGACCCTGCCAAGGTGGGTAGCTTGGTAGTATTTGCGAATATCAGTTAGTGCAAGGCCACCAAATTGTTTCGGAAGGGATAATTGAGTGCGGGGTGTGCAAGGTTTTTTCTGCACCCAGACAAAGCGGGTAAATAGAGCTTGGACCTGTTTAAAATAAGAAGGGGGTATTCTAACAAGTAGGGCTTGGAAGAAGTATAGATACTGTATTTTGGTAAAACTCTCATTTTTTTTATTAGGTTACCTCTCCCAAACCATGAATATAGGCCTTTATGCCATTTGTCTAATAACTCCCGAGTCTTAGCTAGTAATGGTGTGTAGTTATGTTAATATATACGGGAGAGGTCAGATGGTATGCATGTGCCTAGGTATTTCAATGTGGACTTCGTTCACAATAAACGGAAATTACATTGTATAGTTGGGAGGGTATGCGGTGATAAAGCTATTCCCATTGCTTCAGATTTGGAAAAGTTGATTTTTAAGTTAGAGAGTGCTCCGTATATATCAGATTCTCTAAGGAGGTTCGGCAGCAATATCGTCTGATTTGTTAACGAAAAGAGCAGGTTGTCTGCATAGGCAGAGATTTTATGTTGGGCGTCACCGACTGTTAAGCCCTGTATGTCTGGGTTTGATCTAATAGTGGATAAAAATGGTTCTAAGAAAAGGGCAAATAGGAGCGGGGATAGAGGGCATCCCTACCTTGTTCCATTCTTTATGGGAAAGGGGTCAGAGAGAACTCCGTTCGCTTTCACGCGGGCAGTCGGGTTAGAGTACATCTTGGCTATCCAACCAAGCATAATCTCCCCCAGGCCAACACGACGAAGCACTGAGAACATGAACGTCAATTGCAAGGCCAATTCTTGCTTTCATCAAGAGTACCTCTATAGGGTTACGGTGTGAAGGCATCCCTGACACCCAAAGAACAATTTTTCTGCACCCGCTACAGAAGTAGAAATCCAATGTCTGTGGTAGAGACACCAGAATTTATCCAAAAAATCTCTAATCTTGTTCCCTGTGCAGTACATTGTGTCCTCATCATACAGACTGGCTCCCCAAGCCGTTGCTTACAAAATAAAGAAAGCTTGCAGAGAAAATGTAATTTTTTGGGCTTTATAAATGCAATTATTGCTGCAGCAGCTTTTTTTTTACACAGTACAGATGTGTCACTTTACAGGTGGACTAAGGGGACCCCCCAGGCACTATATTGAAAGGAATTTTTATCTTATTTCTGAGACATACACCCTAGAACAAATAATGGTGTACAAACAAGGCTGTCTTTCTAAATTCTATAGGCAATGGTCTACCTGGAGAGAACTTTATAGAGAGACATGAACCAAACCCCACACACTTTTTATGCTTTAGAGCGCACAAGCCAAAGGTTTTAAGCTGAGGTATTTGGGTGTTAATGTATCCCCTTCCCCATTCCCAGTTTTTCTTTATTCCTTATTCTTCCACTCACATTTCATTAATCTCAAGCATGTAAACGAGGTAGTTTTCATAATAGGTAGACCATAAGTGAAATGCACAGAATAATACTAAGTTCTTAAGGTATACGATAAATATATGTAAAACAGTGATCACTTTTCATGTTATGCTTGTTCTACTACCTCCGCACTCCTAAGTTGTTATATGTAACACCATTTTCTATATGTAATATCTGTTACCCTTTTCTCTTATAAACCGAATAAAAAAATATTTGAATAAAAATTACGTTTTTTTAAATACTTTTTTTTCATCGATACATGTCCCCTAGAGCAGTACCTGGACCCCCATAACCATTGTATGCCCAATTACTGTACTTGCATATAAGGCTTCAAAATGGGCACTTTTGATTTTTCACGTTCGGGTCCCATAGACTTCAATGGGGTTCGTTGTTCAGTCCCGAATTTTCCCGATGTTCCAAAAAGTTCTAGTGCGAACCGAACAGGGGGTCGTTCAGCCCATCTCTACCTTGCAAGGGACTTCCTGCTTCAAGGTCCACCATAACTAGAAGGATAATGCTGCGTACACACGACCGGACTCTCCATCAGAATAGACTCCGACGGTCTTTCTGACGGAGTTCCGCTGAAACGGACTTGCCTACACATGATCACACCAAAGTCCGCTAGTTTAGAACACAATGACGTACGACAGGACTAGAAAAAGGAAGTTCAATAGCCAGTAGCCAATAGCTGCCCTTGCGTCGTTTTTGATCGGAGTAGCATACAGACAAACGGTTTTCCCGATAGGAATGGAGCCCGTCGGAAAGATTCGAAACATGTTCTATTTCTAGGTCCGTCAGAATTTTTGAAATAAAAAGTCAGATGAAGCCCACACACGATCAGAATGTCCAACGGAATGATTCCGTTGGACCTTTTCTGCTGGAAAGTCCGGTCGTGTGTACACGGCATAAGACAACTCTTCTTCAGAACTTATACTTTAAAAGACAAAGCTCCTTCTGCACTTTTATGTGCTCATTCC
This sequence comes from Lithobates septentrionalis, assembly GCA_037952835.1. NCBI lineage: Eukaryota > Metazoa > Chordata > Amphibia > Anura > Ranidae > Lithobates > Lithobates septentrionalis. Next base: position 1,418,281 of record JBBDGP010002217.1, read on the forward strand.
ACCGGTCAGTGGGTTTCTCCTGGGCATTCCTATATTAAACCCTTGTTACCCAGTTTTGTAATGCCACCACCTGGTCTTCTGTTCATACCCTTTCAAAGTTTTAATATGTGGACCTCCAATCTTCTGCAGATACAGCTTTCAGCCACAATGAGTTTCTGTGGCACTCTGAAGGCATAACAGGGTCTATGAATATTCAGCCTGTGTCCTGTACTGTACAATTAGGATAAGAGGAATTTTAACCAGTAAATTCCATATTATGGAGTACAGTACAGGACATAGGCCACTCTCTATTCTTTTTCTATGCCAGGGTTACTCTGCATTGCTTGCTACAAAACTGAGGACTCACAGAATAGGGAATTGTTATAGGGGGATGCCAGGGGGCGTAATTGCCTTAAGGTACCAATCCCTGTCTCGGCACAGCGAAGCTGGTCCCCCCTACAATCAGCACAAATAAAAACTCAAGTGTTTCTTTAGTGCTATGTTTGTGCTGTTTTGTGCCGCAAAAATTTACATTTGTGCTGCTTTAATTTTTAAGATATTAGCATTTGTTTTTTCCAGAATATGACATCACCCAGCCCCCCTACAACAGCCAAAGGACACGAAACTGGGCTGGTTGGCTAGTGCTACGTTTGTGCTGTTTAAATTTCCGTCCTATCTTTTATCATTTTTTTCGTGCTGTGTTTGTGCCGGTTTGTGCTGTTAAAATTTGTGTTGCTTTGATTTTTTTAATTGTAACAGTTTGTATTTATTTAATAAAACCCCACCCACTTTGCACCCCATGTTATTAGATACTATAACAAATACACCATTAATTTGTGCTGCGTTTGTGTTAATTTGTACAAAAATGAACATCTATGTAGGTTTGGTTTTGAAGATACAGGCAGTCCCCGGGTTACAAACAGGGTTCTGAAGGTTTCAGTGGTGGTGCATTCATTAAGAGCACACGGGCGCCGTCCCCTCTCTCCAGCCACCCCCTCTATGAATAATGGATAGATTCATGCATTTTATGAATCTATCCATCGCCGCCGCCGCCACCACCCATTCAGGGGGTGGTGGGGGGATTTTTTTTTTTTTGAAGCACCTGATTAGAGCCATAGGCTCTAATAGGCTCCACAAAAGGTTGACTCGTGGCACAAAGCATTGCGCTTGGAGTCCACCCAGGTGTGTTAGAAAAGCGAATGAATATTCGATTTCCTAACACTGAACCGCCTCTCTGCCAATCATGTGCGCGGGTCTGTTACCCCTCACCTGATTGGCTGAAAGGACAGGTGCTGCGATTGGATGCCTATCAGGAGGAGATGCACGGAGGACACAGGAGCCGCTGTCCGACCCGCTGAAAGGTCCCACAGCTCGCCGCCGTCACCCACATTCCTGACCTGCCACCGAGACAGGGTAAGTGCCGGGCATCACAGTGGCAGCATTTGATGGGGCACAGTGGCAGCATTTGATGGGGCACAGTGGCAGCATTTGATGGGGCACAGTGACAGCATTTGATGGGGCACAGTGGCAGCATTTGATGGGGCACAGTGAGGCTGCAATTGATGGATTTTTTTCAGAATTTTTCAGTTTGTTTGCGCCCCCCCCCCAAAAAAAAAATTTTTGAGCACCAGCCGCCACTGGTAGGTTTATTCTTAAGTTGAATTTGTATGCAAGTTGGAACAGGTGCATTTTTCAAGTGTAAATCCAGCCCAAAAAAATGTTTTATACGTCTTGAAAAGCATAGGGAAGGGTTAAAGAGGAAGTAAACTCTAATTTTGTACTTGTACCTTACAATATAGTAAGGCTTACCTGTAGGTACTGTAAATATCTCCTAAACGTTCACTGTTTAGGAGATATTCAGAGTGCATGCAGCCGATGACGTCATTGGCACATTCGCTCTGAAGGTCCGGCTTGCTGGACCTTCAGAGCCCGAGCCGTAAAACGGCATCTCCTGGGCCTCCCACTCACAGAGCCGGAGCTTGCAAACCCAGAGGAAACATCGGGGAAGATGTCAGCCATCTCAGTGGTCTGCGGGTGCCACTGGAGGGCTTCGTTCTAAGGTTAAGTATTTCATTATGAGCTAGTATGCGATGCATACTAACTCATTATGCCTTTGTCTTACAAATTTGTTTTTTTTGTTTTTTTTCACATGGGTTTACAACCTCTTTAACACCCCTGTAACATTTGTTTTCCTGTTTGTGCCCCATTCAGACGATTTCATCTCACTTTCTGTCCCTGTTACAATGTTGTGGAAACAGGGATTGGTGATAAAGCTTCAGTGGAGACACCTTTTTCCCATGATAACTCTTACAGTGGTGAATTTCCCTTACTAGGGGTAGATTTTCTCTCACTTCCTGTTGTAAGTGTAGCGCTGGTAGATTTTTCAATCTACCGCTGATAGGTAAATCTTGTGGGTTACTTGCTGGTGAAGTTAGATTTGCCTCTGTTCCAGCTTGGCTGAGTTGCGTGTAGTTCCACACTGTACTGGTGGGTGTAGTTGTTACCATGGGCTGGTGTTGGAAAGGCAACGTGTTGAAGCGTATGAGTGCTCCTCTGTCCCGAAGACAACTCGGTGGAGGTGGTCCTCCGAGTTGCATTCTGGGAGAGGGTATTTATGGGACAGACGCCATGTTTAGGGGTTCGTTTTCAGCCACCTGCTGGCCCTCCTGGCCGACAGGTATGCATTAGGAGTACCACCTCGTGGTCCTCCGTTCCGGAGGCCCACGCGGCTGCAGCGTGTGGGTGGGCCCGGAAGCCTGTCTGGGGCCTACCACATCAGCAGAGGAATGGTCCTGAGCTGTCTATCCTGAGTGAAGAAGCTGGAGATCCCAGGGGAGGACCAGTCATGGAAGGATCACGCAGAGTGCTGGTCTGGAGAGGGGCCTGATGACGCGGTTGGAGGACGTATCCTGAAGTAATCTTACTGCATAATACTGCCGGGTTGGCTTAAAGGTTCAAGTACTGTCTGACATTCATCGCAAACCAATACATCCTGTGGCAGAGGATCATACGGGTTTTATTCCAAACAAGTCTGTGGCAGAGACTTTTGTTCGTGCTACGTACTGGCTGCTAGGCAAGTGAGAGAGGCCTATTCAGGCGGGCAAAGATTGAATCCCACGAGGGGAGTGCATTCAACTACAAGTGCTCAATTGCAAAGAATGTTCTATAGAATACTAGGGAAAGGTATTTGAGCTTCCCTGCGGTTTTCTTTCTGCCTCTTTCCTGCTACTTCCTTTATTACTTGTTCAATAAAGCATTGGAAAATATACTCAAGTGTTTGGTGTCTACATCATCCAGAGGTAAACTCAACGGAACCCTAGACCCGCTGCCGGTGAAACGGAGGTATCGAGAGTGAAGGTAACAGCCCGCTTTAAACCAGCAGCTCCACCGAGAGTTAGTGCTACATGTGGGGGCGTCGTCCGGGATTTGTTGGCCATCAGTTCTCGCAACCTGGAGGAGTGTTTCACCGGGAGTTTGTGGTGGGGGCTGGACTTTGTCGGTTTCTCAGTAGGAGAGGAGGTTGGAGGTTGCAGGACTTTATTTCTGACTGCGTAGGCGGCGGGCACCGGTGAAACCCCGGGAGCTACATGATCAGAGGAACATGTGGGAGGAGCCTAGCCTACTTGATACCGCGTGGGACGCGTGTATGTGTGTGTTGGCGCCAGAGAAGAAGAGAGGCCTCGTGATCGTGCTGAGAAGATCAGAGTGTGGCCATGTCTTTTTCGGCGATGCAACCAACTGTGGGGCCTAAGATGTTCCCTACCAGCACCGCTGCGGGTGCTATGCTGACCGGAACCTTGCTTACAGACACCGGCATTTGTCTGAAACCGCAGGGGAGGTTTGTTCTCTATACAATTGGAGATGTTGAAGGACTGGGCATGCTTTGCCACAAGTGTGAAGGACTGGTCATACATCTCCGTCCATTTGTTCGCTGGTCGTAAAGGTTCAAGTACTGTGTCTGACATTCATCGCAAACCAATACATCCTGTGGCAGAGGATCATATGGGTTTTATTCCAAACAAATCTGTGGCAGAGACTTTTGTTCATGCTGCGTACTGGCTGCTAGGCAGGTGAGAGAGGCCTATCCAGGCGGGCAAAGATTGAATCCCACGAGGTAAGTGCATTCAACTACAAGTGCTCAATTGCAAAGAATGTTCTAAAGAATACTAAGGAAAGGTATTTGAGCTTCCCTGCGGTTTTCCTTCTGCCTCTTTCCTGCTACTTCCTTTATTACTTTTTCAATAAAGCATTGGAAAATATACTCAAGTGTTTGGTGTCTACATCATCCAGAGGTAAACTCAACGGAACCCTAGACCCGGTGCCGGTGAAACGGAGGTATCGAGAGTGAAGGTAACAGCCCACTTTAAACCAGCAGCTCCACCGAGAGTTAGTGCTACATAAGTATGAGTCGTAAGTAGTTTGAGGATTATATATCAAACCCCACCCCTGCCCACTTTGCACCCCATGTGATTAAAGTATTTGTAAAGTCTCATTTTTTCCCATAAAAATAACAAATGTGTCATACTTACCTGCTCTGTTGCAGTGGGTTTGCAGACCAGATCCTCCTCCTCTCAGGTCCCTCTTCAGTGCTCCTGGCCCCTCCCTCCTGTTCAGTGCCCCCCACAGCAAACAGCTGGCTATGGGGGCACCCGAGCTGAGTCACAACTTCCTGTGTCCATTCAGACACAAAGCCCCGGCCCCGCCCCCTCTCTCACCTGATTGGCACCATTGGCATTCGCTGCACCCTTCCAAGAGAAAAAACAGTCTCTAGCAATACACACCAAACTGAGCATGTGCAGCTTGCCCCAAATGCTCTGTTCTATAAGGAGATAGATTAGGGACTGTGGAAGAAGGGGAGGGCCAGAGAAAACAGGAACAAACAGCCTTTTTACACAATGCAGAGGATTAACCTCTTAGCTTCCACAGTGAGTATAACAAGCATGCTTTACTGCGTATACAGGCTGATTTTACTGTTGTGACTTTAGTAACACTTTAAGCAACCTCGTGTTGACTGCTACCTGAGAGAATACAGGGTAAATCAAGTAACTTTAAGTATAACCCACTTATTTTTTATTATGGTGTGTTTGTTAGTGATGCAACCATGTACACACTGTGTTCTGAGTTAGCCAGAATTTTAAATCCCTGTAGCGATATACTGAAATCATTAAGCCCTTGCCTGTCTACACACAAGGGTACATTAGCCATAGATTTAAATTAAAAAAAAACTGGGGAGTACAGTTACCAGACTGGGAACCTATTTGTTCTAAATATTTAACTGGTTTATTCACAAAAAGGTGAACTGTAAGGGAGTTTCAAATGCTAGCCTAGACTGTAGAAATTCTACAAAAATGTATGTGAGAAATTATATATATTAAATATAAAAGAGTTAAAACCAGATGATTATATGATGCAAGCAACTCAGGTTTTACTGTCTTGAACACAGTGATGCATGGAGAATATTCAAGTAGAAGCTTGCAACAGTTGTCGCTTTTACTGTTACATGGGGTGCAAGCCGGGGGGAGAATATTAGGATATAATACTGTATCTCAGAAACCAAACTGGGATAAATATTTTTAGGCACAAAAAGTAGCACGAATGAATGGTACATTTAAAATTGAATAACATGGGGTGCATAGTGAGCAGGACTTCAGGTGACACGATGTAAAATATAATGTGCAATTTCTCTAAAACGAAATCATTGTTCTGTCAAGATCTCCAACTTATCAAAATCTCTCCAAGTAGCTGTACTGTGCATGCGCTGGTTGGAAATGTTTAGGGCAGCCTTCAATCAATGGCGGACCACGGTCTGGACACGGACCAAGTGATACCCATGTCCGAACCATCAGCTCCCTAGTCTGCAGTGCGCAAACCCTGCTGCTCAGCGGTGCTCCAGCAACCAGTGACATCACATGTGCGTCCCGCCCCCTGTAGCAAGTTTCTCCGCCTGGCTCCCGACCCTGCAGCTCGTTCCTTCTGCCAACTCCCACCCCCTGCAGCTCCTCCCTTCTCCCACCTCCTGCCTGTGCCATGCCTTATTGGACATGTGCAGATATGCTGTTCACTTGGATGGGATTTATAGGTGCACTCTGATGGGCACATATGATATAAAGTGGCACTCTGGTAGGCACATACAGTAGATCAATTATATTAACAACACAAACAGATGCATCCAAGGCCTTAGCAAACCAGTCAGATTTGGGTGAAATCAGAGTCAAATTGGGTACTCGGTTAAAGAAAAAGCTAAAAAAAATAAAGCACCACAAATAATAATATATCATATTAGATCAATTATATATTATTATGTTATATATATTATATATAATATACTGTATGATTCAGTGGGGACGGAAAGTATTCAGACCCCCTTACATTTTTCACTCTTTGTTATATTGCAGCCATTTGCTAAAATCATTTAAGTTCATTTTTTTTTCCTCATTAATGTACACACAGCACCCCATATTGACAGAAAAACACAGAATTGTTGACATTTTTGCAGATTTATTAAAAAAGGAAAACTGAAATATCACATGGTCCTAAGTATTCAGACCCTTTGCTGTGACACTAATATATTAAACTCAGGTGCTGTCCATTTCTTCTGATCATCCTTGAGATGGTTCTACACCTTCATTTGAGTCCAGCTGTGTTTGATTATACTGATTGGACTTGATTAGGAAAGCCACACCTGTCTATATAAGACCTTACAGCTCACAGTGCATGTCAGAGCAAATGAGAATCATGAGGTCAAAGGAACTGCCTGAAGAGCTCAGAGACAGAATTGTGGCAAGGCACAGATCTGGCCAAGGTTACAAAAAATTTCTGCTGCACTTAAGGTTTCTAAGAGCACAGTGGCCTTCATAATCCCTAAATGGAAGAGTGTTGGGATGACCAGAACCCTTCCTAGAGCTGGCCGTCCGGCCAAACTGAGCTATTGGGGGAGAAGAGCCTTGGTGAGAGGTAAAGAAGAACCCAAAGATCACTGTGGCTGAGCTCCAGAGATGCAGTCGGGAGATGGGAGAAAGTTGTAGAACGTCAACCATCACTGCAGCCCTCCACCAGTCGGGGCTTTATGGCAGAGTGGCCCGACGGAAGCCTCTCCTCAGTGCAAGACACATAAAAGCCTGCATGGAGTTTGCTAAAAAACACCCGAAGGACTCCAAGATGGTGAGAAATAAGATTCTTTGGTCTGATGAGACCAAGATAGAACTTTTTGGCCTTAATTCTAAATGGTATGTCTGGAGAAAACCAGGCACTGCTCATCACCTGTCCAATAAAGTCCCAACAGTGAAGCATGGTGGTGGCAGAATCATGCTGTGAGGGTGTTTTTCAGCTGCAGGGACAGGACGACTGGTTGCAATCGAGGGAAAGATGAATGCAGCCAAGTACAGGGATATCCTGGACGAAAACCTTCTTCAGAGTGCTCAGGACCTCAGACTGGGCCGAAGGTTTACCTTCCAACAAGACAATGACCCTAAGCACACAGCTAAAATAACAAAGGAGTGGCTTCACAACAACTCAGTGACTGTTCTTGAATGGCCCATCCATAGCCCTGACTTAAACCCAATTGAGCATCTCTGGAGAGACCTAAAAATGGCTGTCCACCAACGTTTACCGACCTGACAGAACTGGAGAGGATCTGCAAGGAGGAGTGGCAGAGGATCCCCAAATCCAGGTGTGAAAAACTTGTTGCATCTTTCCCAAAAAGACTCATGGCTGTATTAGATCAAAAGGATGCTACTACTAAATACTGAGCAAAGGGTCTGAATACTTAGGACCATGTGATATTTTAGTTTTTCTTTTTTAATAAATCTGCAAAAATGTCAACAATTCTGTGTTTTTCTGTCAATATGGGTTGCTGTGTGTACATTAATGAGGAAAAAAATGAACTTAAATGATTTTAGCAAATGGCTGCAATATAACAAAGAGTAAAAATGTAAGGGGGTCTGAATACTTTCCGTCCCCACTGTATATTAACACCTCAACTGGTACAAAAACAGGCCTGGTTTCATGTTTTTTGGATGCTACCTTTGATAACCTTTAATAAACAATAAAATAACTGAAAAACAAAAAGCAGTAGAACTGAGATTTAACCACTTTAGCCCCGGAAGGATTTACCCCCTTAATGACAAGGCGATTTTTTGTGATACGGCACTGCTTCGTTTTAACTGAAAATTATGTGGTCATGCGACGTTGTTCCCAAACAAAATTCATGTCCTTTTTTCCCACAAATAGAGCTTTCTTTTGGTGGTATTTGATCACCTCTGTGGTTCTTATTTTTTGCTCTATAAACAAAAAGACTGACAATTTTTGAAAATAAAAAAAAAAAATTTTTTTACTTTCTGCTATAATACATATCCCCCAAAAAATATTTAAAAAACAAAACAAAAATGTATTCATCAGTTTAGGTCAATAAGTATTCTGCTACACATTTTTGGTAAAACAAAGAAAAAAAAAAAATCGCAATAAGCATATATTGATTGGTTTTAGTTATAGTGTCTACAAAATAGGGGGAAAGATTTAGGGACATTTTTTCATTGTTTTTACTAGTAATAGTGGCGATCTGTGATTTTTAGCGGGGCTGCGACATTGCGGCGGACAAATTTGACCCTAAGTGACACTTTTTGGTGACCAGTGACACCAATACAGTGATCAGGTGCTATAAAAATGGCACTGGCAGGGAATGGGGTTAACACTAGTGGTGATGAAAGGGTTAAGTGTTCCCTAGGGAAGTGCTTTCTAACTGTCAGGGGGACAGATTGACTGGGAGTAGAGAGAGATCGCTGTTCCTGATCACTAGGAACAGCTGATCTCTCTCTCTTCCCCTATCAGAATGGGGATCCGCCTTGTTTACATAGGCAGATCCCCATTCTGCCTCTCTTCAGCGTGATCAATTCTGCCGGACCCGCAGGCAAGCTCCCGCGGCGTGCGCCCACGGAGGCTAGTGCGCGAACCGCCATACCGGTACGGCGATTCATGCAGCCGAGCCACCTTGCCGCAGTGTAAACAGTGGTTAAACAGCACAAACAAGCACAAAGATGGCACCAACCAGCCCAGTTTTCTGTGTTTTGTCTCTTGTAGGGGGGCTAGGTGGGCTTTGGTGACCTTTAATAAATCACATGAAAAACAGAAGGAGATAGAATGGACAGTAAAACAGCACAAACGCAGCACTAACCAACCAAAGCTGTTATAACTTTACAACCATAACAGCACAAATAAAAAATTCAGCAGAACAAATCAGCACAAACATGGCACTAACCAACCAGCCCGCTTTCATGTCTTTTGGCTGTTTTAGGGGGGCTGAATGACCTTGGGTGACTTTTAATAAATCTTTAACCACTTGAGCCCCGGACCATTATGCTGCCTAAGGACCAGAGGTCTTTTTCCAATTTGGCACTGTGTCGCTTTAACTGCTAATTGCAAGCTATTTGCTGAGAGGCATGGTGAGTATTTTGCAGCTCTCATTTGTTTTTGAAAATGAAGAAAGACAAGAAAAAACTTTTTTTTTTCTTTTTTCAATTTTCAAAACTTTGTGGCAAAAAGTGAGGTCTGCAAAATACGCACTATACCGCTCAGCAAATAGCTTGGGGTGTCTACTTTCCAAAATGGGGTCATTTGGGGGGGTTTTGTGCCACCTGGGCATTCCATGGCCTCCGAAACTGTGATAGGCAGTGAAGAGTGAAATCAAAAATTCACGCCCTTAGAAAGCCTGAAGACGGTGCTTGGTTTTCGGGGTCCCGTGCGCGGCTAGGCTCCCAAAAAGTCTCACACATGTGGTATCCCCGTACTCGGGAGAAGCAGCAGAATGTATTTTGGGGTGTAATTTCACATATTCCCATGGCATGTTTGAGCAATATATCATTTAGTGACAATTTTGTGCAAAAAAAAAAAATTTGTCTCTTTCCCGCAACTTGTGTCGCAATATAAAATATTCCATGGACTCGACATGCCTCTCAGCAAATAGCTTGGGGTGTCTACTTTCCAAAATGGGGTCATTTGGGGGGGGGGGGTTGAACTGTCCTGGCATTTTATGCACAACATTTAGAAGCTTATGTCACACATCACCCACTCTTCTAACCACTTGAAGACAAAGCCCTTTCTAACACTTATTGTTTACATGAAAAAGTTTTTTTTTTTTGCAAGAAAATTACTTTGAACCCCCAAACATTATATATTTTTTTAAAGCAAATGCCCTACAGATTAAAATGGTGGGTGTTTCATTTTTTTTTTCACACAGTATTTGTGCAGCAATTTTTCAAACGCATTTTTTGTGGAAAAAACGCACTTTTTTAAATTTTAATGCACTAAAACACACTATATTGCCCAAATGTTTGATGAAATAAAAAAGATGATCTTAGACCGAGTACATGGATACCAAACATGACATGCTTTACAATTGCGCACAAACGTGCAGTGGCAACAAAATAAATACATTTTTAAAAGCCTTTAAAAGCCTTTACAGGTTACCACTTTAGATTTACAGAGGAGGTCTACTGCAAAAATTACTGCCCTCGATCTGACCTTCGCGGTGATACCTCACATGCATGGTGCAATTGCTGTTTACGTTTGACGACAGACCGCCGCTTGCGTTCACCTTAGCGCGAGAGCAGGGGGCGACAGGGGTGCTTTTTTTTTTTTTTTTTTTTTCTTTATTATTTTTTTGCTTTTTTATCTTATTTTTAAACTGTTCCTTTCATTTTTTTTTTTTTAATCATTTTTATTGTTATCTCGGGGAATGTAAATATCCCCTATCATAGCAATAGGTAGTGACAGGTACTCTTTTTTGAAAAAATTGGAGTCTATTAGACCCTAGATCTCTCCTCTGCCCTCAAAGCATCTGACCACACCAAGATCGGTGTCATAAAATGCTTCCCCAATTTCCCAATGGTGCTATTTACATCCGGCGAAATCTAAGTCATAAAATGCTCGTAGCTTCCGGTTTCTTAGGCCATAGAGATGTTTGGAGCCACTCTGGTCTCTGATCAGCTCTATGGTCAGCTGGCTGAATCACCGGCTGCATTTTCAGGTTCCCTGTTGAAACAGGAGAGCCGGAGAAAAACACGGAAGACGGTGGGGGGGGGGCATTCCTTCCCACGGCTTGTAAAAGCAGTCTAGAGGCTAATTAGCCGCTAGGATTGCTTTTACATGAAAGCCGACCGCTGGCTGAAAAGAATGATACCAAGATGATACCTAAACCTGCAGGCATCATTCTGGTATAACCACTCAAAGTTGTGAATGGCGTACCTGAAGACAAAAAAATGGTTAACAATAAAGCACAGTAAACGGTAAAGTATAAAAAATTGCATACCTGAAAAGCAAACATGATAAAACATAATAACAATAAAACATTGCAGAATAGAATACAGTAAAAAAGAGCAGAACAATAGAGAGAATAGAGAGAGAGAGAACAATAAAACGACAACTATTTTTTTTTATTTTATATATATATATATATATATATTTTTTTTTACACTTTTTTTGTAACTAACTTTTATAACTGTAACCGGTTCCAGGTTCGGGTCTCTCAAAATGCGATGGCATCTTGGGAGACCCTGTGAAAGTGTGCCTAGTCTGTGGAATGCTGTACCCTACGCTAATACTCAACTAGTGAATGGTAGCATTCAAAACATTCACCAATGCAAAGACCAGGATTGTCAGGACAGGAGGGACAAAAATAGCGGGTGTCACGCCTATATCCGCGCTAGCTGCAGACACAACATCTTTTTTGGGGGGGTTTGTTGGGTAGGGGTACTCGGGAGGACATAAAGAAAATGCCTCTCATGCAGCCGACTGCATTTGGTTGGGGATGTGAATGGGGGAAGTACAGGCGCTGCAGAAGTGGTGGGTTCCCAATTAGGATTGGCGAATGCAGCAGGAAGGGCATTATGGGCACGACGGGCCTGTGTTTGTCTTTTTGGTGTCAGCGGGACACTACTTGTGCTTGCCACCTCACGAGCTTGAACTGCACTTATGGGACTCGCCACGTCACCACGTGTTACTGCAGTGCTGGTTTGACTACGACCGGGGTGTACTAGGCCACTGGTGCTTGCCAGTTCACCAAAACGCTACCAAAAAAACTGTTAGCGATCGCAGGGATCAGGCCTGACTCTGCGAACGCTGCAGTTATGCGTTTAGTCTTTTGTAAGTGACAGTGATCGATCGATACTGCACTTGGCTGGGCTGGGCCGGGCGGAGGGGCAAAACGCAGGTGCTAGCAGGTATCTGTGCAACTGGCAAGCACCAGTAGTGTCCCGCTGCCACCAAAAAGACAAACACAGGCCCGTCGTGCCCATAATGCCCTTCCTGCTGCATCCGCTAACACTGCGTTTTTGGGAACCCTAAACTGCTGGGGACGCTAGTATAGATCTGATCGGATCAGATGTTGATCCGTTCAGATACTATACCACTAAGGGAGGTGTACGGTGCGTGCGTGGGTGTTATAACGGTACTGGCGCTAACCTGACGCTGCCTGGGGCTGGTGCTTGCCAGTTCACCAAAATACTACCAAAAAAACTGTTAGCGATCGCAGGGATCAGGCCTGACTCTGCGAACGCTGCAGTTATGCATTTAGTGTTTTGTAAGTGTCAGTGATCGATCGGTACTGCACTTGGGTGGGCTGGGCTGGGCCGGGCAGAGGGGCAAAACGCAGGTGCTAGCAGGTATCTGGGCTGATCCCGCTAACACTGCATTTTTGGGAACCCTAAACTGCTGGGGACGCTAGTATAGATCTGATCGGATCAGATATTGATCCGATCAGATACTATACCACTAAGGGAGGTGTACGGTGCGTGCGTGGGTGTTAGCGGTACTGGCGCTAACCTGACGCTGCCTGGGGCTGGTGCTTGCCAGTTCACCAAAATACTACCAAAAAAACTGTTAGCGATCGCAGGGATCAGGCCTGACTCTGCGAACGCTGCAGTTATGCGTTTAGTGTTTTGTAAGTGACAGTGATCGATCGATACTGCACTTGGGTGGGCTGGGCGGAGGGGCAAAACGCAGGTGCTAGCAGGTATCTGGGCTGATCCCGCTAACACTGCGTTTTTGGGAACCCTAAACTGCTGGGGACGCTAGTATAGATCTGATCGGATCAGATATTGATCCGTTCAGATACTATACCACTAAGGGAGGCATATGCTGCGTGCGTGGGTGTTAGCGGTACTGGCGCTAATCTGACGCTGCCTGGGGCGACGCATATCACCGCCGGGCGAACAGGGGGCTAAACCTTTATTCGGTAATAAATGGCGGGTGCCCTGACACTATAAAAAATAAACGAACTAACCAGCGTCACCTGTAACACTTATACGGTGATCAGTGGTGAAAGGGTTAACTAGGGGGCCATCAAGGGGTTAAAACATTTATTCGGTAGTATATGGGGGTCCCTGACGCTATAAAACGCTGACGGCGAACCTAAATATTTACGTCCCTAACTAGCGTCACCAGCGACACTAATACAGCGATCAGAAAAATGATCGCTTAGCGACACTGATGACAGGGGGTGATCAAGGGGTTAAAACTTTATTAGGGGGGGTTAGGGGGGTATCCTAGACCTACAGGGGGCTAATACTAACCGTCCCAACACTGTAACTGTCACAAACTGACACCAATGCAGTAATCAGAAAAAAAAAAACTGCTGGTGTCAGTTTGTGACAGGGGGGGGGGTTGATTGGGGGGGGATCGGGGGGCGATCGGGGTGTTTTGTGTGCCTGGCATGTTCTACTGTGTGTGTGTGTAGTGTTGTGCACTCACATACCTGTCTTCTCTCCTCGGGCCGGAACGGAAATTACCGAGCCGAGGAGAGATGACATCATTTCCTTTGCTGCTGTTTAGCATACAGCAGCAAAGGAATGATTCGATTGGCCGGCGGCGATCGCGAGGGGGGGGCCACGAACGGATGGCCTCCCCCTCACCTCCGATCGCCGTGGGACAAAAGACGACCGCCTCGGGCACCGGGGGGGGGTCCGATCGGACCCCCCACCCGCGGAAGGCAAATCACGTACATGTACGTGATTTTGCCTGTCCGTGCCACCTTGCCGACGTACATCGGCGTGAGGCGGTCGTCAAGTGGTTAATAATGCAAAAATTACAAAAGTTAGAACGGAAATTTGAACAGCACAAAATAGCAATCGCGACACTACCTAACCAGCCTGATTTTGTGTCTTTTGGCTGTTGCAGAGGGGCTGGTTGATGTCATCTGGAAAAAAAAAAACAATTGCTAATATCTTAAAAATAAAAGCAGCACAAATGAAACATTTTTACAGCACAAAACAGCACAGACGTAGCACTAAAGAAACACACTTGAGTTGTGCCTGCCTCTCCACCTTAAACAAATAAATCCCCTCCCTGCCTCTCTACCCTAAACAAATAACCCCCCCTCCCTGCCTCCCTGCCTCAACAATAACCCCCCTCCCTGCCTCTCCAGCTCAACAATAACCCGCTCCACCTCAACAATAACTCCCCTCCTTGCCTCTCCACCCTAAACAAAAATAAACCTTCCCGCCTCTCCACCCTAAACAAATAACCTCCCTCCCACCTCTCCACTCTCAACAATAACCCCCTCCCTGTCTCTCCACCCTAAACAAAAAACTCCCTCCCCGCCTCTCCACCTCAACAATAATCTCCTTCCCTGCTTCTCTACCTCAACCATAACCCCTTCCCCACCTCTTCCCCGCCTCTTCACCCTCAACAATAACCCCCCCTTTATGAGGGGTTGTACATATGGACACACTCTGCCTATCCGCACGCTCTGTGGGGGCAGGGGCCACAGTCCACATCTCCACTGTGGGGAGCAGCAAGTTCAGAGCAGAAGCGAGCTGGAGGTGGCAGAGTATGTGGAACAGCAGCCTGCCTTGTGTGCAGGTCAGTGATCGCCAGCAGCTTAGTGTGTGCTTTATTCTATAACAGGATCAGTGTGACAGTGACTCGATATACTGAGTGCTATTAATTATATAGAAAACTGATATCTGTACACTGAGATCCCACCTATGCACTCCGTGCAACCTCTCCAACTATCCTTACCCTCTCTCTGATCATTACCTTATTAGTTTCACACTCTCCCTCTCCTCCACCTCCTCTCCCTCTAACCACCTAACAGTTACTTGTAGAAATCTACGCCATCTCAACACTTCTCGTCTCTACTCTTAGAACCCTTTCACACTGGGGCGGGGGCGGCGTCGGCGGTAAAACGCCGCTATTATTAGCGGTGTTTTACCGTCGGTATGCGGCCGCTAGCGGGGCGGTTTTACCCCCCGCTAGCGGCCGAGAAAGGGTTAAATACCACCGCAAAGCGCCTCTGCAGAGGCGCTTTGCCGGCGGTATAGCCGCGCCGGCCCATTGATTTCAATGGGCAGGAGCGGTAAAGGAGCGGTATACACTCAGCTCCTTCACCGCTCCGAAGATGCTGCTAGCAGGACTTTTTTTACCGTCCTGCCAGCGCATCGCTCCGGTGTGAAAGCCTTCGGGGCTTTTACACTGGATACACAGCAGCGGCACTTTCGGGTCGGTTTGCAGGCGCTATTATTAGCGCAATAGCGCCTGCAAACCGCCCCAGTGTGAAAGGGCTCCTACTGACCACCTCTATGACAAAATTGTACCCCTGTCCTGCACCGACCTAACCACTTCTGTCTACAACACTTCACTTCTAGCCTCACTGGACACAATGGCCCCCCTCACTACACACAGAATCAGGCCCAGTTCCCTTCAACCGTGGCAAAAAGATGACACTGTGGCGTAAGACGAAGTCTCAGAAAGATTTCAACCAGTATAAATCTGCCCTCCAAAAATACAATTCCTGCCTCCTCACTGCCAAGCAGACCTATTTTATCTCTCTCATTAACACCTTATCATCCCGTCCCCGACAACTCTTCTCTACCTTCAACTCTCTACTTCATCCTCCACTGCCTCCACCCACCAACTCACTCACTGCCCAGGAGATCGCCAATCACTTCAAACAGAAAATTGATACAATTCGCGTGGAGATCTCTACTGTTCAGATACCCTCCACGCTTTACACTTCATGCCCACAGGTACAATCAATACTTCCCTCTTTCAACCCCACCACTATAGACAAGGTTGCTAAACTACTTCTACCTTGCCACCTGCCCTCTGGATCCTGTTCCCTCGAAAATGCTGCGTTCACTCTCTGGCTCTATTCTACACTCTCTAACCGACATCTTCAATCTCTCCCTCTCTTCTGGCATCTTCCCCAACTCTCTAAAAACATGCACTTGTCAGCCCCATACTTAAAAAGCCCTCAATGGACTCATCCAATCTTAAGGACCTAAACCCCTTCTCCTTGCTCCCCATTTTATCCAAACTCCTTGAACATCTGGTCTACAACCGACTTGAGCGACCACCTAGTTGATTATAGCCTTCTTGATCCCCTTCAGTCTGGATTTCGTCCTCAACACTCCACAGAAACTGCTCTCCTAAAACTAACAAATGATCTACTAATGGCCAAAACCAATGGACACTATTCTGTACACCTACTCCTGGACCTCGCTGCTGCCTTTGATACGGTTGACCAACCCCTCCTACTCAAAAATCTCCACACCTTTGGTCTCCGTGACTGTACTCTTCACTGGTTCTCTTCCCACTTATCCAACCGCACCTGTAGCGTAGCGTTACTTACAATTCTACTTCCTCCTCTCCTCTTCCTTTCTCTGTTGGGGTCCCCCAAGTTTCTGTTCTTTGACCTCTCCTATTTTCAATTTACACTTCCTCCCTGGGTCAGCTGATAGCCTCCCATGGCTTCCAATACCACCTCTACGCTGGCGACACCCAAATCTATTTCTCTACCCCTCAGCTCACTCCTTCAGTCTCCTCACGTATCACTAATTTACTATCAAAAATATCAGCCTGGATGTCACATCACTTCCTCAAACTTAATCTATCCAAAACCGAACTTATCATTTTTCCTCTCCCACGTTCCTCTTCCCCTGATCTCTCTGTAAAAATCGATGGCACAACTATAAGCCCATCCCAATCACTGTCTAAATCTTTCCTGCCTCAACCTCCGCAACATCTCCAAAATACGCCCCTTTCTAACCAATGAAACAACAAAGCTCCAAATTCACTTCCTGGTCATCTCTCGCCTCGACCACTGCAACTCCCTCCTCATTGGCTTACCTCTACATAGTCTATCCCCCTTCAATCCATCATTAATGCTGCTGCCAGACTCAACCACCTTACCAATCACTCTGTCTATTACTCCTCTCTGTCAATCTCTCCACTGGTTTCTGCTCACCCAACAAATTAAAAATTAAAAATACTAACAACTACTTACAAAGCCATTCACAACTCTGCCCCCAGCTACATCACTGACCTAGTCTCAAAATACCAACCTAATCGTTCTCTTCGTTCTTCTCAAGACCTCCTTCTCTCTAGCTCCCTCATCACCTCCTCCCATGCTCGCCTCCAGGACTTTTCCAGGGCCTCTCCAATCCTATGGAACTCCTTACCCCGATCTGTCTGATTATCTCCTACTCTATTAGCTTTTAGACAATCCCTGAAAACCCTCCTCTTCAGAGAAGCCTATCCTACCCACACCTAACAACTGTATTTTCATTTTCTCCATCTGATCATTCCCCAGATATTACCTTTTGTTCCACTTGACCCTCCCTTCTAGATTGTAAGCTCTAACGAGCAGGGCCTTCTGATCCCTGCTGTATTGTAACTGTACTGTCTGCCCCCATGTTGTAAAGCGCTGCGCAAACTGTTTGCTCTATATAAATCCTGTATAATAATAATAATAATAATATAGAACACTGATATCTGTACACTGATTGTACAGATACCAGTGTTATATATAGAGAATAACATTTAGTGTATAGATATCAGTAATATATGCACTCCACACTCCTCTCCTGCATATACTACCCACCGCCATACACTCTGTACCTCTCTCCTGCACATACTACCCACAGCCATACACTCCGCACTCTTCGCCTGCACATACTACTCACTGCCATATACTCTGCACTGTACATTCCCTATTTAACATTACCACATTCTGCACTATTTAATTAATCCTAGACTCTTTTTAACCACACCCCTTCAAGCGACGCTCACTATTTAAGCGTAATTTAAACCATGCCCACTGTTTGCAGTGGCACGCGCCACTTTTTTTTCTCTAGAAAACTAGGGCCCACTTTTGATCTTGAACAGGTGCCCACTGATTTCATGATATGCCCCTGATCTGGGGTCTATTTTCCTTTTGCCTCTACAGCCATGGGAGTTGGCAAGTTTCATGCAAAAGTGAATTGTTTGCTTGGAAGATCACTAAAATCCAATCACATCTTTTAACCTCAAAGGGGAACCAATCATTATTTCAGAATTACTGTTACTGTTATTAAAACAAAAGCAATGTGTCTTATCTATGGACTATAAAGTAAGGAATACTGAGTGCCATTTCCTTGTCTCAGTTTCATTTTTGGTAAATTGGGATTCTGTCGAAATAATGGAGCTGTACCAATACTTTTGACTAAGGCCGTATACATAAAGTATATATAGACACATGTTTTCACTACATAGCAATTGACATTTACTTCATACAAAGGGTATGGTTAAGCATCTTTTATGTTTATGAGGTCTGTAGTTTAACGTGACAAGCTACTGTTCCTAAAAGTTATTGTGACACTTGCTATCAGAGGCGTAGCTTGAAGCTTGTGGGCCCCGATGCAAAAGCTGACCTGGGCCCCCAGCCAACGCTCCGTTGATCCCCGCTGAGTAGGCGGATGACAGGTCGGTCTCTGCTCATTGTGCAGGGACAGACCTGTCAGAACCCCACTGTTCTCTATGGGGAGATCGGATGAAAACGGACAGCCTGTCCGTTTTCATCCGATTCGATCCACTGGACGGATTGCGAACGTATCGCCATCCGTCTGTTTTGAGCGGATCTTGTCGGATCGGATGGCAGGCGGGTGTCAGCAGATACATCTACGCTGACATCCGCCTACCCATAGAAGTCAATGGATGGCCCGCTCGGGCCTGCCTGAAAAATGGACATGTGATCATGTGAAAGGGGCCTAAGTTTACTGAATTACCTACGCAGGTGACACAGAAAGCACTTTTCTCCAGTGTAAAAGGAAGCAGACAACCTTTGAGGAGTGAAGACCTACCTGAATAATATCAAAGATCACCGGGTTTCAGCATCCTTATTCTTTTAAGAAATTAACCAGCAAGGCCTAACTAAATAGTAAGTAAATGTTACAGTAAAAATTATAAAGCCTACGTTAGTGGACATTATCAGTTAGTAGAGCAATGGACAGAACCCCATCAGAGCCCTCCTTTCACATCAGGGCCCCCAGTTTACATGAGGAGCCCCCATTTCATATCATGAGCCCCCTTTTAACATCAGAGTCCCCCTCAAAATGAGGAGTGCCTATTTCACATCAGGAGTCCACATTTCACACCAGAGCCCCATTTCAAATCAGAGCCCACATTTCTCATCAGGAGCCCCCATTTCACATCAGAGTCCCCCTCAACACCAGAGCCCCCATTTCACATCAGGGGTCCCCAATTTACATGAGGAGCCCCTATTTCACATCAGAGTCCCCCTCAAAATTAGGAGTGCCTATTTCACATCAGGAGTCCACATTTCAGACCAGAGCCCCCATTTCACATCAGAGCCCACATTTCTCATTAGGAGCCCCCATTTCACATCAGAGTCCCCATCAACACCAGAGCCCCCATTTCACATCAGGAGTCCCTAATATTACATGAGGAGCCCCCATTTCATATCATGAGCCCCCCTCAACATCAGAGCCCCTATTTCACATAGGAGTGCCCCTCAACATCAGGAGTCCCCATTTCACATCACGAGTCCCCCTCAAAATTAGGAGAGCCTATTTCACATCAGAGTCCCCCTCAACATCAGAAGTCCCCCTAAACACCAAAGCCCCCATTTCACATCAGGAGTCCCCATTTCACATCAGAGTGCCCCTCAACATCAGATCACTCTGAGTCCCCTTCAACATCAGGAGTTCCCATTTTACACCAGAGCCCACATTTCACATCAGGAGTCCCCATTTCACACCAGAGCCCCCATTTCACATCAGGAGTCCCCCTCAACATCAGAAGTCTCCCTCAACACCAGAGCCCCCATTTCACATCAGAAGTCCCCCTCAACACCAGAACCCCCCATTTCACATCAGGAGTCCCCATTTTACATCAAAGTGCCCCTCAACATCAGAGCCTCCATTTCACAACAGCGTCCCCCTCAAAATTAGGAGTGCCTATTTCAAATCAGGAGTCCCCATTTCACATCAGAGCCCCTATGTGACATCAGAGCCCCCATTTCACCTCAGGAGTCCACGTTTCACATCAGAGCCCCCCATTTCATATCGGGAGTCCCCATTTCACATCAAAGTGTCCCAATTTACCTCAGGCATCCTCATTTCACATCAGGACTCCCTATTTATCATCAGAGTCCTCCTCAACATCAGGAGTCCCCATTTCACCTCAGGAGCCCCCATTTGACATCAGGAGTCCCCATTTCACATCAAAGTCCACATCAACATCAGGAGCCAGACAAGAAGCAAACAAAAAAAAAAAACATGATAATAACTCGTTACATTCCATTCCATCTGCTCCTGTCTGTTTCTAATATATTATCCAATAAAAGATGGATAAAAGAATGAACCCAAATAAACATAAAGAAGTCACAAAAGAGGCAAAGAAGACAAAGAAATAGGAGGAATAATCCTCCTCTCTCATTTACGCCCTCTATGTTGTTACTTCTTGCCGCGTCAGGAGGGGGGCGCTTCCCCCAGACCCGGCCATAATACTCCAACTACCTCTCAGTATTCCGACTGCAGTTCCTATTTATAGTCCATTTCCCCCTCCTTTCCTTACCCCCCTCCCAAAAAAAAAAGAAAAAGTATTTAACTCCCCCCCCCCCCTTTAATTTGTATCAATTCGTTTTTTCCCTTCCTCCGAAGAAATAAAACAGGTCCATGGCGACCACGTTTTTAAATAAATGTCCCTTTTTTTTCTAGTTGTCCAGGCTAGATCTTCCATCCTATTTACTTCCTCTACTTTCCTAAGCCACATACTCACTGTAGGGGGTTGTGCCTGTTTCCACTTAAGCGGGATGCATGCTTTAGCTGCATTCACCAAGTGACGCAAAATAGAGTTCCCCATATTTTCATATATTTTCACCGGAATCTCTGACAGATGCAAAAGGAAAAAAGCTGGGTCTTCCTGTATTTCCACATCGCTGAATTTTTTAATTATCTCCCGGACCTCCCTCCAAAATGTTCTCACTCTGGGACAAGACCAAAAAACATGTAACAAAGTCCCCTGTTCTATCTGGCATCGCCAGCATCTGATGCATTCGGGAAACATTTTTGAAGTTTATCTGGGGCTCTGTACCATTGTGAAATGATTTTATAATTAGTTTCCTGTATTTTGGTACATATTGCTGTCTTAAATATTGAATGTATCATATTCGTTTTTTGTTCCTCCGAAAAGGTCCTCCCCAAATCTGTTTCCCATTTCCGGAGGAAAGGTAACTGATAGTTCTCCGATGGTTTAATCAACAACGCATACATTCTGAAGACAGCATGCTTTATTGGTTCAGTCTCCATACAATATTTCTCAAGTGGTAACAGATTCTGATCCAGAGGACTTGGCGGTACCCTAGTACATAGATAATGTCGTAGTTGTATTGCCGACCAAAAATTTAATTGGAAGGGGCCATTTCTGTCTACCAATTCCTGCACTGTTGGCCATTTGCCAGATCTCAGAAAATGTGATGCCTGATACAGTCCCCGTTTGATCAGGACGTCAAAAGGTCCTTTTTGTGTTCCTAGTATGAATTGCGGGTTCCCCAATATAGGTACTAAGGGAGATTCCTGTGTTGATAACTTACCCTTAAAAATGAGGTTATAACAGACACGGAGGGTAGGTCCTATTGTTGGGTGTGTCTTAGTTTTAGATGCCAAATCCTTAAAACACCAAGGGGCCCTATACAGTAACTCCCCACTCTGCGCTTGCTCCAATCCTGGCCAGATTTTAAGTTCTCTATGTCTGCACCAATCCAACAGGCGGCCCAGATGTACTGCCTGGTAATATTTATATATATCTGGGACAGCCAGCCCCCCATTTTGTTTTGGTAGGGACAACAGTGTCCTCCTGATCCTAGGATGTTTGTGTGCCCAGATGAATTTTGTAAATAATATTTGTATATTTCTACAGAACTTCCTAGGGATTGCAATTGGGATTGCCTGAAGGAGGTACAGAATCTTTGGTAGAATATTCATCTTAATTATATTGCTTCTTCCAAACCAGGAATGTAATCCCTTATGCCATCTCTCCAATAAGCCTCACACCTTTTTTAACGCTGGTGGGAAATTACGCTCATATGTTTTAGAAGGGTCCACTGCTATACAAGTCCCTAGATACTTCAGGAATTGATCTGCCCATTTAAATTTATCATTTGCTTTTAATGACATCATAATTTCTTTCAGGACAGCTACCGCCAATGCCTCTGATTTAGAGAAATTTATCTTGAAAAAGGACAGTGTACTGTATTGCCCCGTACACACGGTCGGACTTTGTTCGGACATTCCGACAACAAAATCCTAGGGTTTTTTCCGACGGATGTTGGCTCAAACTTGTCTTGCATACACACGGTCACACAAAGTTGTCGGAAAATCCGATCATTCTGAACGCGGTGACGTAAAACATGTACGTCGGGACTATAAACGGGGCAGTGGCCAATAGCTTTCATCTATTTATTCTGAGCATGCGTGGCACTTTGTCCGTCGGATTTGTGTACACACGATCGGAATTTCCGACAACGGATTTTGTTGTCGGAAAATTTTATATCCTGCTCTCAAACTTTGTGTGTCGGAAAATCCAAAGGAAAATGTTTGATGGAGCCTACACACGGTCGGAATTTCTGACAACAAGGTCCTATCACACATTTTCTGTCGGAAAATCCAACCGTGTGTACGGGGCATAAGTCTCAATTTCTCTAAATAAGTTTGGGAGTGAGATTATGGGATTGGTCATTGGAAAGAGCATATCATCTGCATATGCTGCAACTTTATGTTGAGTTCCTCCTACCGTTATTCCGCAAATATCCTTATTAAGCCGAATTCTACATAACAGAGGTTCCAGTATCAGTGCAAACAATAAAGGGGACAGTGGGCATCCCTGCCTTGTCCAATTCCTTATCGCAAATGGGGGGGAGACTACTCTGTTTATCTTCACTTTAGGTTCTTTATACATGCCTGCAATCCATCTAATCATTTTCCCTCCCAGTTTTATGTGACGAAGGACTGCAAACATGAACCCCAATCCCACCCTATCAAATGCCTTCTCCGCGTCTGTTCCTAGGAACACACACGGAGTCTTAGTTGAGTTTGCTATATGCATCAAATTCAGGGTTTTGATGGTATTATCCCTTGCTTCTCTTGTTGGAACAAACCCTACCTGATCCTGATGGATCAGGAAGGGTAATTGCTGCTGTAGTCTTAAGGCTATAATTTTACTAAATATTTTTAGATCCGCATTCAATAAGGATATTGGCCTATAACTTTCACATTGCTTTGGATCCTTTCCTTCTTTTGGAATCACTGCTATCATAGCTCTTAATGTCTCTGAATGGAAAGAGGCTCCCTTCCCCAGCTCATTAAAATTTTAATCCAGATAGGGTCCCAATATTGATGAGAATAACTTATAGTACTGGGCCGAGAGCCCATCTGGTCCTGGTGCCTTCCCCATTTTTGCTAATCTTATTCCTCTCTGTACCTCTTCTAAAGTAATTGTCGAGTCCAACTCCTCCTGTGCACCAGTTGTCAGGCACGGCATTCCACTTGCTTTTAGATACTCCTCCATCACTGTTCTATCTGGTGCGTCCATATTCAAATTGTAAAGTGAAGAGTAGAACTCGCCAAACACCTCGGCTATCTGTCCAGGCATCCCAACCTCCTCCCCATCTCTTTTCCTCACTGAGGGAATAAACGTCCTTGCATGCATTTCACGTAATGCGCCTGCAAGTTGCCTGCCACAATTAATGCCCGACTCGTAGCTACATTTACGTCCAATTTGTAATGCCATTTTGGCTCTATATTGTAATAGATCAGTTACTTGTTTACGAGCATTTAATAATTCTCGTTCCACTTCTGCAGTCTGAGCATGTTTATGTTGTGCCTCTAAGCCTTGGATTTTGGACAGTAGCGTAGTTAATTTGGCTTCCCTCTTCTTCTTTATTCTTGCTCCGAGTTTTATCAGTACTCCCCGTATTACTGCTTTATGTGTTTCCCAGATTACGCCCGGGGGGCTATCTAAATTATCGTTCATCTGGAAAAACCATTCTGGACATCCTCCCTTACTATGGGATCCTGAAGAAGGCTTTCATTAAGTTTCCATAGCCTCGTGGATGTATGGTGTCTGTCTGTCAAGTTGTATTTTAAAAAGATTGGCGCATGATCTGACCATGTGATTAAACCAATAGAGGCCTCACTTACTGAGTGTAATTGTTTGTGCGGTACAAAAAAAAAATCAATACGTGAATATACTCTATGTGAGTTGGAAAAGAAAGTATAATCTTTTTCCCTTGGATGGAATAATCCCCACACATCTACCATTCTTGCCTCTGCCATTGCTTGGGAAATCCCCTTCCTTACTTTAGGTGTCACTGAAGATACTCCTGATGAAGTATCTTCTTTGGGTATCAGGAGTACATTTAGATCTCCTCCCATGATCAACTGTCCTTCTTTGAACCCCATGAGTTTTTCTTCTATATTTTTAACAAAAATATCTTGCTGGGAGTTTGGGGCATAGTATGAAGCCAGCGTCACTGCCTCCCTACCAATGGTTCCCTTCTTTTACATCTATCATGGAATCTTTATAATTCCAGGCCACTGTATTCAATATCATAATAGATACTCCCTTGGTTTTGGATTCAGCGTTACAAGCGTGGTACACCATAGAATAATCTCTACTTCTTAAAAGAGGAAGGTTATTTTCTTTAAAGTGTGTTTCTTGTATTAATGCAATATCTATATGCAGTCTCCTTAAGTCCTGAAGTAATGTACGTCTTTTTTCCGGGATATTTAGTCCCTTAACGTTAAAGGACATTACAGAAAGGTTTTCCATTTTCTCCTACTCCACCACCAACTCCACAATATTTGTACCCAAGAAGTAGGTTCTTTCCTCACTAATCCCTTACGAGGGTCTGCCTTCCAAAGATGCAGACGATAGCGAGGGAGATGGAGGGAGGAGGGGAGAGGAGAGGGGGGGAGAGGAGGGAAAAAAAACCCAATTTTCAAAAAATTTAAAATAATTCCCTTCCCACTAAAGGGCCTTGAGGCGGTCGTTTACCTTCGACCCCCCCAAAGATCCCTAAAGCACTACTGCTTTTAGCACTCAATTTACGGATCTACGGCAATTTGAGTGCTGGCCTATTAGGGGGTTATGGTTGAGCACAGCTGCTCCAGTCCGAGCCTTCCGAGCCTACTCCACCAATATTAAAATAGCACACTTTGCTTATTCTCTGTACCATTTCCACTATAACTTCCTAGTGAGTCAAAAAAAAAAAGAAAAAAGGGGGGGGCGGTGAGACCGGAGCGGAGGAATAGTAACAATTCACCAATTCAATAATTCCTTACATCTTCTGTATTCCTCTATCCCTCTCTCTTGTACATCAGCCCACGTCTTATTTTATGTACAAGGAAAAGGCGCAAAAAAACTGCAAAATATCTAGCAACATCACAGTAAGCAGCATACAATTTTAAAAACTACAATTTTAAAAGATACATGTGCAATGTATAAAGGAAAAATCAGCATGAATAGTCCATTAAAAGTCCATGTTACAAGTCTATAAAAAAGGGATAAATGTATAGTCCACAAGCAGGGCTGCCTTCCAGGGAACTGAAACCAAGCTCCAGAATCTATAAAAAAACACAAGGAAGGGAGGCGCCTCTGGGTGTAGTATAAAAGGCCGTTTTTTATTTTTAAAAGCAATATGCAAACAACTCACATTTTGGTAGTGTAAAAAGAGCATCTAGGAAGCCAGAGAAATGATCCATCATGGGGCAGTTCATCCAGTGGGTCACAGTGGTGCTGGCAGGTCTGCGTGTTGCTCCTGGTATACCGCTAATGCCAGCCGCGGTGATGATGGAAATCCAGATGAGGCTTGGAACGCAGATGGAGGGCAAGCGCACAGCTGTGACGTCACAACGCGTTTCCTGAGCGTACGGGCTACGATATTCTGGTAGCCGCGCTGCTTCATCAAGCTATAGATAGATAGTAAGACTGGCTTATGTAGAAGGAAGGGAGGGACGGGGGAGGGAGAAAGGAGGTGGGAAGAGGAGGGGCCGGAGTAAGCATATTAAAGACCGAATGTGGTTTCATCTAAAAACAATGGACAATAGATCAGGACTGAACTGTTATTTTACAGAATTCTCTTTAAAAGTATTATAACGGGAAGAAGGCTGTTGTTTTGGGGTATCTATATAAATATGGTCAGCAAAAATAAAAATAATAATAATAATAGAAATAATAATAAACATAAAAATAAATAAAATAAAATAAAAATAAATATAAAATAAAATAAAATGAATTTAATGAAAATAAAGAAAATAAAAAGTAATAATAAAAAATAAAAATAAATATAAAAATAAAAATAAAAATAGAAAAAAATGGGAGATAAATAATGATGATAATAAACAATCATTATTTAAAAACATATTAAAATGAACAATCATTATTTAGAAGAGGGGGTGAGCAATCATTGTTTGGAAAAGTAAGTATTTGTTTAAATGTTTATTTGGGGAATATTTATTGGGTTAGGGCGATTATTTAGAGGCACTCTCAGGATCATGGTACAATATTGAAATATGCTGAAGAATAAGTTTATTTATAATATCGTGGCGATCTCAATGCTCTCATTTATACCCCCAGGCGAAAGTACATCTAAGGTGTAAATCCAATAGGTCTTGCGGGCGCAGAGTTTCTTGAATCTTTCTGCGGCCGAGAGGGATCTGGAAATCTGTTCGATGACCCAAACTTTAAGGCCCACCGTGGAGCTCTTTATATAGACTTGTCACATGGACTTTTAATGGACTATTCATGCTGATTTTTCCTTTATACATTGCACATGTATCTTTTAAAATTGTAGTTTTTAAAATTGTATGCTGCTTACTGTGATGTTGCTAGATATTTTCCAGTTTTTTTGCGCCTTTTCCTTGTACATTCTGCTTCTCTGAAACCCATAGTGCTGCATACTGGTTTATAGTCTAACATCACGTACATGCACAGGTCGCAGATAACGTGCGATCTGTCCATACTGTTTACCCACCATGGATATAATTTCCAGTATAGCAAGTCATAAATATGTAACCCTTGAATCACTATTTTCGAAATTAATGCCTGATGTCCTCTTTTTGGACACAGCTAAACTTAAAGGCAAAGTACGTCAGAACCTCTGTGGCAAATTTAAGCAGCTGGAGAGGTTAATCTGCACCACCAACTTCCAATGGTGGGACAGTTTTTTCCTACAGCAATATATTGATCTAAAAGTTTCCCCCAGAGGTTTAAGAGTGATGAAAGATTGCCCCCCCTTTCTAGGTGAAGAAGGCCAAAAAGAATGGGCTAGTATCGCAGAGTTTTGTACCACCAAGTGGATGGGAACACTTATTTCCCACCGAACACACAGATTCCACAAACTAAGTGAGCAAGTAATTTCCAGTGTAGAAGACATCTCCAAACTCGCAGCCTATATCCCTTCATCATGGTTAGACATATTGAAAGAAAACACCAAAAGAGACGAGGATAATCTTGTTAACAAAAAAATGAGCAAATTCAAGCGTGACCTGGATGACTATAATCTCAATAGAGTCTTCCTATGGAACAAAAAGAACATCCCACACAAATCTCTTTCTTCTCATAACTCTCATCCCCCTGACCCTGATTGGCATCATCCAGTACCCTCTAGTCACCCCCCTGTTCCCCTCATGAGTATCCGTCTGGATTACAAGAATATCTTTATCTGTCGTAAGCAAGATAATTCCAATTCCAGTGCCCGTCATCCAAGATCTCCTTATCTACCCCCAAAAAACTCGACTACTCTTGGATCCCACATCAGAAATAACAAATATAACAAAAAGGAAGAGCTTATTGATGCTCTCCATCAGTTCTACAACAGGCTCTCTCATCCATCAACCATCACCCAATCCTCTTCCTCTATCTCAGCCCCTCCAGCTTCGGCTACAGATACCCCCAATGCCATTACTGTTCACTGCAACAACGTAGGTACAGTTGTTCAATCGAAACCCAACCAACAGACACCTCTACCAACTGGGATACCCCCATCCTTAAGAGAATCATCCTCTTGTGCTCCATTGTCGGCTATTCCTCCCGCTATTATACCATCTAATGTAGATTGCTCTATACCTTCTCCTTTTTTAGTGCTCAGTCCTCCTCTGGTTCCAGCCTCCCTAAAAAGAAAGCTCACAGAAGAGGCTGCAGAGGAGGACGAGCCAAGAAACAACAAGAACACACCCAAATGCCCCAAACTATAAAAATATTTAATTTGTCCCCCTGTACCCTATCCCATGCAGACCTGTCCCTTTTGAGCCGTGGATTAAATTTTGCACGCACGAAT
Source organism: Lithobates septentrionalis (assembly GCA_037952835.1). Lineage (NCBI taxonomy): Eukaryota > Metazoa > Chordata > Amphibia > Anura > Ranidae > Lithobates > Lithobates septentrionalis. The sequence goes on from JBBDGP010002217.1 coordinate 1,446,866, forward strand.
AAACCCAATCCCTTTACTCTTTTCAAGGATCTTAATGGCTACATTCGAAACCTCACTTTGAAGAGGCATTTTTATATTCAATCTGAAAAAGAAAAAAACACCATCAGCAATTGTAACTCTACTCTTCCTACTTCCACCATAACCTCATCTACATCAAATTCAGAACTGTCTTTTGATATTGACGACCTTGATGTATCCAATAGTGATGACTTGGTGCTTCGATCACTCTCGCACCACCTCATGTCATCGCTCCCTATTGTTCATACCACACTCAAGCCCAAATCCATATTTTTTCCTACCCAGTCAAAAGGCCCATATATAGAAGCTTTTTACAGAGTTGTTTTTGCAGATCTCAAGAAACTCTGCGAACCCACCTCTGCTCCTAAATCCAATAACTTATCACCCTCAGAGATAAAAGCACTTGATCAATTAATCCACAATGAAGATTTGATTATCAAATCAGCAGATAAAGGGGGCGGTATAGTACTCCAAAATAAATCTGACTATTTGAGGGAGTCATACAGACTACTGTCTGACACCACAACATACGTCAAACTCACCAAGGACCCCACAGCTGATTATGCTGCAGAGGCTGATCTATTGATTTCTGCTGCCCTCCAAGAAGGTATCATTACCAAAACAGAGAGTTCTTTTTTGCATAAGAACTTCTATCAGATACCTTACTTTTACCACCTGCCTAAGATCCATAAAAGCCTACAAGACCCTCCGGGCAGGCCTATCGTTGCAGCGATGGACAGCGTGACGACAGGCTTCAGCCTATATATAGACCAGTTCCTGCAACCTATAGTATCCCAATTGCAATCATACATTCGTGATGGCATCCACCTTTTGGAACTATTATCACCGTACAAGTGGGAGCCTACTTATGTTACATAGTTACATAGTTAGTAAGGTTGAATAAAGACACCAGTCCATCCAGTTCAACCTGAGTGAGTGTGTGTCTACAACCCTGACCCTTGTCCCTAACCCTGTACATCGCACACTCACATCAGTCCCTACCCTCAATCCAAGGTCCCCATTTATATACTAGGGCCAATTTTTTTTGGACAGAAGCCAATTAACCTACCAGCATGTCTTTGGAGTGTGGGAGGAAACCGGAGTACCCAGAGGAAACCCACGCAGGCACAGGGAGAACATGCAAACTCCAGGCAGGTAGTGTCATGGTTGGGATTCGAACCAGCGACCCTTTTTTACTGCTAGGCGAGAGTGCTAACCACTGCACCACTGTGCTGCATCACTTGACGTGTGTTCATTATATACCTCCATACCTCACCACTTTGGCCTTATGGCTTTAGAACAGTTTTTGTCTTCTGATCCTCTTATCAATATGCGCCAGGCAAAGTTCATCGTGGAAGCCACCAGATTTTGCCTGACGCGCAATTACTTCTCGTTCAATAACGAGTATTACCAACAAATACAGGGAACAGCTATGGGGGCAAATTTTGCCCCCTCATACGCTAACTTGGCCATGGGTTTATGGGAGAACAACTTTATTTACCAAAACAATCCCTTTGCAGCCAATATAATATTCTTTGGGAGATACATTGATGACCTGATAATTATCTGGGATGGAGACACTAAGTTGATTACCACTTTTGTCCAACATTGTAATAACAACCCGTACGGGTTGTCCTTTACGTCAGCCACAGATCCCACCACAATAGCCTTCTTGGATCTTGAATTAGGACATGAAGGTGCCAATATCATTACTAGAAATTACATCAAGCCTACAGCGGGGAATTCCTTTCTACACTTTGAGAGCTGCCACTTTCCAAAATGGATCACAAACATTCCAAAAGGACAGTTTTGCCGCCTTCGGCAGAATTGTAGCAAGGATTGTGATTATGCCGAACGCGGCAAAACTTTAAAAAGAAAATTCCTTGAAAAGAAGTATCCAGAAACCTTAGTTGAGGAGGCTTACAATCATTATTTGCATGGGAAGCCTCCAAAAACCAATCAACCTCTACATGACTGTTCAAGCAGGCTTATAACTACTTTTCATCGTAAATATAAACACATGGAAAAAATTTTGGAAAAACACTGGGGGATCTTATATCAAGATCCCCACCTAAAAACCTCTCTCCCTGTTCGCCCAAAAGTTATCTACCGTAGGGCTCCAAATCTAAAAACTAAGATTGCACCAAGCAAACTAAAATCTACCCCAGTCACACAACCAGGACCCACTCTGATCCCCCTGGTGGGCATGTACCAATGCCGTAAGGCTTTATGTAAAACTTGCAGTTTTGTCCAACAGAAGAAACTCTGCGCCCGCGAGACCTATTGGATTTACACCTTAGATGTACTTTCGCCTGGGGGTATAAATGAGAGCATTGAGATCGCCACGATATTATAAATAAACTTATTCTTCAGCATATTTCAATATTGCACCATGATCCCGAGAGTGCCTCTAAATAATCGCCCTAACCCAATAAATATTCCCCAAATAAACATTTAAACAAATACTTACTTTTTCAAACAATGATTGCTCACCCCCTCTTCTAAATAATGATTGTTCATTTTAATATGTTTTTAAATAATGATTGTTTATTATCATCATTATTTATCTCCCATTTTTTTCTATTTTTATTTTTATATTTATTTATTTATTTTTTTTTTATTATTATTACTTTTTATTTTCTTTATTTTCATTAAATTCATTTTATTTTATTTTATTTTATTTTATATTTATTTTTATTTTATTTTATTTATTTTTATGTTTATTATTATTAAGTGTTCTTGCATAGCAAGACCACTTACTGTTATCTCACATATATATTATTCTTATTATTATAGCCAAATTTACCACCCTAACTCCTCCCACAGTTTTTACACTACATAGACAAGTAATATACCGAAACGTGCGGATTGTTCCCGAATGGTGTGCTATTACTTTGTGGAACGTTTCGCCGAATGGTTCACGAAATATCGTCGTTTTTGCGGCGAAATTGGTCCCATAGGAATGAATGGGGAAACTAGAGTGGGAGATGACAAAAGCTGGAAAATCAGAACATGATTTCTAAACTGCCGCCACTCCCTCATTTTCAAGCCCACCTACACAAATCTTATATCAAAACGTTCAGCTATCCCTGCTGCCACTAAACATGTCCACGGCTAAGCCATAGTCCTGATAGTTTTCACAATATGACCATTTGTTTGCAACTCACGCCGTCCATTGACATTCATTGAAACTACACTCTAGCCCCCTCCAAATTTGAAGGGCAATTTCTAAACTGTGACTGTGCCTTCATTTTTAATATTTCAGAGACATACTATACATCAAAATCTAGGTCTGGGTCTTGTGATTCTCACAATATAAAGATCTTCGCTGTAGGATGTATAGTTTTTAAAATACGGCCATTTGTTTAGAGGTCATTTCAGGAAATTTTAGCCATTAATCAGAGTGTACTGTTAGAGTTTGTTTTGTTGCCATGGTTACCAAAGCTTCTGTTATACACAGGGGGGAAGGTGGCTGGAGCATCTCAGCTGATTACAGAGCCCGGGGGAGGGGACAGACACACCATGCACTGATTTATAATAGAGGAATATGATGGGGCAGTTTTGATGGGGTAATTCTGATGGGGCAGTTTTGATGAAGCAGTATTTGGGAAGCATAAACAGGGCATGAGCGTTGCTAGGAAACAGTGGTTGTAAACACAAGATGCTGAGACACTCCAAATGCATGTGACTTCATCTGCTAGACTTGATAATGCTTGTAGACTCCTCCCACAGTTTTCACACTACAGAGACAAATAATATACCGAAACGAGCGGATTGTTCCCGATTGGTGTGTTATTACTTTGTGGAATGTTTTGCCGAATGGTCCACGAAATGACGTTTTTGCGGCGAAATTGGTCCCATAGGAATGAATGGCGAAATGTTCAAAACTAGAGTGGGAAGTGACAAAAGCTGACAACCCCATGATCAGCCAAAACATTATGACCACCCCATGATCAGCCAAAACACTATGACCGCCCCATGTAAAAAAAAAATATATTTTTGAAAAAAAAAAATAATTTTTGAAAAAAGTAAAAAAATCATTTTTGAAAAAAAAAAAATATTTTTGAAAAAAAAAATATTTTTGAAAAAAAAAAATTATTTTTGAAAAAAAAAATATTTTTGAAAAAAAAATTACTTTTAAAAAAAAAAATATTTTTGAAAAAAAAATTACTTTAAAAAAAATAATAATTTCGAAAAAAAAATTATTTTTGAAATAAAAAAATTCATTTTTGAAAAAAAAAATTACCTTTGAAAAAAAAAATTACTTTTGAAAAAAAAAATCATTTTTGAAGAAAAAAAAATCATTTTTGATTAAAAAAAATTACTTTTGAAAAAAATGTTCAGCTCTTTCAGCGAATGATGGAACTTTTTTACTACTGTTTATACTTTTTAAAATATTAAGCTTTTTAACACTTTTCACAGTTACTCAAGCCACTCCACCCCACCCAGTTACTCCGCCCACTCCAGTTGTAGAGGCAAGAACACTTTCACAATTTCCCCAGAAATTGTACCTTTTCTAGTTTCTATTATTATTATTATTTTTATTTTTGTTTTTGCTGACCATATTTATATAGATACCCCAAAACAACAGCCTTCTTCCCGTTATAATACTTTTAAAGAGAATTCTGTAAAATAACAGTTCAGTCCTGATCTATTGTCCATTGTTTTTAGATGAAACCACATTCGGTCCTTAATATGCTTACTCCGGCCCCTCCTCTTCCCCCCTCCTTTCTCCCTCCCCCATCCCTCCCTTCCTTCTACATAAGCCAGTCTTACTATCTATCTATAGCTTGATGAAGGAGCGCGGCTACCAGAATATCGTAGCCCGTACGCTCAGGAAACGCGTCGCAGCCCTGTGATGTCACAGCTGTGCGCTCGCCCTCCATCTGCGTTCCAAGCCTCATCTGGATTTCCATCATCACCGCGGCCGGCATTAGCGGTATACCAGGAGCTACACGCAGACCTGCCAGCACCACTGTGACCCACTGGATGAACTGCCCCATGATGGATCATTTCTCTGGCTTCCTAGATGCTCTTTTTACACTACCAAAATGTGAGTTGTTTGCATATTGCTTTTAAAAATAAAAAACGGCCTTTTATACTACACCCAGAGGCGCCTCCCTTCCTTGTGTTTTTTCACGTCTTATTTTACCCCCTTATCTTATCCATTATACAATATGGGCACATGCACTCTTTATTATCTGTTCATTCCTTCCCTTATATTCAACATTCACCTACTTACATTACAGTGGGGTGCTCAATAAAAAGAAGATGGGGTGATCATTTAACAATAGTCCCACTACTCTCTTTAATAGGGATGGTGGGAGTAGGGAACAGATACTCCCCCCCCCCCCCCACATTGTGAATCATTATGTATTCTTTTATATATTCTATTCATTGTGTACCACTAACAAAAAAAACAAAAAAAACAAAAACAAATACCAGTTACCCAAATAAAATATTAAATTAATTCCTTGTGACACCCCCCCCCCCCTTACCCTACCCCCCAATACTCCCAGTCTCTACTTCCATTCCCTACCCTCCCCCCCCCCCTTGGTATTAGTGTCTACCCCTGTGTTTCATTCCTCTTGTGCATTGATCCTATCTCCTCCTCTTCCTGTTACCTCCTGTACCTACCTCATAAGCTTCCTATTGTTCTGATTCCCCTAAGTACTGTACATACAGTGAATACAGTGAAGAAAAAAAAAACAAAAAAAAACAGTGACATAACAGTGATATAACAGAAATATAACAGTGATAAAACAGTGGTATAAAACATTCCAAACCAGTTTAATCAAATCACACCTTGATAATTATCCCTTACCCCTTATGTGTTAGGAGAAAGAAAAAAAAAAAGAAGGAAAAAAGGGGTATGTTCCCTAAATCCCCCGCCCTCACCACTTCACCAATTCCTTTAATTATTCCCAATGATTCTACCTATTTATTCCATTCCTCACTCAATCTTCCAAACACCTTCTTTCACATTTCATACTATTTCTATTCCCTGTATTATTAATTATTTTTATATTATTTTCATGTCCATGTGCCCATATATCTTCCCCATTCTCTTCATGGGTAGCCTTGGCTTAGTCTCTAATTGATTTGTTAATGCAATCAGCCCCATAACTCAAATATATGGAAGAAAAAAAGAAAAGAAAAAAAAAGAGGTGTATACATGTCCAGGGATAAAAGGAAGAAAACAAAAACATGGGTGGTTCCTGCAGTTTCTTCTGGAGTTCCTGGAGTACCTAAAGCTGCTACCTCAGACTTTTCTACTCCAGCCATTGAGAGCGGTGGGAGGGGTGTGGTCTGTGATCTAGGGAGAAGGAAAACTTGAAGCTTGGGACTGGATTGCAGAGCTCATCTGGGGCCCTGGAGACACAAGGTGGATCGGACCTGGATTCTGTTTCTAAGATTTTGTGGTTGGAAAATGTAGCGTGTGAGATGACAGCAGGGAGCCGTGGGCCCCCTGAAGCTGAACACTGGGTCACAATGGCGACCCCTGCGACTTCTTATGCTTGCTGTGCTTGCCGAGACGAAAAGTGAGAACATCAAAGAAGGCATCTACTTCACATACTTCACACTTGAAATATAAATGTAGCGGTCACATATTTGCTTAATAATGTTATGTTATGTTATATCTTTGGCGCCATCTAGTGGCCAAAATATGAAAGGACTGCCTCTTTATTTTTTTCATCATTTAAGAAGTTGACATGGAAGTGTTTTGTTTGTTTACATTTGGACATTAACTTGACGTACCCACAATGCTCATTAACTCCCATGAACATCAGGAGAACTGAACTGCATTGTGGTAAGATTATAAAAGGGCTGGGCGCGGCCATCTTAGCTCTCTTGGACACGCATGGCCAGCCTGGGAGGATCTGTGTGAGGTCTCCAGCACAGCATGGCCTATCTCCACAGAAGAGCGATCCGAGCAGCAACATTGCAACACACCAGGGAACTGGGCTGACGACGGAGCAAGACTGGGAAGGCGCCTGAGGAGCTTGTCAGAGCCATCTGAGAGTGTGGGAGCGTCTCGTTGTGTGGAGCGGAGCAGCACAATGGTGCCGGCCGGAGACAGAACCTTGTACATCAGAGCGGAACCTCCAGCGTACCTTTGTCCTGGTTGGGCGAGAAGGCTGTTGCCCAAAAGCTTCTTGATGCACTTTTACACATTCATCTGTACAATACAGAGTTGCTGGGACCCATAGTCCCACAAGCAAAGTCAAGAGGATTAGACTGAGCTAAGATTAGGCTTCGGGCCTGTGCCACATTGAGGATTTAGTGCTGTGTTATGGGCATCAAAGCTAGTTGCAGTGCTGCTGTGCAGGAACTTTGTGTCAGGTACTCACCAAGGCCGAAATGCTGAGAGCGGCTCCCCTAGCAACTAGGTGCGAGATACCCCTGAAGGTGGTACAGAGGATATCAGGCACAGAGAGGCACGGGTTGCCAGCAGGTGTGCAGGTCACCAAGGTGTCACTAGACGTGTAGAACCCGTGTAGCATGGACTAGTTGCTAAGCTGGAGAGAAGACCGGCAGGGACTCCAACACTTGACCTGGAACCAGGAACAGAGCTGAGGAGAAGCACAGGGTTAAGCAAGACAAGTCCTTTAGCAGGCCGAGGGTCAAACACCAGGTAATCGTAGTAGCAAGCACAGGTTTAAGCAAGACAAGTCCGTTTAGCAGGCTGAGGGTCAAACACTGGAGAGAGGATCAGCAGAAGAGTCGTTAATCAAGCCGGGGGTCAAACACTGGAGAGAAGATAAGCAGAGAAGTCCTTAATCAAGCCGAGGGTCAAACACTGGAGAGAGGATAAGCAGAGTAGTCAAACGGTCCGGGTCACTATAGGCAGGAACAGGTATGCAGAGGATAAACGGGAACACTGGAAGCTGAGAAGACAAACCAGCAATGAGCACAAGGCATAGCTGCCTTTATATAGGCCTGCCAAGGGGACGTCCCGCTGTACGTGCATGCGTTCGTGTGCCCACGTGTGCTAACCCGTTCGGGTCACGCGCTCGTACCCACCGATCGTGTGCCCGTACGTGCTGATGTGTAGCTCTACCGCGCAGGCGCACCGGGACGCGCCGATACTGACAGGCTCTGACTGTGTTAACCCTCTGACAGTGCCCCCTCCCAAGGGGCAGCCTCCGGATGCCCAATCTGGGCAAGATTCCTGGTTGTCTTCTGTGAAAATTACGTATCAAACGAGGGGCGTGTAAGTTGCTGGACGGTTCCCAGGAGTTATCTTCTGGAGGGTATCCTTTCCATTTAACAAGATATTGGATCTGTCCCCCCCTTTTTCTACAGTCCATTATTGCCTCCACTTCATACTCCATTTCACCTTCAATTTCAATTGGAGGAGGTGGTGGTTCCATTCTTCCAGAAAAAGGGCTAGGGACCACTGGCTTCAATAAAGATGCATGGAATACCGGATGTATCTTATATGTGACCGGAAGGGCTAATTCAAAAGCCACGGGGTTCACCACTTTCTTCATTTCAAAAGGGCCAATGAACCTTGGACCTAGTTTGCGGGATGGACAGGGCGGTCTAAGATTAATAGCAGATAGCCATACCTTGTCCCCAATCTTGAAACTTGGGTTTGGTCTTCTCCCTCTGTTATAGTACTTCTCGTAACTGTCTTGGGCCTTTTTTATGGTTTCCTGGATCTGTAAAAAATTGGTTTGGATAAAGTTAATCCGGTCTTGTACTGCAGGGGTTGACACTTCAGGGAAGGAATCTGGCAAGAAGGAGGGATGGAAGCTGTAATTAGCCCAAAAAGGTGTTTGGTTGATGGCGGAATGAGTGGAATTGTTGTAAGCAAATTCTGCACACGGAAGGAGGGTGGACCAGTTATCTTGGGAACCAGAGCAGAAGCAACGGAGATATTGTTCCAGAGTTTGATTTGTTCTTTCTGTTTGACCGTTGCTTTGCGGGTGGTATGCTGAGGAGAGAGAGGTCTTTATTTCAAGGGATCTGCAGAGGTCCTTCCAAAATTTTGAGGTAAATTGGATACCTCTGTCTGATACGATGTTGTGGGGAACACCATGAAGCCTCACGATTTCTTTGATAAAAATATTTGCTGTAGCCAGAGCAGAAGGGGTGCCCATCATGGGCAGGAAGTGTGCCATCTTAGAGAGGCGGTCAACCACCACTAAGATGGTAGTAAATTTTTCAGAGGCAGGAAGTTCTACAATGAAGTCCATAGAGACCTCCTTCCATGGACGTTCAGGGACAGGCAAAGGTCTCAGGAGCCCCCAAGCCTTAGTGCTCGACCCTTTGTTACGTTGACACGTAATACAGGATTGGACATAGTTTTTACAGTCCTGACTCCAACCCGGCCACCAGTAGGAGCGATTAACTAATTCTGAGGTTTTCCGGATTCCAAAGTGCCCTGCCAACTTATGGTCATGGAAGTTCTGTAATACTTGCAGTCTCACTGGAGAAGGAACAAATATTTTATTTTGGGCCTACAGTAGGCAATCCCTCTTCCTTAATGAGGGTACTTCAGGTTCTGTGCATTGACTGGATGCCTCTTTAATGGCAGTTTTGAGATCAGGCTGGATAAGAAGGAAGTTATGTGGGGATAAGATAGTCCCAGGCTCAGTTGCCTCATTGACTTCTGGAAACATTCGGGAGAGTGCATCCGCTTTTCCGTTCTTGGAACCCGGTCGGTAGGAGATGTGAAAATTAAATCTGGAGAAAAATAATGCCCATCGGGCTTGTCGAGGTCGGAGTCGCTTGGCCGTTCGGAGATATTCCAGGTTCCGATGATCAGTAAAGATCATTATGGGTTGGGACGCAAGCTCCAGCAAGTACCTTCACTCCTCCAGAGCAAATTTTATAGCCAGTAGTTCTCGGTCACCGACGTCATAGTTCCTTTCAGGTGGGCTTAATTTGTGAGAAGCAAAGGCAACTGGATGAAGAAGGGCCTTCGGACCGCTCCATTGGGACAGGATTGCACCTGTCGCTGATTCAGGGGCATCTACTTCCAGTACATATGATAAAGCTGGATCTGGGTGTTGTAGAATAGGAGCCGATGTAAAAAGATCTTTCAATTTATTAAAGGCTTCTTGGGCTTCTTGGGGCCATTGAAACTTGGCTTGCTGGCGGGTGAGTCGAGTAATGGGAGAAATGATTGAAGAGAATCCTCTAATGAACCTGTGGTAAAAATTGGCAAAGCCAACAAACCGCTGGATTCCCTTTTTATCTGAAGGAGCTGGCCACTCCTGGATGGTTCTAACCTTTTGTGGGTCCATTGCAACCCCTTTTGTGGAGATGATGAACCCAAGGAACTGGATGGTGGTCTTTTCAAATTCACATTTCTCCCCTTTTAAGAATAGGCCATGTTTCCTGAGAACCGAGAGTACCTTCTTTACATGGGTGCGATGTACTTCTAGTGAGGTGGAGAAAATCAAAATATCATCAAGATATACAATCACAAAGTTATCTAGGTACTCACGGAAAAAGTCGTTGACTAGGTGTTGGAACGTGGCCGGGGCGTTGCAGAGTCCAAAAGGCATCACAAGATATTCAAAGTGCCCAATCCTGGATCTAAAAGCTGTTTTCCACTCATCCCCGGCACGTATCCGAACGAGATTGTATGCTCCCCGTAGGTCTAGTTTGGTAAACACTTGGGCAGTTCTGAAGCGCTGGAATAGTTTAGAGATGAGAGGCAACGGGTATCTATTCTTCACAGTGATCTTATTAAGTTCTCTATAGTCTACACAGGGCCTTAAAGATCCATCCTTTTTTTTGACAAAAAAGATACCCGCCCCAGCTGGAGAAGAGGAAGGGCGGATGAACTTCTTCTCCAGGTTTTCGTCAATATAGTGTCACGTACCTTACAGCAGAGTCTGAATGTTGAGGGGGGCCTCTCGCACGGTCCTGGTCCTGACACCCCTGGTAGTGAGGACAGGGAGTGCCGGGGCACAGAAGGGTGCAGGTGCCTGCGGCTGGAGAACTGGAACTTGGAGATTCGGGATCCTCCGGACACTGGATGGAAGATAGGTCACCAGAACTGTTAGTAGAAGCCGGGCAGGCGTGGGTTCAGGGAAAACTGCAACGTCAGGTCAGGCAAAGGTTGGCAACAGGCTGGCAGCGAGGTATCCAAAACAGAAGACAGTTCGTGGTCAAGGTCGGGCAGAGGTCGGCAACGGGCAGGCAGCGTGGTACAAAGTCAGGAGGCAGAGCCGTAGTAGATAGTCCAAGCCAGAGTCGGTATGATCAGCAAGGTAGGTAGCAGACAAGGGAGATCCGAGAGAGTGGTCAGGAAGCCGGGTAATCAGGAGCAAGGTAACAGGTCACACAGATGTCAGGAAATCAGGAACTAGCTGAAGACGATCCAGCACTAGTGTCAGGCAAGAACCTTGTTTATATATGGCGCCGAGCGCCGGGATTGGTGGACGTGAACGTGCGTGCGTGAGAACGTACACCCGCTCGTATGGCTGTGCGGGTGCGTGCACACGTTCGTACGGATGCGCGGTCGTGCACGTTCGATCCGGAACTCACTCGTATCTGTCGGGGACACCGCGCATGGCCGTTAGACGCTACTGCATGGAGACGGGAGCTAGTGCTGTGAGTTCTCTGACATTGCCCCCTCCTTAAGGGCAGCCTCTGGATGCCTCTAGACACCGAACCCTCTGAGCGGGAGCGGTGAAAGGCCCGTATGAGTCTTTGAGCATGGAGATTTGTTTCAGGTTCCCAGGAATTCTCTTCTGGGCCAAAGCCTCTCCATTTGATTAAATACTGATTTTGCCCTTGCCGTTTCCTATGGTCCAAAATGGCTTCAACTTCGAATTCTTCTTCCCCATTCACAATTATAGCTTCAGGGGGTCCTACCTCCCGATCTGGAAAGGAATTTGGTACATCGACCTTGAGTAGTGAAACATGGAAAACAGGGTGGATCCTGAATGAATTGGGAAGTTCGAGTTCGTAGGTGACTGAATTAATCTTCTTCTTGACTGGGAAGGGCCCTAAGTATCTAGGTCCCAGTTTTTTAGAAGGACATGCCAATTTCAGATTCTTAGTAGCCAGCCACACACGATCACCAACCTTTAGCTCCAACTCTCCCCTTTTTTTCTTGTCGAAGAATCTTTTATTATCTTCCTGTGCCTTAGAGATAGTTTCTTTAAGCAACTTATTATTTGCAGCAAAGAAATTGAGTCTGTCCTGGACAGCAGGTACAGGAGAGTCTGGTACGAGTACTGGCAAAAAGGAAGGGTGAAACCCGTAGTTGGAGAAGAATGGTGACTGGTTTGTGGTAGAGTGCGTAGCATTGTTGAATGCAAATTCCGCCAAGGGTAGCAATGAGGCCCAATCTTCCTGAGAAAAAGATGAAAAACAGCGTAGGTACTGTTCCAACGTTTGGTTGGTGCGTTCAGTCTGCCCGTTGGTCTGGGGGTGATATGCTGAAGAAAAGCTCAGTTTGATGCCTAGTGCCTCACACAATGACTTCCAAAATTTAGATGTGAATTGTACTCCACGGTCAGAAACAATGTCACTGGGAATTCCGTGGAGTCTAACAATCTCTTTTCTCTTTAATAAAAATTCTGGCAGTCTCGGTTGCCGACGGAGTCCCTTTCATAGGGATAAAATGTGCCATCCTGGAAAAACGGTCAACGACCACAAAGACAGATGAAAATCCATCAGAAGGAGGAAGCTCGACAATGAAGTCCATTGCAATTTTATCCCAAGGTCTTTCGGGGATGGGCAGTGGTCTCAGTAGTCCCCATGCTTTGTTCTTGTTACTTTTATTCCTAAGGCAGGTCAAGCAAGAGTTTACATAAATCCTACAGTCCTTTGCAAGGTTGGGCCACCAGAAATGCCTTTGAATTAAGTCCCTGGTCTTGTAACCCCCAAAATGGCCCGCTAAGGCATAATCATGACAGACCTGTAGAATGGTGGTACGTAGACCTTGGGGAACAAAAATCTTACTCCCTTGCCAGAAGAGCCCATCTTTCTCTTGGAGGTTAGTTCCTGGGGGTATCGTTGTCCCTAAAGATGCCTGACGGATCTGTGATATCACACTGGATTGGGTTAGTAAGAAATTTCCAGCTTGCAGGATCGTATCTGGCGGTGAAGAATCCACAGTCTTCGTGAACATGCGGGATAGCGCATCGGGTTTGATGTTTTTAGATCCTGGCCGATAGGTAAGATGGAAATTGAAACGGGAAAAGAAGAGGGCCCATCTTGCCTGTCTGGGTCTGAGGCGTTTGGCAGTCCTGAGATACTCGAGGTTTTTATGATCTGTGAAGATCAAGATGGGATGTGCTGCTCCCTCTAGGAGATACCGCCATTCTTCCAAGGCTGCTTTTATCGCCAAGAGTTCTCGGTCCCCAACGTCATAATTTCTCTCGGAGGCACCTAATTTCTTGGAGAAGAAAGCCACAGGGTGCATTAAAGATTTTGGCCCTTGGCGCTGGGACAGGATGGCCCCCACAGCGTTCTCTGACGCATCCACTTCCAGGGTATAAGGTAGGGCAGGATCAGGGTGTTTCAACACCGGAGCAGAGGTAAATAGCTCCTTTAATTTGTCGAACGCAGCTTGGGCTGCTGTGGTCCATTGAAAACGGCTTTGCTTCCTTGTAAGATGTGTGATGGGTGCTATAATACTGGAGAAATTTTTAATAAATTTTCTGTAAAAGTTAGAGAATCCAATAAAACGTTGCACTCCTTTCTTATCGGTTGGGGGTGGCCAGGACATGATGGCTGAGACCTTCTGAGGATCCATTGCTACACCCCCAGTTGATATTACCAAGCCGAGAAAGTGAATGGTCTGGCGTTCAAACTCACATTTCTCGGCTTTGGCAAAGAGTCCGTTTTGTCTCAATCTCAGAAGAACTTGCCTCACATGGTCACGGTGCGTTTCTAAGGAGTTTGAGAATATCAGGATATCATCCAAGTAGACAATTACGAATGAGTCCAGAAAATCTCTAAAAATGTTGTTCACAAAATGTTGGAAGGTGGCTGGTGCATTGCAGAGTCCGAATGGCATAACTAGATACTCGAAGTGGCCGAAGCGTGTCCAGAAAGCTGTCTTCCACTCATCACCCTCACGGATTCGAATCAAATTATAGGCACCTCGCAAATCCAATTTTGTGAATATCCGGGCCGAGCGAAGTCTCTGAAACAGTTCTGGGATCAAGGGAAGAGGATAGCGGTTCTTGATTGTTATTTTATTTAAGTCTCTGTAGTCCACACATGGGCGGAGGGAATGATCTTTCTTCTCTACGAAAAATATTCCAGCACCAGCTGGAGAAGAGGAATGTCTGATGAAACCTTTTTTGAGGTTTTCGTTAATGTACTCCTTAAGGACCAGGAGTTCAGGTTCCGACAGGGGAAAGATTCTTCCAAACGGGATTTCTGCCCCTGGTAACAGTTCAATTGGGCAGTCATAAACCCGGTGGGGAGGAAGAGTATCTGCTTTCTGCTTATCAAACACATCCAGGAAACTATGGTAGACAGATGGAACCAGTTCCTGGGATTCTGATGCAGATTTTAAACAGCCGAGGACTGGGGTTACATGGTGGAGGACCTTGAGGCAGTTCTGGAGGCAATAGCTGGACTGGAACACTACTTCGCCGTAACCCAGTTGATTTGGGGATTATGGGCTTGTAGCCACGGCATTCCCAGAATAATTGGAAACAATGGGGATGAGATGACGTCCAGGCACAATAGTTCCTGATGGTTGGGTAATATGCTGGCGGGCAGTGGTTGGGTTTCGTGTGTAATAGGCCCGGATTTAATATTTGATCCATCTGCAAGTCGTATGGAAAGTTGCTGTTGCTTGGGTGTTAATAGAATGTCATGTTGTAGGGCAAAGGCACAATCTATAAAGCAGCTGCAGGCGCCAAAGTCAATTATGGCCCGAACCCGGAGTGTTCCTTCTGGAAGCTGCAAGCAAACAGGGACAGCAATGTGAGCAGATCTTGTTATAGTTAGTGTTCTAGGTTCATGAGGTAGATAGTTAAACTTACGAGCTTTATTTGGGCACATATTTGCGTAGTGGCCAGCTTCCCCACAATAGAGGCAGAGGTTGTTCTGACGTCGACGCTGTTTCTCTTCGGGTGACAGTGGTGAGTGGAGCAACCCTATCTGCATCGGCTCCGGAGCTTCGGAGGTGGCAGCAGGTACATGGGAGGTGGACATAGGAGGGTTGCTAGGAACTTTGGGCAACATCCAGGTGGGTCGCATCTGACTGGTTCTTTCAGACCTCCGTTCCCTTAGACGACGGTCTATCTGGATGGATAATTGGATCAGGTCCTCCAAGGAGTCTGGAAGTCCAACTCGGGCCAACTCATCCTTCAGTGCCTCAGAGAGTCCCATGCGGAACTGATAGCGGAGGGCGGCGGCGTTCCACTGAGTATCGGAACTCCATCGCCTAAAGTCAGTTACGTAATCTTCTACTGGCCTACGTCCCTGCTGGAGAGCATGAAGACTGGCCTCTGCAGTGGTAGCTCGTTGAGGGTCGTCATATAATTTGGCCATTTCATTCAGGAAAGAGTCCATAGTGTCTAACAGTGGACTGGCTTGCTCCAATAAGCGGTGAGCCCAGGTTTGAGGTTCCCCCTGGAGTAGTGAGATGACAAACCCCACCTTGGTGCTCTCCAAAGAGAAGGTACGAGGCTGTAGCAGGAAGTATAGCTGGCAGGCATTTTTAAAGGCACGGAACTTGCTACGATCTCCAAAAAACCTCTCTGGAGTGGGGACTCGAGGCTCTAGGGGTGGCACCATTATTGCAGGTGCTGCTGCTGCGGCCACTGGACCGGGAGACCGAGCTGCTGTAGCTGCCTGGTGAGTTGAGGGATTTGGAGACAATGACTCCACTCTTTGCTCAAGTTGCCGGTAGCCATCTTGTAGGCCCTGGACTGCCTGGGTAAGGGCCGAAATCTGTTGGCACAGAGTGTCCAGAGGTGAGGTCCCCCTTTCAGACTCCATCTTGGCTGGATCGTACTGTCACGTACCTTACAGCAGAGTCTGAATGTTGAGGGAGGCCTCTCGCACGGTCCTGGTCCTGACACCCCTGGTAGTGAGGACAGGGAGTGCCGGGGCACAGAAGGGTGCAGGTGCCTGCGGCTGGAGAACTGGAACTTGGAGATTCGGGATCCTCCGGACACTAGATGGAAGATAGGTCACCAGAACTGTTAGTAGAAGCCGGGCAGGCGTGGGTTCAGGGAAAACTGCAACGTCAGGTCAGGCAAAGGTTGGCAACGGGCTGGCAGAGAGGTATCCAAAACAGAAGACAGTTCGTGGTCAAGGTCAGGCAGAGGTCGGCAACGGGCAGGCAGCGTGGTACAAAGTCAGGAGGCAGAGCCGTAGTAGATAGTCCAAGCCAGAGTCGGTATGATCAGCAAGGTAGGTAGCAGACAAGGGAGATCCGAGAGAGTGGTCAGGAAGCCGGGTAATCAGGAGCAAGGTAACAGGTCACACAGATGTCAGGAAATCAGGAACTAGCTGAAGACGATCCAGCACTAGTGTCAGGCAAGAACCTTGTTTATATATGGCGCCGAGCGCCGGGATTGGTGGACGTGAACGTGCGTGCGTGAGAACGTACACCCGCTTGTATGGCTGTGCGGGTGCGTGCACACGTTCGTACGGATGCGCGGTCGTGCACGTTCGATCCGGAACTCGCTCGTATCTGTCGGGGACACCGCGCATGGCCGTTAGACGCTACTGCATGGAGACGGGAGCTAGTGCTGTGAGTTCTCTGACAATAGGAACAAAGCGCTTCCAACTCAGTCTCAGATAGTGGAAATATGCGACCAAAAGGAATCTCGGATCCAGGTAAAAGGTCAATGGGACAATCATAGGAGCGATGAGGTGGTAAGCTGTCGGCCTTTTTTTTATCAAAAATGTCCAGAAATTCATGGTGTACTGCAGGGACATGCTGAAGATTATCTGGTATTGGCTGAAGGGCCAAGCAGGAGGCCGGTGTGCTGGTGGTAGGCACGAAACAATATTGAGAGCAGTACATAGATGAGAAGAGGATTTCTTTCTTGGACCAACTGATTTGAGGGTCATGAGCTTGTAACCAGGGGAAACCCAGGATAACAGGAAACATAGGTGAGCTGATGATGTTAAAGCAAAGGAATTCTTGGTGGCCAGAGTCTGTGGAGGTGAGAATAGGTTTGGTTTCTTGAGTAACAAATCCCGAACATGGTAGGGATCCGTCGGCTAGATGTATCTGCAGAGGTTGCTTCTTGTCTTGGAGGGGAATATGCAGGGTGTGAGCCAGAGATGCATCCAGGAAACAACTGCATGCTCAGGAGTCAATGATGGCCAGCAGCCGAGCCTCCTCTTCCGCCACCTGTAATGAGACCGGAAGGACAAAGTGAGATTGGGTAGAGCCGGTAACTTAAAAGTTCGCAGTGTACTGTCGCTGGCACTTACTGGGTCTCACGGGGCAGTTGCGTAAGAAATGACCGGCTTCCCCACAATAAAGGCAAAGGTTGGCTTGGCGCCGGCGGAGTCCTTCATCAGGGGTGAGTGGAGAACGTACCAATCCCAACTGCATAGGTTCGTGGTCCAAGGAAGAGGAAGGGACGGCAGAAGGTGCTGGAACAGGAGGAATGCGAGGTAACATCCAGGTTGGTCGTGAGGACTGGAAGCGTTCAGAGCGGCGTTCACGCAGGCATCTGTCAAGCTTAATTGCTAGTTGTATTAATTCCTCCAGGGAGGAAGGAGTATCCATCCGAGCCAATTCATCTTTTAAGTTTTCCGATAGACCTTGGCGATACTGGTATTTTAGAGCAGCCTCATTCCAGTTGGTGTCCCCAGATCATTTCCGGAATTCAACGGTGTAGTCTTCCACTGGTCTCTTTCCCTGGGTCAGGGTGTGTAAGATGGACTCAGCTGTGGCAGTGCGTTGTGGGTCGTCATACAGCTGTGCCATAGCGTTGAAAAAAGTTTCTACCGTATCCAACAGGGAGCTTTTCTGTTCTAAAAGGTTATGGGCCCAGGCTTGAGGTTCTTCTGATAAAAGCGAAATGACAAACCCCACTTTTACAGCTTCAGAATGGAAAGTCCTGGGTTGAAGGGCCAAGTAAAGCTGACAAGTGTTTTTGAAAGCTCTGAATTTCTTTCGAATTCCGGAAAACCGTTCTGGAATGGGAACCCTAGGTTCAGGGATGGTCATCATGACTGGGTTGACTTGGCTTTGGGAAGAAGAAATCCCACTGGATGAAGCTGAAGGTGCTTCCGGGGGAGCTGAGGAAGTTGTTAGGTGTTGAAGGCGACCCTCAATTTGGAAGTATCCATCCTGCAGTCTCTGGACAGCCTGTGTAAGGGCTGTAACCTGCTGGCAGAGGGCCTCGAGGGGAGAGCCGGCTCTGTCGGCCTCTGACATGGCTTGTTTGTACTGTCAGGTACTCACCAAGGCCGGAATGCTGAGAGCGGCTCCCCTAGCAACTAGGTGCGAGATACCCCTGAAGGTGGTACAGAGGGTATCAGGCACGGAGAGACACGGGTTGCCAGCAGGTGTGCAGGTCACCAAGGTGTCACTAGACGTGTAGAACCCGTGTAGCATGGACTGGTTGCTAAGCTGGAGAGAAGACCGTCAGGGACTCCAACACTTGACCTGGAACCAGGGACAGAGCTGAGGAGAAGCACAGGGTTAAGCAAGACAAGTCCTTTAGCAGGCCGAGGGTCAAACACCGGGTAATCGTAGTAGCAAGCACAGGTTTAAGCAAGGCAAGTCCATTTAGCAGGCCGAGGGTCAAACACTGGAGAGAGGATCAGCAGAAGAGTCGTTAATCAAGAGGGGGGTCAAACACTGGAGAGAAGATAAGCAGAGAAGTCCTCAATCAAGCCGAGGGTCAAACACTGGAGAGAGGATAAGCAGAGTAGTCAAACGGTCCGGGTCACTATAGGCAGGAACAGGTATGCAGAGGATAAACGGGAACACTGGAAGCTGAGAAGACAAACCAGCAATGAGCACAAGGCATAGCTGCCTTTATATAGGCCCACCAAGGGGACGTCCCGCTGTATGTGCATGCGTTCGTGTGCCCACGTGTGCTAACCCGTTCGGGTCACGCGCTCGTACCCGCCGATCATGTGCCCATATGTGCTGATGTGTACCTCTAGCGCGCAGGCGCATCGGGACGCGCCGATACTGACAGGCTCTGACTGTGTTAACCCTCTGACACTTTGACTCAATATTCAGCCTGCTTTTATCTGGAGTCTTTAACCCCTTGGATTACAAATTCAGTTTATTCTTTGCTAGTAGAAGAAAGAAGAAAAGAAGGACTATCTAATAAAACACAAGGCTTTGTGTTTCTTTACCACATTGAGGTTGTTGCGATACTGAATAATGGGAGCTTCCTAGATGTTGTACTATTCTTTATTGAATTAGTCTCTGATTTAGTTATAGTTATAAAGCGCGCATAGAATAGGATAGTGCTCATAGTGAGATCAAGTCAAATCACTCTGTCACTTATCCTATGTTCCTTTAGCACATTAATAATAAGTTATTTCAAACACTTTACATCTGTGTAATATCTTTGTAGCTGAAGTCAGTTGACTGTCAGACTACGTTGGTCTGACAGTACAACCATTGTAGTTTTTTACTTTGAAGCAATTACAGTAAACAAAGTTCTTATTTAAGTACGACTGTGTAAGTGTTGTTTTCCTTTTCAACAAGAAGCATTTGGAGGCCAAGGTAAAGACAAACAGGTATATTACATTGTGCATTGTGAACTTGCCATTAAGGTTTTGTCTTTACTGCACACTATTACACCACAGCTGTGTCAGGGGGACTGAGGTAATTCAAAGGGGAAATAAAGCAGAGTACAGGCCCAAATAAATCAGCAGCTCCTTCGGGGGTCAGAGCTACACGTGGGGTCTCGTCCGGGATACTGTAACTCTGCAACTGACCCCCCCAGATACCCCAGAAGGCACCGGTATGGACCCTGTTACTGTAGTCCGGTGGTGCGAAGCTGAAGGCGCACGCTCAGAAGCGAGCGTGGCAATTGAACTCCCTGGGGAAGGATGAAGGCCTGGGGGATAGCTGTGAGGCCAGACCATGGGACCTCCCACATTTATGCCTTACTGGAATGGAGGAAGGGGGTTCCTGATAAATTTCAAAGCACCAGTGTGAGACTGTCTGATAGAACTGAATTTTGCTTGACGCATCCTGCCAAGCAGGGGGAGACACAGCTCACTCAGCAAGGATTCAGTTTCCAGTCTACACCAAGGGAAAGCAGCAGAGGGTCCTATCCCATGAAGAAAAGGGCAGCTATTAAGACAGTTGGAGTCCATGGGAGGAATTCACAGTCAGAGCAACACTTAGCTGATCTGGAGCAACAATCTTTCAATATACAGAAGAAGCTCCAGGAAGCCTCTAGAGTGATTGAGGAGCGGATCAGCG
This sequence comes from Lithobates septentrionalis, assembly GCA_037952835.1. Classification (NCBI taxonomy): domain Eukaryota; kingdom Metazoa; phylum Chordata; class Amphibia; order Anura; family Ranidae; genus Lithobates; species Lithobates septentrionalis. Next base: position 1,467,246 of record JBBDGP010002217.1, read on the forward strand.
AGCTAAGTACTATATGCAAGGACTCGAGTGACAGGCATTCAAAACCAAGACCTGTTTCAGTCATGCAGAGACTTCCCCATGGTAACTTGCCAGAGGTGACGATCAGGAAGGACTTCAAGATTGAGGGTCAGATAGGTGAGAGGGAACAGAAAGACAAGCTGTCCTACACAAACCTTATGCATCAGATCGAAGAGGGATCCCACAGAGGGTATCCTGAATTTGAGATTGTGGGAGCTGTAGTGAAAGCCATCATTCCCGGCCTAAATCTCAGAGGGATGCTGGAGATGAAGAATGGCCTGACCCTAGTGCAACTCAGGAGAATATTAAAAAGCCACTACAAGGAGAAAAATGCTTCTTAACTGTACCACCAATTGATAAATCTTGTACAAGATAGTAGAGAATTTCTTGTTCAGAGCTAACGAGTTTAAGGACCGACTGTTGTTTGCCTCAGAAGGAGAAGACTCGGATGAACACTTCGGGGTTGAATTGATCCAGAAGAAATTTTTGAGGTCCGTGGCTACAGGAGTGATTACATCAAGTTCCAACTACGGCAGTATTTGGACAATCCCTTCATTTCAGATGAGGTGCTCATAGAGGGAACTAATGAGGCAGCCAACATGGAGATGGAAAGGGAAAAGAAGAAGAGTCAAAAGTCTCGATCTGTGGTTGAAGTCAGAGTGGCCATGGCCAGCACAAATGATAGAGATTCAGAGATTAGAGGTCTGAGGACTCAGGTGTCCAAGATGATGGAGATGATGACTGAGTCAGTGGATCTCATGTCGGAGATAGCCTCATTGAAGCTACAGGTGTCTCAGATGACAGAGATGAGGAACAAATTGATGACAGAACGTACTGGGATGTCCGACCAGAAAGCCACGAATCAAGACGTCTGTCGGAACTGTGGAGGTGTAGGTCATTACCAGCGAGTATGTCCTAGTCCACGAGGGGAGATAGAAGACAGGCGTGGACCTCAGAGAAGATCTGGTCCTTCAAGAAGAACTTTCTCTGAATCCGAAAGAGAACAATACAGAACACCTGCAGTTTATGCCGTCTCAGTGAGGAGTGCTCATCGGCCTTCAAAAGGACGCCAGAGGCGGCACTCTCAACGCCGGAAGCTGAGGGGAGCATGAGTTCCATCACGCGAATCGTCTGCTCCAGATGTTCCCAACAGGCCTCCTGTCCAGTTGGTAGGCCCTCTGACTGTAGTGCCTGTTCTGGTTGAAGGGATCTACACCAGAGCCATCCTTGATACAGGTACCCAGGTTACCCTGATGACCAGAGACTTTTACAAGAGGTACTTGTCATACCTGCCCCTGAAGAAGTTGGAAGACTTAAAGGTTTAGGGTATTCAAGCATAAGACTACCCTTGTGATGGATGTCTACGGGTCAAGTTGTCATGTGATCCGTTGAAGGATGGGAAGCCTCAGAACTTTGAGACACTGGCCATTGTCTGTCTTTGGCTGCCAGGAACCTCAAGAAGTTCTCTCATCGTTGGGACTAACACAGACCTGGTGAAGCGGCTTTTAGCCCCTGTTGTCCCCAGATGTGGCCATCTACCTTCACCATCAGAAGAAGAGAAGGCAAGTGAACTTACCAAGTCTGAACCAATGAATCAGACGAAACGAAGAGTCATTTGCAGATCCAAGAGACCAACCTGTAATGTGTTGGAAGAGAGTTCCGAAGAAATTGTCCTCACCCCTCAAGGGTTGTCGAGAGAGCCTGACCTTCTCACCGCAGATTTGGTGAGAAGGAACCCCATCTCACCCCTTGATACACCTGTACATGCCATCAAGGTATCGGCTGTGCGTGTACAGGACAGCTCCCCATCATGTGAAAATTGGTGGGAAGCTCCCCTGTCGGTTTTATGTAACCGCATAGAAACAAAAATGTGTAACAGAAATAAGATCTTACATCTCTTTGGGGACCAAAAAGTTCAAGCAGGGAGAGTGTGTAGCGGTCACATATTTGCTTAATAATGTTATGTTATGTTATAGCTTAGTATTTGGCGCCATCTAGCGGCCAAAATATGAAAGGACTGCCTCTTTATTTTTTTTCATCATTTAAGAAGTTGACATGGAAGTGTTTTGTTTGTTTACATTTGGACATTAACTTGACCTACCCACAATGCTCATTAACTCCCATGAACATCAGGAGAACTTAACTGCATTGTGGGAAGATTATAAAAGGGCTGGGCGCGGCCATCTTAGCTCTCTTGGACATGCATGGCCAGCCTGGGAGGATCTGTGTGAGGTCTCCAGCACAGCACGGCCTACCTCCACGGAAGAGCGATCCGAGCAGCAATATTGCAACACACCAGGGAACTGGGCTGACGACGGAGCAAGACTGGGAAGGAGCCAGAGGAGCTTTTCGGAGCCATCTGAGAGTGTGGGAGCGTCTTGTTGTGTGGAGCAGAGCGGAGCAGCGCAGCGGTGCCGGCCGGCCGGAGACAGAACCTTGTACATCACTCTATCACTTATCCTGTGTTCCTTTAGCACATTAATAATAAGTTATTTCAAACACTTTACATCTGTGTAAAATCTTTGTAGCTGAAGTCAGTTGACTGTCAGATTACGTTGGTCTGACAGTACAACCATTGTAGTGTTTTACTTTGAAGCAATTACAGTAAACAAATAAAGTTCTTATTTAAGTACGACTGTGTAAGTGTTGTTTTCCTTTGCAACAAGAAGCATTTGGAGGCCAAGGTAAAGACAAACAGGTATATTACTTTGTGAATTGTAAACTTGCCATTAAGGTTTTGTCTTGACTGCACACTATTACACCACAGCTGTGTCAGGGGGACTGAGGTAATTCAAAGGAGAAATAAAGCAGAGTACAGGCCCAAATAAATCAGCAGCTCCTTCGGGGGTCAGTGCTACATAAATTATACCTTATATGCTACAGTGCACCTATGCAGACACTGTAGAACATAAACTTGTACAAACAGGCAGCCACTGCATAAATGAAAGTAACTATTACCAAATTCCCCAGTACAAATAATTCTAGACAACCAGTTGTTGAAAGCATAATGCACATCTATTCCTGATGCCTTCCCTTGTCTAATGCCGTGTACACACGAGCGGACTTTTCGACTGGACTGGTCCGACGGACCGAGTCTGGCGGACAATTCGACCGTGTGTGGGCTTCATCGGACCTGCAGCAGACTTTTTTGGTCCAAAATCTGACGGACTGTAGATTTGGAACATGCTTCGACGGACTCGAGTCCGGTGGAATAATCCGCTCGTCTGTATGCTAGTTCGACGGACAAAAACCGATGCTAGGGCAGCTATTGGCTACTGGCTATCACCTTCCTTATTTTAGTAGGGTCGTACGTCATCACGTACGAATCCGTCAGACTTTGGTGTGATCGTGTGTAGGCAAGTCCGGTGGTTAGAAAGTCCGTCGAAAGTCCGTCGGAAAGACTGTCACAGACCTTTGTTGTCGAAAAGTCCAACCGTGTGTACGCGGCATAAGTCTTAGAATGAAGACAAGTACTTTCTTGTTTTTTTTATAATCAAGTAATTTTTATAAAACTTTTTTCCCATAACAATAAAATTTAAAAGCAATATACAAAGACACCTGTTTCAGCTATCACAGCATACAGATTTGTCATTGGAAACAAGTAATGCACATAACACAGAGCATGAAGTGAGACAGACCAAGACAGAAAAATTAAGCCCACAAATAGGGATGAGCCGAACACCCCCCAGTTCGGTTCGCACCAGAACCTGCGAACTGACAGAAAATTCGCACAAACGTTAGAACCCCATTGAAGTCTATGAGACTCGAACGTTCGAAATCAAAAGTGCTAATTTTAAAGGCTAATTTGCATGGTATTGTCCTAAAAAGGATTTGGGGACCTGGGTCCTGCCCCAGGGGACATGTATCAATGCAAAAAAAAGTTTTAAAAATGCTGTTTTTTCGGGAGCAGTGATTTTAATGATGCTTAACCACTTCAGCCCCGGACCATTTGGCTGCCTAAAGACCAGAGGACTTTTTCCAATTTGGCACTGTGTCGCTTTAACTGCTAATTGCGCGGTCATGCAATGCTGTACCCAAACGAAATTTGCGTCCTTTTCTTCCCACAAATAGAGCTTTCTTTTGATGGTATTTGATCACCTCTGCGGTTTTTATTTTTTGCGCTATAAACGGAAAATTTTGAAAAAAAAATGATATTTTCTACTTTTTGTTATAAAAAAATCCAATAAACTAAATTTTAGTCATACATTTAGGCCAAAATGTATTCGGCCACATGTCTTTGGTAAAAAAAATGTCAATAAGCGTATATTTATTGGTTTGCACAAAAGTTATAGCGTCTACAAGCTAGGGTACATTTTCTGGAATTTACACAGCTTTTAGTTTGACTGCCTATGTCATTTCTTAGGGTGCTAAAATGGCAGGGCAGTACAAAACCCCCCAAATGACCCCATTTTGGAAAGTAGACACCCCAAGGAAATTCCTGAGAGGCATGTTCAGCCCATTGAATATTAATTTTTTTTGTCCCAAGTGATTCAATAATGACAAAAAAAAAATTACAAAAAGTTGTCACTAAATGATATATTGCTCACACAGGCCATGGGCATATGTGGAATTGCACCCCAAAATACATTCAGCTGCTTCTCCTGAGTACAGGGATACCACATGTGTGGGACTTTTTGGGAGCCTAGCCGCGTACGGGGCCCCGAAAACCAATCACCGCCTTCAGGATTTCTAAGGGTGTAAATTTTTGATTTCACTCTTCACTGCCTATAACAGTTTCGGAGGCCATGGAATGCCCAGGTGGCACAACCCCCCCCCCCCCCAAATGACCCCATTTTGGAAAGTAGACACCCCAAGCTATTTGCTGAGAGGCATGGTGAGTATTTTGCAGCTCTCATTTGTTTTTGAAAATGAAGAAAGACAAGAAAAAACATTTTTTTTTCTTTTTTCAATTTTCAAAACTTTGTGACAAAAAGTGAGGTCTGCAAAATACTCACTATACCTCTTAGCAAATAGCTTGGGGTGTCTACTTTCCAAAATGGGGTCATTTGGGGGGGTTTTGTGACACCTGGGCATTCCATGGCCTCCGAAACTGTGATAGGCAGTAAAGAGTGAAATCAAAAATTTACGCCCTTAGAAAGCCTGAAGGCGGTGCTTGGTTTTCGGCGTCTCGTACGCGGCTAGGCTCCCAAAAAGTCTCACACATGTGGTATCCCCGTACTCAGGAGAAGCAACAGAATGTATTTTGGGGTGTAATTTCACATATTCGCATGACAACTTTGTGCAAAAAAAAAAAATTTGTCTCTTTCCCGCAACTTGTGTCACAATATAAAATATTCCATGGACTCGACATGACTCTCAGCAAATAACTTGGGGTGTCTACTTTCCAAAATGGGGTCATTTGGGGGGTTTTGAACTGTCCTGGCATTTTATGCACAACATTTAGAAGCTTATGTCACACATCACCCACTCTTCTAACCACTTGAAGACAAAGCCCTTTCTGACACTTTTTGTTTACATGAAAAAATTATTAAAGCAAATGCCCTACAGATTAAAATGGTGGGTGTTTCTTTTTTTTTTTTTCACACAGTATTTGCGCAGCGATTTTTCAAACGCATTTTTTGGGGAAAAAACACACTTTTTTAAATTTTAATGCACTAAAACACACTATATTGCCCAAATGTTTGATACAATAAAAAAGATGATCTTAGGCAGAGTACATGGATACCAAACATGACATGCTTTACAATTGCGCACAAACGTGCAGTGGCAACAAAATAAATACATTTTTAAAACCCTTTAAAAGCCTTTACAGGTTACCACTTTAGATTTACAGAGGAGGTCTACTGCTAAAATTACTGCCCTCGATCTGGCCTTCGCGGTGATACCTCACATGCATGGTGCAATTGCTGTTTTACATTTGACGACAGACCGCCGCTTGCGTTTGCCTTAGCGCGAGAGCAGGGGGCGACAGGGGTGCTTTTTTTTTTTTTTGCTTTTTTATCTTATTTTTAAACTGTTCCTTTCATTTTTTTTTTAATCATTTTTATTGTTATCTCAGGGAATGTAAATATCCCCTATGATAGCAATAGGTAGTGACAGGTACTCTTTTTTGAAAAAATTGGGGTCTAGTAGACCCTAGATCTCTCCTCTGCCCTCAAAGCATCTGACCACACCAAGATCGGTGTGATAAAATGCTTTCCCAATTTCCCAATGGCACTGTTTACATCCGGCGAAATCTAAGTCATGAAATGCTCGTAGCTTCCGGTTTCTTAGGCCATAGAGATGTTTGGAGCCACTCTGGTCTCTGATCAGCTCTATGGTCAGCTGGCTGAATCACCGGCTGCATTCTCAGGTTCCCTGTTGAGACAGGAGAGCCAGAGAAAAACACGGCAGACGGGGGGGGGGGGGCATTCCCTCCCACTGCTTGTAAAAGCAGTCTAGAGGCTAAATAGCCGCTAGGATTGCTTTTACATGAAAGCCGACCACTGGCTGAAAAGAATGATACCAAGATGATACCTAAACCTGCAGACATCATTCTGGTATAACCACTCAAAGTCGTGAATGGCGTACCTGAAGACAAAAAAATGGTTAACAATAAAACACAGTAAACGGTAAAGTATAAAAAATTGCATACCTGAAAAGCAAACAGGATAAAACATAATAACAATAAAACATTGCAGAATAGAATACAGTAAAAAAGAGCAGAACAGTAGAGAGAGAATAGAGAGAGAGAGAACAATAAAACGACAACTATTTTTTTTTATTTTATATATATTTTTTTTTTTACACTTTTTTTTGTAACTAACTTTTATAACTGTAACCGGTTCCAGGTTCGGGTCTCTCAAAATGCGATGGCATCTCTCCGGATCACGCATACCAGGAGCCGCTGCTCCTGCACCTGCCAGTGGGGCCTCCTCCTCTCAGGCTTCATCAAATCCAACTGTGGTAATGGCTCTCCCTGAGCCTAGGGTTCCAATGCCATATCTCATATAATTCAGATTAAAAAAACATTGAACTAAAGGCTGTAATTGAACAAAATAGGTAAAAAGCCAAGGGGGGTAAATACTTTTGCAAGGCACTGTTGTAGCCGTGGCCGTGCGCTGTGGATCATCATAAAGCTGTGCCATGCTTTCAAAAAAGGTATCCACTGAATTTAGCACAGGGCTCCTTTGTTCCATCAGGCTGTTGGCCCAAGCTTGTGGTTTATCGGTCAGGAGGGAGATAATGAAACCCACTTTTACCACTTCAGAAGAGAAAGTCCTGGGTTGAAGAGCTAGGTATAGGGAGCAAGCGTTTTCGAAGGCCCTGTATTTCTTGCGATCACCTGCAAATCGTTCTGGCATTGGAACCCTAGGCTCAGGGAGGGCCATTACCACAGTTGGATTTGATGAAGCCTGAGAGGAGGAGGCCCCACTGGCAGGTGCAGGAGCAGCGGCTCCTGGTATGCGTGATCCGGAGAGTTGCTGGAGATGACCATCAATTTGGGTGTAGCCTTCTTGCAGTCTCTGGACTGCATCAGTGAGTGTTGAAACTTGCTGGCACAGGATCCCAAGAGGGGAACACGCTCTGTCGGCCTCTGACATCTGGCTGGTTTGCACTGTCAGATAAGTACTTACCGAGGCCAAGATGCTGAGAGTGGTTCGCCCTTGCGACTAGGTGCACTCCCCCAATGAAGGTGATACAGGGAGTGGATGGCACGAAGAGGCACAGGCTACCAGTGAACAGGATCCAACTGGTGAAGTAATCCTTGTGGAGATGAGCAGCTGTGCAGTGACTGGTGAATAGGATGACCTAAAGGATGACCTTAGGAAGGAACAAAATAGAGAGTCCAGAACAGGCAGAGGTTCAGATACTGGAGGAAAGAATAATTTCCAGATCACTGGCTGAGTCACTGGGTTCAGAAGACACAAGGCAAATCCGGGTCACAGGCAGGGGGTCAAACACTGGAGATAAGAGGCAGATCCGAGTCACAGGCAGAGGGTCAAACACTGGAGACAAGAGGCAGATCCGAGTCACAGGCAGAGGGTCAAACACTGGAGGTAGGGCAAAGTCCGTTAACATGCCAAGGATCGGCTACAGGAGAAGAGCAGAGTGGTCAGGGTCGATCCGGGTCACAACGAGTAATCAGATACAGGAAACAGGAACCAATCGCAGACAGGAAGCTGAAGACAAACCAGCAACCTGTCTGAGCACCTGAGCAACCTTTATAGGCCAGCCAGAGCGTCATGTTGAGCGTGCACTAGTGCGCATGTGCGCGCGCCGTTCTATCAGGCCGCAAACGTGAATGCGCCGGAGTGCCGTTCCGCCGCGCATGCATGCAGGAACACGGCTGGATTGATTGTTTCTCTGATACTATCCTACACACTCTAACCCACATCTTCAATCTCTAGCTCACCTAGGCATTTTCCCCAATGCTCTAAAACATGCACTGGTCACCCCCATACTTAAAAAGCCGACCCTACCAATCTTAACAACCTACGCCCTATCTCCTTGCTCCCCTTTTCCTCTAAACTCCTTGAATGCCTGGTTTACAACCAACTGAATGACCACCTCATTAAGAATAACCTTCTTGATCCCCCACAGCTATTACCCTTTTGTATAACTTGACCCTCCCTCCTAGATTGCAAGCTCTAACGAGCAGGGCTCTCTGATTCCCCCCTGTATTTAATTGTATTGTAATTGTACTGTCTGCCCTAATGTTGTAAAGTGCTGCATAAACTGTCTGCGCTATATAAATCCTGTATAATAATAATAATAATAATACCCAAAAAGACTTGCGGCTGTAATTGCAGCGAAAGGTTATTCTACAAAGTATTGACTCAGGGGGGCTGGATACAAATGCAAGCCACACTTTTCAGATATTTGTAAAAAAAAAATGAAAATCATTCATCATTTTCCTTCCACTTCACAATTATTTGCCACTTTGTGTTGGTCTATCACATAAAATCCCAATAAAATAAATTTACGTTTTTGGTTGTAACATGACAAAATGTGGAAAATTTCAAGGGGTATGAATACCTTTTCAAGGCACTGTACATTTATCATTTAGAAGCCACTGAAAAAAATGTAAATTGAGTGTCCTTTGGGAATTATTGACATCACTTGGCATGGGGCCCTGTAGGACTTCCAGCTTTGCCTCACCCACATTATATGTAATAAAAAAAGTCAGCTGAGAGATATATATTGAATGAGAATGTCTGTTACGAGACACAAGTACAATACGTAGCAGAAAATAATGACACATTTAGCATCTAACTATTGCTAAAAAATAAGGTTAATAGTCACTCTTGGTCCCCACATGTCTCTTTCCAAATACTATTTATATTGCAAATTGTTTGAAAGTCAGAACTTTTCCCAAATCTGGTCTGTTTCCCCAGGCAGATTGAAAATTCGCCAATAGAACAGGTTTTTCATTATATACTCATCTCTAAATAATATAAATTTAATTTAAAATGTATATATCTTATTTTGCAGTCTGTTCTAGCTCATTACAACAAATATGGTTAATAGATACATGCCAAATGTGTGCAGTATCTTTAAATGGTACTGACTTTTCTTATTTGTTTGTATACACAGGAGCGTGCTGTCCATTGTGTTCTGGTGTTTTAAGAATTTTGTACGACAAAGAAAAACTAGATACATTTGCTAAGGTAAATTTATATATGTCTGTAATGTTCTGAAATGCTGTAAACTGTTTACAAAAGTTGGGTATGTTAAATACTGGGCTATTTAAATTATTATTTTTTATAAAGAATATATTTTTCCTAAGCGTGTACTATTTTTATTGCCCAATTCAGCATTCTTTACTGTTTTGAATTATAGCAGATATTAAAGTGGTTTTAAACCCTCACATATACCCAGTGAAGTGAATAGCCTTAGATTATACACAGAGATGAAACAAACCCTCCTACAAAAGTTTTACTTGTATATCTGCTGTCTTCCCCTTTCTACACTCTTTGAAAAGTGCAGATCATGTTAGAAATCTTTCTTCCTCTTTCAGCAGTACATAGGGGTGGGTGGTAAGTAGAGTGTGAAAGCTAGAAAAATTGACTTTAAAGGCACACAAGTAATTTAACTATAAAAAGTAAAAATGATTTTATTTGGTTTAAGTTACAAAATTGAAAGCAGATACTATAAATATTACCTTTTCCATAAAAAAGTTTTATGTATTTAGTGTTTCCTACCCTACATGCAATTTAGAACACCGCTTGTTATACATGTAACTTATAATCAAACATTCCAAAGATAAGTGGGGAACGAATTCCCAAAACCAATGTTACGATTTGTGAATGTAAGATGAGGAGTTGTGGGTTAAATGGCAGATTCTCTTAGTCGCTTGACATGTTGCACGTCTAAATAACGCTTCCTCAGGAACTAAGGATAATTCTGCTGGATATATATAAAATACATCAATAAGTATATATAAAGTATAGACACAAAACATATTTCAAGGTGTAATACCAGACATTGAATAAAGTAAAAAATATGTTCCGACCGAATATGACGGTCACATGGAAAACCCCATAAAAGATCTACTGGACTCACACTGTGTGAGAGCTTTTTGGAGGAAAGGCACCCCCCCCCCCCCTCCACATAGGCAGAGGAACAAAGGAACATGAAGAGATGTATTATGAATAGACAAGCTCTCTGCTGTCAGAAGTGGCTAATGCTGATGCAAAATTGTGGACAAGGAAAGATACTCCTGTGCTTGTGAGGGTCTATATGGGTTTAAAAAAGTAGTATTGTGAGCTATAGAAAAACTGAGAAGGATGGTGTTGCGTGTCCCGCTGCCCAGAAACTGACCCCGGGGTGGTCAGGTAAGACTATATGGAAAGTGATGGATGAAGGGTGCGTGATCAATTGCTCACATCAAAAAGTGTAAAATGTATTCATATGGAAATAAAGGCAAATAAATAATATCAATACTACGTATCATGCAAACCGGTAACAAAATATAGAAAACATGGATATTAAAAATGGATTAAAAGTAATAGAAGCCCATGTTGAGGCGGGTGTTTAGAGTGGCTAATGCTGATAACAGGGGAACAAAGCACCAGAGAGAAACAGCACTTAGAGCTTTGGAGTGAGATAAATAAACACTACGGATATATGTGCTTAGTTCAACTTTCATGAATGGGATTCACAACCAAAAGGTAATATTATAATAGAATCGCTGGAAACTTTGCCCAATAAATCTTTTACTGCTTTTCTTCCAAGTGATATGTTTAACAGAATTTTCTTGGCATGCCACAGTCACATCCACCCTATTTACACTGTGATGAATTTACCCCAGAAAAATGTAGCAGCCAGTCAACAGCTGTCAAATATTACCTGCACAATAAGCTGCAAATGAATTTGCCACAAGGAGTTCTGTATAGTGCTAAACTTTCAGCGCCAGCTGGGTTAAAGTGTTACTAAACCGAGGACCCTGCATACACAGAACATGGAAATGTAAATATTTTAGTAAATATAAACTGCCAAATACCTTTTCTCAACAGCAGTATATAGCAGTCTCGTGACTTCTATCAGTGCCTGGTTAAAGCTTGTAGGAGTAGTTTTCATACTGCACTGGCTGTCCTATCAGGGTGCAGGACCCCTGACTCTTTGTCTGGACAGTGCTGATTTGCCCTGTGCTGATCACATGCACTCTCCCAAAAAAAAAAAAAAACTCTCTAGCAATACGCACCAAACTGAACATGTGCAGCCTAACTCCAGTAACTCTGTCTTATCCGGACATGTTATGGGGACAATGCAAGGAGAGGAGGATCTGTGCATGCAGGATCAAACAGTCTTTTTACACAAGGCAGAGGATTAACCCCTTAGGTTCCACAGTGAGTATAACAAGCATGCTTTACTGCAAATTCAGACAGATTTTACTGTTGTGGGTTTAGTAACACTTTAACTTTCACTATTTTTGTAATTTAAAAAAAAGTTTTGGCTACCTCCTCATCCCCCCAGAACTAAGCAGCCCCCTGCTGTGTTGATACTATCCAACAAAGAGCAAGTGATGTCACAGAGAACTTCGGGAGGACGTTTTTTGTAGTCAAATCTAAAGAGTGTTTCTCTAATAAAAGCAAAAAACATTGACATCTCTTGCCCTCAATATTTTTTTTTCATCCCCATCCAAATTACAAGACTTGACTCTGAAATGTGCCCTTTTATTCATTTTCCCCCTACTCTTCGCCTTCCCTTTTTCCCCTCTTTTTCTCTCCTTTTATTATCCTTTTTCACTCTAACTCATTCCAGCTCCTTGTCCTCTTCCTACCCCATCCCCCCCACACACACACACATACTGTATACCTCACTAACCATCTTTTCATTAAAGTAGAAGTCCACCCTAAAACTAAAATCCCTGCATCTACAGACATCGACAATCTAACACTAACCTATCTAGCTCTGTCTATCTAGACCTTTTATGAAGCCAATCTGACCCAATCCCACACTGAGCTGTCATCTGCGGCTTCGCTGTGGAGGTGGGTGCAGAGGACATGTCCGACAATGGAAGTCCCATAGTAAGTCTATAGGTGACATCACTCCCCATTCATTTTACAGCCGTTGTCAGCTGTATCCTCTGCAGAGCTTCCGCCGCTGGAGACTGGATCGGCTTCAGAAAAGGTATGTATACTAATGTCTTCTTTACAGTGCTAGATAGGTTATTCTTAGAATGTGGATGTCTGTAGATGCAGGGATTTTACTTTTAGAGTGGACTTACACTTTAAATACCCCAACAAACTACACCTTCAAACTCCTTCCACCCTCACTACCTAGTATTCCTTACTGTCCATCCTAATAAGTCCCTTTCTGTATTTGCTAAACATAAAACCCCTGAGGCTTTAGATTTTTTTCTTCAAAGACATACCTTGCAACTATTTTATATCTATAATGTTTTAAGGACAACCTTTGTTTTCTCTATATAGCTACATCAATATCAGCAGTCCCTAAATCCTAAATTGGTGATATTCTGTTATAAATATCTTTGATGCTATTTAAACTTTAAGGCCAATTACTGATGCCATTATGTCTGTATGTTGATGTTTTTAAAAAAAAGTCCAAGGAGTGAATCTGTTGCCAGTGTTTTAAATGAAAATGTCTTTAAAATGTGAATTTTTATCATTTTTTCACACAAATAGAGCTTTCTTTTGGTGGTATTTAATCACCACTGTTTTTTTTTATTTTTTGCTAATGAAACAAAACTTTTTCTGTTTCTGTTATAAAATTTTGAAAATAAATTATCTTTATTCATAAATTTAGGCCATGTATACTGCTACATTTCTTTGGTAAAAATTACTCAAATCAGAGTATATTTTTTAGTTTGTAGGAACATTATAGAGTACACAAACTCTGGTATATATATCTGAAAATCGAGAAATCCTGATGTACTGACGGCCTCTTTTATTAAGGCCCAAAAATGCCAGTACAGGACAAATATGACTGTCAGGTCACCTGGGACCAGGTGACAGATGCACTCTGTAGGAGTCAGAAGTGCACCACTAAGGTAGTGGACCCTAGGACTGACTGCTGCGGATTGAACCCTGGTAGGTTCAGGAAGCAGGTCTACAGGATAACTAACATGGATCCCAGTGGGAGCTAGAGCTAAATCGCGGAGTCTAAGAGCCAGCGGGTGTTCACCAGAGCCTCTAGTGGTGAGGATGGACTGCGCTGCAGTCTGGCTCCAGGTCGCGGCCCCCAGGGTCTCACAGCTCACGCTCACCGTAGACTACAGGAGAAGAGGAAGGAGGCAGCAGGCTGGAACGACAGAGAAGTAAGGGGTAAGCCAAAGGTCAGGGCGACTAGCAGACAAGAATAAATATAACATGCCAAAGGTCAGGGTAACAAGCAGACAGGGAGAGTCGAGTACAGGCCAAAGTCGGTAACAGGAATCAGACGTAGGAAACACAGCAAGTACACACGGAGGCTAACACACAATTGTTGATCAGCACTGCTGGTTTGCAGTGCACAGGTTAATATAGGGTTCCCTGATAGGGCCTGGGGTGGGGCCATGCTTAGAGGAGAGGTTATAAAACCAGTCAGGTGAGAGGCAGCTGGTCTTTAGAGATGAACACATGGAGACAGGTAAGCTGACAGAGAAAACTCTATTGCATAACCATGACAATGACCCCTTTATAGAGATAAATTATATAGTCCAAAGTATTTAGTAAGAGGCATGGTGAACTTGCAATTTTTTTTTCACAATTTTTTTGAAAATGATGAAATAAAAAAAAAAAAATCAATTTTTTTTTGTTTACATGCTGTCACCAGTGCAGTACAGCATCATCATATAACTGGTGTGGTGGTGATCAGAGACACTGACTGGTGGCAGTATGTTAAAAAAAAAGCAATCATTTTTTTTTTTTATATTTTTATCTTTTAATACATTTTTTTTTTAACAATAGTTTTTAATATACTGTGACCAGAGCAATACAGTGTTACTATAGTAACATTGTACTACTCCAGGGAGGTGATCAGGATTTATTTTATTTTTTTTGCACACTTTGGGGCTGATTTACTAAGATTCCCGAAGTACTGGGCGCTCTACATGTAATAGCGGTCGTTTCAGGCAATTAAGAGTTCAGCTAGGTGAACATGTGAATGAAAAATCATGCTATTAGTGCCGAACATACCTTAGTGAATTCAGAATCGGCGCTAATCGGCAATTCCGCTGATCTGCAAGTGCCAATTGCTACCAAGTTATTATATAGCACTGCACTGCAACCATGATCCATGTATCCATGATCCATGTATGTGAAGAAAACATTTTTATGTGAGATGTGCTCTACCTCGCGTGCATCTATTGATGTATATTGCAATTAGTATTCCTAGTTTTTTTTCTTCTTTTGCTAACGAATGCAGTTATAAATTAGTATTGCAGAGTAATGTCTGCTATTCTGTGAAGTTACATGTATTGAACATTTACACTTGCATATCTGTTGTATGTTATTTTTTTTATTCAGGTGACTATAAAGCAGTAATTCTTTATGTTAATTTTATTAATCATACTACACTATTATGATGGTCTTAGCATACTTAGCATAATGGCTTGGTGGTCTGCTCAGATGTTTTCAAAGCACTCAAGTTATGAGTTCAAATCCCAGCCAACCTACCACCCACCAACTGTGTTTATTTTTCCAGTGAACAAGCAAATTAAAATAAACAAACAAAAAAATGTAAACTGCCCATTAACTAGTGTGTGCTGTTTGGAATTCCACACCATAATATTATTGAATACATACATACCATTGCATGCATTTTAATAGTTAATATAATAGAATCAACCAAACTAAAGTTCAATCTTTTAGTATCCCTCTGTGGGATTTGAACCCATAAGTCCTTCAAGGCCTGCATCTTTCAAGGTAGAAGTGCTGACCACTAGACTATTGGGCCCCCCAAAGCACCTTGTCCCCATGTTTATGGGGACAAGGGCCTCTTCCCGACAACCTTGGCCAGTGGTTGTCGGGTTCTGCTGGCGGGGGGCTTATCGGTATCTGGAAGCCCCCTTTAATAAGGGGGCCCCCAGATCCCATCCCCCACCCCTATGTAATTGGTTAGGAGGTACATTGTACCCATTCACCTAAAAAGTGTCAAAAAATACAAACCACAAGAGACAGTTTTTGACAAATACTTTATTAAAAAAAAGTGCCCCGCGATGTACATCAATCTGGTATCGATTTTGGGGGGGACCCCACATCAAATTTTGTTTCAAAAATTCAAATTCTAAATTCTAAATCAAACCACAGCCTTATGCCCCGTACACACGGTCGGACATTGATCGGACATTCCGACAACAAAATGCTAGGATTTTTTCCGACGGATGTTGGCTCAAACTTGTCTTGCATACACACGGTCACACAAAGTTGTCGGAAAATCCGATCATTCTGAACGCGGTAACGTAAAACACGTACGTCGGGACTATAAACGGGGCAGTAGCCAATAGCTTTCATCTCTTTATTTATTCTGAGCATGCGTGGCACTTTGTGCGTCGGATTTGTGTACACACGATCGGAAATTCCGACAACGGATTTTGTTGTCGGAAAATTTTATAGCCTGCCCTCAAACTTTGTGTGTCGGAAAATCCGATGGAAAATGTGTGATGCAGCCTACACACGGTCGGAATTTCCGACAAGAAGGTCCTATCACACATTTTCCATCGGACAATCCGACCGTGTGTACGGGGCATTAGTGTGGTGTGGGTCGGGAATTATGCACCCTCCCCCCCCCAAAAATAAACACAAAAAAACATATCTATTTGTATACACACTGCTAAGAAAGATTCAGGCCTGTTCTTAGGCCAAACAACCGCCACAACCACTTCAGCCCCTGAAGGATTTACCCCCTTAATGACCAGAGCACTTTTTACAACTTGGCACTGCGCTGCTTTAACTGGCAATTGTGCGGTCATGCGATGCGGTACCCAAACAAAATTTGCGTCCTTTTTTTTCCCAACAAATAGTTTTCTTTTGGTGGTATTTGATCACCTCTGGGATTTTTTTGTTTTTTTGCAATGTAAATGAAAAAAGACTGAAAATTTTGAAAAAAAATGATATTTTCTACTTTTTGTTATATAGAAATCCAACTCAATTTTAGTCATACATTTAGGACAAACCAATAAATATAAGCATATATTTATTGGTTTGCGCAAAAGTTATAGCATCTACAAACAATGTTACATTTATTGGAATTTACACAGCTTTTCGTTTATGACTGCCTATTTCATTTCTTGAGGTGCTAAAATGGCAGGGCAGTACAAACCCCTCCAAATTACCTCTTTTTGGAAAGTAGACACCCCAAGGAATTTGCTGAGAGGCATGTTGAGCCCATTGAATATTTTATTTTTTTGTCACAAGTGATTGAAAAATGACAAAATAAAAATAAAAACATTTTTACATAAAGTTGTCACTGAAATCATATATTGCTCACACATGCCATGGGTATACGTGTAATTACACCCCAAAATACATTCTGTTGCTTCTCCTGAGTACAGGGATACCACATGTGTGAGACTTTTTGGGAGCCTAGAAGTGTACAGAACCCCAAAAACCAATCACCGTCTTCAGGATTTTTAAGGGAGTAAATTTTTGATTTCACTCCTCACTACCGATCACAGTTTCGGAGGCCATAAAATGTCAAGATAGCACAACCCCCCCCCCCCCCCAAATGATGCCATTGTGGAAAGTAGACACGCAAAGCTATTTTGGCATGTTGAGTCCATTTTATATTTTGTCACAAGTTTTGGGAAAATTACAGGTTTTTTTTATACAAAGTTGTCACTAAATTATATATTGCTCAAACATGCCATGGGTATATGTGGAAGTAAAATACATTTTCCTTTTCTTTCTTCATTTTCCAAAACAAATGAGAGCTACAAAATACTCACCATACCCCTTAGCAAATACCTTGGGGTGTCTACTTTCCAAAATTAGGTCATGGGGGGGGGGGGGGTTGTGCTATTTTGACATTTCAGAGCCTCTGAAACTGTGATAGGTAGTGAGGAGTAAAATCACCATTTTACGCCTTAAGAAAGCCTAAAGGCGGTGATTGGTTTTCGGGGTCCTTTACGCAGCTAGGCTCCCAAAAATCTCTCACACATGTGGTATTGCCGTACTCGGGAGAAGCAGCAGAATGTATTTTGGGGTGTAATTTCACACATATCCATGTTTCTGACAACAAAACCGTGGATTTTTGTTTGAAGGATGTTGGCTCAAACTTGTCTTGCATACACACGATCACACAAATGTTGGCCAAAAATTCTGAACGTAAGAACGCGGTGACGTTCAACACGTATGACGAGCCGAGAAAAAGGAAGTTCAATAGCCAGTGCGGCTCCTTCTGCTTGATTCAGAGCATGCTTGAACTTTTGTGCGACGGACTTGTGTACACACGACTTTCCGACAACAAGTTTTGTTGGCGGAAAATTTGAGAACCTGCTATCAAACATTTGTTGGGAGAAAGTCTGACAACAAATGTCCGATGGAGCATACACATGGTCGGACTTACCACCAACAAGCTCATATCCAACATTTCCCGTTGGAAAATCTGACCGTGGTTACGCGGCATTAGAAAGCCTAAATGCGGTGATTCTTTTTTTGGGGTCCTGTATGCGACTAGGCTCTCAAAAAGTCTCACACATGTGGTATCCCCTTACTCAGGAGAAGCAGCAGAATGTATTTTGGGCTGTAATTTCACATATACCCATGCCATGTGTGAGCAATATATCATTAAGTGACAAAATTCCAAAAACTTGTGTCAGAATATAAAATATTCCATTGACTCAACATGCCTCTCAGCAAATAGCTTGGGGTGTCTACTTTCCAAAATGGGGTAATTTGGGGGAGGGGGGGTTGTGCTATCTTGACATTTCAGGACCTCTAAAACGGTGATAGGTAGTGAGGAGTAATATCACCATTTTATGCCCTTAGAATGCCTGACGGTGGTGATCGGTTTTCGGGGTCCTGTACACAGATAGGCTCACAAAAAGTCTCACACACGTGGTATCCCTATACCCAGGAGAAGCAGCAGAATGTATTTTAGGGTGTAATTTCACATATACTCATGCCATGTGTGAGCCATACAGTGCCTTAAAAAAGTATTCATACCCCTTGAAATTTTCCACATTTTGTCATGTTTCAGTCTAAAACGTAAATGTATTTTATTGGGATTTTATGTGATAGACCAAGGGTCTCAAACTGGCGGCCCTCCAGCTGTTGCAAAACTACAATTCCCATGAGGCATTGCAAGGCTGACAGTTACAAGCATGACTCCCACAGGCAGAGGCATGATGGGACTTGTAGTTTGGCAGCAGCTGGAGGGCCGCAAGTTTGAGACCCCTGTGATAGACCAACACAAAGCGGCACATAATTGTAAAGTGGAAGGAAAATGATAAATGGTTTTCAACATTTTTTACAAATAAATACAGTAAAACCTTGGTTTGAGAGTAACTTGGTTTGAGAGCGTTTTGCAAGACAAGCAACATTTTTTAATAAATGTGGACTTGATATACAAGCGATGTCTTGATATACAAGTAGCTTCATGTCACAAATGAGTATAAAAGAGAAGAGAGGCGCCTCTAAAAGTAGCAATATGGTTACATTTAATGAAGGTACAACATTTAGCAACTTACATGGTTGATGATTAAAACAGGCACATCTAAGTATGCAGGCATCTTGGGTAAAACTGTCCACATAGACCATCCTCCGCACTGCCATCAACGTCATTCCTTTCACGCTGCGCTCCACGAGCGCTTCAAGCCTCGCTTTCAGGGTATTCTTCCCAGTCACGATTGCAGACTGACAGCAATGAGAGCCGGCGGTACGGAGGATGGTCTATGTGGACAGCTTTACCCCAGATGCCTGCATACTTAGATGTGCCTGTTTTAATCGTCAACCATGTGAGTTGCTAAATGTTGTACCTTCATTAAATGTAACCGTATTGCTACACTTATAGGCGTCTCTCTTCTCTTTTATACTCTGTACTCCTGCTCAGTGGCGTCTCTAGCTTTCATATTTAGGGGGACACATGGGGGGACAGGGACAAAAGTAGGGGGGCCAACTATAAAAATGTGTGTGTATATATATATATATATATATATATATATATATATATATACAGTGGGGCAAAAAAATATTTAGTCAGCCACCAATTGTGCAAGTTCTCCCACTTAAAAAGATGAGAGAGGCCTGTAGTTATCATCATAGGTATACCTCAACTATGAGAGACAAAATGTGGAAACAAATCCAGACAATCACATTGTCTGATTTTTGAAAGAATTTATTTGCAAATTATGGTGGAAAATAAGTATTTAGTCACCTACAAACAAGCAAGAATTCTGGCTCTCACAGATCTGTATCAGTATAAAAGACACCTGTCCACAACCTCAAACGGTCACACTCCAAGCTCCACTATGGTGAAGACCAAAGAGCTGTCAAAGGACACCAGGATTAAAATTGTAGACCTGCACCAGGCTGGGAAGACTGAATCTGCAATAGGCAAGCAGCTCGGTGTGAAGAAATCAACTGTAGGAGCAATAATTAGAAAATGGAAGACATACAAGACCTCTGATCATTTCCCTTGATCTGGGGCACCACGCAAGATCTCACCCCGTGGGGTCAAAATGATCACAAGGACAGTGAGCAAAAATCCCAGAGCCACACGGGGGGACCTAGTGAATGACCTGCAGAGAGCTGGGACCAACGTAACAAAGGCTACCATCAGTAACACACTATGCCACCAGGGACTCAGATCCTGCAGTGCCAGACGTGTACCTCTGCTTAAGCCAGTACATGTCCGGGCCCGCCTGAGGTTTGCTAGAGAGCATTTGGATGACCCAGAAGAGGATTGGGAGAATGTCATATGGTCAGATGAAACCAAAGTACAACTGTTTGGTAGAAGCACAACTCTTCGTGTTTGGAGGAGAGAGAATGCTGAGTTGCAACCAAAGAACACCATACCTACTGTGAAGCATGGTGGTGGCAACATCGTGCTTTGGGGCTGTTTCTCTGCAAAGGAAACAGGACGACTGATCCGTGTACATGAAAGAATGAATCGGGCCATGTATCGTGAGATTTTGAGTGCAAAACTCCTCCCATCAGCAAGGGCATTGAAGATGAAACGTGGCTGGGTCCTTCAGCATGACAATGATCCCAAACACACCGCCCGGGCAACAAAGGAGTGGCTTCATAAGAAGCATTTCAAGGTCCATGGAGTGGCCTAGCCAGTCTCCAGATCTCAACCCCATAGAAAACCTTTGGAGGGAGTTAAAAGTCTGTGTTGTCCAGCGACAGCCCCAAAACATCACTGCTTTAGAGGAGACCTGCATGGAGGAATGGGCCAACATATGAGCAACAGTGTGTGACAACCTTCTGAAGACTTACAGAAAACGTTTGACCTCTGTCATTGCCAACGAAGGATATATAACAAAGTATTGAGATGAACTTTTGATATTGACCAAATACTTATTTTCCACCATAATTTGCAAATAAATTCTTTCAAAAATCAGTCAATGTGATTGTCTGGATTTGTTTCCACATTTTGTCTCTCATAGTTGAGGTATACCTATGATGACAATTACAGGCCTCTCTCATCTTTTTAAGTGGGAGAACTTGCACAATTGGTGGCTGACTAAATACTTTTTTGCCCCACTGTATATATATATATATATATATATATATATATATATATATATATATATATATATATACATACACACACACACACATACAGTACCTTGAAAAAGTATTCACATCCCTTGAAATTCTCCACATTTTGTCATGTTTCAACCAAAAACGTAAATGTATTTTATTTGGATTTTATGTGATAGACCAACACAAAGTGGCACATAATTGTGAAATGGAAGGAAAATGATAAATGGTTTTCCAAATTGGCACCTGGGGCGGATCCTATATCTGGCATCCCTCCCCCCAGGTGGACAGGCAGCGCACAGTACGTCGACGTCAAGTGATGTTAGGGTAGTATACTGGCAGATTGGGGTGATATAGTGACAGGTTAGGGTGATATACAATAGTGCCAGGTTAGGTGATAGTGCCAAGTTAGGATATATAAAATAGTGCCAGGTAAGGTGGTAGTGGCAGGCTAGGTGGTAGTGCCAGGTTAGGTGATTGACAATAGTGCCAGGTTAGATGGTAGTGCCAGTTTAGGTGATATACCATAGTGCCAGGTTAGGTGGTATTGGCAGGTTAGGTGTTAGTGGCAGGTTAAGTGGCAGTGCCAGGTTAGGTAATAGTTCCAGGTTAGGTAATAGTGCCAGGTAGGGTGGTAGTGCCAGGTTAGGGTGGTAGTGTCAGGTTAGGTAATAGTGCCTGGTTAGGGTGGTAGTGCCAGGTTAGGGTGGTAGTTCCAGGTTAGGTAATAGTGCCAGGTTAGGGTGGTAGTACCAGGTTAGGTAATAGTGCCAGGTTAGAGTGGTAGTGCCAGGTTAGGGTGGTAGTGCCAGGTTAGGTAATAGTGCCAGGTTAGGGTGGTAGTGCCAGGTAAGGTAATAGTGCCAGGTTAGGTGGTAGTGCCAGGTTAGGTGGTAGTGCCAGGTTAGGTAATAGTGCCAGGTTAGGGTGGTAGTGCCAGGTTAGGGTGGTAGTGCCAGGTTAGGGTGGTAGTACCAGGTTAGGGTGGCAGTGCCAGGTTAGGTGGTAGTGCCAGGTTAGGTAATAGTGCCAGGTTAGGGTGGTAGTGCCAGGTTAGGTAATAGTGCCAGGTTAGGGTGGTATTGCCAGGTTAGTTAATAGTGCCAGGTTAGGTGAAAGTGCCAGGTTAGGATGGTAGTGCCAGGTTAGGTAATAATGCCGGGTTAGGTAATAGTGCCAGGTTAGGGTGGTAGTGCCAGGTTAGGGTGGTAGTGCCAGGTTAGGGTGGTAGTGCCAGGTTAGATATTAGTGCCAGGTAAGGTAATAGTGCCAGGTTAGGTAATAGTGCCAGGTTAGGGTGGTAGTGCCAGGTTAGGGTGGTAGTGCCAGCTTAGGTGGTAGTGCCAGGTTAGGTAATAGTGGCAGGTTAGGGTGGTTGTGCCAGGTTAGGGGGGTAGTGGCAGGTTAGGTAATAGTGCCAGGTTAGGGTGGTATTGCCAGGTTAGGTAATATTGCCAGGTTAGGTGATAGTGCCAGGTTAGGTAATAGTGCCAGGTTAGAGTGGTAGTGCCAGGTTAGTTAATAGTGCCAGGTTAGGTAATAGTGCCAGGTTAGGGTGGTAGTGCCAGGTTAGATGGTAGTGCCAAGTTAGGGTGGTAGTGGCAAGTTAGGTAATAGTGCTGGGTTAGGTGGTAGTGCCAGGTTAGGTAATAGTGCCAGGTTAGGGTGGTAGTGCCAGGTTAGATGGTAGTGCCAAGTTAGGGTGGTAGTGCCAGGTTAGGTAATAGTGCCAGGTTAGGGTGGTAGTGCCAGGTTAGGTAATAGTGCCAGGTTAGGTAATAGTGCCAGGTTAGGTAATAGTGCCGGGTTAGGTAATAGTGCCAGGTTAGGGTGGTAGTGCCAGGTTAGGTAATAGTGCCAGGTTAGGGTGGTAGTGCCAAGTTAGGTAATGGTGGCAGGTTAGGTAATAGTGCCAGGTTAGGGTGGTAGTGCCAGGTTAGGTAATAGTGCCAGGTTAGGGTGGTAGTGCCAAGTTAGGTAATGGTGGCAGGTTAGGTAATAGTGCCAGGTTAGGGTGGTAGTGCCAGGTTAGGTAATAGTGCCAGAGTAAATACATAACATGAATAGATAAGAGTCCTGTTCCCCTCTTCCTCCATCACCTGCACTAAAAGCATAAATCTACTGTGACTGTCCCTGCTGCTGTAGAACCTCCTTTTCCCCCTCCCTGAAGTAAACAAAGAAAAAAAAACTCACACGGGTGCTGGCAAGCTGAGGATTGATTCTGGCTTCTTCTTCCTGGAACTGTAGTCAAAATGTGGCAGGTGAGAGGGGAAGAGGGAGGGGCTGCAACACGGACAAAGCTTTATTGGCTGACGAGATGAGATGCAAATATCTCCTCTCCCTGTGATGGTCGGGAATCGGGACACAGACATCATGCAGCCCTGCATCTTACTGCTGTGTGCATTTCTCCACATATTACAGGTTGGAGATGTTGTTTTGCACACACAGGGGCGGGCTTAGAGGTCGAAGCATGCTGCGTGAGTCTTCTGTCACTATGAGAAGCAGGAGACCCGGACAGTAAAGTTTACCCAACAGGACACGAGCACGGCAGTTACATAGCCATGCCCTCTGTGTGTCTCTCCCTCCAGCAGTTGAGAGCCTACAGAGAATCTCTCTGTAATTGCCATGCCGGTCGTTTTAATTGGGGGGGGCACATGGGGGGCCCAGTATGATGTTGGGGGGTCAGGGCCCCCTATGGCCCCACCCTGGTAACGCCTCTGCTCCTGCTGGATTTTGCTTCTAATTCCCTTGTGGTTACACAACCAATCACAACCAATCACATTGCTATAATCTTTTTATATGGACTATAAACTGAAAGACCTATGAATAAATGGTTGTGGAACGAATCACCTGAGTTTCCATTATTTCTTATGGGGAAATTTGCTTTGATATACAAGTGGTTTGGATTACAAGCATGTTTCCGGAACTAAATATACGCTCACAATCCAAAGTTTTACTGTATGTGAAATGTGGCGTGCATTTGTATTCAGCCCCCTTTACTCTAAAACCCCTAACTAAAATCTAGTGGAACCAATTGCCTTCAGAAGTCACCTAATTAGTAAATAGAATAGAGTTTTAACAGTGCCACAGAATGAAAACAATCAATCAAAATGGACCACAGCTTTCTCAGTAATGACCTGAGTCAGTAATAGAAAAGTAAAAGCAAGATTAGCATAGGTCCGCAATACTCTTACAGCATAGAATGTAGTCCTCAATACAATACTAAATATATTTCTAATCATGTATCATGCAAATATGCAAAGTAAACTAATATGTGTAATTATATATTCTGTGCAAATCATAGACACATCTTACGGTAATAGGTACTTGTGCGCACACCAAATTATTAAATATTAAAAAGCCAACAATAAAATATAAAAATAAAAAACTCAACAACGTCAAATTTAAAAGAAATAGCAGCCACAAACAATAGTGTTCACACACCTAAATACGATTGCTAAAAAAAGGGGGGTAAATCTGCGGCGCTAATTATAATATGTAAAACCTCCAAAACCATACCAAGAGGTTACATAACCAGATCTCTAGGTATCGATAATGTCTAATGCTTGATCTTCCACTAATTTGTGCAATCAAAGGTCACAGAAAAGCCAGTATTGCATCAAAAAATGAAATGACTATGATAAAAAACTAAAAAAATCGCAAAATGGGAATACTTGGTCGCTTGTTTAAAATTAGCCCATACAAATATACAGAAAATCCACTGAAATGAATAGTAATAAATTGTTTGAAAAAATTAATAAAATTAGAACCACAGACTCCACAGTTTAAACAGATCTTCAAACCACACTAAAATAAATGAATCCAAATTAAAACATAACCTTATAAACTAACTGAATTGGTGATAATTAGTGCAGCAATCAAAAGATGGGTGGGTGATATGTGCAAATTCACTGGTGAAACAATAGGTGTAATTTTCACAAAATAAAAATCACGATCTGATAATATCAAACCTAAAATAAATATGACTAGAAATGTGTCTAATGAAAAAATAAAATAAAGAAAACCATAAGTATCAACATATGTGATCTAGCAGGGTGTGCACCAAAATAATCCCGCAGAAAAGCATTAAATTAAATAGAGCAGTCTCCAAAGCGTCCCATCCAAAAAGGAAACAAATCAATCAAAAAAAGTAGCAAGTAAACTATTGCAACAAACGTGATCACATAGAGTGTAGATAAATAGATAATATTTAAAGAAGATGTTTAGAAAGTAAATAAACAGTCTCAAAAAAGTCCCATAAAAGACAAGATCTCCATTGTGACAAATGATTGAAAAAACAAAATTGTTTCAAAGATAATTCAGTGATAGATGTAGTGTGTAATGGTAACGGTTCCCTCAGCCTCTCACCTCCCGGCTGAACGATCACAGCCTAATTAGCATATGACAGAAGCAATAAATAAATGTGACTGAAGGTGTCTAATGAAAAAGTGAACCATGAATAATAACATATGTGATCTAGCAGGGTATAACAAATAATCCTGCAGAAAACAATAAATTTAAATAAAGCAGTCTCCAAAGCGTCCCATCCAAAAAGGAAACAGCTCAAGCAATAAAAGTAGCAGGAAAAAATATACTGCAACAAATGTGATCACATAAAGTGTAGATGAATAAATAGTAACCAGAGAAGATAGTGGAAAAATAAATAAACAGTCTCTAAAAAGTCCCACAAAGAATAAGATCTCCACCGTGACAAATAACTGAAAAAACAAAGTCGCTCCAAAAATATTCAGTGATAGATGTAGTGTGTAATGGTAACGGTTCCCCCAGCCTCTCACCTCCCGGCTGAACGATCACAGCCTATTTAGCATATGACAGATGAAACACCGGCTTCCCAGTCTCCTTGTTGCCAGGGGTCTCCAGAATGCTGCTTTCAGGTTCAGCTCAAAAGAAAGGAAAGATCTCCATAGTGTAGCAAGTAATTTCAATCTTTATTTCATCAATATTCCACTTACATAGAAAACTGGATAACACAGAAAACTCTCAGGCTGACTCTCAGCTCAACGATCCCGGCCGTGATCGGAGAGACAAGCTGCAGCCGAAAAAAGATCCGCCTCTCTCTTCCCTGTGGACTGTGGAGTCTGTGGTTCTAATTTTATTAATTTTTTCAAACAATTTATTACTATTCATTTCAGTGGATTTTCTGTATATTTGTATGGGCTAATTTTAAACAAGCGACCAAGTATTCCCATTTTGCGATTTTTTTAGTTTTTTATCATAGTCATTTCATTTTTTGATGCAATACTGGCTTTTCTGTGACCTTTGATTGCACAAATTAGTGGAAGATCAAGCATTAGACATTATCGATACCTAGAGATCTGGTTATGTAACCTCTTGGTATGGTTTTGGAGGTTTTACATATTATAATTAGCGCCGCAGATTTACCCCCCTTTTCATAGACACATCTTGCCATGGAGTATATAATGAGCAAGGGGAGAGAAGGAAAAAGCTTCTCATAGCTTAATATAAAAGTAGTGAGCAACCCTGCGAGCCACTTACGGATGAATGCCTACAAAATGGTGAGTAATTAGTCTTAAGTGGAGACCAGCTGCAAACACTCAGTCACGTTTCATAATCGTGCAAAGTAATAAAACTAAAGCAATGTGTCTGCGCTAGAAAAAAATCACATCAATCAAAAGTGCAGCAATAATAAACATAAGCAACATAGGTGTTTAACAAATAATACACTTGAGTGAAAATACCCCTAAGTACTAGAGTATAAAGTGCACAGTGCTATATAAAACACACAATGTAAGTACTAGAATATAAAGTGCACAGTGCTATATAAAACACACAATGTGAGTGATCAATCAAAAAACATATCACATAAATAATGAATCAAATGAAATGTAAAGGGATATAACTCCTGGTGAATGAAATAAAGTCCAAAACAGTATATATCCAAAAATATAAGAGTGCCCAGAAGAAACATAGTCCGAAGATTTAGTGAAATTCACATATCCTTCCTTCCAAAAGTGTATCACCAAGAAACATGCTGTAGTGTCTTCCAGCCACCCCCACAGGTGTATATGCTCACCTTCCTGTGTGTGACACAGCGATTAAACTATGTCAAACAAAGCCTTGGAGCCACTCCTGTGCTCATTTGGAACCAGCTGTGCAGACCTCCAATGCTAGTTCATGGATGAGTCTTTATCCCAAGGTTTTAACAGTCCTTGTTGATTATTTTAACAGCCTCCAGCAAACTCACGGCTCTCCAAGACAGGTGTATTCACCAACTCCTCCTCTCCACCCTATTTTATTTTCACTCAAGTGTATTATTTGTTAAACACCTATGTTGCTTATGTTTATTATTGCTGCACTTTTGATTGATGTGATTTTTTTCTAGCGCAGACACATTGCTTTAGTTTCATAGCGTAATATAGTTCACACAGCCATTTAATCATTTTTTAATAAAATCAATTATAATTTCCACTCCCATATTTCAAGTGCCCACCTGGCACTAAGGATAACACGCTCAGCTCAGATGATTGTTGTATGCTCCGGGTATATCACATAGCATGGGCTCCAACCATTCACCCTGCGATGTCGTCAGCATCCCTGTCTCACTCGACGTACATTATGTCTGATTGACGTCTTCTCTGAGTGGCAGGACGTTTGACGATACTGGATCATCTTATAGGGGCTCAATCAGCCCTTATTATGCATCAGCGCTTTTCAAAGCAATGTTACACAATTAAAAATCTTTATACACCAATACAATACTATTCATATGTTAAAAACATTTGTTTACAAATATTAGTTTGAAAAAACATTCCTACATGTATAATTGTTATGCTGCGTACACACAATGGGATTTTCTGACGGGAAATGTTGGATGTGAGCTTGTTGGCAGTAGGTACGACCGTGCGTATGCTCCATCGGAGATTTGTTTTTGGACTTTCTGCCAATAAATGTTGGCTAGCAGGTTCTCAAATTTTGTGCCAACAAATGTTTGTTGTCGGATTGTCCGATCGTGTTTACACAAGTCAGTCGGACAAAAGTCCAAAGTACAAACACGCATGCTAAGAAGCAGAAGTGGACGGTTTTGTAAAATAGCGCTCGTAATGGAGAATTAACATTCGTAACGTGGCAAATTATGAAATCTCCAAAAGCAGCGCACAGTTCTCTTCTTCTTTAATGGGATAATAATGAAGCTGCTTTGCTGGTGATACTGATGGAGTTATTGACGATTAACGATTTTCCAAAGGCTTTTTTTTTTCAAGTGATATCAAGAATAAAAATAATAATAATAATAGCGCTAAATGAAAAACGCAAAAACAAAAGCGCAAATCAACACTCACCAAACTTCTACTAACACGAAATTAGCAGAAGGAGCCCAAAGGGTGGCGCTAAAGAGCTGAAAAACCATGTAGTACGTCTAGTATGTCACTACGTTCGTAATTGTTGGCCAACATTTGTGTGACCGAGTGTATGCAAGACAAGTTTGAGCCAACACCCTTGCCACGGTTTTGTTGTCGGAAAGTCTGATCGTGTATACAGGGCATTATAATAATATTTTTATTAAATTATAATTTAATATTTGTGCTGTTTGCACAGCAACTTCTATACTGATGTTATCACTTTACACATATCTTATTAGTAACTAACACAATTATGTTTATAGCATCACTCTACCTTTCAGTCAGGGCATTTTTATTTCATCAATGGCTGCCTATCAATAGTCCATAAATAAAAATAAAATACATTGAAATTGAAATGAAAATTATTAAATAAAAATATTGAAAAAAAAATGAAAATACAAATAAAAATAGAATTAAAATAAAATAAGAAATGAAAATTAAACTAAAAATAAGAATAAAATTAAAGATAAAAATAATTGGAAATAAAATTAAATGTAATGAAAATGAGAATAAAAATGAGAATGGAATAAAAAAATCAAACATTTTCTGGCAATTGACAATCTTTAAAGAAGCTTCATACCTCACAGTGGTCTCCTACCTTCCCTCCTGCACGGATGCTGTACTTTTTTTTACATTTCTTTTTTTATTTTTTATTTTTCCAGGCTGCTTTATTTGGCCGCTGCATCTCTCTGCGCATGTGCGATAGGAAGTAATGCGACCAGCGTCTTTGCCCTGTTCCAAGATGGCGCGGGTACGGCCGGGCCACTTTGGCACATGCGCGAGAGCGTCACTTCCGCCGCGTCGGCAGCGGCAGATTTAAATAGCCAGGATTATCTGTCAGTGCTCTCTGATCGCTGCACTTCACAGGAGGCTGGCTTCTTACTACTGATACACAGGTATCTTACTCTTAATGATCTATCCCTGTACATGACCACGGTTTTGCCTACCTGTCTCATGGACAATTGCTTTTATATACTATTTCAGGCTGCTCTTTCTTTCTCTCTGCCACCGCTCATGGAGACCACTGCCCACGCAGACCACCCTCAGCAGATAAGGTAAGAGGTTGTCCACCACTTATAGGTAAGTATTGAAGAGAGAAAAAAGGAGAGCACAACCACTAATGCTGCGGTTTTTGGCAGCCCTACAAGGTTAAGATCCACCAACTCCAGCTGAAAGGACCATGCTTCAAGCCGCAGAAGATCTAGAAGAAGCTGATCAAAATCCTCATCCCATCATCGCCACTCACGCCATAGCCACTCTCGTCATAGCCAATCACACCATGGGAAGTCACCCTCATCCCATCGTAATTGGAGTGATCACACCCGTCCTGCAACAAATGCTTGCTGGGTGTGCGGTGCTTCAGCTTTGCCAGATAAATTAGCCTGCCGTACATGCTTCAATGAAGCAACAAAGGAAAAAGAATCAGATGCCAGAGAAGTTACTGACCTCATCAGGGAGTCAGTGCGGGAATCCATAATGGAGACATCAGCACTGGAGACAGACAGGCTGGTTCCAAGCACATCATCGGCAGCTCCTCTTCATACCTTAGAGCCAGAATCTTCTTCTGAAAATGAAGATCCGGAAGTGTCAGCCAGATTTGACTTTACCTTAGTCAAACCTTTTGCAAGGTCAGTCAAGGAGGCTATAGGCTGGGAGGAAGCTAAGGAAGCACCCCGAAAGATTTGGAAATACTTCCCAAATTTAAAGAAGGAGCCAGAATCCTTTCCTTTCATTGAAGAGTTAGAGGATCTTATTAAGGAAGAATGGGAGAGATTTGATAAAAAAAAGTCTAGCCTTAATAACAGACTAGCGAAGCTGTACCCCTTAAAAGAACCCAGGGTAAACCTCCTAATTTACGCTCCAGTCATTGATGCCTCTGTATTGCGACTTGCCAGACATGTCACTCTACCAATCGAGGATGCAGTTACCTTTCGGGACGTACTAAACTGAAAGATCGATCTAGAATTAAAAAAAGCATATTCCACAGCAGGTGGCGATTGTAGACCAGCAATTACCACGGCAGTGGTGGGTAGAGCCATCTCAAGATGGACCACCAATAATTGCGGTAAGGAGCCGACCAGAAGAAGATAATTACTTACCTCCAGGAACTCAAATTGGCAGGTGATTTTGTAGCGGAGGCTTCCGTGGACATCATCAGGTCATCTGCTCGAGCAATGTTAGCCTCGGTAATGGCAAGAAGGGCCTTGTGGCTTAAACCTTGGGTAGCCGACGCCGCATCAAAGACAAACTGGTGCAAAATTCCATATAATGGGGGCGAACCTCTTCAGTTCCAAATTGGACTCAGCCATTTCTAAAGTAACAAGAGGCAAGTCAGGTTTGATTCCCTCCGACAGAAGACTGGAAACACAAAGAGGTCCTTCCTATAGACGCAACCTTCCAGAAAGATACAGGGAGGAAGACCAGGAAGAGAATTTAAAAGAAACTGGAGAAATACACAGTCATCCTTTTTGAGAATGCAGAAATCCAAGACCACCCCGACTGGGGAGCAGCAGAAGTCCCTTTGAAGATGCACCCGTCCATTCTGTACAGGTGGGTGCCAGACTCAAGAGGTTTATACAGGTTTGGATGGAGCATATCAAAAATTCCTGGACTCTTGACACAATAAAGTTCGGTCACAGGTGGAGGTTCATAGGCAGACTACCCAGAAACCACTTTCAGCCAACCAGACTCCCATCTTCCTCAGACAAGAACAAATTACTACTGAAGGATGTAACAGAGCTAAGACAAAAGGGAGAGGTCCTGGAAGTCCCAACATGTCAAAGGGGAAGAGGATTCTATTCTCCTCTATTTCTAGTAAAAAAAGAAAACAGGAGATTTACAACCAATGCTGGATTTAACCACTTCAATACAGGGCACTTATACACCTTTCTGCCCAGACCAATTTTCAGCTTTCAGCGCTGTCGCAGTTTGAATGACAATTGCGCGGTCATCCATCACTGTACCCAAACTAAATTTTATCATTTTGTTCCCACAAATAGAGCTTTCTTTTGGTCGTATTTGATCACCTCTGCGGTTTTTATTTTTTGCTAAACAAATAAAAAAAGACAGAAAATTTTGAAAAAAATTAAAGTTTTGCTTTTGTTTCTGTTATAAATTTTTGTAAATAAGTAAGTTTTCTCTTTCACTGATGGGCACTGATAAGGCAGCACTGATGGGCACTGGTAGGTGGCACTGATATGCAGCACTGATGGGCATTGATAGGCAGCACTGATGGGCACTCATGGGTGGCACTGATGGGCACTGATAGGCAGCACTGCTGGGCACTGCTGGGTACTGATAGGTGGCACTGATGGGCATTGATACGTGGCACTGATGGGCACTGATAAGCGGCACTGATAGGCATCCCTGGTGGCACTGGCAGTGGTAGGCATTGTGAGTGGGCACTGATTGGCAGCTACCTGGACATTGATTGGCAGCTGGCCTGGGCACAGATTGGTATTTCCCTGGGGATCTAGGGGGGGCATACCTGGTGGTCTAGTGTGGATGGCCAGCCTGGTGGTCCTGGGTGGCATGATGGTGGTCCTGGGTGGGATCCGAGGAGGGGCTGTGCTGATAAACAATCAGCACAGACCCCCCCTGCCAGGAGAGCAGCCGATCGGTTCTCCTCTACTCGCGTCTGTCAGACGCGAGTGAGGAAAAGCCGATCACCGGCTGTTCCTATTTACATGGTGATCAGCCATGATTGGACACGGCTGATCGCGTGGTAAAGAGTCTCCGTCAGAGACTCTTTACCTAGATCAGAGTTGCAGTGTGTCAGACTGACACACCGCAACAACGATTGCCACGATGCGCACCCCCGGGGGCGCGCAGTGGCTTAATATCCTGAAGACGCCATATGACGCCCAGTCAGGATATTAAAACCACTTTGCTGCCGTCATTCTGCTATATGGCGGGCGGCAAGTGGTTAAAGAGCCTCAACAAAAAAATCAAGATAGAAGCCTTCAAGATGGAAAGCCTCCAGTCCATACTGATGGCAGTGAACTTAAAAGACTGGATGCTTTAGATTTATCAGACACTTATCTGCACATACTATTACATCCTGCTTTTCAAAAATGTCTCAGTTTCTCAATCAACCACCAAAGTTCTTCTACCCGTCATCGTATTCCTCAGGAAAAAGGGACTAAGAATACAGCATTATCTAGACGACATGCTTTTAGCGGAAATTCAGGAAACCTTGCTCCAACATTGAAAAATATTGGTCACGACTCTTCAGGACTTTGGCTGGTTAGTTAATTGGGAGAAGAGCAACCTTCAGTCCACACAAAATATGATATTCCTAGGGGCAGAACTGAATACGAAGTTGAACAAGGTACAGCTCCCTCAAGAGAAAGTGATGCCACTAATCCAGAAGATGCAGAATTAATATCAGCGAGACACTTGCCAGCCAGAGTCTGTATGAGCATTCTAGGGTACATGTCTGCGACCATTGATCCAGTGGGCCTAATGGCACATGAGAGTGTTACAAAACTCATTTCTGACGCAGTGGGATGGAGCATCAATGCTTCAGACAATTTCCATCCTCAGCTAGGTGAAGCAGTCGATATGGTGATGGACACATTCGGGCAACCTCAGGATGCACAGACCTATAGTCCCTCCAGAGGGGCTCTGATGGGGACACCTGCTGTGGGGGGCTCTGATGGGGACACCTGCTGTGGGGGAGCTCTGATGGGGACACCTGCTGTGGGGGGGCTCTGATGGGGACACCTGCTGTGGGGGGCTCTGATGGGGACACCTGCTGTGGGGGGCTCTGATGGGGACACCTGCTGTGGGGGGCTCTGATGGGGACACCTGCTGTGGGGGAGCTCTGATGGGGACACCTGCTGTGGGGGGCTCTGATGGGGACACCTGCTGTGGGGGAGCTCTGATGGGGACACCTGCTGTGGGGGGGCTCTGATGGGGACACCTGCTGTGAGGGGGCTCTGATGGGGACACCTGCTGTGGGGGGCTCTGATGGGGACACCTGCTGTGGGGTGCTCTGATGGGGGACACCTGCTGTGGGGGGACTCTGATGGGGACACCTGCTGTGAGGGGGCTCTGATGGGGACACCTGCTGTGGGGGGGCTCTGATGGGGACACCTGCTGTGGGGAGCTCTGATGGGGACAACTGATGTGGGGGGCTCTGATGGGGACACCTGCTGTGGGGGGGCTCTGATGGGGACACCTGCTGTGGGGGAGCTCTGATGTGGACACCTGCTGTGGGGGAGCTCTGATGGGGACACCTGCTGTGGGGGGGCTCTGGTGGGGGACACATGCTGTGGGGGGCTCTGATGGGGGACACCTGCTGTGGGGGGACTCTGATGGGGACACCTGCTGTGGGGGGGCTCTGATAGGGACACCTGCTGTGGGGGGGCTCTGATGGGGGACACCTGCTGTGGGGGGCTCTGATGGGCGACTCCTGTTTTGGGGGGACTCTGATGGGGACAGCTGCTGTGGGGGGACTCTGATTGAGACACCAGTAAGTTTTCTCTTTCACTGATGGGCACTGATAAGGCAGCACTGATGGGCACTGGTAGGTGGCACTGATATGCAGCACTGATGGGCATTGATAGGCGGCACTGATGGGCACTCATGGGTGGCACTGGTGGGCACTGATGGGCACTGATAGGCGACACTGATGGGCACTGAAAGGCTGCAAAGATGGGTTCGTATGGGTGGCACTGATAGGCGGCACTGATGGGCACTGATAGGCAGCACTGCTGGGCACTGATGGGCACTGATAGGTGGCACTGCTGGGTACTGATAGGTGGCACTGATGGGCATTGATACGTGGCACTGATGGGCACTGAT
The DNA here is from genome assembly GCA_037952835.1 of Lithobates septentrionalis. Classification (NCBI taxonomy): domain Eukaryota; kingdom Metazoa; phylum Chordata; class Amphibia; order Anura; family Ranidae; genus Lithobates; species Lithobates septentrionalis. Next base: position 1,501,543 of record JBBDGP010002217.1, read on the forward strand.
AAGCGGCACTGATAGGCATCCCTGGTGGCACTGGCAGTGGTAGGCATTGTGAGTGGGCACTGATTGGCAGCTACCTGGACATTGATTGGCAGCTGGCCTGGGCACAGATTGGGATTTCCCTGGGGGTCTAGGGGGGGCATACCTGGTGGTCTAGTGTGGATGGCCAGCCTGGTGGTCCTGGGCGGCATGATGGTGGTCCTGGGTGGGATCCGAGGAGGGGCTGTGCTGATAAACAATCAGCACAGACCCCCCCTGCCAGGAGAGCAGCCGATCGGTTCTCCTCTACTCGCGTCTGTCAGACGCGAGTGAGGAAAAGCCGATCACCGGCTGTTCCTATTTACATGGTGATCAGCCATGATTGGACACGGCTGATCGCGTGGTAAAGAGTCTCCGTCAGAGACTCTTTACCTAGATCAGAGTTGCAGTGTGTCAGACTGACACACCGCAACAACGATTGCCACGATGCGCACCCCCGGGGGCGCGCAGTGGCTTAATATCCTGAAGACGCCATATGACGCCCAGTCAGGATATTAAAACCACTTTGCTGCCGTCATTCTGCTATATGGCGGGCGGCAAGTGGTTAAAGAGCCTCAACAAAAAAATCAAGATAGAAGCCTTCAAGATGGAAAGCCTCCAGTCCATACTGATGGCAGTGAACTTAAAAGACTGGATGCTTTAGATTTATCAGACACTTATCTGCACATACTATTACATCCTGCTTTTCAAAAATGTCTCAGTTTCTCAATCAACCACCAAAGTTCTTCTACCCGTCATCGTATTCCTCAGGAAAAAGGGACTAAGAATACAGCATTATCTAGACGACATGCTTTTAGCGGAAATTCAGGAAACCTTGCTCCAACATTGAAAAATATTGGTCACGACTCTTCAGGACTTTGGCTGGTTAGTTAATTGGGAGAAGAGCAACCTTCAGTCCACACAAAATATGATATTCCTAGGGGCAGAACTGAATACGAAGTTGAACAAGGTACAGCTCCCTCAAGAGAAAGTGATGCCACTAATCCAGAAGATGCAGAATTAATATCAGCGAGACACTTGCCAGCCAGAGTCTGTATGAGCATTCTAGGGTACATGTCTGCGACCATTGATCCAGTGGGCCTAATGGCACATGAGAGTGTTACAAAACTCATTTCTGACGCAGTGGGATGGAGCATCAATGCTTCAGACAATTTCCATCCTCAGCTGGGTGAAGCAGTCGATATGGTGATGGACACATTCGGGCAACCTCAGGATGCACAGACCTATAGTCCCTCCAGAGGGGCTCTGATGGGGACACTTGCTGTGGGGGGCTCTGATGGGGACACCTGCTGTGGGGGAGCTCTGATGGGGACACCTGCTGTGGGGGGGGCTCTGATGGGGACACCTGCTGTGGGGGGCTCTGATGGGGACACCTGCTGTGGGGGGCTCTGATGGGGACACCTGCTGTGGGGGGCTCTGATGGGGACACCTGCTGTGGGGGGCTCTGATGGGGACACCTGCTGTGGAGGAGCTCTGATGGGGACACCTGCTGTGGGGGGGCTCTGATGGGGACACCTGCTGTGGGGGAGCTCTGATGGGGACACCTGCTGTGGGGGGGCTCTGATGGGGACACCTGCTGTGGGGGGGCTCTGATGGGGACACCTGCTGTGGGGGGCTCTGATGGGGACACCTGCTGTGGGGTGCTCTGATGGGGGACACCTGCTGTGGGGGGACCCTGATGGGGACACCTGCTGTGGGGGGGCTCTGATGGGGACACCTGCTGTGGGGGGGGCTCTGATGGGGACACCTGCTGTGGGGAGCTCTGATGGGGACACCTGCTGTGGGGGGCTCTGATGGGGACACCTGCTGTGGGGGGGCTCTGATGGGGACACCTGCTGTGGGGGAGCTCTGATGTGGACACCTGCTGTGGGGGAGCTCTGATGGGGACACCTGCTGTGGGGGGGCTCTGGTGGGGGACACATGCTGTGGGGGGCTCTGATGGGGGACACCTGCTGTGGGGGGACTCTGATGGGGACACCTGCTGTGGGGGGGCTCTGATAGGGACACCTGCTGTGGGGGGGCTCTGATGGGGGACACCTGCTGTGGGGGGCTCTGATGGGCGACTCCTGTTTTGGGGGGACTCTGATGGGGACAGCTGCTGTGGGGGGACTCTGATTGAGACACCTGCTTTGGGGGACACCTACTGTGGGGGAATCTGATGGGGAACACCTGCTGTGGGGGGCTCTGATGGGGGACACCTGCTGTGGGGGGACTCTGATAGGGGAAACCTGCTGTGGGGGACTCTGATGGGGGACACCTGCTGTGGGGGGCTTTGATAGGGGACACCTGCTGTGGGGGGCTCTGGTGGGGGGCTCTGATAGGGGACTCTGATGAGGGACACCTGCTGTGGGGGGACTTTGATGGGGACAACTGCTGTAGGGGACACCTGCTGTGGGGGGGCTCTGATGGGGGACACCTGCTGTGGGGGGGCTCTGATGGGGGACACCTGCTGTGGGGGGCTCTGATGGGGACAACTGCTGTAGGGGACACCTGTTGTGAGGGGGCTCTGATGGGGACACCTGCTGTGGGGGGCTCTGATGGGGGACACCTGCTGTGGGGGGACTCTGATGGGGACACCTGCTTTGGGGGACACCTGCTGTGGGGGAATCTGATGGGGAACACCTGCTGTGGGGGGCTCTGATGGGGGACACCTGCTGTGGGGGGACTCTGATAGGGGAAACCTGCTGTGGGGGACTCTGATGGGGGACACCTGCTGTGGGGGGCTTTGATAGGGGACACCTGCTGTGGGGGGCTCTGGTGGGGGGCTCTGATAGGGGACTCTGATGAGGGACACCTGCTGTGGGGGGACTTTGATGGGGACAACTGCTGTAGGGGACACCTGCTGTGGGGGGGCTCTGATGGGGGACACCTGATGGGGGGGGGACCTGCTGTGGGGGGACTCTGATGGGGACACCTGCTGTGGGGGGACTCTGATGGGTACAACTGCTGTAGGGGACACCTGTTGTGAGGGGGCTCTGATGGGGACACCTGCTGTGGGGGGGCTCTGATGGGGGACACCTGCTGTGGGGGGACTCTGATGGGGACACCTGCTGTGGGGGGGCTCTGATGGGGACACCTGCTGTGGGGGGGCTCTGATGGGGACACCTGCTGTGGGGAGCTCTGATGGGGACACCTGCTGTGGGGGGCTCTGATGGGGACACCTGCTGTGGGGGGGCTCTGATGGGGACACCTGCTGTGGGGGAGCTCTGATGGGGACACCTGCTGTGGGGGAGCTCTGATGGGGACACCTGCTGTGGGGGGGCTCTGATGGGGGACACATGCTGGCTCTGATGGGGGACAACTGCTGTGGGGGGACTCTGATGGGGACACCTGCTGTGGGGGGGCTCTGATGGGGGACACCTGCTGTGGGGGGCTCTGATGGGGGACACCTGCTGTGGGGGGCTCTGATGGGCGACTCCTGTTTTGGGGGGACTCTGATGGGGACACCTGCTGTGGGGGGACTCTGATTGAGACACCTGCTTTGGGGGACACCTGCTGTGGGGGGCTCTGATGGGGAACACCTGCTGTGGGGGGCTCTTATGGGGGACACCTGCTGTGGGGGGACTCTGATAGGGGAAACCTGCTGTGGGGGACTCTGATGGGGGACACCTGCTGTGGGGGCTTTGATAGGGGACACCTGCTGTGGGGGGCTCTGGTGGGGGGCTCTGATAGGGGACTCTGATGAGGGACACCTGCTGTGGGGGGACTTTGATGGGGACAACTGCTGTAGGGGACACCTGCTGTGGGGGGGCTCTGATGGGGGACACCTGCTGTGGGGGGGCTCTGATGGGGGACACCTGCTGTGGGGGGCTCTGATGGGGGACACCTGCTGTGGGGGGACTCTGATGGGGACACCTGCTGTGGGGGGACTCTGATGGAGACAACTGCTGTAGGGGACACCTGCTGTGAGGGGGCTCTGATGGGGACACCTGCTGTGGGGGGGCTCTGATGGGGGACACCTGCTGTGGGGGGACTCTGATGGGGACACCTGCTGTGGGGGGCTCTGATGGGGACACCTGCTGTGGGGGGGCTCTGATGGGGACACCTGCTGTGGGGAGCTCTGATGGGGACACCTGCTGTGGGGGGCTCTGATGGGGACACCTGCTGTGGGGGGGCTCTGATGGGGACACCTGCTGTGGGGGAGCTCTGATGGGGACACCTGCTGTGGGGGAGCTCTGATGGGGACACCTGCTGTGGGGGGCTCTGATGGGGGACACATGCTGTGGGGGGCTCTGATGGGGGACAACTGCTGTGGGGGGACTCTGATGGGGACACCTGCTGTGGGGGGGCTCTGATAGGGACACCTGCTGTGGGGGGGCTCTGATGGGGGACACCTGCTGTGGGGGGCTCTGATAGGGGACACCTGCTGTGGGGGGCTCTGATGGGCGACTCCTGTTTTGGGGGGAATCTGATGGGGACACCTGCTGTGGGGGGACTCTGATTGAGACACCTGCTTTGGGGGACACTTGCTGTGGGGGGCTCTGATGGGGAACACCTGCTGTGGGGGGCTCTGATGCGGGACACCTGCTGTGGGGGGACTCTGATGGGGGACACCTGCTGTGGGGGACTCTGATGGGGGACACCTGCTGTGGGGGGCTTTGATAGGGGACACCTGCTGTGGAGGGCTCTGGTGGGGGGCTCTGATAGGGGACTCTGATGAGGGACACCTGCTGTGGGGGGACTTTGATGGGGACAACTGCTGTAGGGGACACCTGCTGTGGGGGGGCTCCGATGGGGGACACCTGCTGTGGGGGGGCTCTGATGGGGGACACCTGCTGTGGGGGGCTCTGATGGGGGGCACCTGCTGTGGGGGGACTCTGATGGGGACACCTGCTGTGGGGGGATTCTGATGGAGACAACTGCTGTAGGGGACACCTGCTGTGAGGGGGCTCTGATGGGGACACCTGCTGTGGGGGGGCTCTGATGGGGGACACCTGCTGTGGGGGGCTCTGATGGGGACACCTGCTGTGGGGGGCTCTGATGGGGGACACCTGCTGTGGGGGGCTCTGATGGGGACACCTGCTGTGGGGGGACTCTGATGGGGACACCTGCTGTGGGGGGACTCTGATGGGGACACCTGCTGTTGGGGGGCTCTGATGGGGACACCTGCTGTGGGGGGCTCTGATGGGGGACACCTGCTGTGGGGGGGCTCTGATGGGCGAATCCTGTTTTGGGGGGACTCTGCTGGGGACACCTGCTGTGGGGGGACTCTGATGGGGGACACCTGCTGTGGGGGGCTCTGATGGGGACACCTGCTGTGGAGGGCTCTGATGGGGACACCTGCTGTGGGGGGCTCTGATGGGGACACCTGCTGTGGGGGGCTCTGATGGGGGACACCTGCTGTGGGGGGACTCTGATAGGGGAAACCTGCTGTGGGGGACTCTGATGGGGGACACCTGCTGTGGGGGGCTTTGATAGGGGACACCTGCTGTGGGGGGCTCTGGTGGGGGGCTCTAATAGGGGACTCTGATGAGGGACACCTGCTGTGGGGGGACTTTGATGGGGACAACTGCTGTAGGGGACACCTGCTGTGGGGGGGCTCTGATGGGGGACACCTGCTGTGGGGGGGCTCTGATGGGGACACCTGCTGTGGGGGGCTCTGATGGGGGGGACCTGCTGTGGGGGGACTCTGATGGGGACACCTGCTGTGGGGGGACTCTGATGGAGACAACTGCTGTAGGGGACACCTGCTGTGAGGGGGCTCTGATGGGGACACCTGCTGTGGGGGGGCTCTGATGGGGGACACCTGCTGTGGGGGGACTCTGATGGGGACACCTGCTGTGGGGGGGCTGTGATGGGGACACCTGCTGTGGGGGGGCTCTGATGGGGACACCTGCTGTGGGGAGCTCTGATGGGGACACCTGCTGTGGGGGGCTCTGATGGGGACACCTGCTGTGGGGGGGCTCTGATGGGGACACCTGCTGTGGGGGAGCTCTGATGGGGACACCTGCTGTGGGGGAGCTCTGATGGGGACACCTGCTGTGGGGGGGCTCTGATGGGGGACACATGCTGTGGGGGGCTCTGATGGGGACAACTGCTGTGGGGGGCTCTGATGGGTGACTCCTGTTTTTGGGGGACTCTGATGGGGACACCTGCTGTGGGGGGGACTCTGATTGAGACACCTGCTTTGGGGGACACCTGCTGTGGGGGGCTCTGATGGGGAACACCTGCTGTGGGGGGCTCTGATAGGGGACACCTGCTGTGGGGGGACTCTGATAGGGGAAACCTGCTGTGGGGGACTCTGATGGGGGACACCTTCTGTGGGGGGCTTTGATAGGGAACACCTGCTGTGGGGGGCTCTGATGGGGGACACCTGCTGTGGGGGGCTCTGATGGGGACACCTGCTGTGGGGGGACTCTGATGGGGACACCTGCTGTGGGGGGACTCTGATGGGGACACCTGCTGTTGGGGGGCTCTGATGGGGACACCTGCTGTGGGGGGCTCTGATGGGGGACACCTGCTGTGGGGGGGCTCTGATGGGCGACTCCTGTTTTGGGGGGACTCTGCTGGGGACACCTGCTGTGGGGGGACTCCGATGGGGGACACCTGCTGTGGGGGGCTCTGATGGGGACACCTGCTGTGGGGGGCTCTGATGGGGACACCTGCTGTGGGGGGCTCTGATGGGGACACCTGCTGTGGGGGGCTCTGATGGGGGACACCTGCTGCTGGGGGGCTCTGATGGGGACACATGCTGTGGGGGGACACTGATGGCAACTCTGATGTAAGGGGACAGAGGCTGTATTTGGGGGGGGCAGAGGCTGCATTTGGGGGGACAGAGGCTGCATTTGGGGGAACAGGCTGCATTTAATGGGACACAGGCATGCTGCATTTGGGGGGGCAGAGGATACATTTGGGGGGGCAGAGGCTGCATTTGGGGGGGGGCAGAGGCTGTATTTGGGGGGACAGAGGCTGCATTTGGGGGAACAGAGGCTGCATTTAATGGGACACAGGCATGCTGCATTTGGGGGGGACAGAGGCTGCATTTAATGGGAACAGAGGCTGCATTTAATGGGAACAGAGGCTGCATTTAATGGGACACACGCATGCTGCATGTAATGGGACACAGGCATGCTGCATTTGGGGGGGGCAGAGGCTGCATTTGGGGGGGCAGAGGCTGCATTTGGGGGGGGGGACAGAGGCTGCATTCGGGGGGGACAGAGGCTGCATTTGGGGAGACAAAGGCTGCATTTGGGGGGACAGAGGCTGCATTTTATGTGGCAGAGGCTGCATTTGATGTGATACAGGCTGCATGTAAGGACGGACTGCTGGGGACACCTGATGGCATCTGGTTGTAGGCGACATGGCTAGTGACACACTCGGGGCTCCCACTGATTCTGCATTATGGTGAATTGAATGATTTCATTTTATATTACAATGTAATAATAGTAATAATGCGCTTCAATCATCCTGACACCATAACAACCATGGTGCCGGGATGATTGAAGCGCTAACACCAGGTGTTTGGAGTATCTTTATCTGCTGATTGTTAAACTTTGTAGAATACACATTTCTATTGTTGTGTAGGATCTAGGCCTGCTGTCCCTCTCTCCCTCTCCCTCCATCCCTCGTTCATCTCAGACGCTAACCACACCACCTTAGAGTCACGCCCACTATTTCGCTGAAACCACGCCCATTTTCACCAAGTGGGAGGGGTCAAAAAGGAAGGGCGGGGTCTGGCGCCCCCCCATCCTAAAACTTAACCAGCCGCCACTGGTATGTCCCCAGGCTGTGGTAATACAAGAGCCTGCATCTTTTTCCAGACCCAGGGTCATCACTCTCTGGTCTTCCTTCCACACTTCCTTCCACACTGTGGCTGTGGTGGTGTAGTTGTGGCAGGAGGAGGAGGAGGATGTTCCAACTCAATCACGTGGGTATTGGGTGTGATTTCGCCCCTCACCCCCTTAGTTAAGACTTTATAAAGAAGGTTCTCACACAGCTGGCGTTGGCCCTCCTGCATGCCCTGCAGTTTGGTGGTAGCTATGCAGGCAAAGGCCTCTTCAGGAGTGGGGGTGGCTCTGAGGGACGCAGAAGCCTCCTGAATGAGTCTGAGTGCTGAATCCTGCACCTGACTCCCCTTCCTGGGTCTTTTGTTTGGAAGGCGGAGGGGAGGAACCTGCGATTCGGTCAGGCTCCTACTGGTCCCAGGCGTCTCCTGGCTACCACTTAGCCCCGCCTCCTCCTGGCTGCCACTAACCCCCGCCTCCTCCTGGCTGCCACATTCCACAGCCTCCTCCTGTGTGTCACATTCCAGAGCCTCGTCCTGGCTGAGGTCTTCCTGTGTATGAAAAAGGGACATAGTTTTAGTTTTTACTTCATCAATCACACACAATTTTCATCTCATGACTGTTGCAAATTGAATGTTAACAAATATAACAGACTATCATTCTGAGCCCAGCATTTTTCATTCTTGTCCCAATTATTTTTGCCCAATACTGTCTATTGATATGTAAAACACTTTATTAAATCAGCAATTAGTGATCAATAATAACATCTAGTAAAGATAATTTCTTTATTGACCAGAAATCTGTAGAAGAATGCTATACCTGGCTCAAGCTGGGCTCCTCCACTTCTTCCTGGGTGGAAGTCCCAGGTTGGACATCGGAAGTCTCAGCTGGGGTAGAAGGAAAAGAGGAGAGGGATTCCCTGACTCCAGTCTGGTCTGACAGAAAACGAAGTCTCTCATAGTACCACAGCCTGGGGACATAAACGTCATCTGCTGCAGCTCCGGATCTCTGGGAATCCGTGACCTTCTTGCACTCCCTAAGATAAGTGCTCCTCAGGCCACCAATTTTGGCTTTTAAATAAGGGATGGTTGCTGTGGGGACCACCGGCTTCACCAACTCCAGCAGTTTCTCCAGCGCGGTCTGACTCTTTTGTTTATGATTATAATGTGGATGTTTCACCTGCCACAGACAGGGCAGCTCCCTGTACTTGTCTACAAACAGAGGGAGGAAGTTGTGGTCATTGAAGCCATCCATTTTCTCTGCAAGACACAACACAAGACAAACCCTAATGTCAGGCAAAACTCTCCTAATCTTGTTACAATATAGGCCTCAATCTAGAAGCAGTATAGGCCCAAGTTTAGATCTTACCTTCGTTATCACGATCGGCGCCTCCGATACTCCTTCCTCTGCTCACAGATCGTACATACTACGCACGCGTGTTACGCTTTATACACACTGCGCATGCGTGAAACTCCGCCCGCCCCTGACGTTCTTTCTATTCTATTCCCCGCCCCTTCTCGTTCAGCGCAGTGGGGGAAGAGCACATGGCGGAGACACAACAGGTGCGTGCTAATTACAGTAACGAGGAGGAGGGAGAGGAAAGCCCGGAGCCATAAACGTCCCGATCCAGAAGGAGATGATTTAAGGCCTCAAATATATCCTTTGGGGAGATGTTGAAGATGGTGGACATCCTGAAGAAGATCGACTATGACGGGAAGTATGGACCTTACCCCAACCCCAATGTCCGAAAGGCCAAGATCATGGCGAAAGTGGTCAAAAGTCTGCACCGGAATTTTGGGGTACGACGATCGAAAGATTAGCTCAGGAAACGGTGGTCGGACCTAAAATTAAGAGAGCACGAGCAGTACAGAAAGATCCAGAGAGTGCTGCTAAAAAGTAAGTAGTTGTCCTGTGTTCCTATTCTTTATGTTTATTACGTTCGTGCTGCTCCATGTGCTTTTCTTAACTGTTATCCAGTTTAAAATGGCAACTTTGATGTTCATGGGCACATTATTCGTTCGTATAAAACATTGTTCGTTCGGCCTAGAAAACACCATTGTTTTGGCCATATGCATTTGTCCACATTTTTTATGGCCTACTTGTCTGCAAATAATTTGGTTGTGTAGATGGGTTTGTAACTAGAATGAAATGCAAACTAGATTCTGTGTAACACTCAGCAGCTGTTTACACATCTGGACGCTGGAGCACTAGTGTGGGACACAAGAACACCCTTTTTATTAGGGGGCCCACACAGGTGCTCCAGTGTATACTATAGGGGTGTCTCCATCTGTGAAGCTTGTACAAAACAGGTAAAGTATTGAAGCTTGACAAAGGACAATCAAAATTCTACATCTTGGAACTCTGCCAAAATAGACAATTGTACCCCACTTCCAAGCAATGTTTCATATTCCTATTTCTGCGTGTTAAGTATACCTATTTTTTTTTACATAGGGGATAAAGACTCGGAGGACACCCCTCATCCGAGGAGACCACAGACCCCCCACCTCTGGAAGAAGGGGAAATCCACCCAAGCCAAGCAGAGCAGGAGGAGAATGACGTGGTGGAAATTGGCACCACAACAGGTGAGTGTCTGCGACCACAGGCTCAGGTAAGAGATGGATGCCGGCAGATTTATAATACATGGTGTTTTTTTCTTTCTATCTTTTTAGGTGATCGTGATGTTGTGGATCCAGGGCATTTCACCTCGGAAAGTGCACAGATCCTGATTGGGGAGATCATGGGGTGTAATAGGGACTTGGAAAACATCCTGAAAAACATCAATGATGTTCAACAAAAAATGAAGAACATCATTGATGTTCTAGGGAGAGTTTAAAACCCCTCAAAATCCCTTTTTTTTTTTGCGCTTTTTGTGAGCTAAAATTTTTTACCATTTTTTGACATATTTGCGAAAAGCCAAATTTTGAAGAGGCACACAGTGTGTCAACATGTGCTATCTGCCATCACGGGAGATCAATGGACGCGTTTTGGGGGTGCAACCCCTTCATCAATAATAAAGTAGCTGTAAGGAAGGGGTTGCACCCACAAAACACGTCCCTTGATCCCCCGTGATGGCAGCTAGCACATGTTGACATTTGGCAATTGGTGTGCATCTTCAAAATTTGGCTTTGCTAGGGGTTTTTCTAGGGATTTTGAATTCCAGCCTCAGGCCCAACTGAGGCAGCATAGTTGGCAGAATGTTGCCATAAAAAGTTCTGTAGAACACAGCACGCCAGGATGATATGATTCAGTTTGTACTCCGCCATGTGTATGGGTGTAAGAAATAGGCGGAACAGACTGGCCATGATTCAAAACGTGTTCTCCACCACTCTTCTGGCTCTGGCCAGCCAGTAACTAAAAACCCTCTGGTCCGGGGTGAGGGTCCTCATCGGGAATGGCCGCATAAGATGGTCCCCCAGCGCAAATGCTTCAACTGCAATGAAGACGAATGGGAGTCATTCCACATTGTCTTCTGGAGGTGGCAAGTCCAAGCTGTCATTCCTGTAGAACTCCGTCTGGGCGATGACTCCACCATCTGACATCAGGCCATTCTTCCTCACGTCCACATACAGGAACTCGTAAGTAGCCGACACCACCGCCAACATCACAATACTATTGAACCCCTTATGATTGAAATAGTATGACCCCGAGTTGGGTGGTGGGACGATGTGGACGTGTTTCCCATCAATTGCCCCTCCGCAGTTAGGAAAGTCCCACCGCTGGGAAAAGTGGGGGGCCACAGTCTGCCATTCCGGTGTCGTAGATGAAAACTGTGGAGTCAAACAAGAAAAACAAATTAGTCATTTTGCACATAAACAGGGAAAGCAAATTAGACACAAACATTCTTGGCCAACATCAAGATAACATTTATTTGAGGGAGTTTTTAAAGACCAAAGTATAAGGTACACCTATCAGATCCCCCCCCCCCCCCCCCCTCATGGGCCATTTCTAACATTTTAGGGAGGGGGGAGCTCTTGGACAGGTAACCCTCTCCACTTCATTGAGAGATGAATGCCTAAATAATAGGTATTACTTTGGCCAGCCCCTCCTTAGTTACACTGTTGGCAGCCCACTGGACAAGTAAGAAGTGTCATAATACAAAGATATAAATACACATTATACACATTTGAGCACATTTGGAAATTATACTATTACCTATCAAGATAATAATAGGATACAAAAACTTTAAAGAGTACCATTTGAAAGTATACAGACAGGCCCTTGCACTACATGCTTTGGGGAATTCATCCATAAATCTGACCACAAAAGAGATGGCTATAGTGTGTATGGGTTTGGCAAAGTCAGCAGATAGATGATTGAGGATAGATAGAGAATTGGTATCAGCTGACTTAGCAGTTGGGGGGAGGGAGGGTTCCAAATGATTTAGGGACCCCAAAAAAAAGCCTCTGGCACTCTGCCTGAATTTAAAGCACAAATCACATTTAAAAACATTTGAGGGGGTGTTTGGGGTAAAGCACTACTATGGAGCTGATAAAATACATTGTTAAAGAGGGAGTCCACCCAAACCGCAAAAAAAAAAAAATATTAAAAGCCAGCAGCTACAAATACTGCAGCTGCTGACTTTTAATAAATGGCCACTTACCTGTCCAAGGGTCCAGCGATGTCGGCAGGGCACGCCGAGAACCCGCTCGGTTCTCGGCAGCTGCCGCCGCCATCCTAGGTGAGGGAATCAGGAAGTGAAGCGTTGCGGCTTCACTTCCCGGTTCCCTACTGCGCATGCGCGAGTCGCGCTGCGCATCATAAGTGGTCCCCGCTATCTCCTGGGAGCTGTGTGTTTCCCAGGAGACAGCGCGGAGGGACAGGAAGAGGCATAAACTCCCATGGGAGTCTATGCCGGAAGTGGGTGCAAATACCTGTCTTAGACAGGTATCTGCACCCCCCTCCCCCCTGAAAGGTGCCAAATGTGACACCGGAGGGGGGGAGGGTTCCGAAAAGCGGAAGTTCCATTTTTGTGTGGAACTCCGCTTTAAGTGACTACATGAGGTGAATATAGGGCCAGGAGAGCATGCTGGGGAGGTTAGTGAAGGCAAATATGCATGAAGGAGAAAAAAATAATTACATAAAAATCCAGCATGCATGAGAACAAAGGGGACATTCACAGCATATTCCAATCATGGTAATTAGGGAATGAGGAAAGAAATACAATATAATAGCAAACATTAAATACAATAAAATGTGATATTAAAGGATAAAAATCTTACCTTAATATACTCCTTCTGCAGGACCTGGATGGTGGCAGAACAGGTCTCTGGGATAATGATCCCCAGAGCCTGGGGGAAGATGCCTTGAGGTACTTGAGGTCCTGCAGGCTTCTCCCTGTCGCCAAGTACCGCAGGGTGGCGACGAGCCTCTGCTCCGTAGTGATGGCTTGCCTCATGCAGGTATCCTGCCTGCTAATATAAGGGGTCAGCAAAGCCAACAAACGGTGAAATACGGGGTCCGTCATCCAGAGAAAGTTCCTGAAATCATCAGGATTATTCTCACGGATCTCACGGAGCAAAGGCATTTGACAGAACTGGTCACGCTGGAGCAACCAATTCTTGGTCCATGAACTCCTCCCCACCCTGTTCATGGACTGGACTTGTGTCAAGGTAAGGACCCCAACACCAAGCCCCCGCACAGCACGAACTCTATGAGGAGTACGTATACGCAACATGGCTAGAAAACGGTCGGCTGCTCAGAACGAAGTAACAGAAGGCACTGAAGAACAGCAAGGCCTGTGAAGAGCGACCTGAAAAACAGTAACGAACAAACAAGAACAGAATGACAAGAGTCACAATGGTACTCGCTCCACGCACTGAAGAGCAGATACAAACCCACAAGCACAAACTGAACAGCAGAAAACGATCTGAAAACCACGAGTCTGAAAAAGCGCGAATCGTCTCTCACCAAACTTTTACTAACACGAGATTAGCAAAAGGAGCCCAAAGGGTGCTGCGCTTGGTTCTGAACTGGCCTTTTCTAGTCTCGTCGTACGTGGTGTACGTCACCGCCTTCTTGGCGATCGGAAATTCCGACAACTTTGTGCGACCGTGTGTACGCAAAACAAGTTTGAGCTAACATCTGTCGGAAAAAATCCATGGATTTTGTTGTCGGAATGTCCGATCAATGTCCGATCGTGTGTACGGGGCATTACACTGAAGTGATGTTTGCCATTTAAAACTTGTGGTTTGAGAGAAATATAACATAGTGATATAATACTAAATCACCTTAGCTTTGTGCCTAGCAATTTTGCAATATACTGTATAAAGAAATGTTGTTCTTCTTAAAGCAGTATTTTACCCAAAAGCAAACAATTATTATATAGTAGCTTACCAATTCTTAGATGTGATGGCTGTATTCGTTTTCTTTTATAGGCTTTCTTCTTCTTTTTTAATCTAGTGATCTAGCCAGCAAGCCTGTTTTTTAAAAGCACAAGCTCTCCAGCAGAATATTTCAGTTTACATGGATGAGACAAACCACTTAACACTGACATCTGTGATTAAAATGATCAGCCTTTATTTATTCATGCAAAACCTTTATCCCAAAAGGCTGATTATAAAGTGTGAGCTGGAATTGGGCTTCCATTTGTTTAGTGTATCTAAATCTGCTTATACATTTAACAAGTTACCAAGTGAAAACAGTGGGCAAAAAAACAAAGATAATAAAACGAATGCGCCACCACATTTAATAAATGGTAAGCTGCAATAGAATACATTTATGGTTTTTGGGTTAATACCGCTTTAAGTGTTTTGCTTTGTTTAATGTACAGAAAGCAAACATTACTGGTCATGGTTTAAAAATAATCTTCCTTTACAAGGTCGAATTGTGTTATAAAATGATACATGCATTGCATAAATGTTGCACTTGAAAATTTTCCAGCTGATATCAGCTTGTCACAGTATAACCATATTTCAAAATCTTGTTAATGGATATATTTGGAATTCTAAGAGATCCAATTTTCGTTTAAGATAAAGAAAATGCCAATCTCAGTCATGGACATCTTGCAGAAAATAAGGCCTCACATATCTGTACCCCAGTGTGATGTATTCGGATACCTCAGCGTGGAATCAGAGCTAGTGATCCTTGTGGTACCAGTTGATGTTCATCCTAAAGCAATACAGGTAGAAACTGCCAATTGTTGCCTTTTTGCAGAATTAGACACTGACCAATTAGAATGCTCCTAAACGTACCACCTGACGAGGTACATTTTGGAGATTAAGCTGCGGGAATTTGTACACCCCAGACCAGTGAGGCAGCGGCCCGATGTGTCAGTGCGGGTGATCACTGCACTCCAGGTCAGCGGGACTGGGAGGGGGTGGTCTTGTGTAAGTTCACCTTACAGATTTTTCTGTAAAGGTGAACTTACCCTTTAAATAAATTATTGAATCAAGTCCACTGTAATCCATTCAGTGAAAATATAGTCCAAAAAATGTTGATAAAAGTGCAAAAAAGTGCATGTGCAAAAAAATATAAATAGATATCTCAATCATTAAAGTGCAAAAAGGTGCATGTGCAAAAAAAATATTGCAGTATTGATAGTAAAAGTGAAGCAATCGGGTGCAGGAAAAAACATCAATTCGTATATAATGTGGACACACTTGCTTCCACCATCCACCAGGAGTGTGCACCAGCCTCTCACCTTAGGCAAAGACCCCAGCGGGTCTAGCAGCGCCTCTGGTAAATATATCCTTAATGGCAATCTCCACTCCTCTCTTTGGAGCACCAAATAAGGTATATGGTGTAAAGGCAGCAATTGGGGATATTAGGTATAAAGTACTCTCCACTGTGCTATGTACGTCCTCCTCACTCTCCTCCATTCAAGGGTCATATAAGATAAAGAAGATTTCCATAGTGCAGCAATTCCGTATAAAGTAATTTATTAAAAGTAGCAAATTACATGTAAAATCAGAACACTCAGCATTGATCCAATTCAAGAACTTCCAATCTCGGCCCTGACCGGAAGTGACGTTAGCTGGCTTCTCCCGACACGTTGCGTCACTGATCATTGATTTGAGCTCTTGAGAAAGTCACGTGATCAGTGACTAAACACATCAGCAGGAGTCGGGTAACATCACTTCCAGTCGCGGCCAAGACCGGAAGTTCTTGAATTGTTTTGATGCTGAATGTACTGATTACATGCGCTGCTAGACCCGCTGGGGTTTTTGCCTAAGGTGAGAGGCTGGGGCACACTCCTGGTGGATTGTGGATGGTGGAAGCAGGTGTGACCACATTATGTAAGAATTTGTTTTTTCCTGCACCTGATTACTTCACTTCTACTATCAATACTGCAATATTTTTTTGCACATGCACTTTTTTGCACTTTTATCAACATTTTTTGGACTATATTTTCAATGAATTGATTACAGTTCTGGACTTGATCCAATAATTTATTTAAGCTGTTTTCATATCTGTATTATTGTTTTCATTATCACTATGCACATTTATTATCACTTATTTGTTCTGAGTTAGCGCCACATTTACTTTTTAAAAAACAAACATGTTATACTTACCTGCTCTGTACAGTTTTTGCACAGGGCAGCCCGGATCCTCCTCTTCTTGGGTCCCTGGCCGGCACTCCTGGCCCCTCCCTCCTGTTGAGTGCCCTATCACTGGATAGAGATGGGGCTCAGGTAAGTATTGAGTACTGAGGGGGGCTTCTGCACACAGAAGGCTTTTTATCTCAATGCATAGAATGCATTAGGATAAAAAAAAAAAAACCCTCTGACTTTACAACCACTTTAATTTCCACAAGGGATACTATTTGAATGGAATTAGTGTCCTTTACCTGTTATTCCAGTAGTTTGTGTTTCCTCTTAATATACTAGTAGGTTAACAACAACAACTTCCTATAATCTAGGCTAGATGTCATATTGCACATCCCTTTTTGTTTATACTCTGACCGCAAAGTTTTTGATGGTCACGAGGGAAAGTACACATGACAGCTGTTTTATGGTGTTTGTGTCCTTTACCTGAGCTTCTAGTAGTTTGTGTTTCCTCCAACTGCACTAGTAGGTTGGACCCTAGAGAATGATTTACAGTATAGTCACATTAGACTACATTATTTGATGTTTTAGTAAACTTTTAATAAAGTTTTAACAAACAAATACATTTTAACACGTTTTTAGTAATAATTTAATAAAGGTGGTTTTCTGTAAAGTGTTGTAGACTTTAGCAGCTCCATAAAATTGAATATTTCCTATCAAATACCTACCATAATTTTACTTTCCTGATGGACTCCATGGCAGCATACATTTGGGTAGCCCTGCTTTCGCTCCTACCCCATAGGACCTCACTCCTATAAAATTTCAGGCTGAATCAGAGGCCGCGTTCCAAAACTAGCCTACTTATGACACTGGGAGGGAATGCCTACTCCCATGAAGTCCATCAGGAAAGGAAAATTATGGTAAGTATTTGATAGGAAATTTTCTGTTTTCCTGACAGACTTCATGGCAGCATACGTTTGGGAACTAACTAGCCCAAAAAACTAAGGTTGGGATGTTGAAAAAGTAGGGTTTCAAACATAGCACTTTGTCAACAGAAACCCTATGGATAGATATTAACAGTATAAGGAAGTTAGCTACACCCTAGAGCTACAGCCAGAACAGCCTTAATAGAAGACGTGCCACCGCCCTACAAATATTCCTGGCACCCTTCACAGGGAGCCCACAATGCCTACACACTCCTGGTTGAGTGTGTGGTGGCTGCTTCCATAGGAATCAAGCCCTAAGCTCTATACGCCTATTGGCTAGGTGGAATGACATCCAGCGATGATTTTGGAGGATATCTCTGACCCGCTTAATCTGTTAGAGAGAGTGACAAATATGTCCTAAAACTCTGAGCAAAGCTATAACTTGAGAGCATGCTTGAAGTATCCCAATATCAATGGCATCGAACCAGTTATCCTTGGTGGTCCTGCATATAGGGGGAACAAATCTTTTGTTCTCATGGGATGCCCGAAGCCACCTCAGATTGCCGCTCAGTATGGATATAAACACTACCCGTACTAGGCAGAAAGCCAACAAGGATCCCTCATGGCATGAGTTCCAGAGTTCGGCAAATCTCCTGACTGAGGAAAAAAGAACCATAGAGAGGCTGCCTTCATGACTGAGCCTTTACTCAAAACTGGACTTAAAGAGAACCCATCTGGAGCAGCAAACTGCCAAAGGGTCCTAAAGGCCATGATTCTGGACAAGCTTCCTGCTGCGGATGCAGCCCTAGAGAGATTGACATCATGGCTCAATCCTTACTCCAACTGGACTGGAGGGGATCCCACTTTGAGCTGTAAATAACCAAAAGATCCTTCCTAGACTAAAGCTTTGATCTTGGCAAGTCTTAATGGCTCAGTCTTTACCCCAGCTGGACTGCAAAGAGATCTCATCTGGATCTGGCAAGGAAGTCCAGAGCAAGTATTAAATCCCACCTATAGAGTCTTGGCTCTCTTTTGAGACTCAGGTGCAGCCCCCCATCAAAGTATTGGATGAGTAACATTGGATATGACAGGGACTGCAGAGATCTGCCCTTTAATAGAGCTTAAGATCAGTTGAAGACCAGAATGTACCTGACCAAAGGACTGAAGCAAAAGAAAACAAAGCAGTCCAAAAAGAGCAAGCATTATTCAAATCTTTATGTAGAATTTATAGATATTAGCTTAGATAAAATGATGAGAAAGGATGAGAAAATGGAAGAGCTGAACAAGGGTGGAGCATTGCACTCTGCAACAGAGAGAAAGGACTTCAATCCGATAACCTAGTATCAAAAGCAGGAACCAAGGCCTGTTTGGCCAATGGGCAATTACTGCAATAATTACCATGGTCTTTAAAGCAACAGACCCCCAAAAAACTGTATATGGATCGGACTGGAGGGAAAGCATATGGCTTGTGAGATCTTTCCTGATCTGTCACAGCATCCCCCCCATTACTTGGCCTTGGCCCCTGGGAAAAAGCTTTCCAGCTTGTAATAGTAAGAAGATGCTAGCAGATCTAACTATGAAATCTTGTACAGAGATGAAATCCGCTTGGAGGAACCTAGATGTAGGAACCACCTGTGGCCTAATTCTTCCCACAAGTCCTAAATGTAGACTCAAATGAGATGATAGAGAGATTCTACTCCACTCAGATCACTGTCATTTCTACCTCTTCTCAGTGGACTGGTTCTGCAGGTTCTGACCTGTCCCCTGATGTAGGACACCACTGCTATTGTTCAGCCTCATTGAAGACCTAAAAGCCTATTGTCAGGTGATGAAATGCAAAGAGAGCATAAAAGAGCTGGCAAAAAAAACAATGTTCAAAACAACTTCCCAACAGGGGAGTTAAACTGGCAAAACCACTTCCCGATAGGAGAGTTTCACTGGCAAAACAACTTCCCAATAGGGGGGTTCCACTGGCAAAGCAACTTCCTGACAAGGGAGATTCACTGGCAACAGCTCTGCAGCACAGAAAATGTGTTACTGTGCCAGCATCCAAGGCTTCATTCTGCCTGTTTGCGAGACGTGAAAAACCCCTTTCAGGACACGAAGCCTTCTTCATTGAGCCCACCTCAATATAGTGATGGGAGAGACCATGGTCCTGATCATCAGGCATTGGGATGCCGACAGGTGAAAAGAGAAAAGCCAAGATTACCCGGCAAACTATCACCAGTATGCTCTAATGATTTGAAACCTAATGAGTACATGACCAAGTGGGCAGCAGCGTCAGAGGAGTCACATGATCTGTCAGATGTAAAGGAATAACGTGTACGCGTCATTGCAAAGGCATCATGACAACAACGCCGTATCAACAAACAAGATACCCGCTTCAAGAGCGGCACAATGTTGGTCAACATCCGATCACTTTCGGCGCCTGCGTACCAGTGAGAGGAAGCTACTACACCAAAATCTTGCGAGAGCGCGACAGCCACAGATCGCCACAGCAAAGAACCACCAACAACTGCGCATATGCGCCAGCACAATGTAGATGCTTACCAGCACACCAAGGATCAGCACAAGGTGGCATCCAAACAGTTGATCCTTGGTGTGCTGGCAAGTATCTACATTGTGACTTGAACCAGTATCCAGCTGGTTCTTGCTGCAGCACCCAAACCTTTAGAGCTTATACCAGAAACGTGTGCGATGGGAATATGAAACATTACGCGCCAGCACAGACACGGTAGGGCCAAAACAAACCTCATCTGAGCAACCCGCGCACGAGGTAAATACCAAAACAGCACCAAGTGTGCAGAGAACGCCGAACAATGCAGAGATTCACAAGCACCAGTACAGCCCCGTCCCACAAAAGTGGGTGGACCAACTAAACACAAGATTATAAAATATAAATAACTCGATTGCAAAACTACATGTGTATATATATATATACATACACACACACACACACACACACACACACACGATATATTGTACATGGAGGTAGAGGACAGCAATGAGCAGGCAAAAAAAAAAAAAAACACTCTCCCATCCTCAAGGGATTATACAGTCATCATTAGCAAGCATAGCACACGTTGCTGGTTAAACCAGTGTTCTCACAGTTGGAAACAGAGGTATATAAAAGGTGAAATACAACTTGATGGATCATAATAACATATTTGGACTATACACTATAATACACAAAGTTAACATTCAAAAACAAAGCCTTGATAATTCACATATCCTTTTCGCATACCCCAGAATTGAATCCCTTAAGAAAAGGTCTTTAACTAAGGATACTATTGAGGCCAGGTATATCAGTGGCATTTAAATCCATGATCCAGCGAGATTCTCTCTGGAGAAGGAGTTTATTCCAATCTCCACCTCTCGCATTGGGATGAATTCTATCAAGGATCAAGAAAGAATATTTGGGGCCTTTGCCATTATGGAAGTCTCTAACATGCCTTCCAAGTGGCAGGTCTGGGTTTGCTGTTATGCTTTTGATATGTCTCCCTGCCCTTTTACGAAACTCGAGTTTCGTCTTGCCAATGTAGAAACTCTGACATTGACAATGTAACATATAAATTACACCTGTGGTTTTGCCATTAGCAAAGTGCTGGGGTTTAAATGTTTTGCCATTGGGTAACAGAATGTGAGGTCTAGTATCCATATACTGACATATGGTACGACCCCCACATGTGAATGTACCCAGACGCTTACATGGATCTTTCCTAAATTCCCCAACAAATTCAGTATGAACTAATTTGTCCTTTAATGTCGCTTTGCGAAATGTAATAGTCAGGTGCAATGATATATGCAGGTGTATAAGGGGATCAGCCTGTAAAATTCTCACCTTTAACTACTAGTCCTGACTACTATCTTATTATCTAATTATAATTACCTCATTGTTGTCCGATTCCGTTGCTCTCATACCCAAATATCTCTATGCATAGGAAACAGCATAATTGAACAATTGACACAGCAAAGTTGCTTCATGCACTGTTCGGTTTTTTTATCCCAGACAGGGTGTTAAATATGAATAAAAGATAGGCGTTACCCACCATCTTCTGCCAAAAAGGGGTACATATTCAAATGACACATTTCCCCTGAACATACTTTCAACCAATCATAGTCATTAACTCTTTATGTCACATTATATTATGTCACCCAGACAGACATAACTGCAGACCATCTTATGACACACAAGTAACTTCCCTATGTCTGGTTTCGATTTCAACACAAATTCACTTTTTGAACAACAATATATATATATATTTACTTAGTCAGCTAAATTGTAGGTTTAAAGGAGCAGTTGAGCCTTAGATTACAAAACACAAGTTGGGCTTTTTTATATGACTTTCAATCCTCTCTATTGTCACGAACGTGACAATAACAAACCCTGTTGATCCCAATATGCCCCCGACATTCACCTGGACTAATTTACCATAAATGTACCACTATCTTAAGCATGTAAAAATAGAGAACAATAAACACATCAGAATTAGTAGATATCCAGCAGCATAGCAATTGTCCATGAAATATAAAGAGGGAAAGGGTGTGACAGTCCATAAAAGCAAGTGAGAGGGGCATGACAGCCTTTAGACCAAAAAAAATATAGTCCCAAAGAAGAACACAAAAAAGTCTCTTGTATGGCTTATTAATGTCCATAAAATTCAAAAAGAAGGAAAAGGAAAACGTCCACATTATAATTATCATTCTCCTAAACTTTTCCCAAACTTTTCCCAAATTCTGTGTTCATCCACATAAACAGATTCTCCACCCCCAAATCCTGCCTCTTTGTCCAGTACCTGCCGCCGATATTGTGTTTCCAGCACGATGGGATCGCGCTGGAAATCACTGCTGTGAGGCTGTGCTTCTCACGCTCGCCGTTCCAACGAGATGCCATGCATCCATAGGAATCCATTGGGGGCGGCAAGCGGGAGGAACGACAGAGCATAGGAATCCATTGGGGGAGGCGAGCTGGAGGAGCAACAGAGCTCGGCGCTGGCTCCTGCGACGGGGCTCACAGATGTCAATCTCGCCGCTAACAGCCGTGAGATTCACACAATATCGGCGGCACCTACTTTAAGGACAGAACTCGACATCCACATACAGACTGGAACTGATGCATTGGGCTAGACTTGGGTCTTTGGGCTGCTCACTGATTCGTAGACCTCGGGTTTGCGTCATTTGGCTCCCCCTCAAGGTGTCATTTCCAGGAACATTTTCCAGCAGGAGCCTGCTTTTACTCATCTCAGCACCTCCCATGGCATTAGAACAACAAAAATGAACAACGAAGATTTCAATGTAAAAGCTGTAGTCATTTCTTCAAGTAACTTGACATTCGGATCAGGGGTGGATCCAGGGGGGGCAACCGGGCAATTGCCCCCTCCGAGAAATTCGTGATTGGCAGGGCAGTCAGCGGATGAGCGAGCGGGCGGGAGGGCGAGTGTGCGGGTTAACGAGCGAGTGGGACAGTCAGCGGGGGTCAGCAGGTGAGAGAGAGTCTGAGCGGGCAGGTCGGCAGATGAGTGAGGGGGGGTCGCCAGGTGAGTGTGCAGGCGTTCAAGGCAGACATCGAGTGAGGGGGCGGGGCGGTCCACAGGTGAGCGGAGAGACTGGCCAGTCAGTGAGCCGGCGGGCAGGGAGCAGAGAGATTACATCATCTCTCTGCTGCCTGCCTTCACTCTGACAATCTGCACCTTAGCAGGCCAACGACAATAAGCAACATGTGGCAGGTGATGTGACAATCAGCAACATGTGGCAGGTGATGTGGCAAGTGTAATCTGTAATGTGTGGCAAGTGACGTGGCAAGGGACAATTAGCAACATGTGGCAGGTGCCGTGGCCAGTGTAATCCGCAATGTGTGGCAAGTGACAATCAGCAACATGTGGCAGGTGACGTGGCAAGTGTAATCCGCAATGTGTGGCAGGTGATGTGGCAAGTGTGACAATCAGCAACATGTGGCAGGTGACGTGGCAAGTGTAATCCCCAATGTGTGACAGGTGACATGGCAAGTGTAATCCCCAATGTGTGGCAGGTGATGTGGCAAGTGTAATCCCCAATGTGTGGCAGGTGACGTGGCAAGTGTAATCCACAATGTCTGGCAGGTGACGTGGCAAGTGTAATCCACAATGTGTGGCAGGTGACATGGCAAGTGTAATCTGCAGTGTGTGGCAGGTGACGTGGCAAGTGACAATCAGCAACATGTGGCAGGTGACATGGCAAGTGACAATCAGCATCTGGTGGCAGGCAAGTGACAATCCGCAGCTTCTGGCAGGGATGTGGCAAGTGACAAGCTGCATCTGAAGGCAGTTCGACATGGAAAGTGACACACTTAGAGCTCCCACTGATTCTGCATTATAGTGAGTTGAACCATTTCATTTTATATTACAATGTAATAATATAAATAATGCGCTTCAATCATCCTGACACCATACACCAACCATTGCCCAGATAAATTGCCCTTAAAAAAAGTATTTTCTGGCAGTGCCCCTCCCGAGACTAGACTCTGGATCCGCCCCTGATCCAGATAGGGTAGGATAGTGTCATGTACCTGGGTGTATTCGAACTGGGATGTTACTGGTCCTACAGCTGCAGTCTTACTTGTTGTGCCACAGAAGAGCTCTGGAGTTATAGCTATGTTCTCTCAGTTTGATGCATTACCTTGGACTCACTAGCCCCACCTGCTGCCAGCTGTGGACAATCTACAATCAAGGCAGCCCATAAATAGCAGCACTTCCTATCTCTCAGTGCTCGTTTGTGTGGACTAGCTCCTTGGATGTTGTGACTGCTTTGTGACTCTGAATACCATATATGAACTTCTGCCTGAATTCCTGACTACTCTCTAGCCTGCTGATTTTGTACTTCACCGCCAGCTCGTGTATGACCTTTGCCTGCCTGACCACTCTCTGGATTTCTGTACCACTTTGCCTGATCTGTTGCCAACCTGATCTGCCCGACTAAGTTTTCGCCTAAATCCTCAGCACACAAGCTCCACTTCGAACACTACCTATCACAGGTACCTTACATTACAAATGGGCCACAATGGCAGTGGACCCTGCTGAGATTGTTAAGGTGATTTCACGTCAGGGACAATTGATTGGAGCTCATGAACAGCATCTTT
The DNA here is from genome assembly GCA_037952835.1 of Lithobates septentrionalis. Lineage (NCBI taxonomy): Eukaryota > Metazoa > Chordata > Amphibia > Anura > Ranidae > Lithobates > Lithobates septentrionalis. Next base: position 1,525,826 of record JBBDGP010002217.1, read on the forward strand.
CTTCCCTGGACGCCAAGTTAGATGAACTTTGTACTATGCTTAAATCTTGCTTGCCTGGTACTTCTGCAACGGCCCAGACTCCTGCTCCAATCCAACCTACCTTTTCTGTACAGCCCAAACTTCCCCTGCCTGGAAAATTTGGTGGTGATACTGAGGACTGCAGAGGCTTTTTAAATGTTTGCCGTTTGCATTTCTGCAACAACACTGAGGCTTTTAACACTTCGTCTGCCAAAGTGACTTTTGTAATTTCCTTGTTAAAGGGGAAGGCCCTGGCCTGGGTCTCTCCTTACCTGGAACGCAATGATCCTATGCTGCAAGACGCTGACAAATTTCTGGCTTCTCTCCAGACTGTATTTGGCAAGCCAGATAGAGCTTCTACAGCTGAGTACTCACTTTTGGACATACAAGAAGGTATCAGGTCTGTGGCACAATATGCTATTGAGTTCCGTACTCTGGCTGCTGAGACTAATTGGGACTCAAGGGCATTACGTGCAGCCTTCCGAAAAGGTCTTACAGATCGCATCAAGGACAAATTAGTCTATAAGGATTCCCCAGAAGACCTTGAGAAATTCATAGTGCTGTGCGTTCGTCTAGATGTCCGGTATCATGAAAGGTGCCAAGAGAGACTTGGAACTCGCAAGTTTCCTAGGCCAGTTTACCGTTTTGGCCCCTAACTTCCAAGCACCACCTCAGCCAGAACCTGAAAACTCAGTTAAACCCCAGGCACCTGTAGAACCCATGGAAGTAAGCAGTCTCCACCTAACTGAGTCGGAGAAACAAAGGAGGCGTGCATTGGGCCTATGCCTGTACTGTGGACTTAAGGGACAATTGTTATCTGTCTGCCCTTCCCGTCCAGTAAAAGGCAGGGTCTAACCAGTGTTGGAGGAGCTGGGTTAGACCTTACAGGTATATCCTCCAAGACAAAGATTACCGTTCCCGCAATTATCCATTTACCCTCTAAACTTGTCTCCTGTGAGGCTTTTCTGGATTCTGGAGCCTTTGGCATATTCTTGGACTACGCTTTTGCTAAAGAAAATAACATCCCATTTGTTTCAAAGTCTAGACCCCTGAACATCACCACCCTGAATGGACAACCCTTGGGAGATGGCATGGTAAAATTTGAGACTACGACAATCACCCTTCAGGTAGGCGTACTCCACAAAGAGGAAGTTGTCTTGTCTCTTATTGATTCTCCACTTCTGCCTGTTATCCATGGTTACAACAACATAACCCTTCTTTTGATTGGGAAAATGGAGGAGAACTAACCTCTTGGGGGTCGTTCTGTCATCTAAACTGTTTGTCTCAACCCAAAAGACTTTCTGGTTGTCTGCTGGCTTCCATGGCCATCCCACCTACATTGCCTCGTGAATACCATGAGTTTGCAGACGTATTTTGCAAGCAAAAGGCAGAGGTTTTACCTCCACATCGTTCTTTTGACGGTGCAATTAATTTGATTCCTGGAGCACCTCTTCCCAAAGGAAGGACCTATCCCCTGTCTTTGCCTGAACAAAAATCCATGAAGGAATACGTAAAAGACAACTTGGAAAGAGGTTTTATCCAACCCTCTTCTCCAGTAGGGGCAGGTTTTTTCTTTGTTAAAAAAAAGATGGGGGTTTTCGACCATGCATAGACTATCGAGGGTTAAATCAAATCACTGTAAAAGACTCCTACCCTTTGCCTCTCATTCTTGAACTGCTTGATGTACTTAAGGGAGCCGTTATCTTCTCTAAGCTGGACTTACGAGGGGCTTATAATCTGATTCGAATTAAAGACGGGGACAAGTGGAAGAGAGCAGTAACGCCCCTGTTGTCTTCCAACATTTCATGAATTACATTTTCCACGATTTCAGCAACAGTTTTGTGATCATCTACTTGGACGACATTTTAATCTTTTCCAAGACTCATCTAGAGCACATTTCACATGTAAAGCAGGTATTACAACGACTGAGAGAAAACCATCTTTATGCGAAGATTGAGAAATGCAGTTACCATCAAAGCCGTATTCCTTATAAGTGCTGTCGGTTTCCAAATGGACCCTCAAAAACTTTACACTGTCTTGCAATGGGCCCAACCGACCACTTTAAGAGGGCTCCAAAGCTTTCTAGGGTTCGCAAATTTCTACAGACACTTCATCAAAGGTTTTGCCTCCATTGTGGCCCCCCTTACTGCTATGACTAAGAAAGGTACAAATTGCAAGGTGTGGCCCTCAGAAGTGGAATCGGCTTTCCAGAAATTAAAAGACATATTCAGCAAGGCTCCAATTCTTCAGCATCCAAATCCCAGTATATAGTTGAGGTTGATGCCTCTGAGGTAGGAGCAGGTGCCGTGCTGTCCCAGAGACAGCCTAAGTCCGGTAGAATCCATCCAGTAGCATTTTTTTCTAGAAAGTTTTCTCCAGCGGAGATGAATTACGATGTTGGGAATCGAGAACTACTAGCTATCAAATTGGCATTGTCTTAATGGCGACATCTTCTAGAAGGGGCTCCCAAGCCTTTTTCTATCCTCACCGACCATAAAAACCTGCTGTATCTTCAGACTGCAAGACATTTGAATTCACGTCATGCTCGATGGGCCCTGTTTTTCTCCCATTTTAATTTTGTTCTTTCTTATGTTCCTGGGCATAAAAACCAGAAATAGACAATTTAGTAGAAAAACCTGCGCTAATGAGCAAGACAAAATAAGAAAATAAATGAAGATTGCTTGAAAATGCAATGTGCAGCTGCAACAAAGTACTTCAAATATCAAATAAAGTGTAAAAAACCATATAAACTAAATTTGTGCGCTAGCATAAATAAAACATATAATGAAATTTGCAACTAACAGGCTCCTTGGGAGTACTACCCGGAGCCGTAGTGAATTTAAATCCCAGTGCAGAGAAATAACAAAATAAAATAAAGCATACAAAAGGTTATGAATTAAAACACATCTTCATGACAAAAATTGTGAATAATTCTGAAAAAACAAGAAAGTGAAAGTTCAAAAATTGCGATCGGACCCCCAATCGCTTGGAAAACACCACATTCAGTCCATGAAAGACAAGTAGTATAAAGAGGATAAAACGTTCCTTAGGTGTGTCAAATCAGGGTAGAAAGGTGAAAGATGCAGGGACACTTCCAAGCCACCGATAGTTGCGGGAGAGGAGTAATGGATGTACCCTTACCGCACTTGATGGACCTCCTCTATGGCGAGGTCATACGAGCTTGCAGATATAACCCTCTGCAGGGACAGATGGATAACGATGTCCGGGTCTTGTTTGTAAGCGCCTTCCACTCAAAAAACTGATCTTTTACTGCTTCAGCGTCAGGAGGGAGACTCATTATTCAAAAGATCCATGGATAAGAAAAGAGGGGAAAAAAAGGAACTCCAATGGTGTAGTAGAAATAATAAGGAGTTTATTACCTTAACTGACCATAGGTCTTAATACAAAAATACAAGTAAAAATGTGTCTGATTAAAAAGCCGGCATAAAACAAAGGCTGAACGCCCGTGCTAACATAGGATGCGTGATGGCAAGCACTGAGAGGCCATGCCCTACATGTTTCGTCATACGTGACGTCTTTTACGGGGCACGGGCGACGCAATGAACCATCACCTTTTATAAAAACAATACACAACCAAGCCTCGTTTCTGCGTAAGCCCGTCACACAACTGGGCATGCGCGGCGGAATACCGAGCCTCGACATGGCTGTCATTAGAAGCCTCCTATAGAGGCGGAACGTAACTGAGAACCGGAAATGCTTGGACGTATGACTCCCAATGTGTAGATATAGGATGACAAAATCTAATAGATGGTAACATCCGGTGTCTTGCATGTGAAATAATTATATTAAAAAACATCGTAACGATAGTAAAAATATACTCTGCAGCATATATGCAATGCGCACAAATGATCAGACTGGTATAATGTGCTAAAAATTTAATATAGCAACATCAAAAAATGAAAATGAAAATAAAAATATGAGTATGCATCATAAAAAATTTAAATATAAATGCTGTAATGGGAAAAATCGCCCGATCGATTCTAATAAAAATCTAAAAAACCAATGTTTTTTCAAAATCTAGTGGGGTATTATAGATGCAGAAAATGTGCGGTTTGTGCTACTAATGCCATTAACGACCGGAAGGTGACTCATTTTCACTCTACCAATACTTCACAAATTTTTTCAATCAAATCATTTATTACATGTTCTACTACCCATGTAGTGTACCTTTTAACCTGCCCGTGTGGGTTCCAGTATGTGGGACGCACGGTTCGCCCACTTCAAGTCAGGTTAAATGAGCACATTGGTAATATCCGGAGAGGCTTTACAGGCCACCCGGTATCCAAACACTATCTAAATGTACACAATAAAGACCCCAAGGGTACTCAGTTTATCGGTATCGACAGATTAAAGGTACCATGGAGAGGAGGACCCAAAAGACGAGCCATATCCAAGCTAGAAATGGAATGGATATACAAAATCAGGTGTCTTAAACCACGAGGGCTCAATGTCGATATTGAAATCAATGCGTTTATTGATAACGCATGATGGAAAGTTTTGACATAGCTAGGAATGTGGTTATAGAGAGAATAAAAGGTGACTGTAACTAATTAATCATTCAGGAGTGATCTAATCTTTGTTTAAGAGAGAGTATGGACTACCCAAAAGTTTGGATATGCGTTTGGTCCAGTGTTTATGTCATAAGCCTTTTAGGTATGCATGTTAGTATTCATTCCCTATGTCATTGATTGTTATGGGGGATGCTGAGACTAGACCTGGCTGTCATGTCTACATTTGAACACAACGGGTCTAAATTTATAACTTAAATTATAACATGCTCAAATTTAAACGCAATATGTAAAATTCCATATGGAATTTTTGTCAATTTGTTTTTTTTTTGTTTTTGTTTTTTTTTTTCTTTCTATAGATTTTTAGCCCTTAGATTTTTATTAGAATCGATCGGGCGATTTTTCCCATTACACGTATTTAGTCTCAGCATTTATATTTAAATTTTTTATGATGCATACTCATATTTTTATTTTCATTTTTTGATGTTGCTATATTAATTTTTTAGCACATTATACCAGTCTGATCATTTGTGCGCATTGCATATATGCTGCAGAGTATATTTTTACTATCGTTACGATGTTTTTTAATATAATTATTTCACATGCAAGACACCGGATGTTACCATCTATTAGATTTTGTCATCCTATATCTACACATTGGGAGTCATACGTCCAAGCATTTCCGGTTCTCAGTTACGTTCCGCCTCTATAGGAGGCTTCTAATGACAGCCATGTCGAGGCTTGGTATTCCGCCGCGCATGCCCAGTTGTGTGACGGGCTTACGCGGAAACGAGGCTTGGTTGTGTATTGTTTTTATAAAAGGTGATGGTTCATTGCGTCGCCCGTGCCCCGTAGAAGACGTCACGTATGACGAAACATGTAGGGCGTGGCCTCGCAGTGCTTGCCATCACGCATCCTATGTTAGCACGGGCGTTCAGCCTTCGTTTTATGCCGGCTTTTTAATCAAACACATTTTTACTTGTATTTTTGTATTAAGACCTATGGTCAGTTAAGGTAATAAACTCCTTATTATTTCTACTACACCATTGGAGTTCCTTTTTTTCCCCTCTTTTCTTATCCATGGATCTTTTGAATAATGAGTCTCCCTCCTGACGCTGAAGCAGTAAAAGATCAGTTTTTTGAGTGGAAGGCGCTTACAAACAAGACCCGGACATCGTTATCCATCTGTCCCTGCAGAGGGTTATATCTGCAAGCTCGTATGACCTCGCCATAGAGGAGGTCCATCAAGTGCGGTAAGGGTACATCCATTACTCCTCTCCCGCAACTATCGGTGGCTTGGAAGTGTCCCTGCATCTTTCACCTTTCTACCCTGATTTGACACACCTAAGGAACGTTTTATCCTCTTTATACTACTTGTCTTTCATGGACTGAATGTGGTGTTTTCCAAGCGATTGGGGGTCCGATCGCAATTTTTGAACTTTCACTTTCTTGTTTTTTCAGAATTATTCACAATTTTTGTCATGAAGATGTGTTTTAATTCATAACCTTTTGTATGCTTTATTTTATTTTGTTATTTCTCTGCACTGGGATTTAAATTCACGACGGCTCCGGGTAGTACTCCCAAGGAGCCTGTTAGTTGCAAATTTCATTATATGTTTTATTTATGCTAGCGCACAAATTTAGTTTATATAAAAACCAGAAAGCCGATGCTCTTTCCAGACAGTTCGCTACCTCAGAAGATCAACCTACCGAGCAGTATATAATCCCACCTCACAAAATTGTCGCACAGATCTCTACGGCTCTTTCCCAACAGTTACAAGAAACCCAGAATCGTGTTCCCCAAGGCTTGAAGGTCGCCTGGTCACCTGTTTGTAGCCCCTAGCCTCAGAAAACCTGTACTCCTCTGGGCACATGATGGTGTGTTATCCGGTCATCCTGGTGTCACCATCACGCTTAAGACCTTGCAGCGTCATGTCTGGTGGCCTCATATGAAAAGGGATGTTACTGACTATGCGGCTGCCTGTCCAACTTGTGCTGCTAATAAAGTACCCCGCACATTGCCTACTGGACTGTTACAACCACTTTCGGCACCTCGCTAGCCTTGGACCCATTTGACTATGGACTTCATTACAGACTTACACAAGTCCGAGTGCATGACTGATATATGGGTCATAGTGGATCACTTTTCCAAAATGTCTCATTTTGTGCCGCTCCCGGGATTACCTACAGTGGAAGCACTGTCTACCCTCTTCCTTTCCCATATTGTGAGATATCATGGCATACCTACCAATGTCGTCTCAGACCGCGGATCCCAGTTTGTTTCCCGGTTCTGGAGAGCATTCTGCAAGAAACTGGGAGTAACACTCTCACTCTCTACCTCACATCACCCTCAAACAGATAGTCAAACATGGTTACATAGTTACATAGTTAGTAAGGTTGAATAAAGACACCAGTCCATCCAGTTCAACCTGAGTGAGTGTGTGTCTACAACCCTGACCCTTGTCCCTAACCCTGTACATCGCACACTCACATCAGTCCCTACCCTCAATCCAAGGTCCCCATTCATATACTAGGGCCAATTTTGGACAGAAGCCAATTAACCTACCAGCATGTCTTTGGAGTGTGGGAGGAAACCGGAGTACCCGGAGGAAACCCACGCAGGCACAGGGAGAACATGCAAACTCCAGGCAGGTAGTGTCGTGGTTGGGATTCGAACCAGCGACCCTTTTTTACTGCTAGGCGAGAGTGCTAACCACTGCACCACTGTGCCGCCAAACCGAATGCATAAACCAGACCCTGGAAACCTATCTTCGACATTATGTCAATTCCTTACACTCCAACTGGCCTGAGTATTTGCCTTTGGCTAAGTTTGCCATTAATTCCCGTTGGCACAGTGCTCTTCATACCACTCGTTCTACGCAGCCCTAGGCTATCACCCTCAGACTTTTCTCCTACTTCAGCCTTCTTCTGGTGTACCAGCAGCAGATCAGCAGGTGAAAAATATTCTGCTACATTGGAAAAAGATTTGCTTATTACTACGGAAGTTAGCAGACAAGTATGCGCTTTTCTCCAACAAACGAAGATGCCATATACCTCCATATGTGGTGGGGGACAGAGTTTGGCTATCAACCAAATATGCGAGACTGAAACAGCCTTCTACCAAATTGGGCCCTCTATTCATCGGTCCTTACAGAATTATTGCTCGAGTCGGGCCATTCGCTTGAAATTGCCTTCCTCTCTCCGGATACACCCCGTGTTCCACGTTTCCCTCCTCAAAAAGGCAATTTTCAATAGTTACTCCAGAATGCAACAGCTACCTCCCCCTGTTCTTGTTGATGGACAAAATGAGTTTGAAGTCTCTAAGGTTCTTGAATCCAGAAGACAGGGTCGTGGCCTACGGTATCTGGTTCATTGGAAGGGATATCCCATCACAGACCGTTCCTGGGTCCCAGCCAAAGATTTGCATGCTCCTGCTCTTATTCAAGACTTTCATGCGTCCTTTCCCACTAAGCCCCACGGAGGGGTCCACTGGGGAGGGAGCTCTGTCATGTACCTGGGTTTATTCGAACCGGGATGTTCCTGGTCCCACAGCTGCAGTCTTACTTGTTGTGCCACAGAAGAGCTCTGGAGTTATGGCTATGTTCTTTCCATTTGATGCATTACCTTGAACTCACTAACCCCACCTGCTGCTAACTGTGGACAATCTACAATCAAAGCAGCCCATAAATAGCAGCACTTCCTATCTCTCAGTGCCCGTTTGTGTGGACTAGCTCCCTGGGTGTTGTGACTGCTTTGTGACTCTGAATACCATATATGAACTTCTGCTTGAATTCCTGACTACTCGCTAGCCTGCTGATTTTGTATTTCACCGCCAGCTCGTGTATGACCTTTACCTGCCTGACCACTCAAGCTTCACTTCCTGGTTCCCTACTGCGCATGCGCGACTCACGTTGTGCGTTCCCACTGGTCCCTGCTGTCTCCTGGGACTCGTGTGTCTCCCAGAAGACAGCGGGGGGGCAGGAAGTGGCGTAGATGCCCACGGGTGGCGCAGGTATCCATGCCCGGAAGTGGGAGCAAAATACCTGTATTAGACAGGTATCTGCTCCCCCCCTCCCCCCTGAAAGGTGCCAAATGTGACACCGGAGGGGGGGGGGTTCCGAAAAACGGTAGTTCCATTTTTGTGTGGAACTCCGCTTTAAGCAGATTATAGCAACATACATACAAAAGTACTTACCACTCTCACAATATTTGGGTTAGAGCAAGGGAACTTTCTAAGTTACTTTGTCCCTATCTCTGACTAAAAATCCCTACCTGTACCTGTGTAAGGGGGACTGTACTTAGTGTAGATGGGCTCTGGACTGGGGGAAGGGGATCTGTACTTCGGGGAGGGGGTCTGTACTAAGGGAAGGGGGTCTAGACTGAGGGAGGGTATCTGTACTGAGTGTAAGGGGGCTGTACTTAGTGGAGTGGGGGTCTAGACTGAGGGAGGAGGGTGGTCTATACTTAGGAAAGAGGTGGGTGTATACTGAGGGAGGGGGTCTGTACTTAGTGGAGGGGGGTCTGGACTGAGGGAGGCCATACTTAGTGAAGAGGGGGTCTGTACTAGCCAAATACCTACAAACTGAGTGAATCCCTGGTAGTCACCTGTCGGGGGGAGATGCAGGGGAAGCCGTCGTGAAGCACCACCAGGAGGAGACGCAGGGTGAAGCCACCGCCCGGAGGAAGCACTGCCCGTGACCTAGATGGACTAGGTTTGGGGCTGGTGACCGACTGGGGGGGGTGCCTGTGAACCTGCGCCCCCCCCCAAAAAATATACCACCAGCCGCCACTGCTTATGAATGCTGCCGCCATTTACATATGAATGCTGGTTATTTACATGTAAACACGGTCTGCAGGTGAGTCATCTGTACACAACAATAAGGCAGAGTTGGGCAGCATTAGTACCAGCACTTCACACTGGGATATTGGGACACAGCACAGGACTTAAACATCAAAGGACAAGGGAATTTAAACTGGGATAGTTGGAAAGTATGAGGCAGCTGCTTTGGGCCCCACAAGAATGACAGGGCCAAGGGCAGCTGCCCCTTTTGCCCTGCCTTAAAGATGGCCCTGCCGGTTAGATATGTATGAGTGGCACAATCTGAAAAGGACCAGTAAGCAACCTTGCCCCAGAAGTGGAGCTCTTTGCTGACTACTTGGTTGAGGACTCTCTTTCTCTCTTCTTTCTGAACTCTCAGAAGATGCTACACCCCACTAAAGGCCCCCCTCCCCAAGGACACACCCAACCATCATGATTGAGTATACCCTTGAAGGACACAGCATCCTCCAATGACAACTCCATATATATGGCTAAGCTCATGAAGGCGACATCAACCAAATAGGTGACTCAATATGCTGGAAAACCTCTTCCTCCTAAGTGCCCAATCTGACATCCTACAGAGGTAGAAGTGTCTTGTTTGGGGTTTGAACTAAGCTATCCAGTGCTGCAAGGTGCTGACCACTAAGACATTCTGCTGCTTTGTCCTTCTGTTCAATTTGCACCACTGTTCTAGAACAAGCTTCTAGCTTAAACATTATAGAGGGGGGGGGGGGGGGGGGGAGCGACACACTCCTTTGGAAGTGCTAAAAATACTTGCATTGCATGTACCTCTGCAGGATCTTACATTTTAGGCACCCTAATGGCCTTACAAAAAGGCCTGCTTAAAGATCATCCTTATCCACATCTTCCTTTTAGGAATTGTTTGAAGAAGGTTAAATTGGCTAGTTGACTGGTCCTGCATAAAAAAAGTTCGACATTGTCAGAGTAGAATCCTTGCACAGGGACAGTTGCAACAGACTCCTTTAGAATGTCTTGACTACCTGTGGCAACCTGCTGGTTGCTGTCATCTTCCTCCCTGGATGCCTGAGCAAAGCAGGAAATTCGTATAGGATTTTGCCTGCCAAGGCACGAGCACCAAAGGCCCAGTTTACGGTGTGCATAATACATGCAGATCTGAAGAGACTTAATAGCAAGTGTCCATTAGTCAGCTTTCCATTTACCAGCTTCAAGAGGCACACAGAAGGGCTGACAAACCAGGAAACAGTACCAGTAAGGGAGACACTGCCCCCCTCCAGCTATAACCTGCATAGAGCAGCCTCAACACAGAGGCATTAGACTGCCAGATGCACAAGGATCTGTCACAGCAAGAAATAAATCCCTGCTAAACAGAGACACTGTGCAAGGAGGAATGCCACATGGACAATTGCTACTCAAGCCATGTGGTAATTTATTAAACAACATTCCCAATTCAAACCGCAGCTGCTGAAGTTTCCTAAGCTGTGAAAAAAGAGAACAATGTAACAGTTGTTTCTGTTTGCTATGTGAGAAAAACCCCTAAAGGGGTTAACTGTTGCTATAAAAGAGTACTGACACTGCAGACTTCTCACTTCAGTGCACTAACTCCAGCAGGTGATTCACTTGTAAATGAGCCCCCAACACAGAGAGCAAACCCTGCTTAAACAGTTATTTGTTCAGGACAGAAAAAAGACAAAAGAAAAATGTTGCAATGCACATAGATCTCCCAGAGAGCACAGTCATCTCCATATGTTTTCGGTTTGGTTTTATATATATATATATATATATATATAAATATATTATACCTGTTATTTTTTTAACACAAGTGGAGTTACTCCCTAACAGTCTGCATGGCATCTGGTCCCTTCTGCTGACCCCAAGTCAAACATACTCACGTATCCACAGGGCAATCAATGCATTTGCAGGGTGACTTGGATCCCAGAAGCAGGAACAACAGTTGTAGCAACCATGCTGGGCACACTTAATATTCACCCGCTGTTCTGTCTCTGGGACAGATAGCTAAACCTGCTTATCCCAATAACTTCAGATACCATATTTCTTTGATCTCAGTTTTATTAGAACACGCCAGGTGAATTTTTTAGGTTCTCTAAGGGGTGATGACGATAGATTGAGAAAGACATGTCTTGCTTCCTGCAATGTGTTGAAAAGAATGGTGACTGGTTCACTTCCTGTTAAGATTCTACCCAGAATTCCCTGCTTGCTGACAACTTCCTTAATTACACATACAATAAAACAAATAAACAGAACTGCAGCAATACCAAAAAGGAACGCTAGATGGAGCCTGCACACCACATATGTCTTAAGTAAATTACACATTTTGCATGTAAATTTAACAACACAGGTACAAATAAGGTACAAATAATCAGCAAGACATCTGGTGGACAGAACACCCGCTGTTAGCAGGGCATCCAACCTGGTACAAATGCCCACCATAGGCAAGGGCCTCCATTTTGCAGGTCTCCATCTTATGCGTACGTGTGCCATAAAACCACCCCGCTGTTAGCTGGGGACTCGGTCATCACCGGAGCCATCCTGGAAGACTTCTGGACACCACAGGACACTCCTAAAATCTGTACAGCTGTTCTGCATGAAACCCGGTCACCAATACCTCCAAAAAGGTAGGAAAACTTCATACAACATTGTCCTATGAGTGAGGAGGACAAAAAAGGAAGGTGGCCTCTGGCTCAGCCTGAAAATGTATGGGAGTAGGGTCCTATGAGTTAGGAGCGTGGGGGGGCTTCCCAAACGTATGCTGCCATGGAGTCTGTCAGGAAAAATAAATTACATATAAAAAAGAACAGAATGTCAAATCTGCAATTCTTGGTGTAAACCAGTATTACATATAAATAACAGTTTTGATATCTACCTTTCCTTTGTTTAGATTGAAGCCTGCAATAAAGAAGCAGAGAAGATAAATTCTCTTATAAACTCAGACAGTCCAACTCTTGCATCTCAGGTGCCATTGTCAGGACTCATCACATCTGAAGTTTTTATTTCATCAACTGTAAACTCAGACTGTACAAAAAATATTTCAGATATGTTATATTTATGTTCATGTCTCTTGCTTAATATTTTATATATGTTCCGCCATCTATGATTTGGGTTTATTTCAATCAGTTGTATTGCTTTCAAAAAAATTGTATTACCTGAGTTAATCAAGGTCATTTTATAAGAAAAATGTAACTTAAAAAGGCCAATAGTCAACATTAAAAATAATTTTTATTGCGTTCCCAAATATATTCAATGACATTTCAGATCACATCTCTATGCATTCTTTAAACTGTATATTTATTTTGTATAGATAACTTGCTTAAAAAAAAATAAAAAATAAATATATATATATATATATATATATATATATATATATATATATGTATGTATGTATGTATGTATGTATGTATGTATGTATATATATATATATATATATATATATATGTGTGTATATATATATATATATATATATATATATATATATATATATATACGCATATACATAATCTCACAAAAGTGAGTACACCCCTCACATTTTTGTAAATATTTTATTATATCTTATCATGTGACAACACTAAGGAAATTACACTTTGCTACAATGTAAAGTAATGAGTGTACAGCTTGTATAACAGTGTAAATTTGCTGTCCCCTCAAAATAACTCCACACACAGCCATTAATGTCTAAACCGCTGGCAACAAAAGTGAGTACACCGATAAATGAAAATGTCCAAATTGGGCCCAAAGTGTCAATATTTTGTGTGGCCACCATTATTTTCCAGCACTGCCTTAACCCGCTTGGGCATGGAGTTCACCAGAGCTTCACAAGTTGACACTGGAGTCCTCTTCCACTCCTCCATGACGACATCACAGAGCTGGTGGATGTTAGAGACCTTGCGCTCCTCCACCTTCTGTTTGAGGATGCCCCACAGATGCTCAATAGGGTTTAGGTCTGGAGACATGCTTGGCCAGTCCATCACCTTTACCCTCACCTTCTTTAGCAAGGCAGTGGTTAACTTGGAGGTGTGTTTGGGGTCTTTATGATGTTGGAATACTGCCCTGCGGCCCAGTCTCCGGAGGGCGGGGATCATGCTCTGGTTCAGTATGTCACAGCACATGTTGGCATTCATGGTTCCCTCAATGAACTGTAGCTCTCTAGTGCCAGAAGCACTCATGCAGCCCCAGACCATGACACTCCCACCACCATGCTTGACTGTAGGCAAGACACACTTGTCTGTACTCCTCACCTAGTTGCTGCCACACACGCTTGACACCATCTGAACTAAATAAATGTATCTTGGTCTCATCAGACCACAGGACATGGTTTCAGTAATCCATGTCCTTAATCTGCTTGTCTTCAGCAAACTGTTTGCGGGCTTTCTTGTGCATCATCTTTAGAAGAGGCTTCCTTCTGGGACGACAGCCATGCAGATCAATTTGATGCAGTGTGCGGCGTATGGTCCGAGCACTGACAGGCTGATCTCCCACCCCTTCAATCTCTGCAGCAATGCTGGCAGCACTCAAATGTCTATTTCCCAAAGACAACCTCTGGATATGACGCTGAGCACGTGCACTCAACTTCTTTGGTCGATCATTCCTGTTCTCAGTGAAACCTGTCCTGTTAAACCACAGTATGGGCTTGGCCACTGTGCTGCAGCTCAGTTTCAGGGTCTTGGCAATTTTCTTATAGCCTAGGCCATCTTTATGTAGGGCAACAATTCTTTTTTTCAGATCCTCAGAGAGTTCTTTGCCATGAGGTGCCATATTGAACTTCCAGTGACCAGTATAAAAACGTGAGAGTGATAACCCCAAATTTAACACACCTGCTCCCCATTCACACCTGAGACCTTGTAACACTAACGAGTCACATGACAACGGGGAAAATGGCTAATTGGGCCCAATTTGGACATTTTCACTTAGGGGTGTACTCACTTTTGTTGCCAGCAGTTTAGACATTAATGACCGTGTGTTGTTATTTTGAGGGGACAGCAAATTTACACTGTTATACAAGCTGTACACTCACTACTTTACATTGTAGCAAAGTGTCATGTCTTCAGTGTTGTCACATGAAAAGATATAACAAAATATTTTCAAAAATGTGAGGAGTGTACTCACTTTTGTGAGATACTGTGTATATATATATATATATATATATATATATATATATATATATATATATATATATATATATATAATATATATATATTGCAGTTGTACTAGTTTGTCGCATTCAATCGGGTTTGTTTTGTAACGCTGAAGATGTTTCAGCATTCATTTGCATCACCTACTCAGATAAAAATGAGTTTCCAGAACATAACCCAGCATTTACCTTTCTGTCTAGGACAGAGAGGTGGACATTTAGGACAGGAGAACAGAACAAATCGTTCACAGCTAGAACAACCATCCCTAAACTAGGGTGGGAGCCTTCAAGACCACTTGTCATAAAATTACAATATCTTTACCCTTGTGATTTAACAATTTACTCTTTTAACTTAGACAATTACCACCTGCCTAAGACTTCATGGTGCCATGATGATTGGAATATGTATATACAGTATATTTACATAGGTAGTCTGGTCAAAGTCCATTCAGTTCAACCCACAGAGAAAACACACACACACACACAAACCTCCCTATACTCAATCCTATACCCACAGTTGATCCATGGCAAGGCAAAAAAAAAAAAAAAAAAAACACATTAAAGCATGATCCAATTTGCTCCAATAAGGAAAATAAGGAAAGAACATCCTTCCTGATCCCCAGAGAGGATATTCCCTGGTGCAACCTTACCTATACATATTAGTATCTAGTTATATTTTGTTAATTTAGCAAAGAATTCAGGAATTTATGAAAACAATCTGCTGAGCTGGCCAGAACCAGCTCTTGAGGGAGTCCAGTCCTCATTTTCACAGATCTTACTGTGAAGAAGCCCTAAAGGTATTTGGAGGTTAAATCTCTTTTCCTCCAGACATAAAGAGTGCTCCCTTGTCCTCTGTAGTGACCTTAACCACTTGCCGACCAGCCGCCGCAGTTTTACTGCGGCAGAATGGCACGGTTGGGCGAAACGATACCTTGCATCTCTTCACCTTTTGGCCACTAGGGGCGCGCGATGTGCGCGATGACCGCCAGGCACCCACAATCGCTCGTGACAGAGCGAGAACCGGGAATCTGTGTGTGTAAAACACACAGATCCCATTTTTTTCAGGGGATTAGAGACAGATCGTGTGTTCATGCTAAGTATGAACACTGATCTCTCTCTCCTCCTAGACAGTCCCATCCCCCCTACAGTTAGAACACACCTAGGGAAGTTAACCCTTTGATCACCCCTTGTGTTAACCCCTTCCCTGCCAGTAACATTTATGCAGCATTTTTATAGCACTGATCGCTGTATAATTGTCCCAAAAATGTCTCAAAAGTGTCCAATTTGTCTGCATCAATATCGCAGTCTCGATAAAAATCGCAGATCGCTGCCATTACTAGTAAAAAAATAATAATAAAAATGCCATAAATCTACCCCCTATTTTGTAGACGCTATAACTTTTGTGCAGACCAATCAATATACGCTTATTGTGATTTTTTTTACCAAAAATATGTAGAAGAATACATATCGACCTAAACTGAGGAAAAAATTTGTTTTTTTTATAAAAAATGTGGGATATTTATTATAGCAAAAAGGAAAAGATATTGTGTTATTTTTCAAAATTGTCGCTCTAATTTTATTTATAGCGCAAAAAATAAAAAACGCAGAGGCGATCAAATACCACCAAAAGAAACCTCTATTTGTGGGAAAAAAGGACTTCAATTTTGTTTGGGTACAACGCCGCACGACCACGCAATTGTCAGTTAAAATGACGCAGTGCCATATCGCAAAAAATGGCCTGGTCATTGAGGAGCCAAATCTTCCAGGGCTGAATTTGTTAAAATGAATAACTCTACAAAACTCCCCCCCCCTTAATCTTAAATTTTATTTTAAGAGATAATACATTCAGTTCAGCTAATCTTTCCTCATAGCTGAGCTCCTCCATGCCTCTTATCAGTTTGGTTGCCCTTCTCTGGAATTTCTCCAGTTCCCCAATATTGTAAATTTAGAATAGGATACTTCAACAAATCTTCATGCCTCACATCATGTTTTTGGAAACCAGCAGCTGCCTTGACACATTTCAAGTTACAATTGTGATTTAAGGTGATTAAGTCAGCCACGTTGGTACAAATGTTGGGATGTGTTCCAGGACCTCATTTGAAATCAGAAAGCCAATAAAACGAGTGGTGAAATATTTTCAGCATTACAAAGCAAATCCATCTGAATGTGACTAAACTATTGATAGCTATACACTGATCAGAATTAACTCAAACATTCACAGATGTATATCTATTACTTTGTGCTTGTATTATTATTACAGTAAAAATTATAAAAAATACACACACGCGTGTGTAAGTGTGTGTCTGTTCCAGAATGGGTAATATTGGGGATGGGCATAAGGCCAGTGATGATTAGATAGCGGCAGCTAGGGTGGTGGCAGGGGGGACATGGTCAGGTTCAGTGGTCAGGGTGGGCCTCACAAGCAGGTGCAGTGGTCAAGTTGGGGTGTACTGGTGTGCTGGTGGATGTTGAGGGTGGATGGCAGAGTGTTGAGAGAGAGGAATGTGCAGGTGCAGGTAAAGGGCTTGAAGGGTTAATTTATAGCAGTGTTGCGAGTGGAGGGGGTTTCTGTGATCACAGAGTAGTGAGAGTGGGAGATGTAGTGCTTGCAGAGTGAGAGCAGATGGGGAGTGTAGTACTGGCACTAAATGCTGACATGCCTTAATCTTCAAGAAGTCCAGCTTTAGCATTTTATGTTCACTTTTTTACTTTGCAATAAAATAACGTAATTAAAATGCTTTACCACTATTTATTTCTGCCCACCAAAGCTATGCAACCTAATATATACACTACCGTTCAAAAGTTTGGGGTCACCCAAACAATTTTGTGTTTTCCATGAAAAGTCACACTTATTCACCACCATACGTTGTGAAATGAATAGAAAATAGAGTCAAGACATTGACAAGGTTAGAAATAATGATTTGTATTTGAAATAACATTGTTTTTACATCAAACTTTGCTTTCATCAAAGAATCCTCCTTTTGCAGCAATTACAGCATTGCACACCTTTGGCATTCTAGCTGTTAATTTATTGAGGTAAGCTGGAGAAATTGCACCCCACGCTTCTAGAAGCAGCTCCCACAAGTTGGATTGGTTGGATGGGCACTTCTGGCGTACCATACGGTCAAGCTGCTCCCACAACAGCTCAATGGGGTTCAGATCTGGTGACTGTGCTGGCCACTCCATTACCGATAGAATACCAGCTGCCTGCTTCTGCTGTAAATAGTTCTTGCACAATTTGGAGGTGTGTTTAGGGTCATTGTCCTGTTGTAGGATGAAATTGGCTCCAATCAAGCGCTGTCCACTGGGTATGGCATGGCGTTGCAAAATGGAGTGATAGCCTTCCTTATTCAGAATCCCTTTTACCCTGTACAAAGCTCCCACCTTACCAGCACCAAAGCAACCCCAGACCATCACATTACCTCCACCATGCTTAACAGATGGCGTCAGGCATTCTTCCAGCATCTTTTCATTTGTTCTGCGTCTCACAAACGTTCTTCTTTGTGATCCAAACACCTCAAACTTGGATTCATCCGTCCACAACACTTTTTTCCAGTCTTCCTCTGTCCAATGTCTGTGTTCTTTTGCCCATCTTAATCTTTTTCTTTTATTGGCCAGTCTCAGATATTGCTTTTTCTTTGCCACTCTGCCCTGAAGCCCAAAATCCCGCAGCCGCCTCTTCACTGTAGATGTTGACACTGGTGTTTTGCGGGTACTATTTAATGAAGATGCCAGTTGGGGACCTGTGAGGCGTCTGTTTCTCAAACTAGAGACTCTAATGTGCTTATCTTCTTGCTTAGTTGTGCAACGCAGCCTCCCACTTCTTTTTCGACTCTGGTTAGAGCCTGTTTGTGCTGTCCTCTGAAGGGAGTAGTACACACCGTTGTAGGAAATCTTCAATTTCTTTGCAATTTCTCGCATGGAATAGCCTTCATTTCTAAGAACAAGAATAGACTGTCGAGTTTCAGATGAAAGTTCTCTTTTTCTGGCCATTTTGAGCGTTTAATTGACCCCACAAATGTGATGCTCCAGAAACTCAATCTGCTCACAGGAAGGTCAGTTTTGTAGCTTCTGGAAGGAGCTAGACTGTTTTTAGATGTGTGAACATGATTGCACAAGGGTTTGCTAATCATCAATTAGCCTTCTGAGCCAATGAGCAAACACATTGTACCATTAGAACACTGGAGTGATACTTGCTGGAAATGAGCCTCTATACACCTATGTAGATATTGCACCAAAAACTAGACATTTGCAGTTAGAATAGTCATTTACCACATTAGCAATGTATAGAGTATATTTGTTTAAAGTTAGGACTAGTTTAAAGTTAGCTTCATTTAAAAGTACAGTGTTTTTCCTTCAAAAATAAGGACATTTCAATGTGACCCCAAACTTTTGAACGGTAGTGTAATTATTTTGAACATACAACCTGGCTGTATGTTATTAAACAGTACACAATTATACAGAAAGCAAAATTAAGTTTGGTTCCCCCTTAGGTTTAAGGGGGAACCAAACTTAATTTTGCTTTCTGTATAATTGTGTACTGTTTAATAATTATAATAGGAAAACACACACACACAGTTGTAGGTCATCCTGCACAAGAATCAACGTAAAGTGAATACTGCATGAAAAGTATGATTGCTTGTGATTGCCAAAGTAAATGGGCAGACCTAGAAAGTCAGTGGTGGAAAGTTTCTAGGTGGTGGATATTGCATTTCTGACAAACTATATTATGTAAAACAGTAACAAGAACACTCATCTTTGAAGTATCTCTTTCCTAGCTTATTCCATTATTCATATATAGGCTTTTGAATTATCCATTGTTCACAGCTAAAGCTTTGTATGAAAATCCTTTGAGAACAGAAAAACCTGTACAAGCATAAGGCTACCAAGGGTTGCAGGAAAGAAATTATCTTGATTCCCCCATCAACACAGACAGTTATGATGTGGGAATCCCTCCAGCCAGGCCATTGTCTTCTCCCGGTGGGGACGGCTTCTCCTGCCGGGAGAAGACAATGGCCCGGCAGGAGGGATTCCACACAGTGATTATTGCTAGTGGCTATAGCAGCCGCTAGCGATAATCGCAGGTAAAACCCAGCATGCTGACTTCCCAAAACTCGAGAGCGAGCCTGAAGATGGCGCCGGCAAGAGGCCGGTGTTAAGCTCATGGAGACCCATCCACATGGTCTAACAAGGAGACTCTATATTCCCCCCTGGCCTGTCACCCCTCCCTTACCTTTCAATCATTCAGTAAGTAGAGAGGCAAAGGGGATATGTCCGTTGAGACACTGCTGATGCAGTATCCTGTTATGGGCTGACAGGAGGTGGAATTAGGAACCAGCAAGAGAGAGCAGCAGAGAGAACCGGGACAAACACATCAGATGCCGGAACGCTGAGGCTTTCAGAGAAGGAACACAGGATATAGAACACTTACAGAGCGACTGTTCAGAAGAGGCTTGGCTGGGGCTTGGTGTCTGAGAAACAGAACCCACATTGACACATTGTGCCTTACTTGACCCGTGGCTCAATAGTTCACCCACACTTTAAGTGTACAGCTTGCTCCCTACAAACTATCAACATCGCATCTCAACATCTTACCTGTCAAAGTGGTGAGTTTTTTTTTTTTTCTCTCTTTTATCCCACAACATGTCGGGTACAAGGTTTGGGAAAAGAACATTGAGCCCATAGTCTAATAGATTGACCAACAAATACAGATCCAAACCAAAGTGAAAAAATGGAAAAGTGTTATTTACGGTCGGAGCCCTATGTATAGATGTGAAGCACATAAACACGTCACAAGACTACCAACATAAAGTAGACCTGAAGTGTGCCCTGGTCTGCTGGACGGCATACCCAAGATAAGTGAGTGGATGGTTTTGTAGAGAAAGTGTTTTAAGAGAAGTGCCCTAATAAGGGGAATGGGTGGGTGCGTACCGCGCACTCCAACCGACAAAGACCAGTGTGGGTGGTCTGCTTAAATACCCCCAAGGCTCCTCCCATAATTTCGGGCCACCATACTGGCCTTCCTATTTTTGGTCAGAGCCCTTTGTCCGGGAGAGATGTCAACCACATAAATATGTCACAAAACTAACAACATAAAGTAGACCTGAAGTGTGCCCTAGTCTACTGGACAGTATGCCAAGAGAAGGGGACAAAACACTTGGTTAGGGAGGTAATTATATATTTGAGCTGATAATGTACTACTAGGCAAGCTTGCAACGTTTGTGCTTGCGGATTCGGAATGTATCGGGCAAAGCAAGCAGAATTTCCACTTGCCCATTCTCTTGATGACATGATCCGGCACCCCACGTTGTGATGCTGCTGACGCTGCTCCAATCCGGAGGGAATATCCAGATTATTAGCCGGGGTCAAGGCCTAAGTTAAGCGAGAGGATCCTAATGTGTCTGGTGAACTGGCTACCACTCAGAGGGTTGGTAAGGAAAGGTAGCAATGGGCTAGACTCCGACAGGTTGGGCAGATGAAATAACGACTGGTCTAGAATGGCCACTAGGCACCAGGCGTTGTGAGTCTGGAATAGCGTAATATCTAGCCCGGGACCGGACTGTTGCGTTTTTGGACACTACGAGGTGCAGGATGATGTCATTCTGATGGTGTCTGCATAGTACCTGACAGCCGGGGCTGGTGACGGTGAACTCGGTCGGACGTAAGAAGCCATAAAAGGCCAGGTAGATGGCTGCTTGGAGGACCAGGCTGGGCAGTAACCCAAAGGGGGAATGTGACAGGATGAAAGACATTTCTCTGAAGATTGCGCTAGTGTCGGGTAGGCACTTGCTACTAGTTTTGGGGTTGCTGCCTGTGGATACCATGTAGGGTGGTTTTGACTGCATGGGCAGAGAACAAGGATGGCTTGGTAGGGTCCTGTAAGGGGACAAAATGCTGGATGCCAGCTAAGTAGAGTCTGATGGTATTATGTGATAGAGCCAGCTGTGACAATAAGCCAGGATGTGTTTAAGATCTCCCGACACTGCCCCGGGGTTAAGGGCTAGGAACCTGCCATAGGAATTCCAGGCTGTACGATAGGCCTACAGGGTGTTGCAGGATAACGACTGATTTACAAGGCGGGTCGCATCGCGTAGGTGTTGCTTTAATCCAGTGTCAGCTGTGACCAAGGTGGGATAAGAGATGAGGTTGTCGGTTCCAGGTTCCTACGAGAAGAATGACGTAAAGTTAAAGTGGGAATAGTAAATCAGCCAAGTCTTTGCACTTGCCCGGGATATAGATGCAGTGCAGGGATAGTTGCACCAGCAACTATGGACATGATGGCTAGCGATTTGGACCTGCTATGTTTATGATATTAGCTGTGGCCTTATTGTTTGTGGAAAACGTCACTGTTTGCCCTGCCCAGGTGCTGCCCCAGACTTGAGCTGCAGCCACAACGGGGTAGAGTTTGAATAGTGAGAAGGACTGACTGAACCCGAGGATCAGGAGGATTTCTGGTTTCCATGGCCCTGCAAGCAATGATGGCCAAAAATTGCTGCAAAGCCTGTAGAGGCTGCGGCGTCCGTGGCTACCTGAAGTGACGAAGAGGATGCTGACAGAATGAACATTGATATACCATTCCAGTTCGTGGGAAATTCGTCCCACATTGACAAATCTGCTATGCTGCCATGTCTAGCCTAGGAATTTGGGCAGGATCTTGCGCCTGCGAGAGGAAACTAAGAGATGTAAGATGAAGGACCCTTGAGGGATGATCCTCATGGCAAAATCAAGCATGCCCAGCAGGGATTGTAGCTGTCTCTTGGTACACCCTCGAGTAAGGGTAAAAGTGTGAATGACCGACCTGATGCGGGTCCACTTGTCGGGAGGCAGGCTGGCCCGTGTGTCGAGCGTGACACCCAAGAAGGTGGACTGCGCCGGGCATTCCACTTTATTCTCTGCTATGGGCACATTAAATTACCAAATACCGCTCTTAAGCTGTCAACGTCTACTGGGGGCTCACCGGGTATTACGATGCGCAGGAAGTCATCGAGATAGTGGATGACCTTCTGGCAACGTGTCTGATACGACAGGGCCCAGGAAAGGGACTGGGCAAAAGTATCGAACAGCCACGGGTTGTGTCTTTTTTCTCTAGTACCAAATTACTTTTTTTTTCTTAAAGGGGAAAGCGACAGAGAATAGGTGAGCAGCCGATTAGCCACTGGAGACGGAGAGTGGCAGATTTGAGCCACTTGCAGAGATGCTTGCAACGATTGCAAGTAAGGCCGAAACAAAAGATAGCGGAATTTGAGTATGTAGGAATGACTGACCGAAACACGTACAATTAGATGGAGTGAGATACGTATGTTGATGCTTGATAAGAGTAACGTAAAGCCGATGATCCGAATCCGTACTGCTGCGTTTGTGCCGTCAATGCGACTGGATTCGAACCGGGCTGGGGTATGAGTAATGGTGAGGTTTGTAGCGCTGAGAATTCCAATCATAGTGCCGATGATGTGACTAGACTCAGATCGGGCTGTTGGTGTGAGAAACGGTGGGGTTTGTAGTGCTGAGGATCAGAATTGTTGCACTGATGATGCGACTAGACTCAGATCGGGCTGTCTGTGTTTTGTAGTGCCGAGGATCCAAATTGTTGTGCCGATGATGCGACAAGACTCGGATCGGCTGTAGGTGTGAGTAATGGCGAGGTTTATAGTGCCGTGGATCCAAATCATTGTGCAGATGTTGCGACTAGACTCGGATCAGGCTGTTGGTGAGTGTAATGGTGGTGTTAGTAGGAGGTGTTGTGCTTGTAGGAGGTGTGGATGGGGTTTTTTTTAATGCCGCAAATTCGAACCGTTTGTGCCGATCATGCGACTAGACTCGGATCAGGCTGTGGGTGTTTTGTAGTGCCAAGGATCCGAATTGTTGTGCCAATGATGCGACAAGACTCGGCTGTTGGTGTGAGAAACGGTGGTGTTAGTAGGAGGTGTGGTGTTTGTAGGGGGTGCAGATGGGGGGTTTGTAGCGCTGAGGATCCGAATCGTTGTGCCGATGATGCGACAAGACTCGGATCGGCTGTAGGTGTGAGAAACGGTGGTATTAGGAGGTGTGGATGGGGGGTTTGTATTGCATCGGTGATGCGACTAGACTCGGATCGGCTGTAGGTGTGAGTAATGGTGGGGTTTGTATTTGCCGAGGATCCAAATTGTTGCACCGATGATGCGACTAGACTTAGATCGGCTGTAGGTGTGAGTAACGGTGGGACTTGTATGCCGAGGATCCGAATTGTTGTGTCGATGATGCAACTAGACTCGGATCGGCTGTAGGTGGCTGTTTGGTGTTTAGTAGGAGGTGTAGGGGGTCAGTAGGAGGTGTGGGGGTTATTAGGTGTGGTATGGTGTGGCACAGGTTTCGGGACATACGCCGCTGATGCGGCTCGATTTGGAAGTGGCTTGTAGTGTGAGTGAGTTACGTGTATTCGTAACGCTCATGCCGCCTAGGCAGCTAGATATGAATCGTCTCGAGCAGAGGGCTGCCACGAGTCGCGACTGGGCTCGAATGAGGTACAAATCTCTACGAATGAGTACGAATACATACGAATGATATGGTGCAATTTTTTCGAAGCAGTGAGAATGAGGCAAGGAACTTACGATATGAGGTGATAACAGTTTTACGTATGGGGAACATGATAGACAATGATTTGAATGTATGAAATGATGTCTGCTACGAATCGGTTTGTAAAGAGAGATGACTCCAATACGAATTGGTTATAAATGTATGAAACGAATCCGATACGAATTGGTAGTAAGTAGTATTAAATGATGCCAGT
Organism: Lithobates septentrionalis; assembly: GCA_037952835.1. Lineage (NCBI taxonomy): Eukaryota > Metazoa > Chordata > Amphibia > Anura > Ranidae > Lithobates > Lithobates septentrionalis. The sequence goes on from JBBDGP010002217.1 coordinate 1,550,083, forward strand.
TGGTTGTAGAGTGTATGCCACCCCTAGCTCTGAAACCGAACACAACCAACCACCCAACCCCCCAGGCTAATCAAGGTGCAGGCAAGGCACCAGGTGGGTCTAATTACCACCTCAATCAACCACAGAACCCGTATAAGCAATACATGCTCATCTCCAAATGGATGAGACGGCAACCCCATGGACAGTGAATCCTATAACCAGCGGAGCCTGTGTCGAGTGATATCGGACAACGACTGACAGTGGCTCAGAGGCTTGGATCTACAAATGAATCGTATGTTTGTAGATGGGATGACAAACAGGGCAGAAGAACCTATGAATGTACTATGCCTGTGCCAAATGATGTCGGGAGCGACAACAACTCGGAGGCAGGTTTTTTAATGAAAGGGATTGCTGGATAGGAAGCATAATGAACCGCAATATTGCACATGTTACGAAAAGGTTTGAATCCTACCTGCAACAGTAAGCGGGAACCACTGATGAAGACCACGAACGGAGAAGCCGCGACGCACTTGCGATCGAATGCACAGACTCAGTCAGCCTAGCGACATGTAATACCATGCACTGGAACCAACAAAGACCAGTGTGGGTGGTCTGCTTAAATACCCCCCGGGATCCTTCCATAATTTCAGGCCACCATACTGGCCTTCCTATATATCTAGGATTGTTGGAATATATATAAATGAACTGTAACATTGGGCTGAATATCCTGCACTGGTGAAAGTTAAGACATATACGCTGGGCCTGCAAAGTTGGCCCATACATCTTAACTAGAGGGCATACAGAGTTGAGCTTGGTGAATGGCTGCCATAAAATCTCTGCCCTAGGATTACTGACATACATATCCTTTATTAATAAGTGTACACTTTATTAGGAAAGTGGATTATGTTGTCTGCATCTATAATTGGTCAATATACACAATATATATAATATCTGATACATAAAAGTTAGCTTATTTTTTCCTGTTAGCATCGTCAGGTGTACCCCTGATCGATGGATGCTGACTTATATGTTTACCATTCATGAAGATTGCCCATACACTACTGATGTGAGAGTACTGGATTAAAAGCGCATGGTCTGGAGGTTGTGATAGGGGTAAAAGTCGGCCTGGAGGGTCTCACTCTGTAAATATTGGGTTGTACTATTAATACCATCAAGCGCTGGCCCAAGTACTGTATATCAGAGGGACCTGAGCTGTGTGCTTTTTGACCTGTAGATACTGGACTAAATACTCTCACCTGGAGGCACTGTGTATCCGCCAGTGGCTAGGGGTGGGCCTGCACTGAGCATATTTTATTTTTTTTTTTTTAAATTCCTTTATTTTATTTTATTTTCAAGGGAACGTGTTACAGTTTGAGGTACATATTATCAAGTTCTATAACATTTAATGGATAACATAAAACAGTGGTAGGGAGAAGATTTTAACAGGAACTGTCGTCGTCTAGAGATGTAACACATAAACAATCCTCTCGTTTACACAGTCTGTATGGTGAAAGCGGAGCCTGTGTGCATGGGAGGGTCTAATGTAATGACTATCTTAGTGTCCATTTGCACGCATTTCCCTGAGACATGCCTTGTGTAAACAGGTAACTCGTGTAATTATCCTTTATCGGTAGGTAAAGGGGTGAAGTAAAATAACAAAAAGAGAAACTCTCCACTGATCGGGGGTGGGGATATTCCTGGTCGACCAGTGAAGTCCAGCAAAGGGCAACTAACATAAAGTAATGTAGACCATGATATTCATTATATCTGATCAGATCTTCCCTAAGCCGGTAGAGTATAGGGGATTGTGTGAGGACTGGGGAGGGTGGGGGGGGGAGGGAGGAGGAAAAAGCGGGAGACAATAAGGGGGAGGGGTAAGGATATTAGAGAGGAGAGATGGAGAGGGAGGTGAAGAAAGGTAAGGAAGGGGGGTAAAGAGAGGTAAAGAAGGGAGGGTGGTGGTGCCACCCTCCAGCCAGGCGGGGCCCCCATAACGGGGGGTGTCCACGTTAAGACACCTCCCGGAGGTAGGCCTCGGAGTAAATGAAGTGTTGCCAAGGGCGCCAGGTCTCCCGGAAGGCTTCCTCCCTGTCATGCAGCGTGGCCGTGAGATCTTCCATGTCACGCAGTTCATTAACCCTGGCATACCACTGGATCTTAGTTGGTGGGGTTTCCGATCTCCAAAATAGAGGGATGCAGGCCTTGGCCGCATTAAGTAGTTGTATAGTGAGTGAGGCTTTATATTTCTTAATTGTTCTGCTAGATAGGTGCAGCAAACAGGCCCCGGGATCTCCCCCCAGTGCGACTCCCGTTAAACGTTCGATCGTGTCTGTCACCTCTTTCCAATAAGGTTTAATCTTGGGGCAGTCCCAGAAAATGTGCAACATCGTTCCTTCTCCTGTTCCACAGCGCCAACATATACTTGGTACCTGCGGGAGGAACCTGTGGAGAGTGGATGGTACCTTGTACCATCTGGTCACAATCTTGTAGCATGTCTCTTGGACCCTTGTGGCTAGAGAAGATTTTTGGGCAAAATGTAAGATCTTTTCCCTTTGTGCTTCATTAAAATGCACTCCTAATTCTGTTTCCCATTTAGTGAGGAAGGGGGGCACAAAGCTTTCAGGCGGGGCAATCAGGGAGAGGTAGATCGAGGACAGGGAGTGGCGTACGGGCTCTCTGCGGTGGCAGACACGTTCCAACTCCGTGAGTGGGCGTGGGGGACCTAAAGTCTGAGCACTTCGGCGTAAAAAATTACGCAGTTGGAGACCACTCAGGAAATCCAATGGCGTGTCCAGGTCCTCAATTCCCGCGGCCGACCGGAGCCGGCCACCGGCATCTAGAAAATCGTGGAGGTGTGGCCATCTATCTCCCTCCGATAGGGCTCTATAGATCGGGCCCTGGCAGCCCGGCAAGAAATCAGGGTTGCCCAGTATCGGCACCATAGGGGAAGGAATAGGTGATATCAGGGTTTTACGAAAGGTTTCTCTGGCCACTCTTAATGTGTTTCACAGAGTCGGGTGTTCGGCGATGATCTTCGGGATCGGAGTGGAAAGCCACGGCCAACTCCTAGCCGTTCCATAGCATATTTTATTTTAAATTTTTTTGGACCATTCAGTCAGGACATCTTAACTAAAACAGCAAGATCCTCTTAAACAGTCCAAAACAGTCTAAAAGTTTTAAAGGTACAGTAACAGATGCCTGAGAATATAATGAAAGGAAGGGCAGTAAAAGGAGCAGGGGTAAATCCCCCTAAAATAAATACCAGTCCAGGTACAATAAAAAAAATACATGACACAAGAAGGAAGCCAAAATAGTCCAGGCTCTGGAAAACAGTTGGGAGCAAAGAGCAAGCAGGTGGATGCCCAGGTGGAGCAAGACCCCCATTAAACAGTCCAAAACAGTCCAAAAGTTTTAAAGGTACAGTAACAGACGCCCAAGAATACAATGAAAGGAAGGTCAGTAAAAGGAGCACAGGTAAATCCCCCTAAAATAAGTACCAGTCCAGGTACAATAAAAAAATACATAATGCAAGAAGGAAGCCAGAATAGTCCAGCCTCTGGAAAACAGTTGGAAGCAAAGAGCAAGCAGGTGGATGGAGCCAATAAAAACAGGCAGAATAGGCAGTCAATGGGTCCCAGTAGTTCAAATTACTCAAACCAATTTGAGTACAGAAATGGCAGATATGTTCAGGAACAGTCCCTAAAAAAAGATATGGCAACCCTACATGGAGATCTGAGTCACATATTAAAAAGGGTCAAAGACACATAAGAAAAACCCACGCACTAGAAATAAAACAAGCTAAGGAACAAATGAAAAAACTACAAATTCAACAGAGGAATATGTTATACAGAATGGAAGACCAGGAAAATCAAAATAGAAGGAACAATTTAAGAATTAGGGGTCTCCCAGAAATCGTGCAGGAAGAGGACTTACAAAGTACAATGAATAAAGTGTTCTGCCCACTGCTTGGAAGAACAACAACGGAAACTTTAAATATTGAAAGAGCACACAGGATTAGAAAACCCCTAAATAAGGTGAGGGAAATACCAAGATATGCAATTGTGAGATTTCTATAAGATAAAGAACAGATCTGGGAGAAATTGAGAACATTACAATCGGTAAAGTATGAAGAGGCAGTGCTTCAGATATTTGCAGATTTATCTCCAGCAACTTTAGCAAGAAGAATTCTTAAGCCTCTATTAGAGCAAATGAGAGCAAACAATGTACAATATTACTGGGGTTTCCCGGCATGTCTGACAGGACGGAAAGATGGTCGCTCAGCTAGATTAAAATTTCCAGAAGAGTTGGAAGAATTTAGTAAGAAACTTGATCTAAACATACCAGATATACCAGGATGGTCAAAAATACAGAAGGAAGAGATAAGTCTAGAAGACCAACAGTGGATCTCAGCCTCAAGAGAAGAAAACTTCAACAAAAAAATAAAGAAATTAAACAAAGAAGAAGAGAAGAATAGAAGAAAAATGACTGGTGGGGGGGCAAGGGGGGAGGTGGGAAGGAAGGGAGAACAGGAGGGGATGTAAAGAAGGTAAGCGATAAATGGACAAGGGATGGGATTTCAGGAGTGAAACCGGCTTCAGGTCACTCACCTATATAGAGAATAGGCGTTTGACCCAGCGAGTGTACAAGGACAGAGCTCAATCACAAGGGTAGAGAGCCGAAAGCAGGAAGAAAAAAAAAAAGGATGGAAGATCCTGCATTCAACCTGAAGGCTATAATTGGTCCAAAACTCCCAACAAAAGGGAGATGGGGCAAGGAGGGTCATTGGTGGGGATGGGGGAGGAGGGAGGTAGAAGAGGGAGGGAACGAGTGCTATTAGGAGGAAGGGGAGGAGCACTTTCCAATAAGTGAAATAGTGAAAAGAGCACCCAGAGTTTTCCTTACCCCCTGATCCCAAAATCCTGTTGAAAGAAAGGAGCCTAAATTTACGAGAAGGGGGGGGGGGGGGGGGCGGCAGATAGAGAAGCAATATGGAGGCAATACATTTTTTAACGTATAATGTACGGGGTCTAAATACACTAGGAAAGAGGCATACATTTCTAAAAGAAATCAAACAATATTCCGCAGGAGTAATCTTCCTGCAGGAAACACATATCTCCCATGATTCTAAAATAAAGCTATATTTGACAGACTATCCAACCTGGTATTATGGAGACTCAACAACAAAAAAAGCAAATATATACTGTCCAAATAAAAACCTAGAAGAAACCATTAGAGAACTAATGGACTTCAAAGAAGGATGGGTGATCATGGCAGGAGATTTCAACTTCTGCCTGAACCCAAATTTACATAGTACATCACATGCACAGGAGACAAATAAGCAACATTTATACAGGATCAAAAATAAATTACATCAAAATCAATTGATAGACATATGGAGGGCTCAAAACCCTAAAACATTAGATTATACATGTTTCTCCTCTGTGCATGGGATGTGCTCCAGGATCGATTATATAATGGTAGCGTCACGAATGTCGCGTCTACCCCAACACAGGTGGTCAGACACTATAGCTAGCTACTGTCTGCTTTCCCTTAAGACAAGCAGGCCTACCGGTACTTGGTTGCCCTCAGGACTTATACACAATGCTTTGATGCCTGGCCACCAAGCCAAGGCAGACGCGGACTGATCAAAGCAAACAGATACTTGCAGTTTAGCAGACAGATAGCGTGGTTCTATGACAGTCCAGGTAAAGGGCAGGGTAAGTTCAGGGAATAGTCCAATATCCAAACCAGGTCATACAGGGGGAAATCCAGATTAGCAAAGCAGGGCAGACAAATCAGAGGCTTGATCAGGAACAATGCAGGTAACTGTCTCTATCACAAGCAAGGGATAGAGTGTTTGGTTTGCTTATATCAGGTGACTGACCAGATCAATTACCTTCCAGGTGAAAAGAGACAGGGGTAAAGCAACAGCCAACACCCAAATAGTGGAATGAGTAGCTGGAGCACTAAGTGATCCTGACAGGGAGAACATAAACTATTGGAACTAGTGTAAAAAAGAGCATTAAGATAACAACAATATCAGATCATGCCCCAGTATTAATGAGAATGAAGATACCAGGAGTGCATAAAAAGATAAACATATTAAGAATAAATGAGGATATACTACAAGATAAGGAAGTGGAAGAAAGGATAAAAAAAGAACTGGAACAATACTTTAAAATAAAAAACAAGACCAATGAGGTATCGGAGGCTATGGAATGAGAGGCCCATAAGGCCTATATAAGAGACATACTAATAGCGATGGGGGCAAAAAAGCTTTCCAAAAATACTATAGTGCATTATATTCAATAAATCAAACGACAGAACAGGAAATGGAATTAAAGAAAGGCAAGAAGATAAGGGACTACTTAAAAGAAGCCAGACTACCTAAAATAGTGGAGAAAAAAACGAAAAAGGGTTAGAGAGGCCCATCTCAGAAGAAGAGATTAACATAGCATTAAAAGAAGTACTCACAAGGAAAAGTCCAGGACCAGATGGATTTACGATCCGATATAAAAAATTTAAAGAACAGCTAATAACAAAAATATGCTTGTATATGAATGGGTTAGGGAAAAATTTTGAGATGAGAAGGGAAGCATTATTAGCATCTATAACTGTTATACCCAAAGAACGCAAAGACTTAATCCTATGTTCGAGTTACAGACCAATTGCATTATCAAATGCGGATACTAAATTATTTGCTAAAATACTGGCAACAAGGATGAAAGATCTAATGAGAGAATGGGTACACCCTGACCAGGTAGGATTTGTACCAGGAAGAGAGGGGAGAGATAATGGGGTAAGACCACTCCTTTTATTAAATAAAATGAAAGGTAGTGGGTCCCCAGTTCTACTCCTGTCAATAGATGCATTAACAAATTTAATGAAAATACTAAAAACTATGGAGAAATTTCAGATCTAAAAATGTATTTGGTAAAATCAGAGATTTTGAATATGAATGTAAGTATACCACAATTTTCATTTGAATGGAAGAAAACAGAATTGAAATACCAAGGAATAAAACTGACACCATCCTTAGGGAAACTATATCAAACAAATTATATAACTTATTTTATTATTTATTTTATTTTATTTCAGGTACTTATATAGCGCCGTCAATTTACGCAGCGCTTTACATTTACATTGTACATTCACATCGGTCCCTACCCTCAAGGAGCTTACAATCTAAGGTCCCTAACTCGCATTCATACATACTAGGGACAATTTAGACAGGATCCAATTAACTTACCAGCATGTCTTTGGAGTGTGGGAGGAAACTGGAGTACCCGGAGGAAACCCACGCAGGCACAGGATGAACATGCAAACTCCAGGCAGGTAGTGTCGTGGTTGTGATTCTAACCAGTGACCCTTCTTGCTGCTAGGTGAAAGTGCTACCCACTACTTATAACTAAATTAAATAAAAAAAGTTATTCTTCATTGTGGGAGTTCTTGTGTAGTGTGGTCAGTAATAGTAGAAAAACATTATGTGCTTTGAGGTGTCTCCTCCACAATTAGAGGCACAGAGTCCTGATAATGTAATAAAAAAAAAACAAAAAGGAAATATATTTGATACCTGATAAACATTCACTGGACATAAAAAAATGTTGAGGAAAATGCTAATGATTTGTTGTTTTTGTTTTTAGGAGGCTTTGCTCATTTTCATCATAGCCAGTATAAAAACTAATGTCCACATTTTATAAATGGAGAATAAAAACTCAAAAGAATCATTAGCACTCACCTAAGCATAGACAAACATTAATGAATATTGCAACTCCAAAGGTTCTCACATTTGGGATTGTCTCCCCTTAGTGTACCTTTCAGCATATTTAAGCCTCACTTATTGTATTCAAGGTTTCAGGGAGCTGGTAATAATAACACACACTGGTAACATGCTGATCCAGTTTTCACAAGAGACCCTGTACTACTTCTGCTTGATATAATGTTTAGTGCAATTCAAACTTGTCAAATTAAACAAAAGTATACTCACTCACTCTAGATCAGCAGCATACCTGAATAGTTGGTGCGCATATGTGAGTGACATCATTTGACAAACACCGTAAGCTAACAAATTTTGGTGAGGTTCCCATCTTTCTCAAAATAATAAACACCCAGTTTTCACCCACGCAATTTTTATCTCCAAACTTTTTTCGTTTGTTTAGCAAAAAAAAAAAACCCTGGTGGTGATGAAATACCACCAAAAGGGAGCTCTATCTGTCTAAGAAAAAAAGACTTTATACTCAAACAGCCTTGCAACTAGTATTTTCAATCAGAGGTCAGCAATAGCTGCCAGCACGATTCACTCAGAATAGATCTCTTTTTGGTTCAATACATTTTGTTTTCAATTTTTTTAGTTTTTCTCCAAATGTTATAATAGGTTGGAGTATACAGTGGGGTCATGTGCTTACAGAGACTATGTAATAAAGTTCATCAAGTAGAACAAAACTTAGGTTGAACAGTTTGTAGTCAGTATAGTATTTGAACATTACATATAACTTTGATTTGATAGTAAGTATCATGGAACATACAGTATATAACACATGAACGCCAGTGACCACGCCCCCTAAAACGTCACAGTCCCAGCATGCCCAGGGACTGTGACATCAAAAGGGGGCGGGGTCTCCGCCTATATAAGTCACAACGCAGCCCTCGGAGAGCAGTCCAGCCGGAGAGAGTGTCGTGTCAACATCTGGGGAAGAGAAGACCAGAAGACCAGAAGTCCGGACCTCTGCTGGCAAGAGAGCTACCTGAAGACAGCAGAGGAGCCGGCCGAAGAACTGGAGAGAAGAGAGCGGAGAAGAACCAACCGGACTCCGGGAGAAGATGAAGCGGAGGGACCCCCGAAGCCGGAAGAAGACCCCCGAAGCCGGAGGAAGATCCCCCCCCCCGGAGCTGTTTAATAAAATATTTTAAAAATCTGTGTAGTGTGTTTTATTACTTACACTTTTTCCTAGGTACCATGTACCCCATACTCATTCACATAGGGTGGGGGGCCGGGATCTGGGGGCCCCCTTATTAAAGGGGGCTCCCAGATTCCGATAAGCCCCCGCCCGCAGACCCCGACAACCAACGGCCAGGGTTGTCGGGAAGAGGCCCTTGTCCTCATCAACATGGGGACAAGGTGCTTTGGGGTGGGGGGCCCCGCAGGGCGCCCCCTCCCCCAAAGCACCCACCCCCCCATGTTGAGGGCATGCGGCCTGGTACGGTTCAGGAGGGGGGGGGGGCGCTCGCTCGTCCCCACTCCCTTTCCTGACCGGCCAGGCTGCGTGCTCGGATCGGGGTCTGGTATGGATGATAGGGGGGACCCCACGCCGTTTTTTCGGCGTAGGGGGTTCCCTTTATAATCCATACCAGACCTAAGGGCCTGGTATGCCCCGCGACGGGGCTCGCAAGGTGTCAATCTCGCCGATAAAAGCGGCAAGATTGACATCCTTTTCTAGTCCCGTCGCACCTGAGTCACGTTCAAAATGAACGGACTTGTCCGTGTGTGGGCAAGTCCGTTCATTCTGAAACTCCGGCGAAAGTCCGTCGGAAAGACGGGCGGACTTAGCCCGCCGGAAATTCCGGTCGTGTGTGGGCAAGTCCATCCGTTTTAAAGTCCGGCGCACCTGGCGGACAAAGTCCGTCGGAAAGTGTGCCGGACCAAGTAGGATGGAAAGTCCGACCGTGTGTACGCGGCATTAGGGAAAATGCTGTGTGCACCTTGTCTAAAGGAGGCTACAAGAGAAAAGGAGGCAGAATCTCTAGTGAAGTTAAGGCCTACATAGACCAGACTGATACAGATAGCATGCACAAAGTTGTGCAAACCTTGCTTGCTGCCAAGAGAAGTAGGCCCAGAGATGTCTCCCCTTTTGTGGAAGCAGTACAATCATTTTTTTAAAGGGGGATCAAGTATCTCTGGTTTAGAAGATCTTCATACGCCAACTTATTTCTTCACCAAGATCTGGGCTGGTGGATATCACAGGATAAATTGTCTCAGGGGGGCGCTTCTCAACCCTGGAGATTGGATCATTGTTACTTCAGATGCCAGTCCTCAGGGCTGGGGGGCACATTGCCTGGGACACCAAGTTTAGGGTTGGTAGCATACTCCTCCCCCACCTCAGTCCAAAATTCCAGAGCTCATGGCAGCGTCACAGGCATTAAAGGTTTTTCCATTCTCCTAATTGGTTCCTGTGCCATATGGCTCATGGGCAACAAGATGGCATTAGCCTATATAGCCAGTCAGGGCAGTACAAACAGTTTTCTAATTTTAGCGTAACAGCTGGAATTTTTCCATGGCAGAGGAACATCTCCAGGCATTGACACCATCCTATCTGCTGGGCACTGAAAATACCCTGCCAGACAGGCTGAGCTAAGAATGGTCTTTGAATCACAAGTACTTTCGCCTAATATTCAAGAAATGGGGAATTCCGGAAGTAGACTTGATGGTGAATCCCGAGAATGCCCATTTCCATAATTCTGTTTCCAGTACCACAGTCATCAAGCAATTGGCCAGGGCGCTTTCTCAATTAAGTGGAATTTCAGGCTTGCGTATACTAAATGTTTCCACCCACAGGACTGATTTTGAAGACCATATTAAAGTTTGTCAGGGAATCCAGGAAAGGAATCATTGTGGTGCCATTTTGGCCAAGGAGGCCTTGGTTTCCTCTGTTAATTCAAATGTTGATGGTGCCTCCTTATCACTTACCATGCTAGCGAGATCTATTGTTCCAGAAACGTTGGCAGCATCCTAATCCACTGAAACTGAGCCCGACTGTGTGCTTATTGAAAGGGGAGACTGATAGATTTGGGTCTTCCATTCTCAGTGATGCTCTATGCTTCCAGCACGAAAACCTTCCACACAATACTTACCATCATGTATGGAAAAATGTTTTTCTTTTGCAAAGTTGAGAGATTTTGATCCGTTGGTTCCAAAAGCTATGAAAAGTTTTTTCAGTGAACACTGGGAAAGTGTCTAGGCTTCAATGCTTTACTTACAAGGGTCCACCTTGTCTGCTCTAACAGGGGGAAAAATGGTCTGAAAATGTGTTAGTGCAAAATTTCTCTGTGCATCAATAAAATGAATGCCACCGTGGAAGCCATTCTTTCTGTCATGGGACTTGACTTTAGTACTAGAGGTCTTTAGAGGCTCTCCTTTTTTTTCCTATAAAATCTTGTTCTATTGAGCATCGAATTTGAAAGGTGGTTTTCCTAGTTGCAATTGCTTCAGCCTGAAGAGCGTCGGATCTTAAAGCTTTTTCCTCTGAAGAAACGTATTGTTCCATACATCCCAGCAAGGTTTTGCTTTGCCTCTTTCTGAAATTTAGGCTCAAAGTGTCCTGTTATCATTTCAGCTGGGAATCATTCCTTTTCTCATTATCAGCAGATGCACAAGATTCAGAAGGTTTCTCTTGTCTCGAGACGAGCCTGGACGAGGGCGTAACACCACTCTGACCACATGAAAAAATCAAATATGGCACAGACATTACTTTAGTGATAAAGGTCGTTCCTAAGCCAAATATCAGCAGGAGGCTGAAGAAGATGGGAACATTTTTTGTAGAGTGACGGGATCCCTGTACCACCTGGATAGGATCTTGTAATTCTTTTCTTGAGAGTAGCAAGAGATCGTTGACTTATGGGTAAAGTGGAAGATGTCTGCCATTCTGGTCTGGAGATGTCCTCACCCAAATCCGAAGACCACATCCTTGTGTAACGTGGCAGTTGGTCGTGTGTTAGGGCCTGTAAAAGGCTATATAGGGATGAAAGAAGGTGCCTGGGTGTTTCCGGGAGGGAACACAAGTCCTCAAAACTGGTTTGGGGATGATGTATTTGGGAGGAAGCGTGTAGATGTTTAGTGTATGTGGACATGTGTAGGGCGGTAAGCCAGTCACAGGATCCTGCCGGCTTAACTGGTGTCCCCTGTGAATGGTGCACAAAAGATTGCGCTTGAGGCCATTCAGTGCATTTGAAGGACCCCATAGTCATCGTATCCACAATCTGTGTGAACGTGGGGTTATCAAACAGAGGTGTCACCGTGCATGGGTCAGAAGATAAAATGGCGTTCAGGCCTCTATTGTACCAAAGTTTAAGGGAGGCTAGTGTTAGTGGTGATAGAGAGGGTAAGAGGGCATAGTCGTGTCTATATCCCCATAATCGGGCCTGAAGGTCCACGGGGATCAGGTCTTGCTTTATTGAGACCGACGCCTTCAGGAAGGGACGAGGAAACCATTCCAGAATGTGTGCCATATGGGTGGCTTTGTAGTAGAGCTCAAAGTCAGGGAGACAAGCCCCACCCTGTAACTTTGAGAGGGTAAGTAGGTTGTACTTAACTCTGGAGAGCCCACGGTTCCACATAAATCTGATGGCCAGGGATCGTAAAGAGGTGAAGAAAGATTTGGGAACTATGACAGGAATAGTTTGTAAGAGGTATAAGAGTTTGGGCAAGGTGTCCATTTTAAGGGTGTTGATCCTCCCAAACCACGGCAAGGGGGATCCACCCCATTCCTCTAAGTCTTTCCGTATGCGGGAGAGGAATTCAGTGGAAATCGGTTGGTCAGATTAGAGGGGATAATAACTCCTAGTTATGAAATTCCTTTTGTTTGCCATTGAAAGGAGAAGTTTGATTTCAGTAAGGATAATGTAGAGGCAGGGAAGGATATATTGAGAGCTGCTGTTTTGGCTATATTAAGTTTAAAGTTGCTAAAGGAGCCAAACCGGCGAAATTCCATAAAGAGCGATGGTAGTGAGATATGTGGATTTTGAATAAAAGCTAAAAGGTCGTCAGCATATAGGTATAGCTTGTGGTGGGAGGAAGGCGTTTGAATGCCATGGATAGAGGCGTTTTTGGCGTATGGCACATGCTAGGTGTTCGATAATGATAACAAACAGAAGGGGGGAGAGAGGGCAGCCTTGTCGTGTACCATTCGAGATGTCAAATGGTTCTGATGTAGTACCGTTCACTAGTACAGTGGTGGAGGGTTGGGAGTACAAAGACATTACTTTAGCGATAAAGGTCATTCCTAGGCCAAGTTGTTTAAGGGAGAGTCGTAGGAATCTCCAGTTAACCCTATCAAACGCCTTCTCGGCATGGAAGGATAGGGGGCAGGCTTTCAGGTCTTTGCGCTGTATAAAAGAGATGAGGTGAATTGTTTTAGTGGTATTGTCCCTTGCCTCTCGGCCGGGGACAAACCCTACCTGGTCATTATGTATCACTCCCGGGAGAAGGGGGGACAAGCGGGTGGCCAATACCTTTGCGAACAATTTAAGATCTATGTTGAGCAAGGATATGGGCCGATAGCTAGTACATTGGGATGGGTCTTACCCCAGTTTTGGTATAATGGAGATGTTGGCAGACAGAAGTCCTTTAGAGGGTAAGTTGAAGTCATCAATAGAGTTAAAATCTTTTGTTAGGAGAGGCACTAGTTGGGGGGCAAAAGCTTTGTAGAACTGGGGGGTGTACCCATCTGGTCCAGGACATTTGCCTGTTTTCAGGTCTTTTATGGCTTATAAAAATTCGGATGCGGCTAAAGGCTTATCAAGCTCTAGGGCGTCTGACATATCAATGGTGGGTAACGCTGTCTCTGTAATGTAGTCTCGCATGTCATCACCAGTGGTGATGTTCTGGGTATCTGGGACTTTGTGCGAAAGGTTGTAAAGTTGCGAGTAGGGATGAGCCGAACACCCCCCGGTTCGGTTCGCACCAGAACCTGCGAACGGACCGAAAATTCGCACAAACGTTAGAACCCCATTGACGTCTATGGGACTCGAACGTTCGAAATCAAAAGTGCTCATTTTAAAGGCTAATTTGCATGGTATTGTCCTAAAAAGGGTTTGGGGACCCAGGTCCTGCCCCAGGGGACATGTATCAATGCAAAAAAAACTTTTAAAAACTGCCGTTTTTTCGGGAGCAGTAATTTTAATGATGCTTAAAGTAAAAAAAAAAAGTGAAATATTCCTTTAAATATCGTACCTGGGGGGTGTCTATAGTATGCCTGTAAAGTGGCGCATGTTTCCCGTGTTTAGAACAGTCCCTGCACAAAATGTCATTTTTAAAGGAAAAAATCTCATTTAAAACTGCTTGCGGGTTTAATGTAATGTCGGGTCCTGGCAATATGGATGAAAATCAGTGAGACGAAGGAGCACAGGTGCGAAGCTGCTGAGCAGTCATGAATGCTTAGAGCTCCGCTGTCACCGGGACGAAAAGGCCTTCTATCGACAAGTCACGGTCGAATACCGCATTAATACGGTAAGCCACTTATTACTGAGACTACGGGGCACAACTACATATAATGTTTAGCGGGAAAAAGACAAAACTTAAACAGCCAGCAGGCAAAGAAAAGCTGACAAGAAACGCTCCTAATATGACAGCAGCACAATCTTCCCGCTCTGCATTACCTCAGAGACAGTCACAAAGGGGGAACTCTGCCTATTCTTCCTCACAACTTGCTGACTCTGACCTTGATTATGGATTAACACCAATATCTCTACAGAATATTCCTAATAACTCGGATATTCTTAGTCAGTTTGAACGTGTTTTACAAAAAGCCCTCCAAAATACCTCAGACACAATAACAGAAAAACTGACAAGGGAAATTCGTGAGGTAGGGCGCCGCACATCTATCTTAGAACACAAAATGGAGGATATAAATGATATCACTAATACTCATACTGACGAGCTAGAAGCCTTGAAAGAAGAAAATTTTACTCTACACACACGTCTGGAAGATTTCAAAAACAGAGCGAGGAGATCCAACCTGCGACTGCGCGGTATACCTGAAACTATAATAGATCTTCAATCAACCATTACAGCGCTTTTTCAGGAGTTAGCCCCATCAATCCCCATTGAACGATTGGAGATGGACAGAATTCATAGAACTTTGGCCCCTAAAAAAGAAGATGGTCCCCCCAGGGACATTGTAATAAAATTACACTATTTTAGAACAAAGGAACAACTGATGGAAGCGGCACGTAATAAAGATACATTAACCTTTCAAGGCCATCGCTACCAAGTATTCCATGATCTCTCGCAGCAAACTCTCTACAGAAGAAAAGAGATGAAACCTCACCTACAAATACTCCAATACCACCACATCCCCTATCGTTGGAGTTTTCCATTTGCCCTGCGATTCACCTATAAAGGTACAACATATACCTGCAAGAAATTGGACGACCTACTGACTGCGATCCAGGAGCTTCGTTTGTCAATTCCAGATAATTCGACTGAAGGCTCCAAATGCAGAGCATCATCAAACTCACCCAAGGCTCACCAAGACAACCAAACTCAACTCACTCCAGTACCAGTAAAAGGAGTCGTTTTGCATCACCACCTCCTAATTCCAAAGATCAAATGGACTGAAAGCCATTACGATTCTTTTATTTCATTGAAACCTTTTACCTAGTGTTACTATTATAACGGTAACCAATTTCAGGTAGATTCAGAGTAGGGATCGAATAATCCTTCCTCTGTCTTTACCTTTATCCTTATAATTTCATTTAAGCAGAAGTTAATCAATCCTTTGTAAAATAATAATTGTTACCAAACTTTATTACTCCAATATCATTTTTTAGGTTTAGTTTAGTAAATGCAATGCCCTTTTTATAAGTGCATGATGTAATGCAAAGTTATAGAAACATATCTCTATTACATTATCCTAATAATAGCTATTATATTATTAGTGACTTGTATTATTTTGTTATTGCTTGTATAGCCTTTGAGGAGGCTGCCTTTGTCCCGGAGACAATCCACTGCGCCTCTCAATAGATCCTCGAGTAGCCGGACTTACTGACCGAACTCTCTTTGGACCATTTGTACCCACCGGTTGGTGATATTTCACCACCCCTTGGATACTAGCTCCATATAGGAGCTATTTTCCTCTTTATTTAAAAACAACTTCTCATCTACTGCTCTAAAACAGGAATTTTACTTATTCTACTTGTCCTATTCATCCCCCTTTATTCTTTTTACCCATCCTTTCCTGCCCCCCCCCCCTTTTTTTTTTTTTTTTAATTTTAATTGTGTTTTGTTTTTTCTCGCCCCTCCAGAGTATAACCTTCTTGGATATTATCACATTAAGAATTTATTATAATCCCTAATACCTTTTATTCAAAAATGTCTTTAAATGTACTAACACTTAATGTCCAGGGTCTCAACTCCCCACCAAAACGAACAAAAGCCTTTCATTCCTTTTCTTCACTTTCTGCACATGTAATATGTCTGCAGGAAACACACTTCTCTACACAGTCTTCCCCTAAATTTATAAGTCGCCAATACCCACAAGTCTATATGGCCTCGGCCACTACAAAACAAAGAGGAGTGCTGATTGCATTTCATAACACAACCCCCTTCACTTTACATAGAGAAATAAAAGATCCTGAGGGTCGCTATATAATCCTTACAGGTCTCCTGTTAGATAATGAAATAACTATAGTTTCTTACTATGCTCCCAACAGAAATCCTCTTTCGTTCCTCTCACACTTGTTCTCAGTAGTTGAATCTCATAAAAAAGGTACCCTCATGATGTGTGGAGACTCAAATCAAGTTTTATACCCAATTTTAGACAAATCCCCTACACCACTACAACCTCAACGCCTTAATTTCAGACAACTCCTTGAACAACATTCTCTTATTGACTCTTGGCGTGAACAAAACACTAGAAGAAAACAATACACTTACTATTCCCATCCCCACAAAACATTTTCTCGTATAGACCACCAATTCGTCCACATTGGCACGTTACCACAAATACATAATTCCTTAATCATCCCATGCGCATGGTCAGACCACAATGCGGTCATGACGTCCTTCTCATCCTTGATCTCGAGGCCTAGCCATAGATCCTGGACTATAAATGATAATTTATTAGTTGACCCAACATACCGTCTAAAAATAGAAACAGCCATACAAGATTACATCGCTAATAATTTACCAACAGATACTAATCCACTGAATCTATGGGAAGCTCTTAAACCTTCCATTAGAGGAGTCTGTATCAGCCAGTCGTCTTACCGACGTAAATTGAAACAGCAAATGCAAAACAAATTAGAGGAAGCTTATTATAAAGCCTCTGAAATTTTCCAAAATTTGCCCTCTCAAACTACAAAGCTAGACTATGATAAAGCAAAGTTGGAGCTTGATCTTTTTTTAACAGACTCAGCTATACAGATTCTTCGCAAAACTAAACATACAATATATATGAAAGCTAATAAGCCAACCACATTCTTGCCATTAACTCTACGCAGAGCAGACCACATTCCGAAACCAATTCGGCTACAAATCACCAAAAACAATTTTTCTAGTAATCCACAGAAAATTATCAATGAGTTCCGTAGGAAACTCAAAGATTTATACCAAAATACACAAACATTCGACTCAACAAAATTAGACGCACTGTTATCTTCTATTCTTCTCCCAACCCTTTCTGTTACCCAACAAGAAACTTTAGATAAGCAGATCACTAATATGGAAGTCATATCAGCAATAAAATCCCTAAAATTGCATAAACGCCCAGGCCCTGATGGATACTCAGCCACATTTTATAAACACTTTACTACACTACTAGCCCCACTTATGACAAACGCATTTAATTCTCTATTAGAAGGCTGTGCCTTTAACGCGGAATCCCTACTAGCTTCAATATCCATGATTCCAAAACCGCATGCAGATGACACGTCATGGTCCAATTACAGACCAATCTCAATCCTTAATATAGACATAAAAATATTAGCAAAGATTCTATCTAATAGACTTAATCCAATTATTGGCACATTAATTCATAAAGACCAAACGGGTTTCATACCTTTCAGACAAGCAGGTGATAACATACGGCGTGCTACCCTACTGGCTCATATAGCCAGGTCTTGCAAAATCCCTGCCTGTTTCCTCTCTATCGATATACAAAAGGCGTTTGACACTCTGTCATGGTCTTATCTTAAAGCCATTCTTCATAAATGGGGATTTGGTGAGCGGTTCCAGGGATGGATTTCCTCTCTTTATCATAATCCAAAAGCGTATATAACCTATTCAGGTTACCGCTCAGACCCCTTTAATATTGAAAGAGGAACCAGGCAGGGATGTCCATTATCCCCTCTTCTATTCTCCTTGGCTATTGAGCCCCTAGCTCAACTTATTAGATCCAATATAAATATAAAAGGACTTGAATTAGGTGGTCACCAACATAAGTTATGTTTATTTGCCGATGACGTCTTAATATTTCTTACTTCGCCCCTACTATCAGCTCCAAACCTCATTGAAATTCTTACAAAATTCGGTAAAATATCTGGTCTTAAGATAAATCAGCAAAAATCAAAAGCCCTAAATATATCGTTATCACCTGATTTACAGAAACAGTTACAAGACTCCCTTCCATTTACATGGTCAACAACACATTTACCATATTTAGGGATCTCACTAACGGCTAATCCAGCTGACCTATACTCTGCAAATTATCCTCCCATGCTAACTCAATTATCAACCTTACTGAGAAAATGGTCTTCTTTACCGTTAGCATGGATGGGTAGAATCACAGTAGTAAAAATGTCCATATTGCCTAAAATCCTATACCTGTTCCGTGTACTTCCTATAAACGTTCCGGCTTATTTTTTCCGAATACTACAACGCAAATCAGCCCAATTTATTTGGGGCAAACTTAAACCACGATTACCACAAAATACACTACATATGGCCCGAACCTGTGGAGGTTTGGGTGTTCCAAATTTCTCAAAATACTATTATGCTTCTCAATTAGCACAAATTATTAAATACCATGCCACTAAAGAAATCCCTCTTTGGGTAACTATAGAATCGGTGGAATGTGATCCACTTTCTATATCAAATCTGTTATGGCTTTCACCACCCCAACGACGTTCAATAACAAATCTAGTCACAAAACATAGCCTCTCAATATGGGATAGACTTAAATTCCGTTTTGGTCTCCAATCTCCACTAAACCCTCTCCTCTCCTTTCTAAACAACCCCTCCTTCTACCCAGCTTGGACTTTACCTTCCTCCTTTAAAGCTTGGATAAATGTGGGTCTTACACGAGTTCATCACTTCTACGACTCTGATAAACTTATTTCATTTCCTACAATAAGCAAGACACACAACATACCCAGTAATGAAACGTTTCGATTTTTACAAATTAAAAACTTTTTATCCCAAAACATCCCCACAAACTTGACAACTCCAGAATATACTTCATTTGAACGATCATGTATGTCAGATCCACACAGACGAGGACTTATCTCTGACATATATGCTCAACTACTTTCCCAAACAAATTCCTCTCCCCCGTCTTATACTACCAAATGGGAAGCTGATTTAAACCTTCCTCCAGACTCACTGGATTGGTCACAAATCTGGCAATCTACAAAATCAGACACACCCAACATAGTTGCCCTAGAAACAAATTATGAAGTTCTTACCAGGTGGTATTTAGTGCCAGCACGTATATCAAAATACCTTCCCCAATACCCCCCTCACTGTTTTCGCGGATGCAGCGACATTGGTACACATCTGCATATTTGGTGGACTTGTCCAATAGTCCAAACATATTGGTCAAAAATATTTCAAATTCTCTCTACAATGTTTGAAACCACATTACAACCGGATCCATTGGTAGCCCTCCTAAATAATAAGCCACGAAACATAACTCAACGTCAATTTAAACTTTTACTATATGTCACAACAGCTGCAAAACAATCGATAGCAAAAGCCTGGAAAACCAATAAGCTTTGTGACATATCTGTAAAACAACGTGTAACTCAAGCTATGATCCATGCTAAAATGGAGGCAATCATACTTGATAAACTGGACAAATTTGAATCTCTTTGGCTTCCATGGATAACACACATACTACCACCGGATTTGAACTATTCACTTCTTTTACCACCTTCACGGTCTATATTATTACATGTTCCCATAAATATTTAACACTCGCTTCTCTCTGGAGACCCTAAATTCCCTCCATAACCATTTCAGATCCCACCACATATTCCCACTTATTAAATTTTATTTTTAGTGATGTATAATAATAAAATATGTCTTTATCTATTTCTATTAAATTATTATTTGGTTAGGCAAACTATGTCTTTTTCGGATGCAAACTATCTATACCTTTGATGGGGATGCTTTGAAGGGACACCCATACACCCGGGATATGCCGGGCCAAATAGCCGGACCTTGGCCCTGGTTGTTTGGGTGTCTCTCTAGGTCATCTCATTAATACCCAATTTATCTAATTTAGTTGCATTTTATGTCTCACTATTGTGACATATTGTATTTTTTTTTTATATATATTTATCTACTTACTTATTTATTTATTTTTCCAATTACAAAAGCTCTATTAATTATTATAACCATATAATTCAGATATGTACACTGGATAATAGATTTTCTTACTGATTTCTACAAGATAACTTAAGTATTATTATTCTAAGTTATTATTGAGAAGTTCCTTTTCCTCATATTTTGTAACCTTACATAAATTTAAAACCAGTACTGTAAAATTGTATTGTTGTATTCTCAATAAATTATTTGAAAAGGAAAATCAGTGAGACAAATGGCATGGGTACCCCCCAGTCCATTACCAGGCCCTTTGGGTCTTGTATGGATATTAAGGGGAGCCCCGCACCCAAATTAAAATAAGGAAAGGTGTGGGGCCACCAGGCCCTATATACTCTGAACAGCAGTATACAGGCGGTGCAAACAAGACAGGGACTGTAGGTTTGTTAAGTAGAATCTGTTTGTAATTTTGAACAGGTACATTTTTAATGTGTTTAGCTCCAGCCAAAAAATCTTTTTTAAGCTTTTTGGAAAACATAGGGAAGGGTTATCACCCCTGTGACATTTGTTTTGCTGTCTGTCCTCCTCTTCAGAAGATTTCACCTCACTTTTTGTCCCAATGACAAATGTTTTTTGAAAATTTGGGTTTTATTGTGGAACAAGGATTGGAAAGCATCAGTGGAAAGGAGAAATGTTTTTCCCATATTTAACTCTTATAGGAGAGAATTTCCCTTCCTAGGGGTAGATTTCATCTCACTTCCTGTTGTCTCCTTCCGTTTGCAAGTAGGAGTCGTTTGTAAGTTAGATGTTTGAAAGTATATACTCAGCAGAAATTTGGGCCTTATGTGTTGTTGTGGCCACAACACTGTAAGCCCTCACAGGGCCCTGCTGTGAAATATTAGATCAAGAATTGTAATTACATGCCCCTGTTGAACAAGGGCAGAAAAATTGGGCCTTTGGTGGTGGTGGTGCTGGTGCCACAACACTGTAAGTCTTCACTCGCTCTTGGTGGGCGCAGAAATGGGCCCTGCTGTGAAATATTAGATCAAGAATTGTAATTACATGCCCCTGTTGAACAAGGGCAGAAAAATTGGGCCTTTGGTGGTGGTGGTGGTGCTGGTGCCACAACACTGTAAGTCCTCACAGACACTCTAGTTGGAACGCAGGAACGAGCCCTGCTGCAAAGTATTGCATCAAAAATTGTAATTACACGCCCCTGTTAAACAGGGGCTGAAAAATTGGGCCTTAGGCACTGGTGCTGGTGCCACAACACTGCAACCCCTCACAGATACTCTAGTTGTAACGCAGAAACGAGCCCTGCTGCAAAGTATTGCATCAAAAAGTGTAATTACACGCCCCTGTTAAACAGGGGCTGAAAAATTGGGCCTTAGGCACTGGTGCTGGTGCCACAACACTGCAACCCCTCACAGATACTCTAGTTGGAACGCAGAAACGAGCCCTGCTGCAAAGTATTGCATCAAAAATTGTAATTACACGCTCCTGTTAAACAGGGGCTGAAAAATTGGGCCTTAGGCACTGGTGGTGGCGCCCAGAACCAAAAATGTTCTACAAGCTATCAGCATGATCATTGAGGAGGAAGAGAATAATTACTCAGGGATAGTCACTCAGCATCAGCATAGGCAGTCTTTGAAGGGATCTGAGATTTCAAAAAAAATTATTCGGTTACATCAGCATCAGGTGCTTGGTAGCTGGTGGTGATCCAAGACTGATTCATTTTTATGAAGGTCAGTCGATCGACCGAGTCGGTGGACAGACGCACCCTGTGATCAGTTACAAAGCCTCCAGCAGCACTGAATGTGCATTCCGAAAGAACGCTGGATGCAGGACAGGCCAGTAGCTCAATTGCATACTGTTCAAGCTCTGGCCAGTGATCCATCCTTAAGACCCAGTAACCCAGAGGATTTTCGGTGGGAAAAGTGTCCCAGATCTTGCCCCTAGGTATTCCTGCACCATGTAAAACAGACGCTGGCGATGGTTGCTGGAACCGATCATACCTTGGGGCTGCGGACCAAAAAATTGTCTGAACGCATCGGTCAGACGGCCACCTTCTCCACCGCTCCTTCTTTGACTGACCGAAGCCTCAGCAACACGTTGTCCAGAAACAGGAGTTTGTAACCTTCCAGTCTCTGGGAACGCGTTGCACAGACCTTTCTGCAAGGCCTCCCGAAGATGTTTCGGAAGGGTTTGGGACTGTCCATCCCGTGGGACTTTAAATGAAACCATGACCAGATGAGGTCATGCGTTTCCATCCCTTTACTAGTCTAAGAAAAAAGCAACAAAAGTGGGACTTTAAATGAAAAGCGTGAAATGTCCAAAAAACAAAACCGATGGACTACTGGGAAAATTTTATTGAATTCATGAAAGTAGAACATGCATATAAAATTATATATCAATCACAAATAGAGAGAAATATCAGCAATAATGGCAGCAAATATACATGATTCAATGAATAAAACAATTCTCCATGGTACATCAGTAGGATATTAATACACAACCATATAGTAAGAAATATTGCCTGCAAAATAAGCCTCCAAAAACCTCAAAAAATTAGGAATGGTATGACGCTGGTGAAAAACGCAACAATGAAAGCTCTACACGTTTCGTGGCTTCTTGTGCCACTCGTCAGGAGCAAGCGCGTATCTTGATCTAAAATAAAGGATATAAAAATGAACTAGTAATTATAAAAATGAAACGGAGGTGGGGTAATTAAAAAACCCCCACACAGAGTGCATGCTTACATATTGTGGTTCGTGAGATGGTGGTGGAGGCCATACATCGCTCGGCAATCGGAGACACCACCCCCCCGGGAGCTGAGGTGGACGGACCAATGGGGACAGCCCCACAGGGCACCATCCAAGGCAGGCCAGGACCCCCGAGGCAAACCTGGAGTGGGAAGTACAGATGAGAGATCAAATTAGCAACCCAACCGTGGAGGTGAACAGCTGAGTGTGAATGGAGAGTGCAGGGGTGAAATGGAAGAAAAATGAGTGACCATGTGGAGGACAAGGAAAGAAGGCTGGATGGAAGCATCCAAGCAAAACCGCCAAAAGAAAACCCGACACCACAGAGCAAGAATGCAAGAGAAAGAGGAAAGAGCCAGAGAGTAAAGCATGGATGGAGATACCTGGTGTGCAGGGTGAGGCATCATGGAGGAAGAGAGACGGTGTGTGTTGCCAAACAGACATGACACCCAGTGGAGTGGGCAGCCTCGAGAGCCAAACCCGCCGAGGCTGCGCCCATATGAGCGCCACCACCGGAAACGCCCACCAACGTCACGCCGCACACACATGGGAGGGGCGTACGGCATCACCAATCGGGCACCGGCGCCCGGCCAGCCGACGCCCACGCCCCTTCCCAGTAGTGTGCGTGAAGGAGACCATCCAATCGAGCGTGTCGGCATCCAGAGGGGTGCGCATGCTCGATGGGGAGTGCGTGACGCTGACGCGCAGTGGCGGCGGATCCACCCCTCCCTACGGGGAAAAGGGGGAGGGGCTGACAGGCGCGTCACAGCTCCCGGAAGGGGGGAAAAAACCAAAAGAACAAGCGCCGTATTGAGGCCAAGGGGGCCACCACTAAAACAAACGAACCCTCTATAAAGCTGGTGTCAAGATCTACATCATAAATAATTATCCAAAAATAGTTCAAAAATAATGATAGTAAAAATATATAATCGAGCAATTGAAAAAAGAGGCGAATGAAATTTTAAATAAATCACAATGAATGTGATAGGATTGAAAAATGGAACGATTTCACGCTTATCCATCCCTGTACATTTATGTTAGAGAAGGGTTTGGGACTGTCCATCCCGTGGGACTTTAAATGAAACCATGACCGGATGAGGTCATGCGTTTCCATCCCTTTACTAGTCTAAGAAAAAAGCAACAAAAGTGGGACTTTAAATGAAAAGCGTGAAATGTCCAAAAAACAAAACCGATGGACTACTGGGAAAATTTTATTGAATTCATGAAAGTAGAACATGCATATAAAATTATATATCAATCACAAATAGAGAGAAATATCAGCAATAATGGCAGCAAATATACATGATTCAATGAATAAAACAATTCTCCATGGTACATCAGTAGGATATTAATACACAACCATATAGTAAGAAATATTGCCTGCAAAATAAGCCTCCAAAAAACTCAAAAAATTTCGAATGGTATGACGCTGGTGAAAAACGCGACAATGAAAGCTCTACGCGTTTTGTGGCTTCTTGTGCCACTCGTCAGGAGCAAGCGCGTATCTTGATCTAAAATAAAGGATATAAAAATGAACTAGTAATTATAAACATGAAACGGAGGTGGGGTAATTAAAAAACCCCCACACAGAGTGCATGCTTACATATTGTGGTTCGTGAGATGGTGGCGGAGGCCATACATCGCTCGGCAATCGGAGACACCACCCCCCCGGGAGCTGAGGTGGACGGACCAATGGGGACAGCCCCACAGGGCACCATCCAAGGCAGGCCAGGACCCCCGAGGCAAACCTGGAGTGGGAAGTACAGATGAGAGATCAAATTAGCAACCCAACCGTGGAGGTGAACAGCTGAGTGTGAATGGAGAGTGCAGGGGTGAAATGGAAGAAAGATGAGTGACCATGTGGAGGACAAGGAAAGAAGGCTGGATGGAAGCATCCAAGCAAAACCGCCAAAAGAAAACCCGACACCACAGAGCATGAATGCAAGAGAATGTTTTTTGGACATTTCACGCTTTTCATTTAAAGTTCCACTTTTGTTGCTTTTTTCCCGAAGATGTTTCATCCTCTGCTCCCTCTGCGATGGCAAGATAAGGTCCGCAACCTTACCCTTGTAACATGGATCAAGGAGGGTTGCCAGCCAGTATTGGTCCTTCTCCTTGATACCATGAATACGAGGATCCTTATGCAGGCTTTGCAGGATCAGGGAGGCCATGCAGCGTAGGTTTGCTGAGGCATTTGGTCCGGAGTCCTCTGGGTCACTAAGGACGACATGGTCCGCAGCCACCTCCTCCCAGCCACGTACAAGTCCATGTGTTTCTTGGGACTGATCCCTTAAAAACTGCTGCTGATGCTGAGTGCCAGGCTCCACCTCCATACTGACACAATCTTCCTCCTCCTCCTCCTCTTCCTGTGTGATCGGCGGGCACGCAGGAACACTGTCTGAATAAAGGGGGCCTTGAGAGCTAAGGAAGTCCTCCTCTTCCTGCCTCTGTTCTGCCTCAAGTGCCCTGTCCATTATTCCACGCAGCGTGTGCTCCAACAGGTGGACAAGGGGGACAGTGTCCCTGATGCATGCACTGTCACTGCTCACCATCCTCGTGGCCTCCTCAAATGGTGACAGGACAGTGCATGCATCCCTGATCATGGCCCACTGGCGTGGGGAAAAAAAACAAGCTCCCCTGACCCTGTCCTGGTGCCATAGTCGCACAGGTACTCATTGATGGCCCTCTGCTGCGTGTGCAGCCGCTGCAGCATGGCCAACGTTGAGCTCCACCTGGTGGGCATGTCACAGATTAGGCGGTTCTTGGGCAGGTTAAACTCCTTTTGGAGGTCCGCCAGCCGAGCACTGGCATTATATGACCGGCGGAAATGCACACAGACTTTCCTGGCCTGCCTCAGGACATCCTGTAAGCCCGGGTACCTGCCCAAGAACCGCTGCACCACCAAGTTAAGGACGTGAGCCAAACAGGGCACATGGGTCATTTGTCCCTGTCGAAGGGCAGAGAGGAGGTTGGTGCCATTGTCGCAAACCACCATTCCTGCCTTAAGCTGGCGTGGCGTCAACCACCTCTGAACCTGCCCCTGCAGAGCTGACAGAACCTCTGCCCCAGTGTGGCTCCTGTCCCCCAAGCACACCAGCTCAAGCACCGCATGGCATCTTTTGGCCTGCGTACTTGCGTAGCCCCTTGAACGGCTATGGAGCACCGCTGGTTACGAGGACAAAGCACAGGAAGATGCCATGGAGGAAGAAGAAGAGGAGGGGGTGGAGGAGAGAGGTGTGTCACAATCATTAATAGTGGCATTTTGGAGGCGTGGTGGCGGAACAACCTCCAACACTACTGCACCTTGTCCTGCATCCTTCCCAGCTTCCAGCAGAGTCACCCAATGCACCGTGAAACTTAGGTAACGTCCCTGTCCATGCCTGCTGGACCATGAGTCAGCGGTAATATGCACCTTACCGCTGACCGCCCTGTCCAGCGAGGCATGGACATTGCCTTCCACATGCCGGTAGAGAGCCGGAATGGCCTTCCGTGAGAAAAAGTGGCGTTTGGGTACCTGCCACTGAGGAACCGCACATTCCACAAACTCACGGAAGGGGTCAGAGTCTACCAACTGAAAAGGCAGCAGTTGAAGTGCTAGCAATTTTTCCAAGCTAGCATTCAACCGCTGGGCATGTGGATGGCTGGGAGCAAACTTCTTTCGGCGGTGCAGCAGCTGGGACAGGGAAATTTGCCTGGTACAATCTGACGTCGGTGTACCAAAAGCAGATTGCCCACAAGTACTTGGCTGTGACACACCTAATTCTACACCTTCATTCCTCTCAGTGCAGGTCTCAGAGAGGACTGAAGGTATAGTGGGGTTGGAGATCTCAGCTTATGAGAAGCAAGGAGAGGTCCTCTTTGTTCTTTGGTGTGGGTCTTTTAGGTACGCTTGCCAACAAACTGCATGGCAGGTCAACATATGTCTGGTCAAGCATGTGGTACCCAAGCGGGAGATGTTTTGGCCATGCGAGATACGCTTGAGACATATGTTGCAAATAGCAGCGGTGCGATCTGATGCACTCGTCTCAAAAAAGGCCCACACCAAAGAACTTTTTGAATAACGCGCAGAGACTGCAGCGCCCTGCACATGTGGAGCTTTGGGGTGTTGTCAGGCTAGAGCATATAACAGGTAACAGTTCAGGTGTTCTGATTATGCAAAGAGTTCAAGGAACAAGAGCACATACCATGAGCAGAGCAGGTCAGCTGGGACTTGTAGTTCACCGCTGTAGTTGTAGGTCGATGTTTGCTGGACCTTGTAGTTCACCACTGCAGATGAGGATAGATGGTGTCTGGTGTTGTAGTTCACCGCTGCAGGTGAGGATAGATGTCTGGTCCTTGTAGTTCACCGCTGCAGATGAAGTTACTGGTGGAATCAGGCAAACGTAGTCTAGGCAAGCTGGGTCATACACAGGAAGATCAGAGTCCAAACGGTACCGAATCAGAAGCAAGCAAACAGGGTCAAACGAGCCGGGTCATACACGAAATACACAGAGCAGATATCAAACTGGATCAAACACAAGGTAACTCTAACACGAGCAATGATTGAATGCTGTTGCAAGTTATTTAAAGGTCAGCTGGCCAATCATTGTTGTTTCCCAGGTAAAGGCTGTGTCAGGTGAGTGTGCTGGGTCCTAAAGGGATCCTAGTACTGACAGTACCCCCCCTTCCTCGAGGGGTTGCTCCTGCACCCCCAGGCTTACTTGGATAACGAAGATGGAACTTCTTCTTAAGTCGGTCAGTATGAAGATCACGAGCTGGGACCCAAGATCGATCCTCTGGGCCGAAACCTTTCCAATGAACGAGATATTGTAAGGAATTGCGCACTCGTCTGGAATCAAGAATAAATGCCACTTCATATTCCTGACTGTCCAACACATCCACAGGTTCTGGTTCATTTACTTGGAGGCTGGAATGAACAGGTTTCAACAATGAAACATGAAAGACATTTGGAATGCGCATGGATGGGGGGAGTTTTAATCTATAGGATACAGGATTAACAATCTCCGAAATTTCATAGGGCCCGATGAATTTTGGGCCAAGTTTTTTAGATGGAACATGCAGGGACAGATTCCTAGATGATAGCCACACTTTGTCACCAACTTTATATCCTGGTGCCTTTGAGCGCCTCTTGTCCGCCATTTTCTTAAAAGCCTGCACAGAGCGAGAAATAGCATGATTGACATCGGACCAGATTTTGGAGAAATTTTCAATTGTAGTGTTGGCATCTGGCACATCAGAGGGTGGAAGATCAAAGGAGCACACACGAGGATGCAACCCGTAAACACAGAAGAAGGGAGAGGTCCCTGTAGATGTGCTGGCACAATTATTAAAGGCAAATTCTGCCCATGGCAGGACGTTGACCCACTCCACCTCATCATTGGCCATCAGACAACGTACCATCTTCTCTAGAGTCTGATTAGTCCTTTCTGTTTGGCCGTTTGTCTCAGGATGATATGCTGAAGAATATGATAACTTAATCCCCATCTGAGAGCAAAGGGCCTTCCAAAACTGGGCTATAAACTGAGAGCCACGGTCTGAGACAATGTTGATTGGTGCCCCATGGAGCCTGAAAACATGTTTAATGAATAAAGATGCCAGTTCTTTAGCAGATGGGAGTTTCGGAAGCGGAACAAAGTGGGCCATTTTACTGAACCTGTCTACCACCACCCAGATCGTGGAACATCCCTGGGACGGAGGCAAGTCAGTGATAAAGTCCATAGATAAATGGGTCCAGGGACAGGTGGGTATTGGTAGAGGACGTAGGAGACCGGGCGGCTTAGAGGTACTGCTCTTGCTTCTGGCACAAACTTCACAGGCCTGGACGAAGGCTAACACATCCTGCCTGATCGATGGCCACCAGAGGTTGCGAGAGATAATTTCAAAAGTTTGTCTAAACCCCGGATGTGCTGCAGGTTTTGATGCATGTACCTGTTGCAATACCTGCAAACGAAGAGCCAGGGGCACAAAAAGCATACCAGAGGGAGTGGAGGGAGGGGCTTCAGCCTGTGCAGGTAACAAGGCCTCAGAGATGTCCGTCTGGGTGAAAGCCAAAATCCTATCCTCAGAGATAATGGGTTGTGGAGGAAGCGGAGGAGGAGACTCTGAAAGAAAGCTGCGAGACAAGGCGTCAGCCTTAATGTTTCTTGGTCCTGGTAAATATGAAATTGTGAAGTCAAATCTGGAGAAGAACAATGACCACCTGGCTTGACGTGAGTTCAGTCTTTTAGCAGAACGGATGTATTCAAGATTTTTGTGGTCAGTCAGAACTATGAATGGATAGCGAGCTCCCTCCAGCCAATGTCTCCATTCCTCCAAAGCGATCTTTATGGCTAGAAGTTCTCTGTTGCCTATATCATAATTGCGCTCTGCTGGGGAATATTTCCGGGACAAGAAGGCACAGGGGTGGATGGCAGCATTTACAGGATTCTTTTGTGACAAAAGCGCCCCCACCCCTACTTCAGATGCATCTACCTCCACAATAAAAGGTAGCTCAGGAACAGGATGACGTAGGATTGGTGCAGAGGTAAAGGCTTTCTTTAACTGAGTGAAGGCTGCCTGGGCTTCAGTAGTCCATTTAAAGGTAGTCGGAGTCTTCCTGGTGAGAGAGGTGATGGGATGTGCAATGGTGGCAAAGTTCTTAATGAATTTTCGATAGAAATTTGCAAAGCCCAGGAAGCGCTGAACTGCCTTTAGGTCTGAAGGTGGTGCTCAGTCTAAAATGGCTTGAATCTTGGCTGGATCCATGGTGAGGCCTGTGTCAGAAATTAGGTAGCCTAGGAAAGGTACTTGTTTAACATGGAAAGAACATTTCTCAGGCTTTACAAAAAGGGAGTGAGTCTTTAATCGGGCCAATACTGAGCAGACATGTTTCTGATGTGTTTCAAGATTGGGAGAATATATCAAAATGTCGTCTAAATATACAAGCATGAAGCGACCCAACATGTCACGGAAAATGTCATTCATAAAGTTCTGAAAGACAGCTGGTGCATTTCTGAGACCGAAAGGCATGACAAGACATTCGTAATGACCATCCTTGGTGTTAAAGGCTGTCTTCCACTCGTCACCTGCACGTATGCGCACCAGATTATAGGCTCCCCTTAAGTCCAGTTTGGAGAAGATTTTGGCTCCCTGGATTTGAGAGAACAATTCTGTGATGAGAGGAAGAGGATACCGATTGGGAACAGTTATCTTATTTAGACCTCTGTAATCAACACAAAGTCTCAGTCCCCCATCCTTCTTTGGGACAAAGAAGCATCCTGCTCCTGCGGGAGAAGTGGAGGGACGGATGAAACCCTTAGCTAGGTTTTCCTGGATGTATTCTTGCAAAGCAAGATTCTCTGGCTCAGATAGTGGAAAGACTCTCCCTCGAGGAGGTGTAGTGTCAGGCAAGAGGTCAATAGGACAATCATAACTGCGATGAGGTGGTAAAGTGTCAGCAATCCCTTTAGAAAACACATCCCAAAAGTCCTTATAACAAAGTGGAATCTGTTCCATTCCCACTTGACAGGTAGCCAGTCGAACAGGATGCTGGATGCAGTTCTGCTTACACTGATCGGACCAAGTCAGAATATTTCCTGTTCGCCAGTCAATTACAGGATTGTGCTTCTGAAGCCAAGGAAGGCCTAGGATCAAAGGAGTGGATGGAGAGTCAATGACAAGACATGAAATCTTCTCCCAATGCAAAGCCCCCAATTGTAACTGGAAAGGATTGGTGGCTTGGAGCACTAGATCTTGTGAGAGAGGCCGATTATCCACGGAAATCAGGCGGACTGGGCAATCTAGAGCATGAGTTTCCAAGGACAAAGAGGTAATCAGAGTCTTATCAATAAAATTCTCAGCGGCTCCAGAATCTACCAAGGCCAGCAGTTCATGAGCCCCTGTCCCACAGTGAATGACAGCGGGTAAAAGAATACGCTTGTCCCCCTGGGGAGATGAGAGCAGACCTAAGGTAACCTCCCCGCAATTACCTAGGTCCTGGAGTTTCCCGGACGTGTAGGGCACGAACGGAGCATATGACCCTTGAGGCCACAATACAAGCAGAGTCCCATGTTACGCCGGCGTGTGTGTTCCTGGGCAGATAACCGGGTGGAGCCTAACTGCATAGGCTCTTCCTCAGATTTGGCACTGGAGGTGGAATAGTCAGTCGGCAAGGGAGGTATATAGTTTGCCACAGCTGTAGTTTGTTCTCGTCTCCTCTCTCGCTGGCGGCGGTCATTCTAATGGCTAGACTCATAGCCTCCTCCAGTGAGGCTGGGTAGGAGAAGTTGACCAGAGCATCCTTAATTGCATCTGAAAGGCCCATTCTAAACTGGCTGCGGAGTGCTGCATCATTCCAGCCAGATTCCGGGGCCCACCTGCGAAACTCTGAGCAATACATTTCAGCTGTGGTAGTTCCTTGCTTTAAGTTACGCAGGGTTGATTCTGCAGTAGCAGCACGATCTGGATCATCATAAAGCAATCCTAGGGCTTCAAAGAAGGCATCTACTGTTAGCAAGGCTGGGTGGTTTGGTTCCAGGTTAAAGGCCCAAGCCTGGGGGTCACCCTGTAGTAGAGAAATAATGATTTGCACCCTCTGAGTTTCAGGGCCAGACGAGGATGGTCTTAACTTGAAATATAATTTGCAACTGTTTTTAAAGTTGCAAAACCCTTTACGGTCACCAGAAAACCGGTCAGGCAAAGGAATTTTTGGTTCAGATGGAGTTTTTGTAGCAGTGGTAATAGAAGGAGATTGCGCCTTGGTGAGCTCTGTGGCCATTTCCTGAACTTGATGGGATAAGCGGCAAAGTTCCTGTGCAAACAACTGAGCCTGCTCAGGATCCATGATAGGTTTCCTTTATTATGTATGGCTCGTGTTAATGTCAGGCTAGAGCATATAACAGGTAACAGTTCAGGTGTTCTGATTATGCAAAGAGTTCAAGGAACAAGAGCACATACCATGAGCAGAGCAGGTCAGCTGGGACTTGTAGTTCACCGCTGTAGTTGTAGGTCGATGTTTGCTGGACCTTGTAGTTCACCACTGCAGATGAGGATAGATGGTGTCTGGTGTTGTAGTTCACCGCTGCAGGTGAGGATAGATGTCTGGTCCTTGTAGTTCACCGCTGCAGATGAAGTTACTGGTGGAATCAGGCAAACGTAGTCTAGGCAAGCTGGGTCATACACAGGAAGATCAGAGTCCAAACGGTACCGAATCAGAAGCAAGCAAACAGGGTCAAACGAGCCGGGTCATACACGAAATACACAGAGCAGATATCAAACTGGATCAAACACAAGGTAACTCTAACACGAGCAATGATTGAATGCTGTTGCAAGTTATTTAAAGGTCAGCTGGCCAATCATTGTTGTTTCCCAGGTAAAGGCTGTGTCAGGTGAGTGTGCTGGGTCCTAAAGGGATCCTAGTACTGACAGGTGTGATGCAGTCAATGTGCTGCCCTTAGGCTGGCCCCTGGAGGGCATCCTGCCTCGTTGGTGATGTGCCACCTCCTCCTCCTCCTCTCTCCTATCAGGCACCCACGTTGAGTCAGTGACCTCATCATCCCCTCCCTCCTCATGAGGATGAGGACGGCTTGGTCATCCACTCGACCAAGTCTTCCGCATGTTGCGGCTCAACACGGCCAGCTGCCGAAAAAAAGGCCAAGCGTGTCTCACGGCCACGTGCTGATAAGGATGCACCGTCTCCACGACCAGCACTAGACACAGAGCCTGCTTGCCCTCTCTTATTGGCTTGTGACTGTCTGCCTCTCCTCCTTGGCCTTCCAGACATACTAATGGCCTGTAGCTGCACTAAGCTGGGATATAGATATATATATATATATATATATATATATATATATATATATATATATATATATATATATATATATATATATATATATATATAATGTACTGATACTGCAGCTAGTAAAATCAACTGCCTGCCTGTAGTATGAGAACACCACCAACCTTCTACAGGTAGCTTTAGCTGAACACTGTGCAGAGCTCGCAAAAAACTAACTTGTAGCTTTTTTAGCTGCCTGCGGTAGTGATAGGATCAGGAAAACACCACCAACCTTCTACAGGTAGCTTTAGCTGAACACTGTGCAGAGCTCGCAAAAAAATAACTTGTAGGTTTAGCTGAACACTGTGAGGAGGACGCACCACACTAACTTGTAGTTTTAGCTGAACACTGTGAGCAGGACGCACTGCACTAACTTGTAGCTTTAGATGAACACTGTGCAGAGGTCTCACTACACTAACTTGTAGTTTTAGCTGAACACTGTGAACAGGACGCACTGCACTAACTTGTAGGTTTAGCTGAACACTGTGAGGAGGATGCACCACACTAACTTGTAGTTTTAGCTGAACACTGTGAGCAGGATGCACTGCACTAACTTGGAGCTTTAGATGAACACTGTGCAGAGGTCTCACTACACTAACTTGTAGGTTTAGCTGAACACTGTGAGGAGGACGCACCACACTAACTTGTAGCTTTAGCTGAACACTGTGAGCAGGACGCACTGCACTAACTTGCAGCTTTAGATGAACACTGTGCAGAGGTCTCACCACACTAACTTGTAGTTTTAGCTGAACACTGTGAGCAGGACGCACCCCACTAACTTGTAGGTTTAGCTGAACACTGTGAGCAGGACGCACTGCACTAACTTGTAGTTTTAGCTGAACACTGTGAGCAGGACGCACTGCACTAACTTGTAGCTTTAGATGAACACTGTGCAGAGGTCTCACTACACTAACTTGTAGTTTTAGCTGAACACTGTGAGGAGGACGCACCACACTAACTTGTAGCTTTAGCTGAACACTGTGAGCAGGACGCACTGCACTAACTTGCAGCTTTAGATGAACACTGTGCAGAGGTCTCACCACACTAACTTGTAGTTTTAGCTGAACACTGTGAGCAGGACGCACCGCACTAACTTGTAGTTTTAGCTGAACACTGTGAACAGGATGCACCGCACTAACTTGTAGTTTTAGCTGAACACTGTGAGCAGGACGCACCCCACTAACTTGTAGTTTTAGCTGAACACTGTGAGCAGGACGCACCGCACTAACTTGTAGTTTTAGCTGAACACTGTGAGCTGGACGCACTGCACTAACTTGTAGCTTTAGATAAACACTGTGCAGAGGTCTCACTACACTAACTTCTAGTTTTAGCTGAACACTGTGAGCAGGACACACTGCACTAACTTGTAGGTTTAGCTGAACACTGTGAGGAGGACGCACCACACTAACTTGTAGTTTTAGCTGAACACTGTGAGCAGGACGCACTGCACTAACTTGCAGCTTTAGATGAACACTAGGCAGAGGTCTCACCACACTAACTTGTAGTTTTAGCTGAACATTGTAAGCAGGACGCACTGCACTAACTTGTAGCTTTAGATGAACACTGTGCAGAGGTCTCACTACACTAACTTGTAGTTTTAGCTGAACACTGTGAGCAGGACGCACTGCACTAACTTGTAGCTTTAGATGAACACTGTGCAGAGGTCTCACTACACTAACTTGTAGTTTTAGCTGAACACTGTGAGCAGGACGCACTGCACTAACTTGTAGCTTTAGATGAACACTGTGCAGAGGTCTCACTACACTAACTTGTAGTTTTAGCTGAACACTGTGAGGAGGACGCACCACACTAACTTGTAGCTTTAGCTGAACACTGTGAGCAGGACGCACTGCACTAACTTGCAGCTTTAGATGAACACTGTGCAGAGGTCTCACCACACTAACTTGTAGTTTTAGCTGAACACTGTGAGCAGGACGCACCGCACTAACTTGTAGTTTTAGCTGAACACTGTGAACAGGATGCACCGCACTAACTTGTAGTTTTAGCTGAACACTGTGAGCAGGACGCACCCCACTAACTTGTAGTTTTAGCTGAACACTGTGAGCAGGACGCACCGCACTAACTTGTAGTTTTAGCTGAACACTGTGAGCTGGACGCACTGCACTAACTTGTAGCTTTAGATAAACACTGTGCAGAGGTCTCACTACACTAACTTCTAGTTTTAGCTGAACACTGTGAGCAGGACACACTGCACTAACTTGTAGGTTTAGCTGAACACTGTGAGGAGGATGCACCACACTAACTTGTAGTTTTAGCTGAACACTGTGAGCAGGATGCACTGCACTAACTTGGAGCTTTAGATGAACACTGTGCAGAGGTCTCACTACACTAACTTGTAGGTTTAGCTGAACACTGTGAGGAGGACGCACCACACTAACTTGTAGCTTTAGCTGAACACTGTGAGCAGGACGCACTGCACTAACTTGCAGCTTTAGATGAACACTGTGCAGAGGTCTCACCACACTAACTTGTAGTTTTAGCTGAACACTGTGAGCAGGACGCACCCCACTAACTTGTAGGTTTAGCTGAACACTGTGAGCAGGACGCACTGCACTAACTTGTAGTTTTAGCTGAACACTGTGAGCAGGACGCACTGCACTAACTTGTAGCTTTAGATGAACACTGTGCAGAGGTCTCACTACACTAACTTGTAGTTTTAGCTGAACACTGTGAGGAGGACGCACCACACTAACTTGTAGCTTTAGCTGAACACTGTGAGCAGGACGCACTGCACTAACTTGCAGCTTTAGATGAACACTGTGCAGAGGTCTCACCACACTAACTTGTAGTTTTAGCTGAACACTGTGAGCAGGACGCACCGCACTAACTTGTAGTTTTAGCTGAACACTGTGAACAGGATGCACCGCACTAACTTGTAGTTTTAGCTGAACACTGTGAGCAGGACGCACCCCACTAACTTGTAGTTTTAGCTGAACACTGTGAGCAGGACGCACCGCACTAACTTGTAGTTTTAGCTGAACACTGTGAGCTGGACGCACTGCACTAACTTGTAGCTTTAGATAAACACTGTGCAGAGGTCTCACTACACTAACTTCTAGTTTTAGCTGAACACTGTGAGCAGGACACACTGCACTAACTTGTAGGTTTAGCTGAACACTGTGAGGAGGACGCACCACACTAACTTGTAGTTTTAGCTGAACACTGTGAGCAGGACGCACTGCACTAACTTGCAGCTTTAGATGAACACTAGGCAGAGGTCTCACCACACTAACTTGTAGTTTTAGCTGAACATTGTAAGCAGGACGCACTGCACTAACTTGTAGCTTTAGATGAACACTGTGCAGAGGTCTCACTACACTAACTTGTAGTTTTAGCTGAACACTGTGAGCAGGACGCACTGCACTAACTTGTAGCTTTAGATGAACACTGTGCAGAGGTCTCACTACACTAACTTGTAGGTTTAGCTGAACACTGTGAGGTGGACGCACCACACTAACTTGTAGTTTTAGCTGAACACTGTGAGCAGGACGCACTGCACTAACTTGTAGCTTTAGATGAACACTGTGCAGAGGTCTCACTACACTAACTTGTAGTTTTAGCTGAACACTGAGCAGGACGCACCGCACTAACTTGTAGTTTTAGCTGAACACTGTGAGCAGGACGCACCCCAGTGACTTGTAGTTTTAGCTGAACACTGTGAGCAGGACGCACCGCACTAACTTGTAGTTTTAGCTGAACACTGTGCAGAGGTCTCACTACACTAACTTGTAGTTTTAGATGAACACTGTGAGCAGGACGCACTGCACTAACTTGTAGCTTTAGATGAACACTGTGCAGAGGTCTCACTACACTAACTTGTAGGTTTAGCTGAACACTGTGAGGTGGACGCACCAGACTAACTTGTAGTTTTAGCTGAACACTGTGAGCAGGACGCACTGCACTAACTTGTAGCTTTAGATGAACACTGTGCAGAGGTCTCACTACACTAACTTGTAGTTTTAGCTGAACACTGTGAGCAGGACGCACCGCACTAACTTGTAGTTTTAGCTGCACACTGTGAGCAGGACGCACCCCACTAACTTGTAGTTTTAGCTGAACACTGTGAGCAGGACGCACCGCACTAACTTGTAGTTTTAGCTGAACACTGTGAGCAGGACGGACTGCACTAACTTGTAGCTTTAGATGAACACTGTGCAGAGGTCTCACTACACTAACTTGTAGTTTTAGCTGAACACTGTGAGCAGGGCGCACTGCACTAACTTGTAGCTTTAGATGAACACTGTGCAGAGGTCTCACTACACTAACTTGTAGTTTTAGCTGAACACTGTGAGCAGGACGCACTGCACTAACTTGTAGCTTTAGATGAACACTGTGCAGAGGTCTCACTACACTAACTTGTAGTTTTAGCTGAACACTGTGAGCAGGATGCACCGCACTAACTTGTAGTTTTAGCTGATCACTGTGAGCAGGACCCACTGCACTAACTTGTAGCTTTAGATGAACACTGTGCAGAGGTCTCACTACACTAACTTGTAGTTTTAGCTAAACACTGTGAGCAGGACGCACTGCACTAACTTGTAGTTTTAGCTGAACACTGTGCAGAGGTCTCACCACACTAACTTGTAGTTTTAGCTGAGCACTGTGAGCAGGACGCACCCCACTAACTTGTAGTTTTAGCTGAACACTGTGAGCAGGACGCACCGCACTAACTTGTAGTTTTAGCTGAACACTGTGAGCAGGACGCAATGCACTAACTGTAAATAGTCTAGCTGCCTGACTGTGGTACTAATAGGATCAAAAGAACACCAGCAATTTTCTTCAGGTAGCTGTAAATACTGTAACAAGACAAGCCTGCCTGTCAGTAAGAAGATAACAGGAATGGATCTAGCTAAACTGAATGCATATATATACATAATACACTGTAAGTGCAGCTAACTCACTGATTGTCCTGCCTAATCTAGCTAACTCAAATGAAATGACACTGTCTCTCTGTCTATCTATCTCTCTTTCAACGCCGGAACACACACTACACAGGGCTGCCGTGCAGGCGGCCTTATATAGTGTGGGGCGTGTTCTAAACTCCCTGAGCCATAATTGGCCAAAGCCACCCTGGCTTTGGCCAATTACAGCTCTCTCTACCGACGGCGCTGTGATTGGCCAAGCATGCGGGTCATAGTGCATGCTTGGCCAATCATCAGCCAGCAATGCACTGTGATGCCGCAGTGAATTATGGGCCGTGACGCGCCACACGAATTTGGCGCGAACGGCCCATAACGTTCGGAATTCGGCGAACGACCGAACAGCCAATGTTCGAGTCGAACATGGGTTCGACTCGAACACGAAGCTCATCCCTAGTTGCGAGTAGTAAGACAAGTAAAAGAAGGCGCAATACAAAATACCTTATATACCATTGCCTATGCACACAGGGGCAGGATCCATACAAACATATATATGACATATATATGGATGAAGTAAAAAGTCATTCAAGGCAGCCGCCAGAAAGAACCAAAAAGCCAGGTCCAATGTGCTAGAGAAAAACAAGGAAGAGGGGCGCCACTGAATATGTATCAAATTAAATTTATTTTTAAAAAAACAATAGCCACTCACATGTAAAACTGAAGTGTAGATCTCAGGTACATCTCATAACACAAGAAGGAGCGGAGGACTACAAGTGGCAACAAGTCCGGATGCACTGACTTCACCTCTCATAGGCTGAAGATGAGCTGCACTGAGCCAATGTTGTAGTCCATAAACACACCAAGTACAGGAGAGCAGGGGAGCCGTCTAGGGTGGTGTGGGTTCCAGGAAAGGAAGGTGAGGGCGTCCAAGCTGGTCCTTCTGTGTATAGCGGTGTTTCCTAATGTCTCGTCCGGCATCCGTGATGGAGATGAAGCACGGCCGTGGGATCGGAGCCAGAATGAGGCTTGGATCGCAAACACAGTGGCGTCGAGCTGTGGCGTCACTCCTGTGCGACGCGTTTCCGAGATAGCTCGCTATCGATGGAGGAGATAGCGGCACTCCTTTATCAAGCATAGGGGAGTGATACTAGACTGGGATATTATATAGTCCATCGGGGGGAGGGGCCAGGATGAGAAGCATTAAATACACATTGGTAAAAATCAAATGAAACACCAAACGGACATATAGTGAAATAAAAATAAAATTAAATTAAAAAACACAGATTACATGGTTCTATGAAACGATAAATATTTACAAAGACTAATCGTAAGGATGAAGGGAAAAAAACAGATATTACTGCGTACATAATTGGATGAGACCAAAGGAAGCATTGGCCCTGGGAGTGAAAATATGTGGTATCAAATAAAAGATGTTGGATGAGAAGGCTCATATAAAGTATACAATTATTTTAAATGAAAATTTATTTTAAAAAGTATATTACGGTTATGGAAAAAAACGTCCCTAGCCCGGGAGTAAATGAATGTGAGTAGTAATATAATGGTATAATCTATAAAATAATAATGGTAATAATAATAATAATAGATAATAAATAATAATAATAAATGTATTATATGTATTCTAAACTCCAGAAGTACTAGGACTATAAAAGTAAATGTTAAATAGACATGTTAAGTAAAAAGGCTCATATAGAATATGCCTATATTTTATAGTAAGATGTTCCTGTTAAACTAGAGTATCTATATCTAGAAAAAAGGGTGATATTGATAGTGGTTTAATAATAGTAATAAAACCACATATGATGTTAATATCTAAAGGTAGCATAATCTAAAGGACAGAATATAAATATATAATCCAAAGGTAAAATAAAATAAGATAAATATATGTGTGTGAGCACACACACATCTATATGGAAATAATGTATAAGAAAATATCTGATCTGTAAAAATCTTTTATAAAACAGTAGAGATTTCTATACTCTCGTTGAGGCCACCAGGCGAAAGAACGTCGAGAGTATAGATCCAAAAAGTCTCCCTGGCACAAAGCTTTTTGAAATGTTCTGCTGCGGTGAAACATTCGGAATTTGTTCAATAACCCACACACGGAGGCCAGTGGTGGATTTTTTATGATATTCTGCATAATGTCACGGGACACTATGCATGTCCTTCCCCCCCTCTATAAGTCGGCGATGTTGCCCGAATCGCTGTCTCAGAGGGCAGATGGTTCGGCCCACATAAATAAGACCGCAGGGGCAGGTGAGGGCATACACCACAAAATTAGAGGAGCAATTATAAAATTGGTCCAGCTGGTACGTTTTGCCCTTACAAAGGGCAAAATGTACCAGCTGGACCAATTTTATAATTGCTCCTCTAATTTTGTGGTGTATGCCCTCACCTGCCCCTGCGGTCTTATTTATGTGGGCCTGAAAAAAAATTTATGTGGGCCGAACCATCTGCCCTCTGAGACAGCGATTTGGACAACATCGCCGACTTATAGAGGGGGGGAAGGACATGCATAGTGTCCCGCGACATTATGCAGAATATCATAAAAAAATCCACCACTGGCCTCTGTGTGTGGGTTATTGAACAAATTCCCGAATGTTTCACTGCAGCAGAACGTTTCAAAAAGCTTTGTGCCAGGGAGACTTTTTGGATCTATACTCTCGACGTTCTTTCGCCTGGTGGCCTCAACGAGAGTATAGAAATCTCTACTGTTTTGTAAAAGTTTTTTACAGATCAGATATTTTCTTATACATTATTTCCATATAGATGTGTGTGTGCTCACACACATATATTTATCTTATTTTATTTTACCTTTGGATTATATATTTATATTCTGTCCTTTAGATTATGCTACCTTTAGATATTAACATCATATGTGGTTTTATTACTATTATTAAACCACTACCAATATCAACCTATTTTCTAGATATAGATACTCTAGTTTAACAGGAACATCTTACTATAAAATATAGGTATATTCTATATGAGCCTTTTTACTTAACATGTCTATTTAACATTTACTTTTATAGTCCTAGTACTTCTGGAGTTTAGAATACATATAATACATTTATTATTATTATTTATTATCTATTATTATTATTACCATTATTATTTTATAGATTATACCATTATATTACTACTCACATTCATTTACTCCCGGGCTAGGGACGTTTTTTCCATAACCGTAATATACTTTTTAAAATAAATTTTCATTTAAAATAATTGGATACTTTAAATGAGCCTTCTCATCCAACATCTTTTATTTGATACCACATATTTTCACT
This sequence comes from Lithobates septentrionalis, assembly GCA_037952835.1. Taxonomy (NCBI): domain Eukaryota; kingdom Metazoa; phylum Chordata; class Amphibia; order Anura; family Ranidae; genus Lithobates; species Lithobates septentrionalis. Next base: position 1,591,077 of record JBBDGP010002217.1, read on the forward strand.
CCCAGGGCCAATGCTTCCTTTGGTCTCATCCAATTATGTACGCAGTAATATCTGTTTTTTTCCCTTCATCCTTACGATTAGTCTTTGTAAATATTTATCGTTTCATAGAACCATGTAATCTGTGTTTTTTAATTTAATTTTATTTTTATTTCACTATATGTCCGTTTGGTGTTTCATTTGATTTTTACCAATGTGTATTTAATGCTTGTCATACTGGCCCCTCCCCCCAATGGACTATATAATATCCCAGTCTAGTATCACTCCCCTATGCTTGATAAAGGCGTGCCGCTATCTCCTCCATCGATAGCGAGCTATCTCGGAAACGCGTCGCACAGGAGTGACGTCACAGCTCGGCGCCACTGTGTTTGCGATCCAAGCCTCGTTCTGGCTCCGATCACACGGCCGTGCTTCATCTCCATCACGGACGCCGGACGAGACATTAGGAAACACCGCTATACACAAGGACCAGCTTGGACGCCCTCACCTTCCTTTCCTGGAACCCACACCACCCTAGACGGCTCCCCTGCTCTCCTGTACTTGGTGTGTTTATGGACTACAACATTGGCTCAGTGCAGCTCATCTTCAGCCTATGAGAGGTGAAGTCAGTGCATCCGGACTTGTTGCCACTTGTAGTCCTCCGCTCCTTCTTTTGTTATGAGATGTACCTGAGATCTACATGTGAGTGGCTATTGTTTTTTTAATAATAAATTTAATTTGATACATATTCACTGGTGCCCCTTTTCCTTGTTTTTCTCTAGTTGGAAGTAGTATTGTCGAAAGGAAGCAGAGATGCCTGATGTATTGAACGTCTTGTCTTGGTTGGGTTGGACGATAAAGGGGATGGAGTGACGGGGGGGTCTAGGGTGGAGGGTCTGCGCCAGGTGTTTACCGCATTTGTTTGCAAGTGAGTAGTAGTGATTAGGAGCTCTATCTCTAGCGATCAGAGAATGCGAGTCTAGAAGTTTGAGTAGGTCTCGACGAGCATTGGAAAGTTGAATGAAAATGGTGGGGTTCAGGTCTCATCTGTGGATGGGTTCAAGTTCCGCAATAGTGGAGAGGAGACGGCGTATGTCATCAGCTCTTATTTTTTTAAGGTGAGAGCCATGCTGTATAAGTGTTCCCCGTACCACGCATTTTAACGCTTCCCATTGATTAATGGAGTAGGTTGTGTCCGAGGAATGATCAGATATGAAATTCTTATTGGTTTTAGAAACATCAGCTACGCAGACAGAGTCTCGTAATAAGTTATCATTGAGTCTCCAATGTGCGCCTCTGCGGTTCGTCAGTGGTCGTGCTAGAGTCAAATATACGGGGGTATGGTCAGACCAAAGTATGTGGCCTATGGATGCTTGGAGGGGGGTGTCTAACAGAGATTGTGAGATGAGAAAATTATCAAGTCTACTATAAGAGTTGTGTGCTGCGGAGTAATGGCTGTAGTCCCTCTCTGTGGGATGCTGGACGCGCCAAACATCCACCAGATGGGAGGAGTGTAACAGTGAATTTATGCATGTCAATGTAGAGAAGGGAACAGAGGACTTACCCGAGGATTTGTCTGCGGATGGGGACAAGGTGACATTGAGGTCTCCACCGATGATGAAGGAAGGACCCCCGAAGGAGGACAGTCTGGTGAGGACCGATGAGAGGAACCGAGCCTGACCCACATTGGGAACGTATATGTTAGCCACTGTGAAAAGAAAATTGTTTAGTTTCAGTTTTAAAAATATGAAATGACCTGCCACATCGATAAGGGAGTCTTGCACCTCCGGGTTAAAGGATTTGTGGAAAGCGACAGAGACCCCTTTGGATTTGGCTTGGGGGTTAGTACTATGGTACCATTGTGGATAATATCTGTTGCGCAGGGTGGGTATGGAGCCCGTGCGGAAATGTGTTTCTTGCAATAGCAAAATTTTAGAACGCATTTTATGGAAGTGATAGAGTGTCTGGCTCCGCTTCTCCGGTGTGTTAAACCCCCTGCAGTTAAAATATGCTAATGCAATTGGTCCATCATTCGCCATGGGGGGGTCCAGGTGGGTTTGGAGTGAGATAAACTTGTCTGGTAGTTCACGGATCAGCAGCTCTTGACAAAGGAGACAGGGTCGGGGTAGGTATAGAGGGAGGGGGGACAGGGGGGGAAGGAGAGAAGGATGCGGGGAGAGAAGAAAGGTGGTAAAGAAGAGGGAGGGAGGTGAAGAAGAGAAGACATACAGTGGGGACAGAAAGTATTCAGACCCCCTTAAATTTTTTATTCTTTGTTATATTGCAGCCATTTGCTAAAATCATTTACGTTCATTTTTTTTCCTCATTAAAGTACACACAGCACTCCATATTGACAGAAAAACTCAGAATTGTTGACATTTTTTCAGATTTATTAAAAAAGAAAAACTGAAATATCACATGGTCCTAATTATTTAGATCCTTTGCTGTGACACTCATATATTTAACTCAGGTGCTGTCCATTTCTTCTGATCATCCTTGAGATGGTTCTACACCTTCATTTGAGTCCAGCTGTGTTTGATTATACTGATTGGACTTGATTAGGAAAGCCACACACCTGTCTATATAAGACCTTTTATTTGATACCACATATTTTCACTCCCAGGGCCAATGCTTCCTTTGGTCTCATCCAATTATGTACGCAGTAATATCTGTTTGTTTTTTTCCCTTCATCCTTACGATTAGTCTTTGTAAATATTTATCGTTTCATAGAACCATGTAATCTGTGTTTTTTAATTTAATTTAATTTTTATTTCACTATATGTCCGTTTGGTGTTTCATTTGATTTTTACCAATGTGTATTTAATGCTTGTCATACTGGCCCCTCCCCTAAATGGACTATATAATATCCCAGTCTAGTATCACTCCCCTATGCTTGATAAAGGCGTGCCGCTATCTCCTCAGTGCAAATGTCAGAGCAGTGTCAGAGCAAATGAGAATCATGAGGTCAAAGGAACTGCCTGAAGAGCTCAGAGACAGAATTGTGGCAAGGCACAGATCTGGCCAAGGTTAAAAAAAAATATCTGCTGCACTTAAGGTTCCTAAGAGCACAGTGGCCTCCATAATCCTTAAATGGAAGACGTTTGGGAGGACCAGAACCCTTCCTAGAGCTGGCCGTTCTGCCAAACTGAGCTATCGGGGGAGAAGAGCATTGGTGAGAGAGGTAAAGAAGAACCCAAAGATCATTGTGGCTGAGCTCCAGAGATGCAGTCGGGAGATGGGAGAAAGTTGTAGAAAGTCAACCATCACTGCAGCCCTCCACCAGTTATGGCAGAGTGGCCCGACGGAAGCCTCTCCTCAGTGCAAGACACACGAAAGCCTGCATGGAGTTTGCTAAAAAAACACCTGAAGGACTCCAAGATAATGAGAAATAAGATTCTTTGGTCTGATAAGACCAAGATAGAACTTTTTGGCCTTAATTCTAAGCGGTATGTGTGGAGAAAACCAGGCACTGCTCATCACCTGTCCAATACAGTGAAGCATGGTGGTGGCAGCATCATGCTGTGGGGGTGATTTTTAGCTGCAGGGACAGAATGACTGGTTGCAGTCGAGGGAAAGATGAATGCGGCCAAGTACAGGGATATCCTGGACAAAAAACTTCTCCAGAATGCTTAGTACCTCAGACTGGGCCGAAGGTTTACCTTCCAACAAGACAATGACCCTAAGCACACAGCTAAAATAACAAAGGAGTGGCTTCACAACAACTCTGGGACTGTTTTTGAATGGCCCATCCAGAGATCTGACTTAAACCCAATTGAGCATCTCTGGAGAGACCTAAAAATGGCTGTCCACCAACGTTTACCATCCAACCTGACAGAACTGGAGAGGATCTTCAAGGAGGAATGGCAGAGGATCCCCAAATCCAGGTGTGAAAAACTTGTTGCATCTTTCCCCAAAAGACTCATGGCTGTATTAGATCAAAAGGGTGCTTCTACTAAATTACTGAGCAAAGGGTCTGAATACTTAGGACCATGTGATAATTCAGTTTTTCTTTTTTAATAACTCTGCAAAAATGTCAACAATTCTGTGTTTTTCTGTCAATATGGGGTGCTGTGTGTACATTAATGAGGAAAAAAAATTACTTAAATGATTTTAGCAAATGGCTGCAATATAACAAAGAGTGAAAAATTTAAGGGGGTCTGAATACTTTCCGTCCCCACTGTATGTCAAAGAGACCTTATACATATAAAAACGGTTGTCACAGTTATAATCACATTTCCTCAATCTGGTAGTTGTGTGTGCAAATAGTATGGTATTTACATGTAGTGTTATTGGGGAAAGGAACCAACAGGTCAGATTTAGAGAAAATGGAACTATAACAAAAAAGGCCACTAGGTGGCTCTAAAAGATCAATAGTAAGGGATAAAAAAAAACCTTCTATTGAGGTACACATCCGTGTACTCCACACTGTCCATAATGACACTGAGGAAAAAAGAAAAAGCCCTTAAGGGGGACAGAGCATCTCCCTTTCCCCCGACTCCAAAGGGAATCACAAAATTAACCATAACCATGCAGTAAACAATATAACAGCTAGGCAGTAATGTATATCTAAAGCTATGAACAGAGTGAAGTAAAACCAGCATAATAGGTAATATGTAGGCGAACTAGGGGTTCTTGTGAAACAGTAGTCCTTATGATGTATATATGTACTTCAAGCATTTAAGAAGGCAAAATAAAAGGAACATAGCCAATAATATTGAGAGGTACACATGTAGATGAGATGACCAAGGTTATTTGGGGAAGGACAGCAAGGAGGTGTTTAAAAAAGAGGGGGGGGGGATGGTATGTAAGGAACATAGGTAACAGTCCAGAACATTGGACGGATGTCCATTAAGTAGGGAGATGTATGAAGTAAAAAAAAAACATCTTCAAAAAGCAATGCAACAGCTTGTGGACAGAGTAGATGACAGCAACTTAAGCCTTCATAGGCCTGGGGGTGTCACAGGGGTGATCCCTGAAAAAAGGAGAAAACAAAAAGGCAATCCTGGTGTAGTTCAATCGTTGGGATCCTGCTGCAGAGTGGATATGGGGTTGCGTTTGTGGCCCTGTGTCTGCCATTGTGGGGTAAAAGGTAGTCCCGGGGTAGTCGGAGAGAACGGCCAATCTCGCACGGCGACTTGCGGCAGTTTCATTGTACTGAGGAATGAATGTAAGTCTCCTAAAGTGCGAAAGATGGCGGTTTTACCCTCGCGATGTACTCGGAGATGAAAGGGGAATCGCCATTGGTATTTTATCTGCTTTGATTGCAGGAGCTGTATAAGTGGCTTTAATGCTTTCCTCATTGCCAGTGTTTGGCAGGAGAGATCAGGAAGAAGCATCACAGGGGCGTCATTAAAGAGGTTCGTGTGCTGTGTGGCAGCCCTCATTATATTCTCCTTGATCTTGTAAAAGTGGACCCGGCACAGCGTATCGCGTATGAAGGAGGGGTCAGGGGTTCGGGGACCTGAGGTGCGATGTACACGGTCCAATTCAATGGGATTGTTATGCCCCTCACTACACGTGACTGAGGTGTATTCGGGCACACTGTTAACTCCTCTCATACCAATGCATTCCAGTAGGCGCAGAATCCTTTTGAACTTTTATTGATACAAGATAGAGTAAAACTGTAACAGATACAGACAAAATGCAATTAATGAAGATCATACAATTAGTGCCTCCCTATCTATCTATCTAGCTGAAGATACAATTAGTAAACATACCGAAGATGGATCCGGATGGCTAACGTAGAGCTTAGCAGCAGATGTGTATGCTTCCATGGTAAGAAAAGATGAAAATGGTGGAGGAAGCTGATGCAAGGCCTGATGGGATTGAAAGTACGGAGGCTAGCATGTACCAAATCTAGCCAGCTATACTAAATGACTACATGAAATAGATATAGCGCAGTTATGCAAAATGGTCACTAGATGGCAGCATAGAGCAATCTAATTAAATCAAAGAGTCAATAGGAAAATCACAAGCCTTATTAAAGAAGGCATGACACTCCCCGCTTGGTTTCCCACGGATACCACACATCATGGCACTCCGGAGGAGAGTAACAAAATAAGTTCAGAAACAGGTCTGAGGAAAATTTAGGCTGGCCTTGCCTAATGACTTTGAGCTCAACTTTCCTGATGTTTCCATCTTCACTGGGAAACACTTGGGTTATCAGACCCAAAGGCCACTCGTTTCTCCTCGATTGAGAGTCTTTCATGAGAACGATGGCGCCAGGCTGTAAGTTGGGTTTGCTGTCTTGCCACTTGTTCCTGGTCTGTAGATTAGACAAGTATTGTTTCTTCCACTTGTTCCAAAAGGCGTCAGCTAACACTTGTACTCTTTTCCATTGACATCTGTATAAGTCCTTTGTGTCTAGATTGACTGGAGGAGCTGTGATCACCTCAACTTTCTGAGTGAGCAAAGTGGAAGGTGTAAGCAAGAAAGGATCTTCAGGATCATTAGGTATAGATGTCAAAGGTCTGGCATTCATTACAGCTGATACTTCAGCCATGAAGGTTGTCAGAGTCTCATGTGTGACTTTTGAAGCTGTAGCTCTTTGTAAGGACTTCCAAGTGGAGAATTTGTGGAAGCGCTTAGATCCCAACAGTTGTTTAGAAATTGTTGTATGTAGTGTGGAAACCTGAGGATGGATATCTGAGTCAGATTCAGGTTCTAGCAGTACATATGTCTCCCTTACTGGAGTGGTAGGCACTGACTTGTACAGGAAGGGTGGTCCTGTGAGCCATGTAGTGTCTTTGAGACGGGATGCTGGTACAGACCTTGTAGCATGATCTGCTGGGTTATGATCAGTTGAGACTTAATGCCACTGGGTGGGCTGTGTCGACTTCCTGATTCTTAGGACTCTGTTGTGTACATAGACATAGAATCTCCTACTTTCGTTGTAAATGTAACCCAACATTACCTTGCTGTCTGCGTAAAACTCTGTATCCTCGAGTTCTAGATCCATCTCAGATGTAATAAGTTCTGCTAGTTCTACTGCTAGTACAGCAGCACACAGTTCCAATCTTGGAATGATGGTTTCAGGACATGGTGCTAGCTTGGCTTTGCCCATAACAAACCCAATATGAACTTGGCCCTCGATGTCTACTGACTTGAGGTAGGTTACTGCTCCTATTGCTTTAACTGAAGCATCGCAGAATACACATAACTTTGTAGACTGAACCCTTGAGGGAGGAAAGTGGGTGTATGGTCTATGTACGTGTAGGTTGGATAAAGTCTTTAAAGAGTCTCTCCATGTTACCCATAATGTCTCTTTCTCAGGAGGTAGTGGAGAATCCCAATCACATGTGTCTGCAGTAAGCTCTCTAAGCAGAATCTTACCTTGGATGGTAATTGGTGCTGCAAACCCGAGTGGATCATACAGGCTGTTGATGGTGGATAAGACACCTCGCCGTGTGAAGGGCTTTGTCTCTTGGTCAACCTGAAAGATAAGGGTGTCAGACTTGAGGTCCCAGTTGAGTCCTAGGCTGCGTTGCATAGGAAGGGAGTCTGTAGCTAAGTCCAGATCTTTGAAGTCACTGGCATAATCTTGGGAAGGGAAGGCCTCCATGACGACCTTGCTGTTTGATGCTATCTTATGCAGTCTGAGATTTGAAGAGGCAAGCGTGCTTTGAGTCCTCTTGAGTAGACTTATTGCAGCTTCAGGTGAAGAAAGTGATTTCAGACCATCATCTACATAAAAGTCTCTTTCAATAAACTGTGTAACGTCTTTCTCACCTTCTTGGGCAGATAGCTTAAGTCCATAGATGGCAACAGCAGGAGATGGACTGTTACCAAAAACGTGCACTTTCATGCGGTATTCTGTAATGTTTTTAGTAGGGTCATTGTCTTTGAACCATAGGAATCTCAAGAAGTTCCTGTGTTCTTCCTTGACTTGGAAGCTGTGGAACATTTGCTGAATGTCTGCAACTATGGCAACTGCTTCTTTGCGGAATCTGATGAGAACACCAAGAAGTGTGTTGTTGAGATCTGGTCCCTTTAGGAGGACATCATTTAATGAGACCCCTTGATGCCGTGAGCTGGAGTCAAACACTACCCGGATTTTACCTGGCTTCTTGGGGTGGTAGACACCGAAGATTGGTAGGTACCAGCACTCTTCATTGTCTTTTAGAGGTGGGGCTATCTCAGCATGGTCATCCTCAAACATCTTACTCATGAATGAGAAGAAATGCCCTTTCATTTCTGTTTTTCTTTGAAAATTGGATCTGAGGGAAGAAAAGCGTTTCAAAGCTTGTTCTCTGTTGTTAGCAAGGCGGGGTCTCTGCGCTTTGAAAGGCAGGGGTGCCACCCAGCTGTTTTCGTTGGTTTTGTAGAATCCCTGTCTCATTATCTCCAAGAAGATATGATCTTCAATAGATGGGCCAATTTTGTGATCTTCTTTAGTCCTTTGGAAAACTGAGCACCCTAAATGATCTCTGTCTTCATGACAAAGAAGATTAGCGGTGTAAGGGTTGGAATGAATTACACTGGCAGGCTTCTCTCTTACAAGGAATCTGTTGGTGCAAGGCTGAAATAGGGATGGACGCCCACCTTCTAGTGTCTTTGTAAAGAGAGAGTTCACGCTGGTTGGTTTGTGAACACTCCCTAGGCATACGTTGCCTATGATGACCCATCCTAGATCTAGCTTCTGGGCATAGGGGGAGTTGTGGGGACCATTGATTTGTTTTCTCACCTTGTGAACTCTGATGATGTCCCTCCCAAGGAGAAGCGCTATCTCGGCCTGGGGATCCAGTTCAGGGATGAGATGTGCTATGCCCTTCAGATGTCCGTGATGAAGTGCCACCTCTGGTGTAGGGATCTCCTCTCTATCCGTTGGGAACTGATTGCACTCGATTAGAGTTGGCAGAGGCAGGGTTGTCTGACCATCAAAGGATTCGATTTGGTAACCAATGGCTCTTCTCCCAGTTTCTTCACTTACCCCTGTTCAAGTCTTAAGTAAGTATGAAGAGCCGGCTTCCTTGATTTTGAAAGTGTCAAAGAAGGCTGAGCTGGCGAGTGATCTGTTGCTTTGATCGTCCAGGATCACGTATAGCTTTACTGCTTTTTCTCTGCGACCCGTGGGGTAAACTGTGACAAGACAAATCTTAGAGCAGGATTTGTTAGACAGATCTTCTCCACAGACTTGGGTGCACCGGGGTGTAACTACAGGAGGTACTGTGTCTTGTTGCTCCCCGCCGTGCTCTTCCACTGTGGGTGAGGGGGTAAGAGTCCATGGCGCTGGCCCTGGATGTAGAGCTGTGTTGTGCTCTGAGCTGTTGCACTCAGAGCAGTTGATGCTCACCTTACAGTCTTTCCCAAGGTGAGAAGTTGATGCGCAGCACCTGTAACAAAGTCTGTTTTCCTTGAGGAAGGTTCTGCGATCTTGGAGAGTCTTTTCTCTAAAACCTCTGCACTTTGACAACGAATGAGGCTTCTTGTGAAGAGGACACTCTCTGCTTGGATCCTGTGTCGGAGATACACTTGTTTTGCGTACTGCAACAGGTGCGTCTTTGAAGTTGCGGGTTAGAGCAGGGTTACTTGACCTAGGGTGAGCAGAGTCAGATGATGAGATGTCAAAACTAGGATCATTTTTAACCTTTGCTTGATAGCGAATAAAGTCCACAAAATAAGAGAATGGTGGGAAGGGGACGTTGTGCTTTTGCTTGTATTTGGAGCCTCGTGAAATCCAGGTTTCTTGAAGGCTGTAAGGTAGCTTTTGCACTATAGAGTTAACGCCACGGGCTGTGTCCAGAAAGGCAAGGCCTGGCAAGTCTCCTTCTGCTTTGGCTATTTGGAGTTCTGTCACTAGGTCACTCAATTCTCTCAGCTTCTGGTAGCCTTTGTTAGGAATCCTGGGAAAGTCATCTATTCTTTTAAAAAGAGAGTTTTCTATAACTTCTGGGGAACCATAACATTCATCAACCCTTTCCCATATCATGCTCAGCCCTCTGGTTGGGTAATTAATGTTAATGTCTCTGATTCTCCTTGCATGCTCTGACGACTCATTCCCCAGCCAATTGACTAAGAGATCGGCTTCTTCACTTGCTTTAAGCTCAAGGTCTCTAGTTGCATTTCTGAAGGACGAACGCCATGCTCTATAACTTTCAGGGCGATCGTTAAACTTTGCAAGTCCCTTTGCTAACAGTTCACATCGTGCTAAGAACTTGAAGAAATCTGACATACCTTGATCGTTGTGTGAGTAGCCAGGGGGCGCTCTGTTGTGCCAGGAACTTGGTGGGTATTTGCGGTCATCAGAGATACAGTCACTGTGTCTTTTAACCTGTCGTTCTTCATTTTCGATTTGGTCAACTGTGACATAGTGTTTTGATAGCCTGGCTGCAGAATGTGCTGAAAACTGACTGAGTGTGGGTTTACTTTCTTGCTTGACGTAAGGCATGTGAATGGCAGGGGTTGATTCCGCTCTCGGTGCTGTAAGTGGGCAGTTGTCTGGTTCGGCGTGTCGCCGCACATATTCTGAGGTACGCTCTGTACCGTCGTCAGGAACGGATTTTCTTTCAAGTACGTTGCTGAGTCGCTCACTGGTGGGCTTTGCTTGTGAAGTGCTCTGACTTTGTCTGTGACATGGTGTCCGGCTATATGGAAGCTGATAACACTGCTGTATTACTGGTGTTCTGTATGATAGCTGTGCTTAGAAGCCTTTGCTTTGCTGCTGTTCTGTATGCCAGCCGTGCTTAGAAGCCTTCGTTTTACTGTTGTTCTGTATGCCAGCCGTGCTTAGAAGCCTTCGTTTTACTGTTATGCCCCTCACTACACGTGACTGAGGTGTATTCGGGCACACTGTTAACTCCTGTCATACCAATGCATTCCAGTAGGCACAGAATCCTTTTGAACTTTTATTGATACAAGATAGAGTAAAACTGTAACAGATACAGACAAAATGCAATTAATAAAGATCATACAATTAGTGCCTCCCTATCTATCTATCTAGCTGAAGATACAATTAGTAAACATACCGAAGATGGATCCGGATGGCTAACGTAGAGCTTAGCAGCAGATGTGTATGCTTCCATGGTAAGAAAAGATGAAAATGGTGGAGGAAGCTGATGCAAGGCCTGATGGGATTGAAAGTACGGAGGCTAGCATGTACCAAATCTAGCCAGCTATACTAAATGACTACATGAAATAGATATAGCGCAGTTATGCAAAATGGTCACTAGATGGCAGGATAGAGCAATCTAATTAAATCAAAGAGTCAATAGGAAAATCACAAGCCTTATTAAAGAAGGCATGACAGGGATCATTCCTGGAATGTTGTAACAGTTGACTGAAAATGGCCGTCACAGCGGCAGGAAGATTTTTGGGGTCTACAGATTCGGGGATCCCCCGTATGCGTATGTTGTTTTGACAATTGCGATTTTCGATATCGTCTTGTTGGTAGGAAAGCTGCTGCAGCATGACCATGTGAGTGTTGAGGATTCTGTCATGTGTCTGCACAGAGTCATGTAGGCTGTCTGCAGTGCTTTCTATATCTTCAAAGCGTGCCCCTATGTCCTTCTTAAGGTCAGAGATCTCCTTCTTGTATGCTTTCTCAATTCTGTGTACACAGTGCTAAAAGTCTGCTTTAGTAGGCAGGGACCTGATGTAGCTATGGAGGGATCTAATCTGAGCCTCCATGTCCCAGCCTTCCCCTGAACCCAGGGAGACATTAGAGCGGCTCCTGGTAAGCCTGGGTGTGAAGTCAGGGTCCTCAGGGAGTAAGATTTGGCTGTGTGAGCTCACCTGTGTATGCAGGGCCGAGTCAGAGCGTGCTGGGGACGGCAGAGCCGGCGCCATCTTGGATTGGATTCTTGGATTCCAGACGGCGCTGTGAAGCAGATTTAAATCGTCCAAAATAATCATCCAGATCGCCCCCTTGACGGTTTCCACTGGTGCCGTTCGATGCCTTGGGCTTATCTTTACCCATCGGTGTCTTTTTAAGCTGGTTTACTGGTCGTTATGAGGTCCGTGGAGCCGAGGGAGCCGGGAGCTGAGTGCAGGCACGTCTCACTGCTCCATGCATCAGGCCACGCCCCCAGTTTTGTTAAATTTTAAATGTTTGTGTTTTGTGTAGTCTCAACAGTATCTTCTGAGTATATACCGGCTCAGTGAAACAAGAAAAGGGGTTGAGATACAACAATTTGTGCATTTTTAATGATCTATTTGCTGGAGGCAGCCTGTTTCTACTTGCTATAAAATTAACTGGATAAGAAAAAATACCTTTAATACACATACATTCAGAACAAATAGGAAAATACATCAGAACTTTGCACTTTTAGGGACAATTATATATACTGTAACAGAAAATTGTATACTCACCATCTGTAATTTTCCTTTCCTGGTGCATCTTCATTGTAGCACATAAGGGATTAATGCTCCACCCCTTAACCTCATAGGACATAATATCTATAAATGTGCTCCCATTACCACCCCTGGTCATTTGTGTAAATATCAGAAAGCCATGGGGTGGGAAGGTAGTTGTGTGTTGCCATGAAGATGAACCAGGGAAGAAAAAATTACAGAAGTTGAGAATGCAATTTTTAGCTTTCCTGGGGCATCATAGCAGCACACAGTGAAATATAATGATCACACAAAAGAGAGAGTGTTGCTAACAAGTGATTTATGGAATACTGGACTAACTGGAAAAATTATGCTTCTTTGAAATTCTACAGTTGAAAAAAGCTTCTGGATCAATTCTGTAGTTGTTCATAAAGGTGCTCCCTAAAGACCATGCAGATGGATTTAGTTGAGAGTGAGACCTTAAAGTGATTTGTTCACCAGATATCCTCCCACCAGCGTCCCTCTGTCCTCTTCCCACGGCATCCCTCTGTCCTCTTTCCACGGCGTCCCTCTGTCCTCTTTCCACGCCGTCCCTCTGTCCTCTTTCCACGTTGTCCCTCTGTCCTCTTTCCACGCCGTCCCTCTGTCCTCTTTCCACGGCGTCCCTCTGTCCTCTTTCCACGGCGTCCCTCTGTCCTCTTTCCACGGCGTCCCTCTGTCCTCTTTCCACGGCGTCCCTCTGTCCTCTTTCCACGGCGTCCCTCTGTCCTCTTCCCACGGCGTCCCTCTGTCCTCTTCCCATGGCGTCCCTCTGTCCTCTTCCCACGGCGTCCCCCTGTCCTCCACCCACGGCATCCCTCTGTCCTCCTCCCGTGGCATCCCTCTCTGTCCTCCTGCCCCGACATCCCACCATCCTCTTCCCACGGCATCCCTCTGTCCTCTTCCCACTGCGTGCTTCTGTCTTCCTCCTATGAAGATGACAGGGCAGGTCTTAAAAAGGAAGAAGTGTGGCCTTGACATTAAGGGGTGAGTCATATTTAAATTAGGGGGTGCGCGATTTTATTCAGGCCTAGGGCAGCACAAAACCTAAATAAACCATTGGGTGGCTCCCTCTCTGGTGGTGCGGGTACAGCTTGACTCCCTCCCTGGTGGTGCGGGTACAGGGGTACAGGGTGGCTCCCTCTCTGGTGGTGCGGGTACAGCGTGGCTCCCTCCCTGGTGGTGCGGGTACAGGGGTACAGCTTGTCTCCCTCTCTGGTGGTGCAGGTACAGCGTGGCTCCCTCTCTGGTGGTGCAGGTACAGGGGTAAAGGATGGCTCCCTCTCTGGTGGTGCAGGTACAGTGTGGTTCCCTCTCTGGTAGTGCGGGTACAGGGGTACAGCCTGGCTCCCTCTCTGGTGCTGCGGGTACAGCTTGGCTCCCTCCCTGGTGGTGTGGGTACAGGGGTACAGCGTGGCTCCCTCTCTGGTGGTGCGGGTACAGCATGGCTCCCTCCCTGGTGGTGGGTGCGGGTACAGGGGTACAGCGTGTCTCCCTCTCTGTTGGTGCAGGTACAGCGTGGCTCCCGCTGTTGGTGCAGGTATAGGGGAACAGCGTGGCTCCCACTCTGTTGGTGCGGGTACAGCATGGCCCCCTCTCTGGTGGTGTGGGTACAGGGGTACAGCGTGACTCCCTCTCTGGCCTCCCCCAGCACAGTTCTCCCTTTTTCTCTTCTCCTGTAGTACTCAATTCCTTTGCTTTTTGCCGGATTCCAGGTTCTCCCCCCCCCCACAGTGTGCATGCTGTCTGTGGACACACTGGGGCCGCCAATCTTCTGGGACTACATTTCACATTTCACCCCCCCCCCCGTGTCTTCTGATTGGCCCTCTGCTGTGGCCAATGGGGTGGGCAGGAAGCTGGGTGGCGTCACGGCGAACCAAGTTAGTGCCTCTCTCTCTTGTCCCTTCGTTTGACAGGAGAAAGGGGAGGGGGCGAGCGGGGGAGATACATGGACAGCCTGCAGCTCTTCTCTCCCCTGTCACAGCACTGCTGCCGAGTACTCTGGCAAACGAAGCAGGGGAAAAAATCACCGCTTTACCGATGGGGGGGCTCGACGGCACCCACTACAACTCCTTCCTGGTGTCACCCCTCTGGCGGGAGTCGCCCCCCACACCCCCATGTAATATCCTTCATGTTACATGTGAGTGCAATTGACTTTCATTTGTGGTTCAATAAAACATATTACTCACTGGTGCCAAATACACAGATCCACCTATACAGGGAGGCAGATACTAGAGCCCAATACACATGGAAGGAGCCACCTACACAGGGAGGTCATTATGTGTGCATAGTGCACCCATAGGTGTGCACAGGGGGAGTGCCAGATGTGCCTGGGCACACCCTAATCACCCACGTGCTGCGTAGATTCCCCCTGCTGCTCTGGTCCGTGTCATTTACCAGCTTCCTTTTCTGAATAAGCACAGTGAGTGATTGGTAGAGATCACTCACTGTGTTCATTCATAACTGAAGCCTAGTAAACTGTGATTACTAGGATTCAGTTTGTGAGTGAACAGGAAGTCACTCAGTAAAGAGCATTTCCCATTCATTCACTGCCCAGTGCAGCTGACGCTGCAGAGAAAGCGGTAGGAAATCTCTGTCCCCAACCCCTTTCTCTGTAAAAAAAGTGAGACATCAGGGGTATGTTTAGACCCCTGATGTTTCACCAAAGCCCCCCGTGGGGCTCCTAAAAGAATTGTAAATAAAAAATATTATTAAAAAAATAATACAAATAAAAAACGACTGACTTTGCCCTACTGACACCATTCACGTTTTGACACATTTTAAAAGGTTTGGTTACATTTAGAAGTGTGTGTCTGTGTGTATACACAGCGGGTAAAATAAGTATTGAACACGTCACCATTTTTCTAAGTAAATATATTTATAAAGGTGCTATCGGCATGAAATTTTCACCACATGTCGGTAACAACCCATGCAATCCATACATACAAAAAAGCTTAAACAAAGAAGTTCAGAAATTACGTTATGTGTAATAAAAATAGGATGATACAAGGAATATGATAGATAGAATGCATGAAGGTGAAAAACCTTGAGACTTTACAACTTCTTTAATTTATGCAACGCCAACATACTTAAACACACTTTATGTATTCAAGCACTTGAAACAACTTGCTTGTGTTCAATAAATCTAGCTGGACTTTACACTGCACATGTGGCACTCTCTTCCCTAGGTAGAAATTGATGTTTATTGTAGCATGTTTATTAAAGTAAAAGGAAAAAAAAACTTTCCATCCAGGATTCCCATGCAGGGGTTTCAACTTTAAAGCAATAATGAAATAAATGGAAAATACAGAGCCACCTGGCTCTCTGGTCAGCACTGCTATTCAGGCGTTGACCTTGGTCCTCTTGACCCTGTAAAAGAGAGAGTGTTGCTAACAAGTGATTTATGGAATACTGGACTAACTGGAAAAATTATGCTTCTTTGAAATTCTACAGTTGAAAAAAGCTTCTGGATCAATTCTGTAGTTGTTCATAAAGGTGCTCCCTAAAGACCATGCAGAAGGATTTAGTTGAGAGTGAGACCTTAAAGTGATTTGTTCACCAGATATCCTCCCACCGGCGTCCCTCTGTCCTCTTCCCACGGCATCCCTCTGTCCTCTTTCCACGGCGTCCCTCTGTCCTCTTTCCACGCCGTCCCTCTGTCCTCTTTCCACGTCGTCCCTCTGTCCTCTTTCCACGCCGTCCCTCTGTCCTCTTTCCACGGCGTCCCTCTGTCCTCTTTCCACGGCGTCCCTCTGTCCTCTTTCCACGGCGTCCCTCTGTCCTCTTCCCACGGCGTCCCTCTGTCCTCTTCCCACGGCGTCCCTCTGTCCTCTTCCCACGGCGTCCCCCTGTCCTCCACCCACGGCATCCCTCTGTCCTCCTCCCGTGGCATCCCTCTCTGTCCTCCTGCCCCGGCATCCCACCATCCTCTTCCAACGGCATCCCTCTGTCCTCTTCCCACTGCGTGCTTCTGTCTTCCTCCCATGAAGATGACAGGGCAGGTCTTAAAAAGGAAGAAATGTGGCCTTGACATTAAGGGGTGAGTCATATTTAAATTAGGGGGTGCGCGATTTTATTCAGGCCTAGGGCAGCACAAAACCTAAATAAACCATTGGGTGGCTCCCTCTCTGGTGGTGCGGGTACAGCTTGACTCCCTCCCTGGTGGTGCGGGTACAGGGGTACAGGGTGGCTCCATTTGTTTCTCCATGATGTTTATTGTAGCATGTTTATTTTTTTTTTTTATTTTTTTTTTTTCTTTTCCACTTCAGCAAAATTTTTCTGAGAGACATTATTTCAACTTTATGTGTCAAACTTTATCTCTTCTCATTTTTCACATCATTGTGGATTGTTTCCGTCACTTCTTTATTATTTATTCCCTTCAAGGGTATTATTTATTATTTTTAAAAGCCAACAACGAAGCGCCTCCCATATCTGTAAGCCCACTATTATATAATTTCCTTTTTGTCCCCCCCCCCCTCCTCCCCTCCCCCCTTCCCCCTGTACCCCTCCTGTGTCTGATCCATTCTTTTATGTTATTCATTTATCCACTAGGCTCTGCACCTATTCTTTCTTTCATCTTATCTAAATAAATGTCTGAGGCTTTGTATTTTTTCCAACTTTCCCATCTACTATTATCCCTTTTCTTTCCTCCTTCCATTTTATAGTAATATTCTATTTCCTCTAGCCAATTTCTTATCTCTGGTTTTCCGCATTTTAACCAATTCTTAGGAATCAATGCCTTGGCCGCATTCAAAAGGTTAGGCACTATTGATTTCATGTATTGTTTCTTAGGTTTGTTATGTATATGGAAAAGACAAGTCCAGATATTTTGTTCTATTTCTTCTCCAGTTATTTCCTTTATGATCTTTAACACTTCCTTCCAGTATTCCGTTATTATTGGGCATTCCCACCATATGTGTATGATCGTTGCTGATTGGCCACATTTTCTCCAACACAAGGGTGTTTTGTCCTGTTGAAATTTATGTATTCTTACTGGGGTCATATACCATCTTGATACTAATTTATAGTTCATTTCGATAGTCTTCATATCCCAGGCCTTATTATATCCCATTTCAATCATTTTTTCCACTTTTTGGTTATCTATTTTTAAGTTCAGCTCTTTTTCCCATTGTTTTATGTATTCTGGTCTTTCTTGTGCTTCCAAGTCTGTCAGTATATTGTAAATTTTTGATGTTCCGTTTTTTAATGGTATTTCCTTACTACATAGCTTTTCCAGTGCGGTTAGTTTCGTTACATCTCTCAGTGGGTGTGGAATTGTGCTTACTAAGTGCCTTAATTGATTGTAGTTCCATTCATTCATCTTCCATCCGTTCATTTCCTCTAAGTCTGCTCGTGTTCTTATTTTGCCATTTCTGGTGATATCTTTTAATTGTGGATTACCTATACCTTGAGTTCCAAATATTTCCTTCCCGGGGGTGAAAAAGTTCGATCCTGTGAGTGCTAACAGTGGTGAATTGTATTTCCATTCATTCTTTAGGTGAGTGGTGTCCCAAATTTTTAAAACATTTTTTGTTATTTCATGTGTATCTGTGTCCAGTGTTCTGTATTTCGGTGGTATCCAAATAATCTTATGCAGTGTGACTCCGCTTATTATGTTTTCCATTTCAACCCATTTTTTTTCACTTTTCTCGTTTGTCCACTCTAACATTCGTGTTAATACTATGGCTTTATAGTACCTGCTTATATCTGGAGCGGCCAGGCCTCCATGCTCCCTTTTCCTTGTAATCAGCGTGTATTTAATTCTTGGTTTTTTGTTAAACCATATGTATTTTATCAACATTGTTTTAATTATTTTAGAAAAGCTCTGGGGGATTTTAACTGGTAGCATCTGTAATCTGTAATTTATTTTAGGTAATATCATCATCTTAAACATATTTATTCTTCCTATCCATGAAAGTGGCTGTATTCTTAACTTTTTCATTTCTTCTTTGACCTCATTGATCAGTGGAATAAAGTTTGCCTGGTAGATCTTTTCAACTCTGGAAGTTATTTTTATTCCAAGGTAGTTCAGTTCTTTTACCCAGGTAAATGGGAATTCCTTTTGTAAAAACTGGGCTTCCTTTTTCTCTAATCCTATATTTAATATTTCCGTTTTTATTGGGTTAATTTTAAAGTTTGACAATTCTCCATATTTTTTTATTTCTTTCAGTATATTTGGGAGTGACACTCTTGGGTTGGAGACGTACATCAAGATGTCGTCCGCATAGGCTGCGATCTTATGCTCTTTTCCTCCTACTCTCGCTCCTTCCACCTCTTTGTTATTTCGGAGTGTTGCTAATAGTGGTTCTAAGGCCAGTACGTATAGTAGTGGAGACAATGGGCAGCCTTGCCGTGTTCCGTTCTGCATCTCAATTCTTGGAGAAAGTCTACCATTTACTTTTACGACTGCTGTCGGGCCGTTATACAAGTTTGTTATCCATTTCATCATTTTTGTCCTAATACCCAAGTGCCGTAATGTATCCATCATGAAACCCCAGTCTACCCTGTCAAATGCTTTTTCAGCATCCAATGACAGGAATAGAACTGGGGTCTCCTTCTGCACCTTCTTATGCAACATCAGTATTGATTTTAGGCTGTTGTCCCTCCCTTCTCTCCCCGGGACAAAACCTGTCTGGTCCGGGTTGATCCACTGTGGGATTAATTTTTTCATCCTGGTGGCAAGGATCTTGGAGTACAACTTCGTATCGGCGTTCAGTAGGGCTATTGGCCTGTAGCTTGAGCAGTTTACTTTGTCTTTTCCATCTTTTGGTATTATTGTGATATGTGCTAGTAATGATTCACTTCTTATTTCTTCTTCTTCACCTATGGAATTCAGGTATTCTGCTAATTTTGGTATCAAGTATTCTTCAAATTTTTTATAATATTTGACCGTAAACCCGTCTGGTCCTGGACTTTTTCCTACGGGGGTTTCCTTTAATGCCAGTTTTATCTCTTCTTGCGTGATATTTTTTTCCAGTTCTTCCAATTGGTCTATTTTTATTTTTGGTAGGTTTGCTTTTATTAGATATTCTTGTATCTTCTTTGTTCTTGTATTCGCTTCTTTCCAACTTTCCTGTCCTTTTATTGCATATAGAGAACTGAAGTACTTTTGAAATGTTATCGCTATATCCGTAGTTTTATTTACCACTTCTCCCTTTTCGTTTTTAATCTTCTCAATATAATTCAAAGATTTCTTTTTTTTTACCAAATTTGCTAGATATTTTCCTGATTTGTTACCCAATTGGAATTTTTCTTGTACTACTCTGTTATACTCCTTCCTTTCTTCTTGTTCCATCCAGTCTTTTAATTGCTCTCGCTTTTGTGATAATAGGCCAAAAATTTTATTATTTATTTGGTTTTTGTGTTTTCGTTCCAATTCATAGATTTCCTTAATCAATTGCTGCATATTTTTTTTCCTTTCTTGTTTTTTTTTTTGCCCCTATGGCTATTAATTTGCCCCTAATAACGGATTTGTGCGCCTCCCATATTGTTGCTTTCGGTACCTCTGGTGTGTCGTTTTCCTCGAAGTATCTTTTAATTTCTTCTGTGATACTTTTTTCGGTCTCGGGGTCTTCTAACAGATTTTCATTAATTCTCCATGGCCCCCTTTCGTGTACTTCTCCTTCTATTTTCATTCTCAGCGTTACTGGGCTATGATCTGAAGCAGTTATTATCCCTATTTTTGTTTCTTCTATTTCTTCTAGATTTCTATGTTCGACCATGATATAGTCCAATCTGGAGTAACTTTTGTGTACTGATGAATAGTATGTATAATCCTTTGTACTGGGGTGCTGGATTCTCCACGGGTCTATTAGTTGCTGTTCATATAGTATTCTTCTTAATTTCTTTAGTTGTTTTACTTCTCTGTCCCTTACTATTGAGGTACTGTCCATTTTATTGTCCATGCTGAAGTTGAAGTCTCCAGCTAGTATTAATTTTCCTTGTTTGAAATCCATTGGTATTTTTATTATATCGATCAAGTATTTTTTAGGGTTCTTGTTAGGGCAGTAGACGTTGGCCAATGTATATTTTACTCCCTGTATAGTTCCTGTGATAAAAAGATATCGGCCCTCCGGGTCTGTTTTTCTTTGATCTATTAGAAAACGTACGTTTTTCCCTATACCGATGGCTACTCCTTTAGCCCTTCTTATTGGCGAGTCTCCTTGATACCATGTTGGTATATTTCTTGAATATATTTTGGTATTTGAGTTTTGGGATATGTGTGTCTCCTGTAGGAAAATTATTTCTGCATTACTTTTTTCTAGTTCTCGTAAAATGATGTTTCTCTTCCCCGGGGAATTTAGACCTCGGACATTATAGGAAGATATTTTTATACTGTTTACCCTTTCCATTCTTGTTCCTTTTTTTTCCTTTTCCCTTTTTCCTTCCCTTATCTCAGAATAGGTGCGCCTCTGTAACCACTCATATGGATCAGACCTTCCCACCCTCCCTTCCCCTCCCCAAACCCCTCCCACCCCCCCTCCCTTTTTTTTGATATGGGTTTTTTACCCCCATATTCTCTAGAGCTGAGAGCGTTTTACTTTGTTTTGTGGGGCACGCTCTGCCCCCTCTGCTCTATTTATTGTGAGGCGGAGCTCTGTAAGACACCCTATTCCCCCCCTGCCTAAGCACTAATAGGGCGACCCCCTGTCCACTCCGTGCGTCCCTGTCTCCCTCTCCCTGCATTTTTGTTGTGTTTTACCAATCCTTTCACTTTCCTTTTTTCCCATCCCGTCAACCCCAGCCCCCCCCCCTTTCCACTCTAAGGCCCCTTGCACCGTTGTGTGGTATTTTCTCAGATATTAATTTCCTCGAGAGTCCACATCTTGATGTCTGAGCCTTGAATTTACTTGCCACTGTAGGTCATCTCTTGCCGTTATTCGCTCCTGACTATTTGCGTATTTTTCCAGTTCTGAGGAGGGGATTTCTAGTTTGTTGCAAAAGTCCGGAATCTCCTCCACATGTCTTAGCCTCGCACTTATTCCGTTTTTCCTTGCTATTAGACATGCTGGAAAACCCCAGTTGTATTGAATTTCTTGCTCCCGGAGGATTTCTAATAATGGCTTTAGTATCCGTCGTCTTTTCAACGTTTCTTGAGATAAGTCTTGAAATATTTGTAATTTACCTCCCGCAAACTCTATTTGTGTTTTCCTCTTTAGGTTTATCCAGATCTGTTTTTTTTCTTCCCATTTTTCGAAGCGTACTATTACATCTCTAGGTGTTTCCCTTGCGAACCTTTGAGGTTTTTTTACTCGAGAGACACTTTCTATTCCTATTGTGTTAGTTGTTTCCTTTCCCAAGATTTGGTTGAAGAGATTGTTCATTTTTTCTATTAGATTTTCTGCTTGTTCTGTTTCCGGTAACCCACGTATTCTCAAGTTTTTCTTTTTATCTCTATTTTCTTGCTCTTCTATTTTATATGATTGTTCCTGTTGTTCCCGTTTTAATTTCTTTATTTCGTCTTCTAGTTCCTTTATGTTTTTTTTATGTAGGTCTACTTTGATCTCTACTTCTTCCACTCTGTTTAACATATATCCCATATCTTTATGGTGTGTTGACATCTCTGCTTTTAGGGAATTCTCTAGTGCCGCGAACATTTTTTCCATATCCTGTTTTGTTGGCAACTGTGGCCCTTGTTGTCCTTCCTCCTCTCCTCTGTCTTCCTCTCCCATTTCTGGCTCCGTTCTGGGTTCTGAGAGGTGGCTGGTTTCTGTTTGTACTTTATACTGGCCTTTTTTATCCTTGTTGTCCATCTCTTTTGTATCTGTTTGTCTGCCCTTTGAACCCACTTGTTTCTCTCCTTCTCCGATTCCTTGCTGTATATACTTGTTCATAGGGCCTGGACTTGGGCCAAGGCTGGTCCTAGGTGATTTCGGTATTGCTCCCGCACTTCTTGTTGTTTTCCCCTTCATGTTTGTTTCTATGGCTGGATTTATAAGATCTTCAAAGCTGCCTTCCAGAATACCCCTTGATTGGGGTCTCTTAATGATGAAAAAATCTCCCAGCCTTTTTAAATTGACTTATTTTTACTAATGTTTCTATTATTTCGTTCTCATACCCGGCATCCTCCCCACAATCCAATAATAGAAATAATTAATGAGATATGAGTAGTCCCCGTTTTCCAGAAGTTATGTTACTACCTTAAGTACATTAAGCATTCCTTGTTGCTGTTCAATTGTTTAAGCGTTCTTAAGCTGTAAAAAAAAAAAAAAAAAAAAAAATGCGCTCAAAAACGCTATTGCAAAAATGCTAAAAGAAGCTGGAAAAAGTTAAAAAAAAAAAAAAAAAGTCACTGCAAAGACACCGGCGTCTTCACAGCGCTTTTCCAGCAGCCCGTGTGCATGGGGGCCCAGATGCTCAGCAAAATAATTCAAATGTTTTAGCGATATAATGCAATCTAATTCAAATATTCAGCAAGATGATTTATGTATTCAGCTGTATAGTTCCAGTATAAGCTTATATGTTCCACATTTTTGTTACTGTGAAATTTCTTCTTATTCTATAGTTTGTACTATCAAGCCTATAATTAGTACCATTTGCAAAAAAAAAAAAAAAAGAATTTCACAAGAAAGGGGGGTACTGCAGCAGCAGCAGGCAGGTGGGGGCTGGGAGACAACTCTTCCGTTGGCTTGTCTTTCTTCTTGTCTTTCTTTCACCTTCTCCTTCTCTTCTCCCCTGTTCCCCCCCCCCCTGTTTTTATTGTTTTTCTTAGCTCACTTGATTCTACTTTTTCAGCTCTTTCGCCTTTTCCCCTGCTTGTTCACTTCAAGACAATTGCAATAGAAAAGAGCCAAAAGAGGAGGAAAAAAAAAAAAAACGCTCAAAAACGCCCACAGACGCCATTGCAAAAACGCAGAGAAAAGCCAAAAAAGTTAAAAAAAATGTTCTCCCAACAGCCCATGTGCATGAGGGCCCAGGTGCTCATAAAAATAATTCAAATGTTTTAGCGGTATAATGCAATCTAATTCAAGTATTCAGCAAGATGATTTATATATTCAGCAGTATAGTTCCAGTATGAGCTTATATGTTCCACATTTTGTTACTATGAATTTTCTTCTTATTCTATAGTTTATACTATCGAGCCTATAGTTAATATCATTTGCAAAAAACCAAAACAAACAAAGACCAAAAAAAAAAAAAAAAAAAATCACAAGAAAGGGAGCTACTGCAGCAGCAGCAGCAAGCAGGTGGGGGCTGGGAGGCAACTCTTCCGTTGGCTTGTCTCTCATTCACCTTCTCCTTCTCCCCTGTTTTTATTGTTTTTCTTAGCTCACTTGATTCTACTTTTTCAGCTCTTTCGCCTTCATTTACTTTCATTTACTTTCGCTTTTTATTCCATTTTATTTCGTTTTATTTCAATATGTTCTTTCCCTTTCCCTTTCTTTTGTTCTATTACTTTTCCTTTGCCTTTTCACTTCAGGACAATTGCAATAGAAAGAAAGCCAAAAAAAAAAATAAAAAAAAATACGGTACTTATCTTTTAGTTGTTGTTGAAGTTGGGACAAAAAGAGACACTCACTACAGCTTGTTGCAGTCAGACGCAGGTACAAACTTCCTCTGGCTTACACCACAAGACATCTCAGTGAGTGATGAGCAGGGGGGGCGGGGAGGGAAGCTACCTACACCTTCTCATCAGGCCGATCATTCCTCTCAGCTGCAGGGAGAGGGTTCCCAGGATCCTCACGCCGTGCACAGAGCCATTACCAGGCAGAATGAGGTTGCCTGTAGCATGTTTATTAAAGTAAAAGGAAAAAAAAACTTTCCATCCAGGATTCCCATGCAGGGGTTTCAACTTTAAAGCAATAATGAAATAAATGGAAAATACAGAGCCACCTGGCTCTCTGGTCAGCACTGCTACTCAGGCGTTGACCTTGGTCCTCTTGACCCTGTAACTGTGTCCCTGTTTGGTACCCACACTGTACCTCTGGTTACACTCTCTCACAGCTTCCTGGCTGCTTCAGCCCACCGGCTTGGGCCCTCCGTCTGCTCTGTCAGACTGTCCTGTGCCAATAGGCACACTTCTCCTTTGCACACCTGGACTCCTCAGGAGGGTGGAGTCCAGAACCCTGGTCCTGGCTCTGCTATAAGCCCAGGACCCACCTGTACAATCAACAAGCCAGACTCCTGGCTGTTCCCAAAACCTGGTCCCAGGATTGGAGATTCCATCCCACCCAGATTGCTATGAAACCTCCAGGCTCCAGGTCCCCAACTGGATTTTACCAACCACAGAGGAAACTGATAAAACTGTTTCCTCTAAATTAAATAATCCTCCTGGAGCCTCTCAAACTGCCTATTTGAGAATCCTACTATATACAGGGATACAGGGATCCGTACTGTCACAATACATACATATACACACACACGCACACAGTATATATATATATATATATATATATATATATATATATATATATATATATATATATATATATATATATATATATATATATATATATATATATATATATATATATATATAATATGCACTGTATATATACACACACACAGACATGCATGTGTGTTTGAGCTTCCACCCCTAATTCGATAGTCTGAGCACACCAATTAGTGCACCCCTGAACTCCCCACTCTGTACATAGCACACCCCTAAATCCTCCACACTCTGTACGTAGTGCACTTCTGAACTCTGTACATAGCGTACTCTTTACTTCTGATGGTATGGGGACTCTTGGGGGGGTGAGGTGCTCTGGACATCAGCTTATAATAATTTTGAGAATAATATAATTCTATGCCGGTTGAAAAGCAGGTTCGCACACCGCTGGTATCATCCACAAGAAGCTTTATTGGAGACTGCTCAGACAGAACACCATGGCAAAACCATGTTTGAGCAGTCTCCAGTAAAGTTTCTTGTGGCTGATACAGCAGTGTGTGAACCTCCTTTTCAGACTTGCATCTGCTACAGGAGTGTGAGTGGGCTCTGTGCCGGTCTGTACCTACCCTTCACAGCACTGCGATGGTTACATACTAGGGAAGATGGAGCGGTACACTTTGGATATACTATACTGACTGATTCTATGTCACTTTACAGAGATGTATGGACCGTAAACTACTATCAAATAACTAGACATCATAGAAGACTCATTCTCCCAAATTCCATTAGGTCACCTACTCTGGATTAAACCGACCCTGACTCCAAACCAGGGATGGACTGGCCATCGGGACTACCAGGAGTTTCCCGGTGGGCCGATGGCTCAGTGTGGGCCAGTTTCAGCCGCATCTGCGGTGTACCGCGATCTACCCGTCAACCGCCAACAGCTGGCACCTGATGGGTAGATCGAGATTTAGCCAGCATGTAGAGTAGTGCAGGAAGCGCCTGTACTAATAAGTTCTCTCTCTTGTGTCATTGTGCTGCTCCCTGGCGGCCCCTCCTCTCTTCTCCTCTATCCCAGATGATCTTACAAGCCAATTGGGATAGACGAGAAGAGAGGAGGGGCCGCCGGGGAGCAGCGTGATGACACGAGAGAGAGAGAACTTACTAGTACAGAAGCTTCCTGCGCTACTCTGCATGCTGGCTAGTAATATCCCATAATGTGCCATGTGCCCCATAATGTGCCCTGATGATGTGCCCCATAATTTGCCCCATCATGTGCCCTGATGTGGCATAATGTGCCCTGATGTGCCCCGAACCCTGATGTACCCTGTGCCCTGATGTGCCCCGTGCCCTAATGTGCCATGTGGCCTGATGTGCTATGTGCCCTGATGTGCTATGTGCCCCGATGTGCCCTGATGTGCACCATATTGTGCTCTGATGTGTCATATTGTGCCCTGATGTGCCCTGAGCCCTGATGTGCCCCGATGTGCCATGTGCCCCATGCCCTGATGTTGCATGTGCCCTGATGTACCATGTGGCCTGATGTGCTATGTGCCCTGATGTGCTATGTGCCCCGATGTGCTATGTGCCCCGATGTACCCCATAATGTGCCATGTGCCCCATCATGTGCCCTGATGTGCCATATGCCATAATGTGCCCTGATGTGCCATGTGACCTGATGTGCTATGTGCCCCGTGCCCTGATGTGCCATGTGGCCTGATGTGCCCCGTTCACTGATGTGCCATCTGCCCTGATGTGCTATGTGCCCCGATGTGCCCTGATGTGCTCCGTGCCCTGATGTGCTATGTGCCCTGATGTGCTCCGTGCCCTGATGTGCTATGTGCCCTGATGTGCTATGTGCCCTGATGTGCCCCGTGCCCTAATGTGCTGTGCCCCAATGTCCTATGCCCTGATGTGCCCCGTGACCTGATATGCCTTGTGCCCCGATGTCCTGTGCCCTGATGTGCCCCATGCCCTGATGTCCTCTGCCCCGGTGTGCTGTGCCTCAATGTCGTGTGCCCTGATGTTCTGTGCCCTGATGTACTGTGACCTATACCCTGATGTCCTGTACCCTGATGTGCTGTGTCCTGATGTGCTATACCCTGTTGTGCTGTGCCCTGTACCCTGATGTGATGTACCCTGATGTACTGTGCCCTGACGTGCCCTGACGTGCCCTGATGTGTTGTGCCCTATTAGCTGATGTGCTGGGCTCTGTACCCTGATGTGCTGTGCCCTGATGTACTGTGACCTGATGTCCTGTACCCTAATGTGCTGTGTCCTGATGTGCTGTGCCCTGTACCCTGATGTGCTGTGCACTGTACCCTGATGTGTTGTGCCCTGATGTGCCCTGTACCCTGATGTGCTGGGCTCTGTACCCTGATGTCCTGTACCCTGATGTGTTGTGCCCTGATGTGCCCTGTACGCTGATGTGCTGGGCTCTTACCCTGATGTGCTGTGCCCTGTACCCTGATGTGGCCTGGTGTGCTGTACCCTGATGTGCTGTACCATGATGTGTTGTGCCCTGATGTGCCTTGTGCCCCGATGTGCTGGACTCTGTACCCTGATGTGCTGTGCCCTGATGTGCTGTGCCCTGTACCCTGATGTGGCCTGATGTACCGTGCCCTGATGTGTTGTGCCCTGGGCCGGTCTGGATGAAGTCCAGGGCCACATTTTTGTCCCAGTCCAGCCCTGCTCCAAACCAGAGCGTGAACAACCCTCTCATAGGCCAAACTTTACTGAACTTCCGGACAGCATGTAAAAAACTGAACATTTCTTTCTCCCAGGGCCTCTTACCCCATTTAATCACAATCCTGAGTTTCCACGTGGCCTAACAGGCCTCCCATTTTGCAGGCCCAGACCCCGTGGTATCAATCCACCCCAGAAGCTTCTTTGATAAGACTAAACTCCTGCCCTACAAAACCTTACTATCACATTTCCCAGACAGACCCTTTCCTTTCTACACCTATCTACAAATCAGACATTTCCTGAACAGTATCAAACCTCTAACACCATGGCACAGAGACCTTACCCCCTTTAACTACTTCAGCCCTGGAAGGATTTACCCCCTTCCTGACCAGAGCACTTTTTGCGATTCGGCACTGCGTCGCTTTAACTGACAATTGCGCGGTCGTGCGACTTTGCACCCAAACAAAATTGACGTCCTTTTTTTCCCACAAATAGAGCTTTCTTTTGGTGGTATTTGATCACCTCTGTGGTTTTTATTTTTTGCGCTATAAACAAAAAAATAGCGACAATTTTGAAAAAACTCATTATTTTTTACTTTTTGCTATAATAAATATCCAAAAAATGTATAAAAAATATTTTTTTCCTCAGTTTAGGCCAATACGTATTCTTCTACATATTTTTGGTAAAAAAAATCGCAGTAAGCGTTTATTGATTGGTTTGCGCAAAAGTTATAGCGTCTACAAAATAGAGGATAGTTTTATGGCATTTTTATTAATAAATTTTTTTTACTAGTAATGGCGGCGATCTGCAATTTTTATCGTGACTGCATTATGATTTTTGACACATTTTTGGGACCATTGTCATTTTTACAGCGATCAGTGCTATAAAATTGCACTGATTACTGTAAAAATGACACTGGCAGTGAAGGGGTTAACCACTAAGGAGCTAGGGAGGGGTTAAGTGTGTCCTAGGGAGTGATTCTAACTGTTAGGGGGCGTGGCTACAAGTGACACGTCACTGATCACCGCTCCCGATCACAGGGAGCTGTGATCAGTGACAGTGTCACTAGGCAGAACGGGGAGATGCTTGTTTACATTAGCATCTCCCCGTTCTTCCTCACCGTGAGACAATCGAGTCCGCGGGACCCGCTATCGCGGTTACGGAGCCGCCCTTAAAGGGCAACGTACAGGTACGTGATTCTGCCTGTTCGTGCCCTTCTGCCACAGTATATCTGCATGAGGCGGTCGGGAAGCGGTTAAAACATTATGCTCCAGATTCGAACCCCAGAGACATCTAATTTCGGACATATACTTGCTCATGTTCACCAATAGTGACCCTAAATATAATAAAGTGAGTCAACAATGGGAAACAGACATAACCTCAGTGTCATGGGTATGCAGTAATGTTTGTTTGTCAGCTTACCTCTCCATGTGTTCTGCTTAAGAGGCCAGCCACTCTCACCTGGCTGCTTAAGAAATCTCTCCTCAAAGCATGACTCCACCCTAGCCCCTATCAGGGAACTCTATATTAACCTGTGCACTGCAAGCCAGCTCTGCTGATCAATATTGTGTGTTTAGCTTTCGTGTGCGACTTGCTGTGTCTTCTATATCTGATTCCAGTTACCGATCTTGGCTTGTTGTTGAATATCCTTACCTGCTTGTTACCCTGACATTTGGCTATCTCCTGACAATCCTTACCTGCTTGTTGCCCCGACCTTTGGCCATCTCCTGACTATCCTGACTATCCACTCTACCTCCCTGTAGTCTACCATGAGCGTGAGCTGGGAGGCCCTAGGGGTCGCGACCTAGAGCCAGACTGCAGCTAAATCCATCCCCACCACTAGGGGCTTCTGGTGAACACCCGCTGGCTCTTAGTTTCTGCGCCCTGGGAAATCTCATGCTCTAGCTCCCAGTGTCATCCGTGTAGGTACTACAGAGTACCTGCTCTCCTGTATATCCTATAACTCCATCCGCAGCAGTTAGCCGTAGGCTCCACTACCTTGCGGTGCACTCCAGACTCCAACAGAGTGCATCTGTCACCTGGACTCAGGTGTCCTCACAGTTTGATCAGACATGGACCTGGCTGACGTGCCACTTCCCGCATATAATTCATTGCAGGGCATAGTCCGCAGACTTGAGACCCAGGAATCGAAACAGACTCCTCCAGGTGATGCGATTCCTCCAGGATCTGGCTTCCCGCTTCAAGTAGCTTCAGGCCTCCTTGGGAACCCCAAGTCAGCAACCTCAAGTACAATCAGCAGCCACACATTCAATACAACTGCCAGCTCAGTCCTGTTTCTCTGGGGACTCCAAGGCCTGCAGGGGGTTCCTCAGTCAATGCACTATTCATTTTGAGCTCCAGCCTCAAAACTTCCTGTCTGATCGGGCAAAGCTAGCCTATATAATTTCCCTCTTCTCCAGTGAAGCTTTAGCCTGGGCTACCCGCCTGTGGGAGAATAATGATCCGTTGGTTTCCAGCCTGTCCGACTTCTTGAAGCTCTTTCGTAACATCTTCGATAAGCCAGCTCGGGTTTCTTCAGCGGCTAGTGCCCTTTTACGTCTTCGCCAAGAATCTTGTTCAGGGGCACAATATGCTCCAGTTCCATATCCTCACAGCTGAATTGAGCTGGAACAATGAGGCCCTGGTTGCAACCTTTTTTACATGGCCTCTCTGACCAGTCTGGATGCTGTCATTTCCTTGTGCAATCAGATCGACATTCGTTTTCAGGAGAGGTCCCTAGAAAAAAGACTCCAGCACTCCCTGGGCCCTAGCCAGTCTAAGCTCTCCCCCCTTCGTCCCATGGAGCATCTTCTGCCTGCTGAGGAACCTATGCAGCTGGCCAGACCAGACTCACCCCCAAAGAACGTGCTAAGTGCAGAACTCTGGGCTTTCGCCTCTATTGTGGGGCCAAGGGTCATTTTCGTGACTCCTACTCGCTTCGTCTGGGAAACGCTCGGGTCTAATACATCTGGAAGGTGGACCCATAAACATCAACTTCTCGTCTTCTTCTTCCCGTGTTCCTTCATGTAGGCACTTCTCCTCAATCGATCTTTGCATATCTGGATTCTGGGGCTGCCGGCAATTTTATGGACTGGAGAACTGCTTCTTCCATTAGGCTTACCCTTTCACGCCTCACTACGCCACTGGTAGTCTCGGCAATGGATGGCACTGTTCTCCCGGGGGGCCCTATCTGCTTCCAGACTCTACCTATTAGGATGTCTGTAGGGATACTACACCATGAGTGGATATCCTTCCTCATTCTACCCAAGGCCTCGACCCCCATTGTATTGGGCCTTCCTTGGCTACAGCTCCACTCTCCACATGTGGACTGGGTCTATGGGCAGATCCTAGCTTGGGGTCCCTCATGTTTCTCGTCCTGCCTTCTCAAGGTGGCCCCCAAGGAGAGACTTCCTATTGCTACCACATATGTATCTTCTGATCTTCCCGCTGCATACAGCGATTACCGGGATGTGTTCTGTAAAAGAGCTGCTTCCTCCCCACATGTCTTTTGAATGTGCTATTAACCTTGTCACTGGAGCAACTCTGCCTAGGGGTCGTACCTACCCTCTGTCCATCCCAGAGACTCAGACCATGTCAGAATATGTCTAGATAGAATCTAGAGAGAGGTTCCATCTGGAAATCCTCATCGCCTGCAGAAGCAGGGTTCTTTTTCGTTGTCAAAAAGCATGGTACATTGAGACCCTGCATCGACTATCGAGGTTTAAATGTGGTGACTATCAAAATTCGATACCCCTTACCCTTAATATCTGAGCTATTCGACAGGTTTAAGGGTTCCTCCATTTTCACCAAGTTGGATCTCAGAGGTGCATACAATCTGATTTGGATACGGGAAGGTGACGAATGGAAAACCGCGTTTAATACCAGAGACGGGCATTACAAATACATGGGTATGCCTTTTGGTTTGTGTAATGCCCCAGCTGTGTTCCAAAATTTTGTCAATGAAATCTTCAAGGATCTGCTGTACCAGTTTCTTGTTATCTATCTGGATGACATTCTCATCTTTTCGGAAAATCTGCTTGTCCACAGAAACCATGTCCACACTGTACTTCAGCGCCTTAGAGAGAATAATCTCTATGCCAAGGTGGAGAAATATGTTCTGAGGTCCTGTTTCTGGGATGCTTTGTCTCGAGTTTGGGTCTTTGTATGGATCCTGGAAAGGTCTTGGCCATTACCAACTGGCCTGTTCCTGGTAGCCTCAAGGCCACACAGCTCTTTCTTGGATTCACAAATTATTATAGGCAGTTCATAAGGAATTACTCTTCCATTGCTGCGCCTATTATCGCTTTGACCAAGAAGGGTGCGAATGTCAAGGACTGGCCTCCTGAAGCTGTCTCTGCATTTCATGACCTGAAACAGTCCTTTGTTTCTGGACCTCTCTTGAGGAGACCGAATCCTGGGGATCCATTTTATACTGAAGTGGACGCTTCTTCAATGGGGGTGGAAGCTGTGTTTCTTCAATCCTTTGAGAAAGGATGTCAACCATGTGCGTTCTTCTCCAAAAAAAATTCTCAGGCAGAGAAATTATACTATCGGTGATCGGGAACTTCTTGCAATTAAATTAGCGTTAGAGGAGTAGCGTCATCTCTTGGAGGGTTCCCCTCACCCCATAACGATTTTTACTGATCACAAGAATCTACAGTACCTGCAGAATGCTAAACGTCTGAATCCCAGACAGGCCAGGTGGAGTCTTTTCTTTTTCCGTTTTAATTTCACGATTACGTACAAACCTGGTTCCTGCAACAGTCTGGCTGATGCACTCTCTAGGTCAATTGACAGTTTGGATGATGAGTCCACCTCTGAACCTGAGCCGATGGCTCCGACCTTATGCATTGTTGCCCATTCTACCACCCTGGAGTCAAAAATTCCTCCTGGCAAGACCTTCGTCCCCACTGAGCTAAGATTCTTCGTTGGGGACATGATTCCAAGGTGGCAGGTCATGCTGGGTTCTTCCGATCCTTCCTACTCATCAGTCGTCACTACTGGTGGCCTAATCTCCGCTTAGATGTCAAAGACTATGTTAAGGCTTGTCATGTCTGTTCTCAGTCTAAATCCTCCACACAGGCTCCTGCTGGTCTTCTCATGCCCTTGCCCATTCCTAAGGAGCCCTGGTCTCGCATTGCCATGGATTTTATCACCGATCTCCCTGTCACGTACCTTACAGCGGAGTCCGAAATGACGAGGGTGGCCTCTTGCACGGTCCCGGTCCTAGCACCCCTGGAGGTTGAGACAGGGCTGCTAGGGCAGCGGAAGGATGCAGGTGCCTGCTGGCAGGATCAGGAACACCGGAACCTTTGTGGAGGAGGTGGGATGCTGATCACTGGATTGGTTAGGAAATGTCCCACAGGAACACTTGCAGAGTCAGGGGCAGGCAGGAGCTGGCAACATGCTGGCAGTAAGGTACACAATCGGCAGGCAGGCTCGTAGTCGGGGACTGGCGATGGTTGGCAACAGGCTGGCAGGAAGGTACAAGATCAGGAGACAGAGCCGTAGTCAGAAGTCCAAGCCGGGGTCGGTACAGGAAGCAGAGGCAGGCAGAGATGCAGCGGTAATCCGAGAGAACAGTCGAGGAAGCCAGAAGTTCAGGATCAAGGTAACTCAACAAGACAGCAAGGATACAGGAACGAGCTGAGATAATCCAGCACTGACACTAGTACGCTGATCATTTAAATAGGGCGCCTTGCGCCGTGATTCGTTGGCGTGCGAACATGCCCACGCTGACGTGCACTCGTTCGTGTGGGTGCGCCAATGTGCGTGCCTGGTCCGGGGCTCGCTCGTTCTTGCCATATGTTTGAATTAGGAGAGCGAAGACTGCTGGCTGGTGCACGGGATCGAGCATTTGTTGTGATGGTTCTCTGACATTGCCCCCTCCTTATGAGCAGCCTCTGGATGCCCATCTGGGCCCTCCTTTCCAGATGAGAGCGATGTATAAGTCTTGGGGCATGGAGGTTTGTCTCTGGTTCCCAGGAATTTTCTTCTGGACCAAAACCTCTCCACTTAATTAGATATTGATTCTGTCCCTGCCTTCTCCTGCAATCTGCAATGGTCTCAATCTTGAACTCCTCCTCTCCATCCACCATTATAGCTTCTGGGGGTCCCACTTCACAACCCGGAAAGGGATTAACCACATCGGGTTTCAACAGGGAGGCATGAAACACAGGGTGGATCTTAAATGAGTCGGGAAGTTCAAGTTCATAAGCCACTGGGTTAGTTTTCCTCTTGACCGGAAAAGGTCCCAGGTATTTAGGTCCCAATTTCCTGGACGGACAGGCCAATTTCAGATTTATTGTTACTTGATTTGATTGTAGCCGTATTAGTGCAATTGTGACATTTATTGTGAGATTTATTGTTGAAAGCCACACACGGTCACCAACTTTCAAATCCAGTTCTCCTCTCCTCCTCCTGTCTAAAAATCTTTTATTATCTTCCTGTGTCCTGGAAATGGTCTCTCTCAGCACCTGGTTATTGGTAGCAAGGAAGTTTAGTCTGTCCTGAACATCTGGCAAAGGAGAATCCGGAATCAGCGTTGGCAAGAAAGAGGGATGAAACCCATAGTTTGAAAAGAAGGGGGATTGATTGGTGGCTGCATGGGCAGAGTTATTAAATGCGAATTCCGCCAAGGGCAGTAGTGAGGCCCAATCTTCTTGGGTAAAGGAGGTGAAGCAGCGCAGGTATTGTTACAGCGTTTGATTGGTACGCTCAGTCTGCTTTCCAAAATCTTGAAGTGAACTGCACTCCACGATCTGAGACAATGTCACTAGGAATTCCGTGCAGTCTAACAACCTCTTTAATGAAAACTTTAGCAGTTTCTGTTGCTGATGGGGTCCCTTTCATGGGGATAAAATGTGACATCCTGGAGAGGCGATCCACCACCACAAAGATGGATGAAAACCCTTCAGATGGAGGAAGCTCTAGAATAAAATCCATTGCGATTTTATCCCAGGGTCTTTCAGGAATGGGTAGTGGTCTTAATAATCTCCATGCTTTGCTTTTGCTGTTCTTGTTCCTGAGGCAGATTGAGCAGGAACCAACATATTTCCTGCAATCCCTTGCTAGGCTAGGCCACCAAAAATGTCTCTGGATCAAATCCATGGTCCTGTATGCCCCGAAATGGCCGGCCAACGGGTAGTCATGGCACACTTGTAGGATGGTAGTACGCAGATTCTGTGGTATGAAAACTTTATTACCCTGCCAATAGAGTCCATCATTTTCCTGAAGGTTCATATCTGGGGGCAGAGAAATTCCCCTGGATCTGTGACATTAGGTCGGCTTGTGTAAGCAGAAAATTTCCAGCCTGTACGATGGTATCCGTTTGGGGTGGAACTTCTATTTCCGTGAACATACGCGATAGCGCGTTAGGTTTCACATTCTTGGAACCGGGCCGGTAGGTTATATGGAAACTGAAGCGTGAAAAAAAAAGAGCCCATCTTGCTTGTCTGGGTCTGAGGTGTTTGGTGGTCCTGAGATATTCTAAGTTTTTGTGATCTGTGAAGATCAGTATTGGGTGTGTTGCTCCCTCCAAGAGGTACTGCCACTCTTTCAGGGCCGATTTGATTGCCAACAGTTCTCGGTCTCCCACATCATAGTTCCTTTCTGATGGCCCTAATTTCTTCGAGAAAAAAGGCCACAGGGTGCATTAGAGCCTTAGGTCCTTGGCGCTGGGACAAGACGGCCCTTACAGCGCTTTCTGAGGCATCCACTTCCATGATGTATGGAAGAGCTTCAGTACCGGGGCAGAGGTAAAAAGTCCCTTTAATTTGTCAAAAGCAGCTTGAGCTGCTTCTGTCCATTGAAAACGGTTCTGTTTCTTGGTGAGTTGAGTGATGGGCATGATGATACCAGAGAAGTTTTTAATAAATTTCCTGTAGAAATGAGAGAAACTGATGAACCGTTGTACCCCTTTCTTATCAATTGGAGATGGCCAGGACATTATAGCTGTGACCTTTTGAGGATCCATTGCCATACCTCCCGTAGAGACTACCAGTCCGAGAAAGTGAATGGTCTGCCGTTTGAATTCACATTTCTCGGCCTTGGCATAGAGTCCATTTTGTCTTAATCTAAGAAGGACCTGTTTCACACGGTCACGATGTAGTTCTAGAGAGACCGAGAAAATTAGAATGTCGTCTAGGTAAACAATCATAAATAGGTCTAGGAAGTCTCTGAAGATATTATTTACAAAATGCTGAAAGGTTGCCGGAGCATTGCATAAACCGAAGGGCATAACGAGGTACTCAAAGTTGCCAAAACGAGTCCAGAAGGCCAATTTCCACTCATCTCCCTTTCTGATTCTGATCAAGTTGTAAGCACCTCGTAAATCCAGCTTCTGGAATTAGAGG
Organism: Lithobates septentrionalis; assembly: GCA_037952835.1. NCBI lineage: Eukaryota > Metazoa > Chordata > Amphibia > Anura > Ranidae > Lithobates > Lithobates septentrionalis. The sequence goes on from JBBDGP010002217.1 coordinate 1,626,726, forward strand.
CAAGGGGTAGCGATTTTTACCGGTAATCCAGTTTAATTCTCTGTAATCCACACATGGACTGAGTGAGTGGTCTTTCTTTTCGGCAAAAAATACTCCCGCCCCGGCTGGAGAAGTAGAGTGTCAGATGAACCCTTTCTTGACATTCTCATTGACATAATCTTTCAAGACCAAGAGTTCAGGCTCTGAAAGGGGGAAAATGCTTCCAAATGGAATTTCTGCCCCTGGTAAGAGTTCAATCGGGCAATCGTAGGCCCGGTGGAGGGGAGAGTGTCTGCTTTCTGCTTATCAAAGACATCCAGAAAATCATGGTACACGGATGGAACAAGGTCTTGGGATTCAGACACTGGTTTGAGACAGCCAACAACTGGGGCCGTATGGTGAAGGAACTTGAGACAGTTGTGGAGGCAATAGGAAGACTGGAAGACCACCTTGCCTGTTGTCCAATCTATCTGTGGGTTGTGTGCTTGCAACCATGGCATCCCCAGAATGATCGGAAAAAGTGGTGAGGAGATAACATCCAGGCACAACAGTTATTGGTGGTTAGGTAAAATGTCAGCGGGCAAGGGTTGAGTTTCTTGGACGATGGACCCAGATTTGATGTTGGACCCATCAGCTAATCGTATGGACAGTTTCTGTTGCTTAGATCGCAGAGGAATATTGTGTTGCAGGACGAAAGCATGGTCGATGAAACAGCTACAGGCGCCTGAATCAATTATGGCCTGGACCTGAAGTACCCCTCCTGGAAGCTGTAGGGAAACAGGAACAGCAATGTGAGTAGATCTTGATAGAGTCAATGCACAAGAATCAAGAGGAGGAGAGTCACACTTACGAGTCTTGTTGGGGCACATGTTTACGCAATGACTGGCTCCTCCGCAGTAGAGACAGGGATTATTCATGCGACGGCGCTGCTTTTCCTCTGGTGTCAATGGTGAACGAAGCAGGCCTAATTGCATTGGCTCTGGAGCTTCAGTGATGGGAGCAGGTAGTGGGGGTGCATAGGTAGGTGGGTGGCTAGGTACCCTGGGTAGCACCCACATGGGTCCTAGGCAGAACTGAAAATGGAGAGCAGCGTCGTTCCATTGTGTGTCGGAACTCCACCGTTTAAAATCTGTAACATAGTCCTCCATGGGCCTACGACCCTGCTGGAGGGTGTGGAGGCTGGCCTTGGCTGTGGTGGTACGTTGCGGATCATCATAAAGTTTAGCCATTTCATCCAAGAAAGAGTGCATAGCATTCAGCAAGGGACTGGCTTGTTCCAATAGGTGATGAGCCCAGGTCTGGGGTTCTCCCTGTAGTAATGAAATGATGAACCCCACTTCGGTACTTTCTAAAGAGAAGGTGTGGGGCTGTAGTAGGAAATACAAATGGCAGGCATTCCTGAGTGCACGGAATTTGCTGCGATCTCCCATAAATCTCGCAGGAGCGGGGACTCGTGGCTCTGGAGGTGGCACCACTACTGTGGGAGTAGAAGCTGAAACAAGTGATGCAGGTGGTGCGGCTGTCTGGTGCGCTGAGGTGCTTGGAGAGAGAGACTCCACTCTTTGTTCGAGCTGTTGGTAGCCATCTTGCAGGCCCTGGACTGCTTGAGTGAGTTTTGCAATCTGTTGGCACAGAGCATCCATAGCTGAGGCCCCCCTTTCGGACTCCATGTGGCTGGATTGTACTGTCACCTACCTTACAGCGGAGTCCGAAATGACGAGGGTGACCTCTTGCACGGTCTCGGTCCTAGCACCCCTGGAGGTTGAGACAGGGCTGCTAGGGCGGCGGAAGGGTGCATGTGCTGTAGCTGCCCAGCTAAGACCTATCCTAGCTTGCTAATATTACTTACATGCATATATAGCTAGACCTGCTAATAACTTCAATACAGTTTATATGCTCACACGTGAGAGATAAAAAGCAGAGTTATTTACTGTGACTTTTTTATATGGATGTCATATAACAGTTGTATATTGTGTTCACAGAAGCAAACCAGAAAGCATAGAGTTAAGCCTTTGTGACTCTCAGTAGTTTTGGCCAATCACAGCCACTCTTACACTGAATAAGAGTTTTGGCCAATCACAGCCAGCCTTACACCTATTATTTTGTCTGGAAATTACCCAGCACATTGCTAGATCTCATTATATCAGAGAGAGTGGACATGAACAGATTGCAGATCCAGCCAGAGTTCAGTTTTATGGAAGCTATTTAATAGTTATATATGTTACTATTGTTTTCTAATGTGATTAGAACTGTATACTGAACTAGTTATGTGTTCACTTGTAGTTCCACCAAACCAAACAAACAAATGTTCAAACAAGCAAGCAAACAGCAAATTGCAATATCAAACAAGTAAAACTATTTACTTGTTTGATATTGCAAGCCTCAGATATACCTCTCAGAGAGATCATAAAGTGTCTAAGGAACTTTAAAGTGAAAGTACGGATACTGAAGAGAGAAATACATCTAACATTTTATGTAATATGACAAGATTGAACAGTTGAATTGCAATTTTGTTATACTTTATTCAACACATTTTTGTACATGCACTGCCTGCTGCTAAATTGTCAGTGTTATATATGAAGAAAAGCTGAAGTTAATAAAGAAGATATCATAGAGGTTTGGGGTGCTCTTTAACCACTTGCCGGCCGCCTCACGACGATATACGTCGGCAGAATGGCACGGGCAGGCAGAATCACGTACCTGTACGTGATCTGCCTCCCGCGGGCGGGGGGTCCGATTGGACCCCTGGTGCCCGAGGCGGTCGGCATATCTCCCCCGGCGATCGGAGGTGAGGGGGAGGCCATCCATTCGTGCCCCCCCCCCTCGCGATCGCTCCCGGCCATTGAGATTATTCCTCTGCTGCTGTATGGTAAACAGCAGCAGAGGAAATGATGTCATGTCTCCTCGGCTCCGTTCCGGCGCAGAGGAGAGAAGACTTCAATGTGAGTGCACAAACACTACACACACAGTAGAACATGCCAGGCATACATTACACCCCCCTTTACCCCTGATCCCCCCCCCCCGATCACCCCCTAATCACCCCTCCACCCCCCCCCCCCGTCACACTGACACCAAGCAGTTTTTTTTTCTGATTACTGCATTGGTGTCAGTTTGTGACAGTTAGTGTGGTAGGGCAGTTAGTGGTAGCCCCCTTTAGGTCTAGGATACCCCCCAAATAAAGTTTTAACCCCTTGATCACCCCCGTCGCCAGTGTCACTAAGCGATCAGATCGCTGTATTAGTGTCACATGCTAGTTAGGGAGGTAAATATTTAGGTTCGCCGTCAGCGTTTTATAGCGTCAGGGACCCCCATATACTACCTAATAAAGGTTTTAACCCCTTGATTGCCCCCTAGTTAACCCTTTCACCAGTGATCACCGTATAACTGTTACGGGTGACGCTGGATAGTTAGTTTATTTTTTATAGTGTCAGGGCACCCGCCGTTTATTACCGAATAAAGGTTTAGCCCCCCGATCACCCGGCGGTGATATGCGTCGCCCCAGGCAGCGTCAGGTTAGCGCCAGTACCGCTAACACCCACGCACGCACCGTACACCTCCCTTAGTGGTATAGTATCTGAACGGATCAATATCTGATCCAATCAGATCTATACTAGCGTCCCCAGCAGTTTAGGGTTCCCAAAAACGCAGTGTTAGCGGGATCAGCCCAGATACCTGCTAGCACCTGCGTTTTGCCCCTCCGCCCGGCCCAGCCCAGCCCAAACAAGTGCAGTATCGATCGATCACTGTCACTTACAAAACACTAAACGCATAACTGCAGCGTTCGCAGAGTCAGGCCTGATCCCTGCGATCGCTAACGGTTTTTTTGGAAGCATTTTTGTGAACTGGCAAGCACCAGCCCCAAGCAGCGTCAGGTTAGCGTCAGTACCGCTTAACACCCACGCACGCACCGTACACCTCCCTTAGTGGTATAGTATCTGAACGGATCAATATCTGATCCAATCAGATCTATACTAGCGTCCCCAGCAGTTTAGGGTTCCCAAAAATGCAGTGTTAGCGGGATCAGCCCAGATACCTGCTAGCACCTGCGTTTTGCCCCTCCGCCTGGCCCAGCCCAGCCCACCCAAGTGCAGTATCGATCGATCACTGTCACTTACAAAACACTAAACGCATAACTGCAGCGTTCGCAGAGTCAGGCCTGATCCCTGCGATCGCTAACAGTTTTTTTGGTAGCATTTTTGTGAACTGGCAATCACCAGCCCCAAGCAGCGTCAGGTTAGCGGCAGTACCGCTAACACCCACGCACGCACCGTACACCTCCCTTAGTGGTATAGTATCTGAACAGATCAATATCTGATCCGATCAGATCTATACTAGTGTCCCCAGCAGTTTAGGGTTCCCAAAAACGCAGTATTAGCGGGATCAGCCCAGATACCTGCTAGCACCTGCGTTTTGCCCCTCCGCCCGGCCCAGCCCAGCCCACCCAAGTGCAGTATCGATCGGCCTGATGCCTGCGATCGCTAACAGTATTTTTGGCAGCGTTTTGGTGAACTGGCAAGCATCAGCGGCCTAGTACACCCCGGTTGTAGTCAAACCAGCACTGCAGTAACACTTGGTGACGTGGTGAGTCCCATAAGTGCAGTTCAAGCTGGTGAGGTGGCAAGCACAAGTAGTGTCCCGCTGCCACCAAGAAGAAGACAAACACAGGCCCGTTGTACCCATAATGCTCTTCCTGCTGCATTCGCCAATCCTAATTGGGAACCCACCACTTCTGCAGCACCCATACTTCCCCCATTCACATCCCCAACCAAATGCAGTCGGCTGCATGAGAGGCATTTTCTTTATGTCCTCCCGAGTACCCCTACCCAACGAACCCCCCCAAAAAAAGATGTTGTGTCTGCAGCAAGCGCGGATATAGGCGTGACACCCGCTATTATTGTCCCTCTTGTCCTGACAATCCTGGTCTTTGCATTGGTGAATGTTTTGAACGCTACCATACACTAGTTGAGTATTAGCATACAGCACTGCACAGAATAGGTCACACTTTCACAGGGTCTCCCAAAATGCCATCGCATTTTGAGAGACCCAAACCTGGAACTGGTTACAGTTATAACAGTTACAAAAAAAAGTGTAAAAAACAAAAAAAAACACAAAAATATATATATATATATAAAAAAAAAAAAAGTTGTCGTTTCATTGTTCTCTCTCTCTCTATTCTCTCTATTGTTCTGCTCTTTTTTACTGTATTCTATTCTGCAATGTTTTATTGTTATTATGTTTTATCATGTTTGCTTTTCAGGTATGCAATTTTTTATGCTTTACCGTTTACTGGATTTTATTGTTAACCCTTTTTTTGTCTTCAGGTACGCAATTCACGACTTTGAGTGGTTATACCAGAATGATGCCTGCAGGTTTAGGTATCATCTTGGTATGATTCTTTTTAGCCAGCGGTCGGCTTTCATGTAAAAGCAATCCTAGCGGCTAATTAGCCTCTAGACTGCTTTTACAAGCAGTGGGAGGGAATGCCCCCCCCACCGTCTTCCGTGTTTTTCTCTGGCTCTCCTGTCTCAACAGGGAACCTGAGAATGCAGCCGGTGATTCAGCCAGCTGACCATAGAGCTGATCAGAGACCAGAGTGGCTCCAAACATCTCTATGGCCTAAGAAACCGGAAGCTACGAGCATTTCATGACTTAGATTTCGCCGGATGTAAACAGCGCCATTGGGAAATTTGGAAAGCATTTTATCACACCGATCGTGGTGAAGTCAGATGCTTTGAGGGCAGAGGAGAGATCTAGGGTCTAATAGATCCCAATTTTTTTTAAAAAGAGTACCTGTCACTACCTATTGCTATCATAGGGGATATTTACATTCCCTGAGATAACAATAAAAATGATTTAAAAAAATGAAAGGAACAGTTTAAAAATAAGATAAAAAAGAAAAAGAAAAAAAAAAAAAAAAAAGCACCCCTGTCCCACCCTGCTCTCGCGCTAAGGCGAACGCAAGCGTCGGTCTGGCGTCAAATGTAAACAGCAATTGCACCATGCATGTGAGGTATCACCGCGAAGGTCAGATCGAGGGCAGTAATTTTAGCAGTAGACCTCCTCTGTAAATCTAAAGTGGTAACCTGTAAAGGCTTTTAAAAACTTTTAAAAATGTATTTATTTTGTTGCCACTGCACGTTTGTGCGCAATTTTAAAGCATGTCATGTTTGGTATCCATGTACTCGACCTAAGATCATCTTTTTTATTTCATCAAACATTTGGGCAATATAGTGTGTTTTTCCCCCAAAAAATGCGTTTGAAAAATCGCTGCGCAAATACTGTGTGAAAAAAAAAAATGAAACACCCACCATTTTAATCGGTAGGGCATTTGCTTTGAAAAAATATATAATATTTGGGGGTTCAAAGTAATTTTTTTGCAAAAAAAAATAATTTTGTCATGTAAACAAAAAGTGTCAGAAAGGGCTTTGTCTTCAAGTGGTTAGAAGAGTGGGTAATGTGTGACATAAGCTTCTAAATGTTGTGCATAAAATGCCAGGACAGTTCAAAACCCCCCCAAATTACCCCATTTTGGAAAGTAGACACCCCAAGCTATTTGCTGAGAGGCATGTCGAGTCTATGGAATATTTTATATTGTGACACAAGTTGCGGGAAAAAGACAATTTTTTTTTTTTTTGCACAAAGTTGTCACTAAATGATATATTGCTCAAACGTGCCATGGGAATATGTGAAATGACACCCCAAAATACATTCTGTTGCTTCTCCTGAGTACGGGGATACCACATGTCTGAGACTTTTTGGGAGCCTAGCCACGTACGGGACCCAGAAAACCTAGCACCGCCTTCAGGCTTTCTAAGGGCGTACATTTTTTATTTCACTCTTCACTGCCTATCACAGTTTTGGAGGCCATGGAATGCCCAGGTGGCACAAAACCCCCCCAAATGACCCCATTTTGGAAAGTAGACACCCCAAGCTATTTGCTGAGAGGTATAGTGAGTATTTTGCAGACCTCACTTTTTGTCACAAAGTTTTGAAAATTGAAAAAAGAAAAAAAATGTTTTTTTCTTGTCTTTCTTCATTTTCAAAAACAAATGAGAGCTGCAAAATACTCACCATGCCTCTCAGGAAATATCTTGGGGTGTCTACTTTCCAAAATGGGGTCATTTGGGGGGGTTGTGCCACCTGGGCATTCCATGGCCTCCGAAAATGTGATAGGCAGTGAAGAGTGAAATCAAAAATTTACACCCTTAGAAATCCTGAAGGCGGTGATTGGTTTTCGGGGCCCCGTATGCGGCTAGGCTCCCAAAAAGTCCCACACATGTGGTATCCCCATACTCAGGAGAAGCAGCTGAATGTATTTTGGGGTGAAATTCCACATATGCCCATGGCCTGTGTGAGCAATATATCATTTAGTGACAACTTTGTGCAAAAAAAAAAAAATGTGTCACTTTCCCGCAACTTGTGTCAAAATATAAAATATTCCATGGACTCAACATGCCTCTCAGCAAATAGCTTGGGGTGTCTACTTTCCAAAATGGGGTCATTTGGGGGGGGGGGGGTTGTGCCATCTGGGCATTTTATGGCCTTCAAAACTGTGATAGGTAGTGAGGAGTGAAATCAAAAATTTACGCCCTTAGAAATCCTGAAGGCGGTGATTGGTTTTCGGGGCCCCATACGTGGCTAGGCTCCCAAAAAGTCCCACACATGTGGTATCCCCGTACTCAGGAGAAGCAGCTGAATGTATTTTGGGGTGCAATTCCACATATGCCCATGGCCTATGTGAGCAATATATCATTTAGTGACAACTTTTTGTAATTTTTTTTTTTGTCATTATTCAATCACTTGGGACAAAAAAAATTAATATTCAATGGGCTCAACATGCCTCTTAGCAATTTCCTTGGGGTGTCTACTTTCCAAAATGGGGTCATTTGGGGGGGGGTTTGTACTGCCCTGCCATTTTAGCACCTCAAGAAATGACATAAGCAGTCATAAACTAAAAGCTGTGTAAATTCCAGAAAATGTACCCTAGTTTGTAGACGCTATATCTTTTGCGCAAACCAATAAATATACGCTTATTGACATTTTTTTTACCAAAGACATGTGGCCGAATACATTTTGGCCTAAATGTATGACTAAAATTGAGTTTATTGGATTTTTTTTTATAACAAAAAGTAGAAAATATCATTTTTTTTCAAAATTTTTGGTCTTTTTCCGTTTATAGCGCAAAAAATAAAAACCGCAGAGGTTATCAAATACCATCAACAGAAAGCTCTATTTGTGGGAAGAAAAGGATGCAAATTTCGTTTGGGTACAGCATTGCATAACTGCGCAATTAGCAGTTAAAGCAACGCAGTGCCAAATTGTAAAAAGTGCTCTGGTCAGGAAGGGGGTAAATCCTTCCGGGGCTGAAGTGGTTAAATCCACTGCTTCCATAGAACGGTGCTAGAGGAATTATAAAGTAAGAGATAGTCTTGTTTGAACTAAAAGGTCAGAGATTAAAATTCTTCTAATGCCACATCGCATAAGGCACTTCATAGTGCTGCGCCTGCCACAGTGGAACTATTAGTTGCCTTTGAGGGCGAAGCGATAGTGCTCCTCAACTTGCACAGAAAAGAATGCATTTGAGCAGCGGAGCTACCATAGAGGCCATAGAACGTGTGTTTTAGTCAATCTGCAGCTGACTCTTAAAGTGGCAGAACGGCAAAGGCAAGATAGTTACAGAAAGAGCGCCAACCCTCCTGCGATTCCTAGAGAGAGAAAGAGACGCATGGTGGGAGACCAAAGTCCAGAGTTAGAGCGCATATACCGCTACGCACGAAGAGGCCACGTACTGCAGCCAGCTAGTTTCCCAGCACTAGGCCCAAAGCCTGCAGCACAAAGCATCGCAAGTCAGCACAAAGCATCGCAAGTCAGAATAGAGCATCAGATCAAGAAAGACAAGTCTCCTTTAAGACTATCCTGCTCTTCAGAATAAGGTCAGAACTTTCCTTTATTACTATTATTGCACATAGGCTTGACAACAAAGAGACATTTTCGTGTTCAGAAATAAAAGGACTGTAATGCCCCGTACACACGGTCGGACATTGATCGGACATTCCGACAACAAAATCCTAGGATTTTTTCTGACAGATGTTAGCTCAAACTTGTCTTGCATACACACGATCACACAAAGTTGTCGGAAAATCCGATCATTCTGAACGCGGTGACGTAAAACACGTACGTCGGGACTATAAACGGGGCAGTAGCCAATAGCTTTCATCTCTTTATTTATTCTGAGCATGCGTGGCACTTTGTGCTTCAGATTTGTGTACACACGATCGGAAATTCAGACAACGGATTTTGTTGTCGGAAAATTTTATAGCCTGCTCTCAAACTTTGTGTGTCGGAAAATCCGATGGAAAATGTGTGATGGAACCTACACACGGTCGGAATTTCTGACAACAAGGTCCTATCACACATTTTCCGTCGGAAAATCCGACCGTGTGTACGGGGCATAAGTAAAAAAAAAAGGGACAGTTTGTAGTGCAAGGACTAAAGTGAAAGTCATTTTTACTGCCTGTACCTGTTGCTATTGCATTTAAAGTGAAAGTCTCCTTAATAGTCGTATTGATTGTTATAGCACTAAGTCTAGTATTTGTTATGCCATTGTTAGAGGATACAAAGATAGATGAGATAGAAGGTGAAGAGCAAGTGAACCTGTCTGATGCAGCATTAGCCATGGCCCAAACAAATATATCCCAAACAAATAAACTAAGATGCTCAGAATGTATCAGAAAACCGACCCTAAAGATGCTGGAAAATTTGGAGCAAGAAGCAGCATTAAAAGGAAAAAAGTTCACCAGAATGTATGATCAGTGGAAATCTTACATTAAAGATGTTCGTAGAAAACTAAAGCAAGAAAGTATAAAAGGAAACTTGAGTGACATGATAGAGACGGTAGAAGAATCTGAATCAGAGCTTATGGCAGCATATGTCAACCTGCGGTCATCTACAACACCTTCCCAGTATATTGTAAGGAACATGGACACATGTACTGCAGTCACTAAAGATTTAGTAAAGCTCATGAGAGAACTATCATCTGAAGCTAAATATGATGAAGTTAAGGCAAGAAAGAGAATGAACAAGCTTTTTATGAGAGACTATGCTAGGTCTTTAGGAGGAACCACAATCACAAGTAGGACTTCTTCCACTAGCAGAAGTACCAGTAACATATCAGAGTCCTCAAGTACTTTAATAGCAAAAAGAAAGGAACTTGTCGAACAACTTGCTGTCAAGAAAGCAGAAATTGAGATGTAATCCGCAATCGAGGCGCAGTGTATACGAGTAGCAGAAATGGAAAGGCTGAAGGAAGTTAAGATTATAGAAGCCAGACTAATCCCCTGTACACAGGGTCGGACATTGATCGGACATTCTGACAACAAAATCCTAGGATTTTTTCCGACGGATGTTGGCTCAAACTTGTTTTGCGTACACACGGTCGCACAAAGTTGTCGGAATTTCCGATCGCCAAGAACGCGGTGACGTCAACCACGTACGAGACTAGAAAAGGCCAGTTCGGAACCAAGTGCGGCACCCTTTGGGCTCCTTTTGCTAATCTCGTGTTAGTAAAAGTTTGGTGAGAGACGATTCGCGCTTTTTCAGACTCGTAGTTTTCAGATTGTTTTCTGCTGTTCAGTTTGTGCTTGTGGGTTTGTATCTGCTCTTCAGTGCGTGCAGAAAGCTACGCGTGACTTTGATTAGTCATTGTGTTCTTGTTCGTTCGTTACTGTTTTTCAGGTCGCTCTTCACAGGCCTTGCTGTTCTTCAGTGCGTTCTGTTACTTCGTTCTGAGCAGCCGACCGTTTTCTAGCCGTGTTGTGTATACGTACTCCTCGTAGAGTTTGTGCTGTGTGGGGGCTTGGTGTTGGGGTCCTGACCTTGACACAAGTCCAGTCCATGAACAGGGTGGGGAGGAGTTCATGGACCAAGACTTGGTTGCTTCAGCATGACCAGTTCTGTCATATGCCTTTGCTCCGTGAGATCCGTGAGAATAATCCTGATGATTTCAGGAACTTTCTCCGGATGACGGACCCCGTATTTCACCATTTGTTGGCTTTGCTGACCCCCTATATTAGCAGGCAGGATACCTGCATGAGGCAAGCCATCACTCTGGAGCAGAGGCTCGTTGCCACCGTGCCGTACTTGGCAACGGGGAGAAGCCTGCAGGACTTGAAGTTCTCGACAGGCATCTCCCCCCAGGCTCTGGGGATCATTATCCCAGAGACCTGTTCATCATCCAGGTCCTGCAGAAGGATTATATTAAGGTAAGATTTTTATCCTTTAATATCACATTTTATTGTATTTAATGTTTGTTAATATATTGTATTTCTTTCCTCATTCCCTAATTACCATGATTGTAATATGCTGTGAATGTCCCCTTTGTTCTCATGCATGCTGGATTTTTATGTAATTATTTTGTTGTCCTTCATACATATTTGCCTTCACTTACCTCCCCAGCATGGTCTCCTGCCCTATATTCACCTCATGTAGTCACTTAACAATGTATTTTATCAGCTCCATAGTAGTGCTTTACCCCCAACACCCCCTAAAATGTTTTAAAATGTGATTTGTGCTTTAAATTCAGGCAGAGTGCCAGAGGCTTTTTTTTGGGGTCCCCAAATCATTTGGAACCCTCCCTCCCCCCAACTGCTAAGTCAGCTGATACCAGATGTATGAATGAATTCCCCAAAGCATGTAGTGCAAGGGCCTGCCTGTATACTTTCAAATGGTACTGTTTAAAGTTTTTGTATCCTATTATTATCTTGCTAGGTAATAGCAGAATGTCCAAATGTGCTCAAATGTGTACAGTGTGTATTTATATCTTTGTATTATGACACTTCTTACCTGTCCAGTGGGCTGCCAATAGTGTAACTAAGGAGGGGCTGTTCCAAGTAATACCCATTATTTAGGCATTCATCTCTCAATGAAGTGGAGAGGGTTACCTGTCCAAGAGCCCCCCCCCCATAATGTTAGAAATGGCCCATGAGAGGGGGGGAGGGGGAATCTGATAGGTGTACCTTATACTTTGGTCTTTAAAAATTCCCATTAATAAATGTTATCTTGATGTTGGCCAAGAAGTTTTGTGTTTTAATCTGCTTCCCATGTTTATGTGCAAAAAGACAAATTTTTTTTGTTTTCCTCAACAGTCTCCTTCCACGCCACAGGAATGGCAGACTGTGGCCTCCCACTTTGCCGAGCGGTGGGACTTTCCTAACTGCGGAGGGGCAATTGATGGGAAACACGTCCACATTGTCCCACCACCCAACTCGGGGTCGTACTATTATAATTATAAGGGGTTCAATAGTATTGTGATGTTGGCGGTGGTGTCAGCTAATTACGAGTTCCTGTATGTGGACGTGGGGAAGAATGGCCGGATGTCCGATGGTGGAGTCATCGCCCAGACGGAGTTTTACAGGCGTCTCCGGAATGGCAGCTTGGACTTGCCACCTCCAGAAGACAATGTGGAAGGACTCCCATTCGTCTTCGTTGCAGATGAAGCATTTGCGCTGGGGGACCATCTTATGCGGCCATTCCCGATGAGGACCCTCACCCCGGACCAGAGGGTTTTTAATTACCGGCTGGACAGAGCCAGAAGAGTGGTGGAGAACACATTTGGAATCATGGCCAGCCGGTTCCGCCTATTTCTTACACCCATACATATGGCGGAGTATAAACTGAATCATATTATCCTGGCGTGCTGTGTTCTACATAACTTTTTACGTCAACATTCTGCCAACTATGCTGGCTCAGTTGGGCCTGAGGCCGGAATTATAAATGAAACAACCCTGACGGCGCTTGAAATTGGCCATCCTGGATTGCCCTCCCTGAGTGCCCGTGATGTCCGGCTAAGATACCTTGAGTTCTTTGCGGGTAGGGGGGCCATCAATATGCCAGACAATGTGTGAAACCTTTATCAAATAAAAAAAAATTAAGCAAATCTTTGTTGACATTTACTGCTTGTGTTTGTTTTAGCTGACCCTGACAGAAATGTGAAATGAGTCCTGAAAATGGCGTGATTGTGTAACCTTACAAAGCACTGTTGGGTGTTATTTACTAAAAGTGCACTTTAAACTGCACTGAAACTGCACTTGTAGTGCAAAGTGGATTGGCCCTTATTAAATAACCCCCATTGTCACATAAAGCAGCAATTGGAGCACCACAAAAGTGTTGTAGCGTTGAGACAATTATCCACACATTCTTGATTAACAATCTTTTTAATACCAGCACAATCACATGTGCATTTAGAAAAGGTTTTTAAAGCAAACCAACATGTTTGTTGTATAACAATTTTTGCGGTGGCATTAGAAAAAGTACAAATGTCCATTTAAGATAAAACAGGCATGTTTCAAACCAACAAGAAAGACACAAATCTTGAACTTACAAAGTTCACATTTGGTAGAACTTGAAGGCAATATCAGACATGAGTATTTAGGAACTGTGTTTGATATTGCGTTCAGATGGGGTGAGGTCACCCCAGGAAAAGCCAAATTTTGAAGATGCACACCGATTTACGAATGCCAACATGTGCTAGCTGCCATCACAGGGGATCAAGGGACGTGTTTTGGGGGTGCAACCCCTTCCTCACAGCTACTTTATTATTGAGGAAGGGGTTGCACCCCCAAAACACGTCCATTGATCTCCCGTAATGGCAGATAGCGCATGTTGGCACACTGTGTGCATCCTCAAAATTTGGCTTTTCTACAATTCGCGAAAATTTTTTAAAATTGTAGTACACCATAAAAGAAAGGGCTTTGGAGGGGTTTTAAACTCTCCCCAAAACATCAATGATGTTCTTATGTTTTTTAATAACATCATTGATGTTTTTCGTGATGTTTTCCAAGGCAACATTACACCCCATGATCTCCCCGATCAGGATCTGGGCACTTTCAGAGGTGAAAGGATAACAGCAGCCAGGATAAAAGTGATCACAATAAAAAGTAGCGTGGTACCAGGAACAAAAAATCAATCGCAACCCGACATGTTTCGGACTAGAGGTCCTTCTACTGGGGCATATGCATATGCCCCAGTAGAAGGACCTCTAGTCCGAAACATGTCGGGTTGCGATTGATTTTTTTGTTCCTGGTACCATGCTAGTTTTTATTGTGATCACTTTTATCCTGGCTGCTGTTATCTGGATTTTTACCCTATTTGGTTTAAAATAAACCTGCTTCTTTGGATTTAAGCACTATGTGGAGCCTTTTTTTCCTTTTCCATGTCCCCATGATGGCTTTGTGAAAGGTGCATTCCTCCTATATACACCTGTCGGAGAAGTGCTTACAACCAGACTTGGAACATCTGATGTCTTTAGGCCATTTACCATTGCTACAAAGGAACCAGTGGAACCTGCCGTATACGCCTCTACAACAAACATCTATTTGGATCGATCGATCCTTAAGCCTGTATGACACCTAGCCGTACGGCAAACGTGTCCACCTGTTCCAGTAAGCGTATTTGCTCCATTCATTCTTTGCTGTGGATACTGAGTGTTGGAACACCACCTCTGTGAAACCACGTAGCACCCTTGAGATACCTCTCACTCATATTACATTTATACTGCTCACCTTTGTTGAACATTTACATGACCATAATGTTCACGTTATTGGTCGTTGATATGATCATGGACTCACTATAATAATATAATATTGTATTTGGCTTCCTGCATTTTTTATATTTAGTTATATACTATCATGCTGCACAGCTGATAGTCACATTTGTGTTGATTTTTATGTATAGCCCTGCATTGTTTTTTCTTTTCACGACTCACATGCAGGATTCAGCACTCAGGCTCATTCAGGAGGCTTCTGCGTCCCTCAGAGCCTTACCCACTCCTGAAGAGGCCTTTGCCTGCATGGCTGCCACAAAACTGCAGGGCATGCAGGAGGGTCAACGCAAGCTATGTGAGGACCTTCTTTATAAAGTTCTAAGTAAGGGGGTGAGTGGGGAACTAACACCCAATACCCACCTGAGTGAGTTGGCCCCTCCTCCTCCTCCTGCTGCCACAACTCCACCACCAGAGCCACAGCGTGGAAGGAAGCGTGGAAGGAAGACCAGAGAGTGATGACCCTGGGTTCAGTCTGGTCTGGCCAAAGATGCAGTCTCTTGTATGACCACAGCCTGGGGACACAGATGTCATCTGCTGCTTTCCGGATCTCTGGGACTTCTGGACCAGACTGCACTCCCTTATATATGGATTCCTCAGGCCACCAATTTTGCTTGAAAATAGTTGATGTGTGCTCTGGGGGCCAAAGGCTTCACCCATTTCAGCTGTTTCTCCAGTGTTGCCTCCCTCTTTGTTTAGTTGTGAGCCCTTAATAAAGGAATTTTTTGTTCAATTACACTCGCCTATGTGTGTTTTCCTTCAAAAAGGACAGTTTGTTTGTGAGGATTCAGGTACATTTCAAAATACAATGTGAAATTAACAAGAGACACCAACACCAAACAATCTCCTACAGATTAATAATACAAGATATCAATGGTGTTGTGGTAACTTGACACACAAAACACACACAAAAAATATTATAGAGTAAAACACAACAAAAACAACAATAAAAACACAGCCTTGAAAAAAAAAAAAACCCCCAAAAAATACAAAACCAACCTGGAAGAAAACCAAAAAAATTTAAAAACAAACCAAAACAAATTTGGTCAGATGTGACAAATCTAAATATATTGAGTGAATCCCGATAAATAATAAAGAAAGAAGTTTGTGAGAAGTCTGTGTGAATATGAGCAGCAAAACTACTTCATTCTTCTCACATTATAAAGAAGAAGAGAGTGCGCTGTATTAAACTATTTTTGACATTGCAGCGTGACGAAAGTGCTGTATCCATTCCGAACTCTAATTTTACCAGACCAAGCTGTTCCGTCTCGGAATTTCTTCTGAGCATGCGTGGCACTTTGTGCGTTCGGAACAGGCCACACACGATCAGAATTGACGCAATCGGATTTTGTTGTCGGAAAATTTTATAGCCTGCTCTCAAACTTTGTGTGTCGGAAAATCCAATGGAAAATGTCCGATGGAGCCCACACACGGTCGGAATGTCCGACAACACGCTCCGATCGGACATTTTCCATCGGAAAATCCGACCGTGTGTACGGTGCATAAGAGTATACGAAGAGGACATGAATAGTAATCATAAGTCCAAATCTGTACTAAGTGAAGATGCAGACTCCTACTTCCTTTCATACGCCCAGGAGAATGGAAGGAAATCACCAGCATGTAATGAAGAAGAAAGTCATTGCCCTTCCATCCCTGCTCAGAAAAACAAAAAGAGAGACTCACCCTATTCAGAACTAAGTGAAAAAATAAAACAGGATAATTCTGTTCCTAGATGTCACTGCAATGATTAGGAGAATGTTGCAACTATTGTCCCAGCAAGACGACAGAGAACAGTCCCAGCAAGACTTCCTGTTCCGGAACCTACTGTATTTTCAGGAGACATACTGAAGTTCATAGAGTGGAAGGCAAATTTTGAAATGATCATTGAGCATTATTGCTCCAGGCCAGTTGACAAGTTATTATACTTTCAGAAATATGTTGGTGGAGAAGCAAAGAAAGTTCTCGAAGGTAAGTTCTATAGAACAGATGAAGAAGCCTACAAGCAAGCTTGGGAAAAGTTAAATGCAAGATATAGTCATCCTTTCTTAGTACAAAGAGCCTTTAGGGAGAAATTGAATAACTGGCCTAAAATAGGTCCTAAAGAACATTTCAAACTCCAAGATTATGGTGACTTCCTGCAAGCATGCAGCAATGCCATCCCACATGTACGAGGACTAGAAGTACTGAACGGCTATCTAGAAAATCACAGGATGCTAGCTAAGCTACCTGAAGAAGTGGCTTCTAGATGGAATCGCTATGTGACTGAACAATTAGATCTAAGTAAGAACTTCCCAAGTTTTGAAAAGTTCTCTGAGTTCGTTAATAAGGAAGCACGAATAGCATGTAATCTAGTAACAGCATCTTACGCCCTAAAATCCTTAGAAGAAAGGCCTGCGAGAGATATAAGACATGCAAGAGCAACTAGCTTTGCAACCGACACAACAGCTAAAGGTCTAGATACCTACGAGAGCAAGTTCAAAGTCACTACTGGGATCAGTAGAGAGACAGAACCGACAAATCCTCAGACTACCTTTAAGTGTATGTTCTGTAGAGAGAACCACTCTATACACAACTGCCAACAATTGAAGGAGAAATCCCCAAATGAAAAGAAAAAGTTTGTACTTGATAACCAACTGTGTTTTGGGTGCCTAAGAAAAGGCCATATTACTAAGGAGTGTAAGAAAAGGGCCACATGCAGCGTGTGCAAAGGACGCTATCCTACACCACTACATGAAGGACGTCCAAAGAAGAATAAATCCTCAATACATAAAGATGCTGAGGAAGAAAAGAAAGCATCCGTATTCTCTTGCAGAGTGAGGGAAAGCAACCGCACATCAATGGTTGTACCAGTGTGCATTTCAAATCCTAAAAGGAAGAATAAGAAGGTATATGCCTATATACTACTGGATGCCCAAAGCGATGTCACCTTCATTGATCAAGAAATCTGCAAGAAATTACAAGTGGCTACAGAACCAGTGAAGCTCAAACTCGCCACAATGATGGGGAGAGACACATTAGTGAACAGTCAAAGGGTCAAAGGATTGAGAGTTAGAGGACTTCATTCAAACCTCACATTGGATCTACCTTTAGCTTATACGAAAGACGATATACCTCTGGATCGAGATCGCATACCTACCTGTGAAACAGCCAATAAATGGGAACACTTATCTGTCATATCCCATGAAATGTCCCCGCTGAAGAAGTTTGGTGTTGGACTGTTGATAGGTTATGATTGTCCCGAAGCTTTGGTACCACGAAGGGTAATCACAGGAGGAAAGGGTGAACCCTACGCTGTTCAAACTGATCTAGGATGGGGCGTTGTTGGAGGAAAACAGCAGATTGCAAACTCAAGACAGGTGACAGGATTGTGTCATCAAATATCTGTCCAAGAGTTACCAGCTGTAAGTCCAGCGGCAGTAATCAAGATCCTTGAATCTGACTTTGCAGACATAAGTTCTAAAGAAAAGAGTGTATCCCAAGAAGACATAAAGTTCGTACACATTCTAGAAGAAAATATTCAGCAGAACCAACGAGGTTATCTTGAAATGCACTTACCCTTTAGAGTACGACCTCGTATGCCAAATAACAAAAATCTTGCCCTAGCGAGATTGAAATGTTTGAAGAAAAGGATGGGACGAGATCTCAAATTCAAGCAGGATTATTTGAAGTTCATGGAAGGCATCCTTGAAGAAGGACATGTAGAAAAGGTTAATAACCAACCTAAAGAAGGAGAAGTGTGGTACATCCCACATCAAGGTGTTTACCACCCAAAGAAACCAGATAAGATTAGAGTAGTATTTGATTGCTCAGCAAAGTATGATGGTGTTGCATTGAGCGATCATCTACTAAAAGGACCAGATCTTACAAACACTCTGCCTGGAGTATTCTGTAGATTCAGAAAGTATCCCATAGCAGTCATGTGTGACGTTGAAAAGATGTTCCACCAGTTTCATGTGAAGAATGAAGATAGAGACTTCCTGAGATTCCTATGGTGGGAGGACGGAGATACAGATACAGAACCAGCAGAATACAGAATGAAAGTACACTTGTTTGGAGCAGCATCGTCTCCAGGTTGCGCCAATTATGGTATGAAGTACATAGCCAATAAAAATGAAAAGGATTGCCCATCAGCAGCGAATTTTCTTAAGAAAAACTTTTACGTAGATGATGGTCTTATAAGTTTAGAGTCTTCAGAATATGCAATCAAACTAGTGAAAGAAAGCCAAGAGTTATGCGCAAGAGGAAACTTGCGCCTTCACAAATTCATTTCAAACAACAGAGGTACTGGAATCCATCAGTGACACTGAACATGCATCAACCATGAAGAATGTAGATCTCAATTATGATCATCTTCCAGTTCAGAATGTACTTGGATTGGGATGGAATGTAGAGAATGACGAGTTCTTCTTTGAAACATCCTTGAAAGAAAAAGTTGCAACTAGATGTTCCATTCTTTCCGCAGTGGCTTCTATATATGATCCATTGGGATTCTTAGCACCAGTAATCCTCAAAGCAAGAGAAATACTACAAGAATTATGTAGACGGAAGTTGGGATGGGATGAACCCATACCTGAAAATTTGAGGACAAGGTGGGAGGCTTGGATAAAAGACTTACAAAATTTGAAAGAAGTTCGGATACCTAGATGTTTTGTACCTCATGATTTTGGAAATTACAAGAAAATAGAACTTCATCACTTTTCAGACGCCAGTAGTTATGGTTATGGACAGTGCTCCTACATCAGAGTGATAGGAGAAGAAAAAATACATTGTGCCCTGGTTATGGGAAAGACCAGAGTCGCACCTACCAATATTCAGACAATACCAAGACTTGAACTGACAGCAGCTGTTGTTTCAGCATCAGTAAGCAAGTTTCTGACAGAAGAATTAGAGTTAAAAATAGATGAAGAATATTTTTGGACAGACTTGCAAGTTGTCCTAGGATACATAAACAACGAAGCTCGAAGATTCCATGTCTTTGTCGCCAACAGAGTTCAGAAAATTCGGGAAATAACACTTCCGGAACATTGGCATCACACTGATACAAAGCATAACCCGGCAGATCATGCTTCAAGAGGCCTGAATGTAACAGAATTGAAAAATTTAAACTGGTTCACCGGTCCAGAGTTCCTTTGGGAAAAGGAAATCATACCCAGTGAAAGTCACACAGAGTTGTCTATGGGTGATCCAGAAGTAAAAATTGTACAAACATTGAGCACTGCCGCCAAGTGTCAAGGTGACATACTTGAAAGACTAGCCAGATGTTCAAAATGGAATACTGTCATAAACGTAGTAGCTCGTTTGGCAAAGGGAATCAGAAAGAAGGAATCATTGAATGTAGAAGAGAGGATGAAAGCCGAAGAAACAGTCATAAGACTCATTCAACAGAGATTCTATAGTGAATAGTTAGAGACTTAGTCAAGAACCCAAAAGGCTTCCCAACGACCACCCATTGTAAAAGCTTAATCTTGTTCTACAGGATGGTATACTTAAGGTGGGAGGGAGACTGGAAAATGCCTCGTTACCCAGCAGAGTGAAGCATCCAGCAATTCTACCCAAAAATTCTACCTTCACAAGATTGATTATCGATCACTACCACAACAAATCCTTGCATCAAGGAAGAAGCTTTACCCAGAACTGTTTGAGAGAAGGTGGTTACTGGATAGTAAAGGGAAGCAAAGTTATAGCAAAGTATATAAGTAAATGTGTAACCTGTAGAAAGGCACGTAGACCTACCGAAGAACAAAGAATGGCAGATTTACCGGTAGATCGTGTAAACCCATCACCACCATTTCTTTATAGTGGAATGGATTGTTTCGGCCCATTCATCAAGCAAAACTGCACGGAGTACAAGAGATATGGAGTAATATTTACATGTCTAAGTTCCAGAGCAATTCATCTGGAAATGTTAGAAGATATGTCAACTGACTCATTCATTAATGCCTTGAGATGTTTCATAGCCATTAAAGGTACTGTGTCAGGGGATGTTATACACAACATCCAATGCAGGTGATCAGATCGCTGGGCTGCACCAAGAAATCAGGGACAAACGAGTAAATGAATAAAAAAAGGTATGTTTGTTGTTAATGATAAAGACACACGTGAAATCAAGACAGCAAACCAAAAACAAGTAAATGGTGAAAACACAGCAAACCCCCAAACCCACCTAACTATCTATCTAACTAATATAATACACGAGCAAGGAAACAAACATGAAATAAAAATAAGGCATGGGCAAAAGCGACAAGGGAACAAAAAACAGGAATACTGAAGCAGACCAAGGAGCAGGGAACAGGAAACAGGGCTCAAGGACAGGATACACAAACGGGGTTCAGGAACAAACAGGAACAGGCTGGAACAAGAGCAGGTACTGGCAGGGACAAGGGCTAGCAGAGGAATTCTGAAGCACTGAGCCTAGTTCAGGGCGGGTTTATATAGTCCAGCAAAACCATGACAGGTGTGCTTATTGACAAGTCTGCAGTCCAGGCAGGGAGACCCCCGCTGGTGGCCACTGGAATTACACCCTTTTTGTGCTGAATGTAATAGTGCCACCAGCAGGAGAAACTGGAGTTGACACCGTTCCTGACAGTTCCCCCTCCTAAAGGAGTGGCCTCTGGACACTCCATTCAGCCCTGGGTACGACAGTCCGAGTGGGTGCAGAAACACCTTAAAATGTTTCCCTACTGAGTCTGCGGACTTCTTCGCACTTCCAAGGCCAGAGTCTTTTAGTTCACTGGGGGACGTGCCATCAGAGTCTGAAAATAGGACACGCACCCCACCACCCGGGTCAGGAAGTTTGGATCCGGAGATGAAAATTAGCAGGGTAACGGGAAAGAAACCATTGGAGGCAGACCACACAGGAGCATTACATTCAGGCCAGGCGACAGACAGAATTGACACAGCGGCAAGATGGCCATCAGTCAGGAACAGTTTTAGCAGGCACCATGTCATCAGGCTGAGCAGAAAGCAGAGGTACATTACGCTGGGCAGTGGCACATCCGCATCGAGCTGGGCAGCAGGCATGGGCACTTCAAGCTGGGCAGCAGGCATGGGCACTTCAAGCTGGGCAGCAGGCATGGGCACTTCAAGCTGGGCAGCAGGCATGGGCACTTCAAGCTGGGCAGCGGGCTCATCAAGCTGGAGAGCAGGTACCGAGACATCAGGCTGGAGGGCTGGCACCGAGACATCAGGCTGGAGGGCTGGCACCGAGACATCAGGCTGGAGGGCTGGCACCGAGACATCAGGCTGGAGGGCTGGCACGAGACATCAGGCTGGAGGGCTGGCACCGAGACATCAGGCTGGAGGGCAGGCACCGAGACATCAGGCTGGAGGGCAGGCACCGAGACATCAGGCTGGAGGGCAGGCACCGAGACATCAGACCAAGCGGCAGGTACTGGAACTTCAGACAGAACAGCAGGTAATGGCACAACAGGCAGAACAGCAGGTGCATCAGACTGGATAGCAGGTACTGGAACTTCAAACCGGGCGGCTGGTACTGGAACTTCAGACTGGACAGTGGGCACAGGTGCTGGCACATCAGGCAGTACAGCAGGTACTGGCACAACAGGCAGAACAGCAGGTGCATCAGACTGGATGGCAGGTATGGAACTTCAAACCGGGCAGCTGGTACTGGAACTTCAGACTGGACAGTGGGCACAGGTGCTGGCATATCTGGCAGAACAGCAGGTGCATTGGACTGAATAGCAGGTACTGGAACTTCAAACCGGGCAGCCGGTACTGGAACTTCAGACTGGACAGTGGGCACATCAGGCAGAAGAGCAGGTACTGGCACAACAGGCTGAACAGCAGGTACATTGGACTGGATAGCAGGTACTGGAACTTCAAACCGGGCAGCTGGTACTGGAACTTCAGACTGGACAGTGGGCACAGGTGCTGGCACATCAGGCAGAACAGCAGGTACTGGCACAATAGGCTGAACAGTAGGTACATCGGACTGGATAGCAGGTACTGGAACTTCAAACCGGGCAGCTGGTACTGGAACTTCAGACTGGACAGTGGGCACAGGTGCTGGCACATCAGGCAGAACAGCAGGTGCGGTAGACTGAATAGCAGGTACTGGAACTTCAAACCGGGCAGCCGGTACTGGAACTTCAGACTGGACAGTGGGCACAGGTGCTGGCACATCAGACTGAACAGCAGGTACTGGCACAATAGGCTGAACAGTAGGTACATCGGACTGGATAGCAGGTACTGGAACTTCAGACTGGACAGTGGGCACAGGTGCTGGCACATCAGGCAGAACAGCAGGTACTGGCACAACAGGCTGAACAGCAGGTACATCGGACTGGATAGCAGGTACTAGAACTTCAAACCGGGCAGCTGGTACTGGAACTTCAGACTGGACAGTGGGCACAGGTGCTGACACATCAGGCAGAACAGCAGGTACTGGCACAATAGCAGGCATCGGAACATCAGGCTGGGCGGCATACAGGAACACATCAGGCTGGAACAGATCAGCTGGCGGGGAAGCAGGATTGGATACTGGCATGATGGTATGGGTTGGAAAAAACTTCCGCTTCTTTTTGGTTTTAGCCACTGGGGATCTATAAGTGGGTACAGGGCTGTAGGTAGTAAATGCAGCTGGTAGAAGCGAAGAGTGAAAGGATGGCAAAACAGAGGGAGTAGGTTTTGAAGGGAGATTTAGTGGAGCTGATGGAGGCAGTTGAGAAGCAGCAGGGGAGTTAAAGGCAGGGTAGGTGCAACAGGAGGAAACAGGGTACTGGTATTTCATTGGTAGAAAGGTATATTCGGAGCTAACAGAAGCTGAATGCAACAGACTTGACCAGGCCTGTATTAATGATTGCACTGAATCAGGTTTGCACTTGGCTTGTCTGACCAGAGACTGCACTGATTCAATGCATTTTGCAAGCACCTGCTGAGGACAAGCTGAATATTGTTCAAAAAAAATGCTGAGTCATCCTCCAACAGCCAAACTAAAGATTCTACCTGCGCTGCACTAAAAGGGGGTGTATAGTCATCACCTCCCTCAGCGACATCAGACAGGGCCAACTCAGTACAGATCCAAATTAATGGTTGCACATCTTCAAACAAAAAACTGCCTTGCTCAATAAAAACATGAGCTAGGCGGATGCATTCTAACAACTGTTCCCTAGTGTATTCAGCCAATGTCTGATAACAAAAGTCTCTGTCATCAGTTGCCAGGAGCGATAAATACAAAATACTTTCAAAATCCATCTTTCAACAATAGCTGGGACTCAGGCCCCAATTCCCAAGTGCAACCGATCTGATTGTATGGCTTCAGAATTCTGTCAGGGGATGTTATACCCAACATCCAATGCAGGTGATCAGATCGCTGGGCTGCACCAAGGAATCAGGGATAAACGAGTAAATGATTAAAAAAAGGTGTGCTTATTGTTAATGATAAAGACACACGTGAAATCAAGGCAGCAAACCAAAAACAAGTAAATGGTGAAAACACAGCAAACCCCCAAACCCACCTAACTATCTATCTAACTAATATAATACACGAGCAAGGAAACAAACATGAAATAAAAAATAAGGCATGGGCAAAAGCGACAAGGGAACAAAAAACAGGAATACTGAAGCAGACCAAGGAGCAGGAAACAGGGCTCAAGGACAGGATACACAAACGGGGTTCAGGAACAAACATGAACAGGCTGGAACAAGAGCAGTTACTGGCAGGGACAAGGGCTAGCAGAGGAATTCTGAAGCACTGAGCCTAGTTCAGGGCGGGTTTATATAGTCCAGCAAAACCATGACAGGTGTGCTTGATGACAAGTCTGCAGTCCAGGCAGGGAGACCCCCGCTAGTGGCCACTGGAATTACACCCTTTTTGTGCTGAATGTAATAGTGCCACCAGCAGGAGAAACCGGAGATGACACCGTTCCTGACATACTGTCAGAAAGCTTAGATCTGACCAAGGATCTAATTTTGTCGGAGCAAAGAATGAATTGAAGAAAGCTCTAAAGAGATCAATAAAGAAAAGGTAACTGAGTATTTGTCGCAGAATCAATGTGATTTTTATATGAATGCTCCACATGCAAGCCACACAGGAGGAGTTTGGGAAAGACAAATCAGAACTGTAAGAAAAAGTTCAGTGTTGAGAAAGAGCTCCGGAAGAATAGATGATGCTTCACTTAGGACCCTATTCTATGAAGTAATGTCTATGGTTAACAGTCGTCCACTTACAGTGGACAACATCAATGATCCAACAAGTTTGGAACCTTCTACTTCACCTTAACCGCTTCAGCTCTGGAAAATTTACCCCCTTCCTGACCAGAGCACTTTTTGCGATTGGGCACTGCGTCCCTTTAACTGACAATTGCGCAGTCGTGAGACGTGGCTCTCAAACAAAATTGGCGTCCTTTTTTTCCCACAAATAGAGCTTTCTTTTGGTGGTATTTGATTACCTCTGCGATTTTTTTATTTTTTGCACTATAAACAAACTAAGCGACAATTTTGAAAAAAACGCATTATTTTTTACATTTTGCTATAATAAATATCGCCAAAAAATATATAAAAAAACATTTTTTTTCCTCCGTTTAGGCCGATCGTATTCTTCTACATATTTTTGGTAAAAAAAAAATCGCAATAAGCGTTTATTGATTGGTTTGCACAAAAGTTATAGCGTTTACAAAATAGGGAATAGTTTTATGGCATTTTTATTAATAATTTTTTTTTTTACTAGTAATGGCAGCGATCAGCGATTTTTATTGTGACTGCAACGTTATGGCGGACATGTCGGACATTTTTGACACATTTTTGGGACCAATGTCCTTTATACAGCGATCAGTGCGATTAAAAATGCACTGATTACTGTGTAAATGACACTGGCAGTGAAGGGGTTAACCACTAGGGGGCGGGAAGGGGTTAAGTATGTCCTAGGGGAGTGATTCTAACTGTAGGGGGGATGGGCTGTGTGTGTCACTATGCTGATCACTGCTCCCGATCACAGGGAGCTGTGATCAGTGACACTTGTCACTAGGCAGAACGGGGAGATGCTGTTTACATCAGCATCTCCCCGTTCGTCCTCTCCGTGAGGCGATCGTGAGTATCCCCACGGCAATCGAGTCCGCGGGACCCGCGACCCGACTCACGGAGCTCCTGGCCAGCGCGCGCCGCCAGCAATGGCACGGCGGAGAATTCAAATGGACGTACCTGTAAGTCCATTTGCCCAGCCGTGCCATTCTGCCGACGTACATCGGCGTGCGCCGGTCGGGAAGGGGTTAAGTCTGATTACATACAACCACCACCTGGCAAGTTTACCAAAGAGGATTTATATGCCAAAAAGAGATGGCAAAGAATTCAATATTTATCAGAACAGTTTTGGAATAGATGGAGGAAAGAGTACTTAGCCAATCTTATGTTAAGAAGTAAATGGCAAACACCCAGAAGAAATGTACAAGTTGGTGACATAGTATTAGTGAAAGAAGAAGATTTACCTAGAAGTCAATGGAAATTGGCCAGAGTTCTAGAAGTTCAAAAAGATCAAGACAGACTAGTAAGAAGAGCATTGTTACAAATAGGAGACTCAAAACTTGACAAAGAGGGAAAACATCTCACTATTCCACTCAAGTTGGAACGTCCTATACACAAGTTAGTTGTTCTACTTGAAAGTGATAAAAGACACTTGGAAGTTGAGAATCTGATGGAAAATCCCCTAAATTCGTGTTCAAACCCTACTATAGAGAACATAGAATCATAGGTAATTTGGTGGGAGTGTATAAAAGAAAGGTGTAAAAATTGCGCCAACTCCTAAATGTGAATAAAGCAGCCTACACAGCAATATGACCGTTGCAAATGAGAATTAAAAGTAGAAAAGTGTGGCGCTAGTGAATGGTGAAACTCCTGTTGCTGAACAGGTGAATATAGTTATTTGAGGAGGAGTGAAAACACTTTCAGTGTAAGGTGAAGAGTAATTATTTTGTAAAACATCCAAAGAAAATTGTAATAAAAATGAAAAAAAAAAAAAAACTTATATGTGTAAAGAAGTAAGGTACTCAGTGATAACCTATAGGTTGAATAGGAGACAGTTATGCATATGAAACCTTATTCCAAAGGAAAACAAAGCAAACAAACATCAATGCAAGATATCTCGATAAACTGAGTATGTTGTTTAACACGACTAATAATCAATAGAAATGGGAGCCAAGAGGGAGGACATCAGAGTCCCTAAGGGGGGAGAAACATAAATGGAAACTCAAAAGTCTCTCAAATGACAAGATGGGGCAGTCCCACTCAGTCCCACAAACAACAGGGTGCAGACCGTCTTCTTAAGAGGTAGTTAAAGGTTGTTAAGAGGGGTCCTGATACATATGCTGAATCTTGACTCATGTGGATGATTCCAACCGGGAGAAAGAAAAAGCAAAAGGATGCCCTTACCAGATCAGGTGGACTCACAGGCCGTGGCGGTGAGTCAAACGAGCATATACCATCAGACGGTGTGAAGTGAAGGTTTGTGGGAAGACTTGTGGAACATCTTGTCAGCAGTCCTCAACTGAAGAACCAACTTGGAGTCCGAGGTCCCCAGGGTGCGGTTTCGATCGCCGAATGATCGTTTCCTCAGAGGTCCATCATGTGTGCAAATAAGTAAGAAAAAGAAAAAAACCTCCACATAGTGTAAATCCTTGATTTGCAAAAAGCATAAGAGCACTTTATTGAGGAGTGTACTCCAAAAAGAATTTTTACAGACGGGGGGCAGTAAAAACTCGGCTCAATGTAAAAACCGGCATAAAAAGGTATAAAAACAGCGCAGTGGGTAGTGGTGGGGTATAATCATAAGGACCCGACGCGTTTCGCCTCCAAAGGCTTCTGCTGGGGTATGAGTAAGCCCCCCACACAACTGCGCTTTATATAGTTAGACTTAAATGGAGTGTAACAGCTGATCGGCGCTGTTACACAGGACGACTTCCGGGTTCGGCAGCGTCATCCATGACACAACGGTCACATGACGTTTAGTGGCCAATCATATCCACAGGGAGATGGTCATGAACCAAGCCTCACTCCTGATCCCCAATAGGCAAAGCCTCAGTCCCATTCGTCCCAACAGTCATGTGATAGTCACATGGTGTGGTAGTGACGATGGGACGCTCTGAATCTGCGTGTCAGAGGAAGCAGGAAGCAGGGGCCCATCAGATGAAGGCGTGGAGCGCAAACATAACGGCGATCCACGCTAATAGTGTCTCATTTTAATATAGTAGTGCGGTCCCGATCCCGGAAGTCCTCCCAGCACATCACCATATACAAATATAGACAAATATAAAAAATACATGTTGTATGCATATTCGCTAGAAATCCTTGATGAATAAACATGCGATGTGCATATGCAATATATATAACATTTTCCTATAATAAAAATTAAAAAAGCTAAGAAATGCATAGAACCTGTAAAAATGTAAGGAAGCATTCAGCAGAGACTCATGAAAGGATCTATGGAAGAAGTGACATATATGTTTAGTACTAAATACACATGTGATTCAGTTAGATTGAAATATTGCTAAATGTGATTCAGTTTAAGTGTTGCTAAATGGAGTCAGGAATTAGAAAATTGCAGAAATACAATATTCTGTACATGAATGGTAAGTATTAAGAATATCCATTCAACTGTGCCAAGGTGGGTGCTCATTAAGAACCCTACAAGAAATTTGGGCACATAGCATGAGAATGTCTATTGCTCAAAATAAGGTGACGCCAGTCCAGCGACATTCGTGTATCTAAATGGTCTAAGGAGGTGTTATGTGGTCCCTAGATATATACTATCAGAGGGGGGGGGGGCATCAACGCCTAGGACTGATTTATGAAGGCGTTGATATCCCACTCAACGTTAAGTCCATGTGGCACATAGCATTTCATGAGGTGTATCCAAAAGGTCTCGAGTTTGGAGACACCCCTTGTATTTGGTTCCCCCCTCCAATGTGGAACGAATTTGTCAATAATTTGGAACTTCGTTCCAGATGGATTTTGGTTATGATGGTATAAGTAGTGTTTGGGAACACTATGGTTGGTGCGTCCTTTTAATATAGCTGTGATATGTTCGTTCACTCGTATAGAGAAATTGCGTATAGTTCGTCCTATGTATTGCTTACCGCAGGGGCAAGT
This sequence comes from Lithobates septentrionalis, assembly GCA_037952835.1. Classification (NCBI taxonomy): domain Eukaryota; kingdom Metazoa; phylum Chordata; class Amphibia; order Anura; family Ranidae; genus Lithobates; species Lithobates septentrionalis. Next base: position 1,655,398 of record JBBDGP010002217.1, read on the forward strand.
GATGAGGTAAACTATAAACTTTGTGGTACATGTCGCAAATTGTTTCATCTTAAATTCCCTCCCAGTACTGGATGACATGAAGGTTTCAATTTTGCGGGATTTGCATACATTGAGTTTACATACTGTGCATTTCCTACAGGGGTAGAAACCCTTGAGGTCATGGAAAAAAGATGGCGTCTTCGGAGGATTAACCACCCCTGGTGCAATTCTGCCACCTACTGATGGTGCCCCTTTATAGATCACTCCAGCCTGATCGGGAAGTAATGGGCCTAGTATTCGGTCATTTTTCAAAATTTTCCAATGTCTGGAGATGATACTCTTTACCTGCCTATGTTGGATAGAATAGTTGGTAAGGAAGGCCCATCTGTGTTTGGCATCCAAAGGCTTTTTTGGTTGTTCCGCTAATAGTGATGAGCGATCAATGTGTGCTATTTTCTTTATCTCCTGGTCAATTAGTTCTCCAACGTAACCCTTTTCTTGGAATCTGGACTTAATGGTTTCCGCCTGTCTATAATAGTCCGGCAGGCGGGAACAATTGCGTCTGATTCTCATCAGTTGGCTCCGAGGTACTGATTTCAGCCATGCTGTATGGTGACAGCTGTCGGTCGGGATGTACCCGTTACGGTCGGTGGCCTTGAAAAAGGTTTTCGTTTCCAATTGACCGATGACAGCTGTGATTTCCAAATCAAGAAAGTGTATTACAGACGAGCTGGTTTCATATGACAAGTGGATGCCCACCTCATTCTCATTTAAAGTTGACATAAAGTGGTTGAGGGAATCCATGGAACCTCTCCATAGGAGGAGGATGTCGTCGATGTATCTGGCCCAAAGGGCCAGCTGCGAAGGTTTCAGAACTCCGACGACATCCTCCTCCCACTTGGCCATAAAGATGTTAGCCAGACTGGGGGCGAATTTAGCCCCCATGGCTACCCCCTTCGTCTGTAAATAATAGTGGTTGTCATACCAAAAATAATTTGATTTGGTAGCAAAATGTAGCAAGTCTACAATAAACCTTTTTTGGGTCATGGGGATGTTTTTTTCTCTTGATAGGAAGAGTTCAACCGCTCCTATACCTAGTTCGTGGGGAATAATAGTGTATAGGGAAGTAACGTCTGCGGTTACTAATATGAGATCATTAGTGTAAGTAACCTGTTGCAATTTGTTGATGGTGTCTCGAGTATCTTTCAGAAAAGATGGTATTGTTTTTACTATGGGTTGCAAGTAGTGGTCAATATACTTCCCTATACGGGAGGTTACGGAGTTGATTCCACTGATAATTGGACGACCAGGAGGTTGGGTGACGTTTTTGTGTACCTTGGGCAGGTAGTACATTATAGGGATGCGTGGAGCTACCGGGACCAGAAAGTTTTTTTCTTTTTTGTCTAGTATGCCAAGCTGGAAGCCAGTATCGATCAGGTCTACTAGTCTTCTTTTAAAGCTTGTAGTGGGGTTGCATCCGAGGGGCAAATAAGTTTCTGTATCACTTAGGATTCTTGTCATCTCTGCTTGGTAGTCTTTACTGTCAAGAACGACAATACCTCCGCCCTTATCCGCCGGGCGGATGACAAGGTCTTTGCGTTCGCAGAGAGACCTTAGACCCATTTTAATATTGGGATCAGAATAGTATTTTTTCTTTGGAAGTCCCTCCAGATCTTCCAATACTAGATCACGGAACACCTTAATAGATGGAGCTATAGGTGCTGGGGGGTTGAAAAGAGATCTAGAAAAAGAAGAACGTGAACAAAAAACTAAAAAACAGAAGAAATATAACAGAGATCTCAGTGACTACAAAAATAGTAATGTCTTTAGTTGGCAATCTACTAGCCAAGCTAAGGACTCATCTGCCAGCACGAGCCACCCTATGGAGACGGAACATCTGGACGATTCTAGGGTTACACACAACCCCCCAGTACTTCCCCCTCCCTCCACTGGCAACAATAGACGTCCCTCCCATCCCCCCCCTGCCCCTGCGACCCTTTACAATGGTCCCCCTTCCAACTCTGGGAATAGAGGACGTAATAATAGGGGAAAGGGTAGGGGTAATAGAGATCGTTCTGTCCACTATGAGGACTATAGACAGGACTACTCCCCCCGAAGACGCGACACGAGTCGGAATGAATATCAGTATTATCAACCATACCCGCAAAGAACCCCGATTAACACAAGAAACAGATTTTCACCACTCAGAGACGATCGACTTAACGATCATCAAAACTCCCAGTACCGCTATGATTATGGAGACAGAGACTACCTTGACAGGTCACCTTTCAACTATAACCAGGCCGAACCACAGCCTTTGTACCCGGGGGGTTTTCACAGAGAACAGGAATACCCCACACGAAACCCAGAACAAAACGCGGCACCCGAGGGGGGAGGCGTACCAGTAAAGAGAAAAAGGGTTTAAAGGACAACGGTATTTTCAATCTAAGCAAAGCTGACTTCTCCCCAGCAGAGCTTAAAGTTCTAAACAAAGGATTGAAATTTGCCCCTCCTAAAACATTAAGTAAATTCTCCACATTTATAGATGTGCACAAGTTTGTGCGCAAACTCAATGTGCAAAGATATATTGCGTCCAATCCGAGTAGGCCTTCACACCTCCTCACCAATTCTCATTCAGTTCACTCAGGGTTAGCCAACCCATCTCTTTTCAACCCCCCAGCACCTATAGCTCCATCTATTAAGGTGTTCCGTGATCTAGTATTGGAAGATCTGGAGGGACTTCCAAAGAAAAAATACTATTCTGATCCCAATATTAAAATGGGTCTAAGGTCTCTCTGCGAACGCAAAGACCTTGTCATCCGCCCGGCGGATAAGGGCGGAGGTATTGTCGTTCTTGACAGTAAAGACTACCAAGCAGAGATGACAAGAATCCTAAGTGATACAGAAACTTATTTGCCCCTCGGATGCAACCCCACTACAAGCTTTAAAAGAAGACTAGTAGACCTGATCGATACTGGCTTCCAGCTTGGCATACTAGACAAAAAAGAAAAAAACTTTCTGGTCCCGGTAGCTCCACGCATCCCTATAATGTACTACCTGCCCAAGGTACACAAAAACGTCACCCAACCTCCTGGTCGTCCAATTATCAGTGGAATCAACTCCGTAACCTCCCGTATAGGGAAGTATATTGACCACTACTTGCAACCCATAGTAAAAACAATACCATCTTTTCTGAAAGATACTCGAGACACCATCAACAAATTGCAACAGGTTACTTACACTAATGATCTCATATTAGTAACCGCAGACGTTACTTCCCTATACACTATTATTCCCCACGAACTAGGTATAGGAGCGGTTGAACTCTTCCTATCAAGAGAAAAAAACATCCCCATGACCCAAAAAAGGTTTATTGTAGACTTGCTACATTTTGCTACCAAATCAAATTATTTTTGGTATGACAACCACTATTATTTACAGACGAAGGGGGTAGCCATGGGGGCTAAATTCGCCCCCAGTCTGGCTAACATCTTTATGGCCAAGTGGGAGGAGGATGTCGTCGGAGTTCTGAAACCTTCGCAGCTGGCCCTTTGGGCCAGATACATCGACGACATCCTCCTCCTATGGAGAGGTTCCATGGATTCCCTCAACCACTTTATGTCAACTTTAAATGAGAATGAGGTGGGCATCCACTTGTCATATGAAGCCAGCTCATCTGTAATACACTTTCTTGATTTGGAAATCACAGCTGTCAACGGTCAATTGGAAACGAAAACCTTTTTCAAGGCCACCGACCGTAACGGGTACATCCCGACCGACAGCTGTCACCATACAGCATGGCTGAAATCAGTACCTCGGAGCCAACTGATGAGAATCAGACGCAATTGTTCCCGCCTGCCGGACTATTATAGACAGGCGGAAACCATTAAGTCCAGATTCCAAGAAAAGGGTTACGTTGGAGAACTAATTGACCAGGAGATACAGAAAATAGCACACATTGATCGCTCATCACTATTAGCGGAACAACCAAAAAAGCCTTTGGATGCCAAACACAGATGGGCCTTCCTTACCAACTATTCTATCCAACATAGGCAGGTAAAGAGTATCATCTCCAGACATTGGAAAATTTTGAAAAATGACCGAATACTAGGCCCATTACTTCCCGATCAGGCTGGAATGATCTATAAAGGGGCACCATCAGTAGGTGGCAGAATTGCACCAGGGGTGGTTAATCCTCCGAAGACGCCATCTTTTTTCCATGACCTCAAGGGTTTCTACCCCTGTAGGAAATACACAGTATGTAAACTCAATGTATGCAAATCCCGCAAAATTGAAACCTTCATGTCATCCAGTACTGGGAGGGAATTTAAGATGAAACAATTTGCGACATGTACCACAAAGTTTATAGTTTACCTCATCACTTGCCCCTGCGGTAAGCAATACATAGGACGAACTATACGCAATTTCTCTATACGAGTGAACGAACATATCACAGCTATATTAAAAGGACGCACCAACCATAGTGTTCCCAAACACTACTTATACCATCATAACCAAAATCCATCTGGAACGAAGTTCCAAATTATTGACAAATTCGTTCCACATTGGAGGGGGGAACCAAATACAAGGGGTGTCTCCAAACTCGAGACCTTTTGGATACACCTCATGAAATGCTATGTGCCACATGGACTTAACGTTGAGTGGGATATCAACGCCTTCATAAATCAGTCCTAGGCGTTGATGCCCCCCCCCCTCTGATAGTATATATCTAGGGACCACATAACACCTCCTTAGACCATTTAGATACACGAATGTCGCTGGACTGGCGTCACCTTATTTTGAGCAATAGACTTTTTCTCATGCTATGTGCCCAAATTTCTTGTAGGGTTCTTAATGAGCACCCACCTTTGCACAGTTGAATGGATATTCTTAATACTTACCATTCATGTACAGAATATTGTATTTCTGCAATTTTCTAATTCCTGACTCCATTTAGCAACACTTAAACTGAATCACATTTAGCAATATTTCAATCTAACTGAATCACATGTGTATTTAGTACTAAACATATATGTCACTTCTTCCATAGATCCTTTCATGAGTCTCTGCTGAATGCTTCCTTACATTTTTACAGGTTCTATGCATTTTTTAGCTTTTTTAATTTTTATTATAGGAAAATGTTATATATATTGCATATGTACATCGCATGTTTATTCATCAAGGATTTCTAGCGAATATGCATACAACATGTATTTTTTATATTTGTCTATATTTGTATATGGTGATGTGCTGGGAGGACTTCCGGGATCGGGACCGCACTACTATATTAAAATGAGACACTATTAGCGTGGATCGCCGTTATGTTTGCGCTCCACGCCTTCATCTGATGGGCCCCTGCTTCCTGCTTCCTTTGACACGCAGATTCAGAGCGTCCCATCGTCACTACCACACCATGTGACTATCACATGACTGTTGGGACGAATGGGACTGAGGCTTTGCCTATTGGGGATCAGGAGTGAGGCTTGGTTCATGACCATCTCCCTGTGGATATGATTGGCCACTAAACGTCATGTGACCGTTGTGTCATGGATGACGCTGCCGAACCCGGAAGTCGTCCTGTGTAACAGCGCCGATCAGCTGTTACACTCCATTTAAGTCTAACTATATAAAGCGCAGTTGTGTGGGGGGCTTACTCATACCCCAGCAGAAGCCTTTGGAGGCGAAACGCGTCGGTTCCTTATGATTATACCCCACCACTACCCACTGCGCTGTCTTTATACCTTTTTATGCCGGTTTTTACATTGAGCCGAGTTTTTACTGCCCCCCGTCTGTAAAAATTCTTTTTGGAGTACACTCCTCAATAAAGTGCTCTTATGCTTTTTGCAAATCAAGGATTTACACTATGTGGAGGTTTTTTTCTTTTTCTTACTTATTTGCACACATGACGGACCTCTGAGGAAACGATCATTCGGCGATCGAAACCGCACCCTGGGGACCTCGGACTCCAAGTTGGTTCTTCAGTTGAGGACTGCTGACAAGATGTTCCACAAGTCTTCCCACAAACCTTCACTTCACACCGTCTGACGGTATATGCTCGTTTGACTCACCGCCACGGCCTGTGAGTCCACCTGATCTGGTAAGGGCATCCTTTTGCTTTTTCTTTCTCCCGGTTGGAATCATCCACATGAGTCAAGATTCAGCATATGTATCAGGACCCCTCTTAACAACCTTTAACTACCTCTTAAGAAGACGGTCTGCACCCTGTTGTTTGTGGGACTGAGTGGGACTGCCCCATCTTGTCATTTGAGAGACTTTTGAGTTTCCATTTATGTTTCTCCCCCCTTAGGGACTCTGATGTCCTCCCTCTTGGCTCCCATTTCTATTGATTATTAGTCGTGTTAAACAACATACTCAGTTTATCGAGATATCTTGCACTGATGTTTGTTTGCTTTGTTTTCCTTTGGAATAAGGTTTCATATGCATAACTGTCTCCTATTCAACCTATAGGTTATCACTGAGTACCTTACTTCTTTACACATATAAGTTTTTTTTTTTTTTTTTCTCATTTTTATTACAATTTTCTTTGGATGTTTTACAAAATAATTACTCTTCACCTTACACTGAAAGTGTTTTCACTCCTCCTCAAATAACTATATTCACCTGTTCAGCAACAGGAGTTTCACCATTCACTAGCGCCACACTTTTCTACTTTTAATTTGGTGGGAGTGTAGCTGGCCAGCTAAGACCTGTCCTAGGTTGCTAATGTGACTTACATGCATATATAGCTAGACCTGCTAATAACCTTAATACAGTTTATATGCTCACATGTGACAGATAAAAAGCAGAGTTATTTACTGTGACTTTTTTATATGGATGTCATATAACAGTTGTATATTTTGTTCACAGAAGCAAACCAGAAAGCCTAGAGTTAAGCCTTTGTGACTCTCAGGAGTTTTGGCAAATCACGGCCACTCTCACACTGAGTAGGAGTTTTGGACAATCACAGCCAGCCTTACACCTATTATTTTGTCTGGAAATTACCCAGCACATTGCTAGATCTCATTATATCAGAGAGAGTGGACCTGAACAGATTGCAGATCCAGCCAGAGTTCAGTTTTATGGAAGCAAGTGGCCAAAATAGATATTTAATACAGTTATATATGTTACTATTGTTTTCTAATGTGATTAGAACCGTATACTGAACTAGTTATGTGTTCACTTGTAGTTCCACCAAAACCAAACAAACCAAACAAATGTTCAAACAAGCGAGCAAACAGCAAATTGCAATATCAAACAAGTAAAACTATTTCTTAAGCCTCAGATATACCTCTCAGAGAGATCATAAAGTGTCCAAGGAACTTTAAAGTGAAAGTACAGATACTGAAGAGAGAAATACATCTACCATTTTATGTAAAATGACAAGATTGAACAGTTGAATCGCCATTTTGTTATACTTTATTCAACACATGTTTGTACATGCACTGCCTGCTGCTAAATTGTCAGTGTTATCTATGAAGAAAAGCTTTATAAAGTTAAGTTAATAAAGAAGATATCATAGAGGTTTGGTGTGCGCTTTAAACCTACTGCTTCCATAGAACGGTGCTAGAGGAATCATAAAGTAAGAGATAGTCTTGTTTGGACTAAAAGGTCAAAGATTAAAATTCTTCTAATGCCACAGCGCATAGGGCACTTCATAGTGCTGCGCCTGCCACAGGTGCCTTCTGGCAGGATCAGGAACACTGGAACCTTCGTGGAGGAGGTGGGATGCCGATCACTGGATTGGTTAGGAAAAGTCCCACAGGAACACTTGCAGAGATCAAGGTAACTCAAACAAGGCAGCAGCAAGGATACAGGAATGAGCTGAGACAATCCACCACTGACACTAGTACGCTGATCATTTAAATAGGGCGCCTTGCACCGTGATTCATTGGCGTGCGAACGTGCCTGCGCTGACGTGCACTCGTTCGTGTGGGTGCGCCAGCGTGTGTGCCTGGTCCGGGGCTCGCTCGTGCTTGCCGTACGTTTGAATTAGGAGAGCAAAGACTGCTGGATGCCGCACGGGAGCGAGCATTTGTTGTGATGGTTCTCTGACACTCCCACTGTCAGAGAATAATACGGTCATTTGAGTGGTAATCGATCGGTTCTCCAAGATGGCTCATTTTCTTCCTCTTCTTGGTCTTCCTTCTGCTCCTGCCTTGGTTCCCATTTTTGTTCGAGAAATTTTCCGCCTCCATGGGGATCTCATACGGTTTCCGACAGGGGCGTTCAATTTCTGTCTCGTTTTTGGAGAGCCTTTTGCAAATTCCTCAATACTGTCTTGGATTCTTCCTCTTCTTACCACCCTCAATCCAATGGACAGACTGAGAGGGTTAATCAGGAGTTAGAGGTCTTTCTTCACACCTTAGTCTCTGCTCATCATGACGATTGGTCCTCTCTATTTCCGTGGGCAGAGCTCTCTCAACAATCATGTAAATACCAGTTCTCAGAAAACACCCTTTTTCGCAGTTTATGGAAAACACCCTCAACTCCCTCCTCCCATGACCTGTTCTCCAGATATTCCAGCTTTGGCTATGGCTCAGGAGTCTTTCAATTCCATTTGGAGTGACATTCATGATTCCCTCCAGGCAGCTACTGACAAATTCAAAGGCTTTTCCAACTGCCGCAGGCGTAAACCGCCTTCTCTACTGCCAGGGGACAAAGTCTGGCTCTCCACCAGGAACATCAAGCTCCGAGTTCCTTCTCTGAAGTTTGCCCTAAGATTCACTGGTCCGTACACTACAACCTCTAAACTAAATCCGGTTTCTTTCAAACTCCAGATTCCTAAAAGCCTCAAAATCTCTAACTCCTTCCATGTTGCCCTTCTGAAGCCTATAAGTCCTCAATAAGTTCTCTCATCACCTCCCTACCATGGCCCCGGTCTCTGAGGATAATCAGGAGTACGAGGTTAGTCAAATTCTGGATTCCCACCTCTGTAGAGGCATTCTTCAGTACCTCGTGCATTGGAAAGGGTTTGGTCCTGAGGAGAGGTCTTGGATCACTGCATCTGAGGTCTTTGCACCTTGTCTGTTGATAAGGTTTCATCTGAAGTTTCCCTCTAAGCCTGGGCCGAGGCGGGGGAGGGGGTGGCCTCGTAAGAGGGGGGTACTGTCATGGGTGTGCAGTTATGTTTGTCAGCTTACCTCTCCATGTGTTCTGCTTAAGAGGCCAGCCACTCTCACCTGGCTGCTTAAGTAATCTCTCCTCAAAGCTTGGCTCCACCCCAGCCCCTATCAGGGAACTCTATATTAACCTGTGCACTGCAAGCCAGCTCTGCTGATCAATATTGTGTGTTTATCTTTCGTGTGCGACTGTGTCTTCTACGTCTGATTCCAGTTACCAATCTTGGCTTGTTCTTGACTATCCTTACCTGCTTGTTACCCTGACCTTTGGCTATCTCCTGACTATCCTCTGTTGTCGCAGTCTGCTGCTTCCACTCTACCTACCTGTAGTCTACCGTGAGTGTGAGCTGGGAAGCCCTAGGTGTTGCGACCTGGAGCCAGACTGCAGCTAAATCCATCCCCACCACTAAGGGCTTCTGGTGAACACCCGCTGGCTCTTAGATTCCACACCCTGGGAAATGGCTCCCAGTGTCATCCGTGTAGGTACTACAGAGTACCTGCTCTCCTGTATATCCTAGAGCTCCATCCGCAGCAGTCAGCTGTAGGGTCCACTACCTTGCGGTGCATTCCAGACCCCAATGGGGTGCATCTGTCACTTAGACCTCTCAGCAGATGATTGGGAATCTGTTTCTTCCACATCCATAAGGGCTCTATGAACGTCTCGGTATAGGAAAATAGCTAAAAAATCTATGCTAGGTGGTATTGAACCCCTATCAAGCTCCATAAGTGTTACCCTACAACTTCCCCACTTTGCTGGAGATGTAATGTTGTCCCCGGCTCATTGCTGCACATATGGTGGGACTGCCCGCTCATCCAACCTTTCTGGAGAGAAGTACACTGTCTCACTACAAATATTACATCCTATTCCCTAGAATACACAGCTGTGCAATATCTTCTTCATAACACTTCGATCCCCCATTCGGCGTACCGAAAGTTCTTGACCCTTCACTTAATCAACGCGGCAAAACTGTGAATCCCAACGCATTGGAAAGACAAATTCCTCCCAACAATAGCAGAATGGCTGCGACACGTTAACAAAACTGAGGAAATGGAGGACTTAATACATCACGCCTGGGAAACCCCCTCCATATTCAGCAAAACTTGAGCTTGCTGGAGACACTTTACAGAAACAGCAGAATACACTAAGCTTCTAGGAATTTAAACCCTGAATAGCTGTCGGCGATCCATTCCACGCTACCAGAAAGAGTCTAGAGACTTGGGCCTTGTCCTGGGGGCCCCTACGACTACACACATCGGCTCTTATAAATATAAATATACTTACCATACCAGATGTTTGCCGGGACCCACACCCACAGAATACCTCCAGTATAACACCCCCCCTTTTTTTTCCCCCTTCTTTCCTATCCCTTCCCCTCTTCACCTACACCTCTTCCCTCCAATTTAGAGGGAATTACAGGTGCTTAGATCCAAAACTGATGCCTAAGCTCAGCTCCTCCCCAAAAAGGACTGGGTGAGGTTCTGTAACTCGTGTCATATTTGAGTTACTTATGAAAAAACATGGTATCGGCCTCTACCAAGCCAGCTAATGTCCTATTCTATGTGAAACTTGTTGTACCCTATGTACCCTATGTTTTCTAGTCTAACTTTTGAACAGATTCTTACAAAAAAATTTGTTTGTACCAATTTGACTGCATTGTCTGTATGCCTGTACTTTACAAACTTTTCATAGATTTCCTTGGAATAAAATAGGGTAAGGGAGAACTACAGACCAGGGTGTGGTCTCCCCCCAGGGCACAGTTTGTGTTAGTAACTTCACTGTTTATCGTTCAGTTCTGCTTACTTATTCATACTGTCATATGGATTCATTAGATGATTCTTTTCAACATATAATGTATGTCAGTCAATGTCTGTTCGTTTTTCTTGATGAAACTCAATAAAACATTTAAAACGAAAATAACTAGACATGTGCAGAACAGAAAAATTTGTTTAGTTTCGGATAGATTCATTATGTTACTAATTTCGTTTCATTAATTCATTTCAGAATTTGTTTTGTTTCATTTCGCTCATTACTTTTCTAACGAATTTCAAATTTTCTGAACAATTCTAATTAGGATTGGTTGAAAATGTTTCTACATTCAAAGTTGGTTGCGCTGTGTATATTAAATCAGAAACATAACAATCATAGTGTTACCATCTATAAATCAAAAAATCTACATTTACGTTTGCATAAATAAATAAAATGTTTTACTGAAGTCCAATGATGAATAAAGCAATTAAGAATAGTCTACAATGAAATAACCCATGAACTGAAACAAATCAAGTGCTCAGTGCTCATAAACTAATGTCCATAATTCTTAAACGTGCAACTTCATACTGTGATCAGTGAGCTTGTGCTGAGGTCACCCAGGCCTAGCTGGAGCCCGCACCAGCGGCGTGTCCTATGTACTGTGTGATAACAAGCCTATTTTTGTAAGTAGTTTTTTTAGCCTGTTGACAAACTTCTAACAGTATCACTCTATCTGAGGTTTCTCTATCTTTTTGCTGAGCCATCCATTGCTGATCCATCGCTGCATATATTATGTTGTTTCAGACCTCCTATAACTTGGGGTCTGTCTTTTAGGTAAGAGGCTTGATTTGCTGAGGTGGTGGGCTCACTGATCACAGTATGAAGTTGCACATTTAAGAATGATGTACATTACCTTATGAGCACCGAGCATTAGATTTGTTTCACTTCACGGATTAATTCATTGTGCACTATTCTTATCTACTTTATTCATCAGTGAACTTTACTACATTTTATTTATTTATGCAAACGTAAATGTATATTTTCCTGTTTATAGATGGTAACACTACAATTGTTATGTTTATGAAACACACAGCGCAACTAACTTGGAATGTATCTAATTAGCTGTTTGGTATTTTTGTGTGTTAGAGTGCAGCTGTGGAGATCACGTTACTGTTGATAGCTATTTGATTTAAGGATATTCTAGCTGTCTGGTTAATTCACTAAGAGTTAAATAACGCTGAAAAAACTGTGGTAAAATAACTTATGCAGATATTTATCGCATTGAGCAAATTGCTAAGGAGCAGGCCGGGAAGCCGTCCGCTGCGTCCTGAACAACATATGACTCATCAGCTGTCGGGTTTCCGCTGACAGCTGAATATAAAGAAATGTTTGTTTTGCTTTCTCTTCTACTCTATAACATATAGTACACTTTCTGAGAACCCATCTGGACTCTTTGATCTTTAAAGAGCTGCCTTTAATGCTCAATTGAAGATTCAATTTGGGGCCCAGTGCACCACCTATGCTTCTTTATCTATCTATAAAGAGATTTTGGGGCTGATTTACGAAGCATTTGCGCCATGACTTGCGGTGCACGCCGATGCACAAATTACATTTTCATATTTACAAAGCATTTGCGCCGGTAACACAGCGCGATCCCCCATTTACTATTCTCTTCCCGGCGCACGGGAAGAGGTGATCGGTACGCCACTATAGACATGGCGCACGCCATCTTTAACTTAAAATTTAAACAAGCTGGAAGTGCCAATATTATGGGGGTGATGTGGGGAAGTGTAGTACTAACTGTCCAAGTAACAAATATGGCCAAAATAGAATGAGAAAGTGTCTTTTTCTGACAAGCCGGCAGCGCCGGCAAATACATTTAGAGCTGCGGGAGGTGAATTTATACACTGCGCATGCTCAAACGGCATTTGCGCTTGTTCAAATGCTTTGGTTCAGTGCGCCGGCAAAATCTTAGTAAATGTCAAGCAACGTAAATGCATTTGCATAGGTTGAACGGGCGCGCCTCTACACTTTTTTTTTTTTTACGCTGGTTCACTTTGCGGCTATAATGAAATGTCGGTCTGGCAAAACACATAAAAGTTCATTGATAAAAACAGCATTAAGTAAAAAAAAATTTTCAGAAAAAAAATGCGTGGGGTTCCCCCGAAATTCAATACCAGGCCCTTCAGGTCTGGTATGGGTATTAAGGGGAACCCCACGCCAAAAAAAAAAGAATGGCGTCGGGTCCCCCTAAAAATCCATACCAGACCCTTATCCAAGCACGCAACCTGGCAGGCCGCAGGAAAAGAGGGGGGACGAGAGAGCGCCCCCCCCTCCTGAACCATACCAGGCCACATGCCCTCAACATTGGGAGGGTGCTTTGGGGTCCCCCGCACCTTGTCCCCATGTTAATGTGGACAAGGGCTTCAACCCCACAACCCTTGCCTGGTGGTTGTGGGGGTCTGCGGGTGGGGGGCTTATCGGTATCTGAAAGCCCCCTTTAACAAGGGGACCCCCAGATCCCGGCCCCCCCTCTGTGAAATGGTAAGGGGGTACAAAAGTACCCCTACCATTTCACAAAAAAAGTGTCAAAAATGTTAAAAATGACGAGACAGTTTTTGACAATTCCTTTATTATTTAGTACCCCCTTACCACTTCACACAGGGGGGGACCGGGATCTGGGGGCCCCTTGTTAAAGGGGGCTTCCAGATTCCAATAAGCCCCCCGCCCACAGACCCCCACAACCACCGGGCAAGGGTCGTGGGGATGAGGCCCTTGTCCTCATCAACATGGGGACAAGGTGCTTTGGGGGGGACCCCAAAGCACCCTTCCAATGTTGAGGGCAAGTGGCCTGGTATGGTTCAGGAGGGGGGGCGTTCTCTCGTTTCCCCCTCTTTTCCTGCGGCCTGCCAGGTTGCGTGTTCGGATAAGGGTCTGGTATGGATTTTTTACGCCATTTTTTTAAAATTTTGGCGTGGGGTTCCCCTTTAAATCCATGTCAGACCTGAAGGGCCTGTTATGGACTTTGAGGGGGACCCCCACGCCATTTCTTTTTAAATTTTGGCGCAGGGTTCCCCTTAAAAACCATACCAGACCTGTAGGGCCTGGTATTGATTTTGAGGGGGGACCCCCATGCCATTTTTTGTTTTATTTTGGCGCGGGGTTCCCCTTAATATCCATACCAGACATGAAGGGCCTGGTATGGAATTTCAGGGGAACCCCACACATTTTTTTGTTCTTAATTTTGTTTTTTTTTCTTAATGCTGTTTTTATCAATGAACTTTTATGTGTATTGCCGGACCGTTATTTCATTATAGTTGTGAGTATTTTTAAATAACTTTTATTCCTTAACCACTTCAATACCAGGCACTTAGAAACCTTCACGCCCAGGCCAATTTTCAGCTTTCAGCGCTGTCACAATTTGAAGGACAATTGCGCGGTCGTGCTACACTGTACTCAAATAATTTTTTTATCATTTTGTTCCCACAAATAGAGCTTTCTTTTGGTGGTATTTGATCACCTCTGTGGTTTTTATTTTTTGCGCAACAAATAAAAAAAGACCTAAAATTTTGAAAAAAAAACAAGTTTTTCTTTGTTTCTGTTAACATTTTTTGTAAATAAGTATGTTTTCTTCTTCAATGATGGGCACTGATATGGCTGCACTGACGGGCACTGATACGGTGGCACTGATGGGCACCAATTAGGTGGCACCAATGAGGTAGCACTGATGGGCACTGATGATGGGCACTGATGATGGGCACTGATAGGTGGCACTGATGGGCACTGATAGGTGGCACTGGTATGTGGCACTGATGGCCACTCATAGGTGGCACCGATGGGCACTCATAGGCGGCACTGATGGGCACTCGTAGGTGGCATTGATGGGTACTTATGGGTGGCACTGATGGGTACTTATGGGTGGCACTGATAGGTGGCACGGATGGGCACTGATGGGCACAGATGGGCACTGACAGGTGGCACCGATGGACACTGATGGGTGGCACTGATGCTCCTAAGGGTGGCATTGCTGGGCATCTAGGCAATATTATGGTGCCAATCAGTGCCCATTTGTGGGCACTGATTGGCACAGATTGGGCACTGACTGGGCACATTGGGCACATGTGGATGGCCATGGGGTACATACCTGGCCATCCACATGTTGCCCCTTCCCTGGTGGTCCTAGTGGCGATCCCTGGTGGTCCAGTGCGGTCATCTGAGGGGGGCTGCGCTGATAAACAATCAGCGGAGAGCCATCGATCGGCTCTCCTCTACTCGCGTCTATGAGACGCGAGTGAGGAAAAGCCAATAAACGGCTATTCCTATTGGACACGGCTGATCACTTGTTAAAGAGCCTCCGCCGGAGGCTCTTTACCAAGATCGGTGTAGTGGTGTGTCAGACTGACACACCGCTCCACCGATCGCCGCGATGCGCGCCCCCGCGGGCACGCGGCGGCATGTTATCCTGCTGGATGTCATATGACGCCCAGTCAGGATAATGGAACCACTTCCCGGACGTCAATCCGCTATAGGCTGGGCGGGAAGTGGTTAAGGGCCAGTTCACACCACATGCAGTCCAGTGCGTTTTTTTCTGCATCAAAAACGCACGGAAAGTAGGTTATATGGTTTTCAATGGCATAGTTCACACCAGTGCTTGCAGTTCTAGTGCGTTTCCAGTTCCAGAAAAAAATGTAGAACATGCTGCATTTTTTATGCACTGGACTGTATTGGAACGCTGTAAAATGCATCAAAAACGCACTGGAACACACCTAAATGCACCAAAAATGCACTGCAACACACTTGTCCTTATTTAAGCTTAAGAAAAAAGAGGCAGGAAACAAGCACTGGAACGCATCAAAAATGTGCATGCAGAAAAGCACCTGGAACGCATCCGGACTGCGTTTCTATAGTGTGATCTGGTCCTTAGGGCTAGTTCACACCATATAAACGCAGTCCGGACCTGTTCCAGGTGCTTTTCTGCATGCACGTTTTTGATGCGTTCCAGTGCATTTTTGGTGCATTTTTGATGCAGTCCAGTGCTTTTTTTCCCCCCTCTTTTTTCTTAACCTTAAATAAGGACAAGTGCGTTCCAGTGCATTTTTGATGTGTTTTACAGCTTTCCAGTACAGCCCAGTGCAGAAAAAATGCAGCATGTTCTACTTTTTTTTTCTGGAACTGGAACGCACTGGAACTGCAAGCACTGATGTGAACTATGCCATTGAAAACCATATAACTGAATTTCCATGCATTTTTGATGCATAAAATATGCACTGGACTGCATTGGTCTGAACTGGCCCTTAAGCAATTTGGCATATTTAAAGGCATTTCTCCTTGTTTCATTTTTGGGGTTGTCCAATTGGTGACATTGATATATGTCCCTTAGGGTGGGACCTGGGCCCCATACCCATTTTAAGGCCAATAACTAGAAGATAAGCCAGCCAAGTGGGGACTAGTAAAATTGCCAAGTCAGTTCCCTTAGATTGCAATGGTATTTGTTGTATAACTATTGCACATGTTAGGCTCTTTAGTTGCCCCCCTGAACTGGGGGGTGTTTTGTCCCATCTGTAATTTTGGTGCATGCTGGATGATGTGCTTAATTTTGGACAGGGGGTGGCTTATTTTGTGCTAGCTGCATTTGGGTTGTTCTGGGCATACTCAGGGACTTTGTTTTTTTCCTGTGCCTTTTGGTGTGTGAAATGCATTTGGGTTGGTCTGGGCATGTTTAGGGACTTTGTTTTTTTTTGGTGGTGCTTTTTGTGTGTGAACATTACTTTTTTTCTCAAATAACGTTTTATTAAATGTATTGTTAATACAAAATAAAGGAACATGAAAGATCACATATAATATCCAGTATAACCACTTATGGTGTTAAACTTATTTTCAATATAGTTTAGCTGTTAATATTTCCTTTGGGAAACAAAGAAGTAAATGGAAACCTATTTCTGGTACTAAAATGTAGCACATTCTTCCATAATAAAAAAGAAAAAAACAAAGGGGAAAAACCCCAAAGAAAAAGGGTCCTGGAAACCAGTATTATTATAGATTTGGGGGGGATAAAAGAAGAGAAAAAAGAGGAAGGATAGAAGGAAGTGAGCCATCCAATTAGATTTATTACCTGGTCATGGTATGTCCTCCCGGAGGTGCCATGGTTCCCAAACTCTGTTGTGGGCCTCCAGCCTGTCTTGTATTCTAGCTGTCATTTTCTCCATTAGTTCAACATCTTTAATTCTAGAGTAAAGATCTTCAGCAGAGGGCGGGGTACTACGTTTCCAATTTAGAGCTACTAGGCAGCGTGCTGCAGTGAGTATATGTCTCACTAATTTCTTGTAGGGTTTGCCAAGTTTTAGTGGTGATAAACCCAGTAGAAAAAATTTTGGGGACTCCTGGACCTCAATTTCCAGAATACGAGAAAGGAGGTCCCGAACCATTTTCCAGTATGGGGTGATTATTGGGCAGGTCCAATATATATGTATAAAAGTGCCTCTTGCTCCCTGGCATCGCCAGCATTTATCTGAGCTTGTCGGGAAGATTGAATGAAGCACATCTGGAGTCATGTACCAAAAGCAAAGAATTTTATATGAATTTTCCTTATAAAGCGTGCATATTGAACTCTTTGCTGCTTGGTTCCATATTATCTGCCATGGGAGTTCTTCACTAAGAATCTTCTCCCATTTAAGCATGTAGTGATGTTTTCCTTTCTCCTCTAGGTGGAAAGCATTCAGTATCTTATAGATTCCTGATATGAGACCCTTCTGTGTGTTACCTGCTAGAATTATAGTTTCAAACGGGGATGGAGGTGAAAATTGTAGGTTTGGGGCTATGGTTAATGCGTAGTGTCGTATTTGTAGGTACCCATAAAATGCTTGTCTTGGTAGTTCGTGTTTGGTCTGCAAGTCTGAGAAGGACAGCAATCTACGGGATCTGGGGTCTACTATACTCCCGAAGTGGAATAGATTCTTAGAAGACCAGGGGTGTGACATCTGGTGTGTGAGACTATCTGGCACTCTGGGATTACAGACAAAGGAAGTTAAGGTCGATCTCTCTGAGATCAGTTTATTGGGTTGTGCTATCTTACGCCACATCTGCCGTAGCAGGGCCATAGGACCCAGCAAGCGGTCGGGAGCCACATCTGCATTTGCATTCCATAATAAGTTGTTCGGGTGTATTGGAGCCAGCCATAATTTCTCAATCTCTGTCCACTTATTGTATGATTTTTGAGTAAACAATGGGGCCACCGCTCTTAATTGCTCAGCCTGATAGTATTTAGTAGGGATGAGCTTCGAGTTCGAGTCGAACTCATGTTCTACTCGAACATTGGCTGTTCGCAAGTTCGCCGAACAGCGAACAATTTGGGGTGTTCGCGGCAAATTCGAATGCCGCGGAACACCCTTTAAAAGTCTATGGGAGAAATCAAAAGTGCTAATTTTAAAGGCTTATATGCAAGTTATTGTCATAAAAAGTGTTTGGGGACCCGGGTCCTGCCCCAGGGGACATGGATCAATGCAAAAAAAAGTTTTAAAAACGGACGTTTTTTTCAGGAGCAGTGATTTTATTAATGCTTAAAGTCAAACAATAAAAGTGTAATATCCCTTTAAATTTCGTACCTGGGGGGTGTCTATAGTATGCCTGTAAAGGGGCGCATGTTTCCCGTGTTTAGAACAGTCTGACAGCAAAATGACATTTGGAAGGAAAAATCTCATTTAAAACTACCCGCGGCTATTGCATTGCCGACAATACACATAGAAGTTCATTGATAAAAACGGCATGGGAATTCCCCACAGGGCAACCCCGAACCAAAATAATTAAAAAAAAATGATGTGGGGGTCCCCCTAAATTCCATACAAGGCCCTTCAGGTCTGGTATGGATATTAAGGGGAACCCCAGCCAAAATTTAAAAAAAAAATTGACGTGGGGTTCCCCCTAAATTCCATACCAGACCCTTCAGGTCTGGTATGGATTTTAAGGGGAACCCCGCGCCGAAAAAAAAAAAAAAAACGGCGTGGGGTCCCCCTAAAAATCCATACCAGACCCTTATCCGAGCACGCAACCTGGCAGGCCGCAGGAAAAGAGGGGGGGACGAGAGTGCGCCCCCCCCCCCTCCTGAACCGTACCAGGCCACATGCCCTCAACATTGGGAGGGTGCTTTGGGGTAGCCCCCCAAAACACCTTGTCCCCATGTTGATGAAGACAAGGGCCTCATCCCCACAACCGTGGCCGGTGGTTGTGGGGGTCTGCGGGCGGGGGGCTTATCGGAATCTGGAAGCCCCCTTTAACAAGGGGACCCCCAGATCCCAGCCCCCCCCCTGTGTGAAATGGTAAGGGGGTACTTACCCCTACCATTTCACTAAAAAACTGTCAAAAATGTTAAAAATGACAAGAGACAGTTTTTGACAATTCCTTTATTTAAATGCTTCTTCTTTCTTCCTTCATCTTCTTCTTCTTCTGGTTCTTCTGGCTCTTCTGGTTCTTCCTCCGGCGTTCTCGTCCAGCATCTCCTCCGCGGCGTCTTCTATCTTCTTCTCCTCGGGCCGCTCCGCACCCATGGCATGAGGGGGGAGGCTCCCGCTCTTCTCCATCTTCTTCTTCATCTTCATCTTCTTCTTCATCTTCTTCTTCTTCTTCTTCTCTTCTTCATCTCTTCTTCCTTCTTCATTTCTTCTGCGGGCCGCTCCGCATCCATGCATGGAGGGAGGCTCCCGCTGTGTGACGGCGTCTCTTCGTCTGACGGTTCTTAAATAACGGGGGGCGGGGCCATCCGGTGACCCCGCCCCCCTCTGACGCACGGTGAATTGACGGGACTTCCCTGTGACGTCACGGGGAATGCCACAGGGAAGTCCCGTCATGTCCCGTGCGTCAGAGGGGGGCGGGGTCACCGGGTGGCCCCGCCCCCCGTTATTTAAGAACCGTCAGACGAAGAGACGCCGTCACACAGCGGGAGCCTCCCTCCATGCATGGATGCGGAGCGGCCCGCAGAAGAAATGAAGAAGGAAGAAGAGATGAAGAAGAGAAGAAGAAGAAGAAGAAGATGAAGAAGAAGATGAAGATGAAGAGAAGAGCGGGAGCCTCCCCCCTCATGCCATGGGTGCGGAGCGGCCCGAGGAGAAGAAGATAGAAGACGCCGCGGAGGAGATGCTGGACGAGAACGCCGGAGGAAGAACCAGAAGAGCCAGAAGAACCAGAAGAAGAAGAAGATGAAGGAAGAAAGAAGAAGCATTTAAATAAAGGAATTGTCAAAAACTGTCTCTTGTCATTTTTAACATTTTTGACAGTTTTTTAGTGAAATGGTAGGGGTAAGTACCCCCTTACCATTTCACACAGGGGGGGGGCCGGGATCTGGGGGTCCCCTTGTTAAAGGGGGCTTCCAGATTCCGATAAGCCCCCCGCCCGCAGACCCCCACAACCACCGGCCACGGTTGTGGGGATGAGGCCCTTGTCTTCATCAACATGGGGACAAGGTGCTTTGGGGGGCTACCCCAAAGCACCCTCCCAATGTTGAGGGCATGTGGCCTGGTATGGTTCAGGAGGGGGGGGGGGCCGCACTCTCGTCCCCCCCTCTTTTCCTGCGGCCTGCCAGGTTGCGTGCTCGGATAAGGGTCTGGTATGGATTTTTAGGGGGACCCCACGCCGTTTTTTTTTTTTTTTTGGGCGCGGGGTTCCCCTTAAAATCCATACCAGACCTGAAGGGTCTGGTATGGAATTTAGGGGGAACCCCACGTCAATTTTTTTTTAAAATTTTGGCTGGGGTTCCCCTTAATATCCATACCAGACCTGAAGGGCCTTGTATGGAATTTAGGGGGACTCCCACATCATTTTTTTTTTTTAACCACTTGAGCCCCGGACCATTATGCTGCCTAAGGACCAGAGGTCTTTTTCCAATTTGGCACTGCGTCGCTTTAACTGCTAATTGCGCGGTCATGCAATGCTGTACCCAAACGAAATTTGCGTCCTTTTCTTCCCACAAATAGAGCTTTCTTTTGATGGTATTTGATCACCTCTGCGGTTTTTATTTTTTGCGCTATAAACGGAAAAAGACCGAAAATTTTGAAAAAAAATGATATTTTCTACTTTTTGTTATAAAAAAAATCCAATAAACTAAATTTTAGTCATACATTTAGGCCAAAATGTATTCGGCCACATGTCTTTGGTAAAAAAAATGTCAATAAGCGTATATTTATTGGTTTGCGCAAAAGTTATAGCGTCTACAAACTAGGGTACATTTTCTGGAATTTACACAGCTTTTAGTTTATGACTGCCTATGTCATTTCTTGAGGTGCTAAAATGGCAGGGCAGTACAAAACCCCCCCAAATGACCCCATTTTGGAAAGTAGACACCCCAAGGAAATTGCTGAGAGGCATGTTGAACCCATTGAATATTTATTTTTTTTGTCCCAAGTGATTGAAAAATGACAAAAAAAAAAAAAAATATTTACAAAAAGTCGTCACTAAATGATATATTGCTCACACAGGCCATGGGCCTATGTGGAATTGCACCCCAAAATACATTTAGCTGCTTCTCCTGAGTATGGGGATACCACATGTGTGGGACTTTTTGGGAGCCTAGCCGCGTACGGGGCCCCGAAAACCAATCACCGCCTTCAGGATTTCTAAGGGTGTAAATTTTTGCTTTCACTCTTCACTGCCTATCACAGTTTCGGAGGCCATGGAATGCCCAGGTGGCACAAAACCCCCCAAAATGACCCCATTTTGGAAAGTAGACACCCCATGCTATTTGCTGAGAGGCATATTGAGTCCATGGAATATTTTATATTTTGACACAAGTTGCGGGAAAGTGACACTTTTTCTTTTTTTTTTTTTTTTTTTTTCATAAAGTTGTCACTAAATGATATATTGCTCACACAGGCCATGGGCATATGTGGAATTGCACCCCAAAATACATTTAGCTGCTTCTCCTGAGTATGGGGATACCACATGTGTGGGACTTTTTGGGAGCCTAGCCGCGTACTGGACCCCGAAAACCAATCACTGCCTTCAGGATTTCTAAGGGTGAAAATTTTTGATTTCACTCTTTACTGCCTATCACAGTTTCGGAGGCCATGGAATGCCCAGGTGGCACAAAACCCCCCCAAATGACCCCATTTTGGAAAGTAGACACCCCAAGCTATTTGCTGAAAGGCATGGTGAGTATTTTGCAGCTCTCATTTGTTTTTGAAAATGAAGAAAGACAAGAAAAAACATTTTTTTTTTTCTTTTTTCAATTTTCAAAACTTTGTGACAAAAAGTGAGGTCTGCAAAATACTCACTATACCTCTCAGCAAATAGCTTGGGGTGTCTACTTTCCAAAATGGGGTCATTTGGGGGGGTTTTGTGCCACCTGGGCATTCCATGGCCTCCGAAACTGTGCTAGGCAGTGAAGAGTGAAATCAAAAATTCACGCCCTTAGAAAGCCTGAAGGCGGTGCTTGGTTTTCGGGGTCCCGTACGCGGCTAGGCTCCCAAAAAGTCTCACACATGTGGTATCCCCGTACTCAGGAGAAGCAGCAGAATGTATTTTGGGGTGTAATTTCACATATTTCCATGGCATGTTTGAGCAATATATCATTTAGTGACAACTTTGTGCAAAAAAAAAAAAAAAAAAAAAAAAAATTTGTCTCTTTCCCGCAACTTGTGTCGCAATATAAAATATTCCATGGACTCGACATGCCTCTCAGCAAATAGCTTGGGGTGTCTACTTTCCAAAATGGGGTCATTTGGGGGGGTTTTGAACTGTCCTGGCATTTTATGCACAACATTTAGAAGCTTATGTCACACATCACCCACTCTTCTAACCACTTGAAGACAAAGCCCTTTCTGACACTTATTGTTTACATGAAAAAGTTTTTTTTTTTTGCAAAAAAATTACTTTGAACCCCCAAACATTATATATTTTTTTAAAGCAAATGCCCTACAGATTAAAATGGTGGGTGTTTCATTTTTTTTTTTCACACAGTAATTGCGCAGCGATTTTTCAAACGCATTTTTTGGGGAAAAAACACACTTTTTTTAATTTTAATACACTAAAACACGCTATATTGCCCAAATGTTTGATGAAATAAAAAAGATGATCTTAGGCCGAGTACATGGATACCAAACATGACATGCTTTACAATTGCGCACAAACGTGCAGTGGCAACAAAATAAATACATGTTTAAAAGCCTTCAAAAGCCTTTACAGGTTACCACTTTAGATTTACAGAGGAGGTCTACTGGAAAAATTACTGCACTCGATCTGGCCTTCGCGGTGATACCTCACATGCATGGTGCAATTGCTGTTTACGTTTGACGACAGACCGCCGCTTGCGTTCGCCTTAGCGCGAGAGCAGGGGGCGACAGGGGTGTTTTTTTTTTTTTTTTTCTTTATTATTTTTTTGCTTTTTTAATCTTACTTTTAAACTGTTCCTTTCATATTTTTTTTTTTTTAATCATTTTTATTGTTATCTCGGGGAATGTAAATATCCCCTATGATAGCAATAGGTAGTGACAGGTACTCTTTTTTGAAAAAATTGTGGTCTATTAGACCCTAGATCTCTCCTCTGCCCTCAAAGCATCTGACCACACCAAGATCGGTGTGATAAAATGCTTCCCCAATTTCCCAATGGCGCTATTTACATCCGGCGAAATCTAAGTCATGAAATACTCGTAGCTTCCGGTTTCTTAGGCCATAGAGATGTTTGGAGCCACTCTGGTCTCTGATCAGCTCTATGGTCAGCTGGCTGAATCACCGGCTGCGTTCTCAGGTTCCCTGTTGAGACAGGAGAGCCAGAGAAAAACACGGAAGACGGTGGGGGGGGGGGGCATTCCCTCCCACGGCTTGTAAAAGCAGTCTAGAGGCTAATTAGCCGCTAGGATTGCTTTTACATGAAAGCCGACCGCTGGCTGAAAAGAATGATACCAAGATGATACCTAAACCTGCAGGCATCATTCTGGTATAACCACTCAAAGTCGTGAATGGCGTACCTGAAGACAAAAAAATGGTTAACAATGGTTAACAATAAAGCACAGTAAAGTGTAAATAATTACACACCTGAAAAACAAACATGATAAAACATAATAACAATAACAATAACAATAAAACATTGCAGAATAGAATACAGTAAAAAAGAGCAGAACAATAGAGAGAGAGAATAGAGAGAGAGAACAATAAAACAACAACTATTTTTTTTTATTTCTTATTTTTTTTTTTTTTTACACTTTTTTTGTAACTAACTTTTATAACGGTAACCGGTTCCAGGTTCGGGTCTCTCAAAATGCGATGGCATCTTGGGAGACCCTGTGAAAGTGTGCCTAGTCTGTGCAATGCTGTACCCTACGCTAATACTCAACTAGTGAATGGTAGCGTTCAAAACATTCACCAATGCAAAGACCAGGATTGTCAGGACAGGAGGGACAATAATAGCGGGTGTCACGCCTATATCCGCGCTTGCTGCAGACACGACATCTTTTTTGGGGGGGTTCGTTGGGTAGGGGTACTCGGGAGGACATAAAGAAAATGCCTCTCATGCAGCCGACTGCATTTGGTTGGGGATGTGAATGGGGGAAGTACGGGCGCTGCAGAAGCGGTGGGTTCCCAATTAGGATTGGCGAATGCAGTAGGAAGGGCACTATGGGCACGACGGGCCTGTGTTTGTCTTTCTGGTGGCAGCGAGACACTACTTGTGCTTGCCACCTCACCAGCTTGAACTGCACTTATGGGACTCGCCACGTCACCAAGTGTTACTGCAGTGCTGGTTTGACTACGACCGGGGTGTACTAGGCCGCTGGCGCTTGCCAGTTCACCAAAACGCTACCAAAAAACTGTTAGCGATCGCAGGGATCAGGCCTGACTCTGCGAACGCTGCAATTATGCGTTTAGTGTTTTGTAAGTGACAGTGATCGATCGATACTGCACTTGGGTGGGCTGGGCTGGGCTGGGCGGAGGGGCAAAACGCAGGTGCTAGCAGGTATCTGGGCTGATCCCGCTAACACTGCGTTTTTGGGAACCCTAAACTGCTGGTGACGCTAGTATAGATCTGATCGGATCAGATATTGATGCGATCAGATACTATACCACTAAGGGAGGTGTACAGTGCGTGCGTGGGTGTTAGCGGTACTGGCGCTAATCTGACGCTGCCTGGGGCTGGTGCTTGCCAGTTCACCAAAACGCTACAAAAAAAACTGTTAGCGATCGCAGGGATCAGGCCTGACTCTGCGAACGCTGCAGTTATGCGTTTAGTGTTTTGTAAGTGACAGTGATCGATCGATACTGCACTTGGGTGGACTGGGCTGGGCCGGGCGGAGGGGCAAAACGCAGGTGCTAGCAGGTATCTGGGCTGATTCCGCTAACACTGCGTTTTTGGGAACCCTAAACTGCTGGGGACGCTAGTATAGATCTGATCGGATCAGATATTGATCCGTTCAGATACTATACCACTAAGGGAGGTGTATGGTGCGTGCGTGGGTGTTAGCGGTACTGGCGCTAACCTGACGCTGCCTGGGGCTGGCGCTTGCCAGTTCACCAAAATGCTACCAAAAAAACTGTTAGCGATCGCAGGGATCAGGCCTGACTCTGCGAACGCTGCAGTTATGCGTTTAGTGCCTTGTAAGTGACAGTGATCGATCGATACTGCACTTGGGTGGGCTGGGCGGAGGCACAAAACGCAGGTGCTAGCAGGTATCTGGGCTGATCCCGCTAACACTGCGTTTTTGGGAACCCTAAACTGCTGGGGACGCTAGTATAGATCTGATCGGATCAGATATTGATCCGATCAGATACTATACCACTAAGGGAGGCGCATGCTGCGTGCGTGGGTGTTAGCGGTACTGGCGCTAATCTGACGCTGCCTGGGGCGACGCATATCACCGCCGGGCGATCGGGGGGCTAAACCTTTATTCGGTAATAAACGGCGGGTGCCCTGACACTATAAAAAATAAACGAACTAACCAGCGTCAACCGTAACGGTTATACGGTGATCAGTGGTGAAAGGGTTAACTAGGGGGCAATCAAGGGGTTAAAACATTTATTAGGTAGTATATGGGGGTCCCTGACGCTATAAAACGCTGACGGCGAACCTAAATATTTACCTCACTAACTAGCGTCACCAGCGACACTAATACAGCGATCAGAAAAATGATCGCTTAGCGACACTGGTGACAGGGGGTGATCAAGGGGTTAAAACTTTATTAGGGGGGGTTAGGGGGGTACCCTAGACCTAAAGGGGGGTAATACACACTGTCCCAACACAGTAACTGTCACAAACTGACACTATGCAGTAATCAGAAAAAAAAAAAAAAAAACTGCTGGTGTCAGTTTGTGACAGGGGGGGGGGGTGATTGCGGGGGGATCGGGGGGCGATCGGGGGGGGGGATCGGGGTGTTTTGTGTGCCTGGCATGTTCTACTGTGTGTGTGTAGTGTTGTGCACTTACTTACATGTCGTCTCTCCTCGGGCCGGAACGGAAAATACCGACCCGAGGGGAGATGACATCACTTCCTTTGCTGCTGTTTAGCATACAGCAGCAAAGGAGTGTTCTCATTGGCCGGCGGCGATCGCGAGGGGGGGGCCACGAACGGATGGTCTCCCCCTCATCACCGATCGCCGCTGGACAAAAGACGACCGCCTCGGGCACCGGGGGGGGGTCCGATCGGACCCCCCACCCGCGGAAGGCAAATCACGTACCCTGTACGTGATTTTGCCTGTCCGTGCCACTTTGCCGACGTACATCGGCGTGAGGCGGTCGTCAAGTGGTTAATTTTGGTTCGGGGTTGCCCTGTGGGGAATTCCCATGCCGTTTTTATCAATGAACTTCTATGTGTATTGTCGGCAATGCAATAGCCGCGGTAGTTTTAAATGAGTTTTTTCCTTCAAAATGTCATTTTGCTGTCAGACTGTTCTAAACACAGGAAACATGCGCCCCTTTACAGGCATACTATAGACACCCCCCAGGTATGAAATTTAAAGGGATATTACACTTTTATTGTTTGACTTTAAGCATTATTAAAATCACTGCTCCTGAAAAAACGGCCGTTTTTAAAACTTTTTTTTGCATTGATCCATGTCCCCTGGGGCAGGGCCCAGGTCCCCAAACACTTTTATTGACAATAACTTGCATATTAGCCTTTAAAATTAGCACTTTTGATTATTCATGTTCGTGTCCCATAGACTTTAACGGTGTTCGCGTGTTCGAACGAATTTTTTTCCTGTTCGCATGTTCTGGTGCGAACCGAACAGGGGGGTGTTCGGCTCATCCCTAGTATTTAGTGATATTTGGAAAAGCTAGGCCCCCCTCACTGCGTGACGCCATCAGAACTGATCTCGGGATCCTATGTCTTTTGTAGATCCACGTGAAGTCTAGCAGATCCGACTGCAGTTTTTTCAGTTGTTTAATTGGTATGGGTATGGGAAGTGTCTGGAAAAGGTACAGTAGTTTCGGGAGGATGGTCATCTTAATGGAGGCAATTCGACCTAAGAGGGAGATACGATGTTTCTTCCACTGAAGTAACAGGGATCTAATTGTGTTGAAGAGAGGGGGGAAGTTTTCTTGATATAATGTGTTAAATTGTGGAGTAATATAAGTGCCCAGATACTTCAAGGCGGTTGTTTTCCAGTTGTACTGAAAGTTAGATTATAGAAGCGTGATCTCAGCCTCAGAGATATTGATGGGTATTGCTTCTGATTTAGAAGCGTTAATTTTATATCCTGATATGGTGCGAAATCTTTCTAATTCTGCATGTAGGTTTGGGAGGGTAACATGGGGCTGGGTCAGAGTGAGAATAATATCATCGGCAAAGAGGGAGATTTTAAATTCTCTGTCTCTAACCGTAATCCCTCGTATATCCAGGTTATTCCTAATGGATGCCGCTAGGGGTTCCACACATATCGCGAATAAGAGGGGTGACAGCGGGCATCCCTGTCTGGTGCCGTTCGATTCTGTAAATGACGTTGATGTTGCAAAGGGGGTCCTGACCTGCGAGGAAGGGTTGGATTATAGGTGTTTGATTGCCCGTAGAAAGGGTCCCCGGAAGCCCATATGACCCAGTGTGGCGAACAGGAACGGCCACCCCAAGCGATCAAAAGCTTTCTCAGCATCTAAGCTAAGTAGTAATGAGGGGGTGCCCTCCCTGTTCGCCACTTCCACCAAGTCAACCACCCTTCTAGTGTTGTCACTTGCCTGCCGCAAGGGGACAAACCCTACTTGGTCTTTGTGGATCAGTGATGGGAGTATCATGTTCAGGCGATTGGATAGGAGTTTAGTAAAAAAATTTTAAATCTGAATTTAGTAATGCAATGGGTCTATAATTCGCGCAAAGGGAGGGGTCTTTATCTGGTTTAGGGATCATGGTGATAAAAGATTTCTGCATCTCCAGGGGAATGGGTGTTTCTTTAAGAAAAGCGGTAAACAGTCTGCGGAGATGGGGAAGTAAAAGAGGGAGAAATGTTTTATAGTATT
Source organism: Lithobates septentrionalis (assembly GCA_037952835.1). Classification (NCBI taxonomy): domain Eukaryota; kingdom Metazoa; phylum Chordata; class Amphibia; order Anura; family Ranidae; genus Lithobates; species Lithobates septentrionalis. Next base: position 1,683,661 of record JBBDGP010002217.1, read on the forward strand.
CGTACGGGAAGCCGTCCGGACCTGGGGCTTTGTGGGGTGGGAGGGACTTGATAGTAAGTTCTATTTCCTCATCAGTAATCTGTGCGTTAAGTGTCATCAGATCAGAGGGTTGGAGATGGGGAATGCCACTCTGTTCCAGGTATTGTTGCATTTTGTGGGTTAAGTCTATAGAAGGTGGGTTGTTGGGTATCTCAGGATTGTTGTAGAGTTCCTTGTAAAAGTCCGCGAATGTACGGGCTATGTCTACAGGGTGGGATAGTAACTGTCCCCCTTTGTTTTTTATCTGATGTGGAGAGATCATGTGGGAACGTTCACGTAATTTATTGGCTAGAAGAGAATGTGCTTTATTTCCCTTATCATAGAACATTTGTTTCAGTCTTGTTAAGGCCTTTTCTACCTGTCCCAAGGCTAAATCTCGGAGGGTTGTGCGGAGTTTAATTATTTTCCTTAAAACAGGTATTGTGGGATTAAGTTGAAATTTGCGTTCATGAGCTCTAAGTTCTCACTCTGCATTTACTTTTGCTGCTGTGGCATCTTTTTTTAGCGCTGATGAATACCGCGAATGAGATAATCCTGGTAGGGGTAAACATGGAGTGGATATCTACAAAGCTATTCTCGGACCACCACGCGAATTGTGTCGGGTTATCCCGACCAGGTGGAAATAGCGGGCAGTGAAGAAGGTGGAGTAGAGGGAGATGCGAGGAGATCAGGTTCGCTGAATATTTAATCGAGTCCCACAACTTAAGTGAGTGAGCCAGACATGGGCCTATGTTGGTTGGGAGGTGGGCCTTGGGGAGCCAGGGAAGTGGTATCGGATGGGAATCCACCAGATCAATGACAGCCCACAACGGCATCTGCTGTTTCTCATGGAGACGTGATAGCGGGGCGATAGCTGCCGCTGCGTAATGAGCCTGCAGATTGGGGACCAAGAGGCCGCCATTGATCCTGCGGGCATACAACACCCGTTTATTAATTCTGGGTCTCGTAGAACCCCATATAAATTGCATAATTTTACGTTGTTGGATGCGCATAATATGGGGCGGAACGTGGATCAGTAGAACCCTGAAATAATAGAGCAGTTTTGGGAGATAGGTCATTCGGATAGTTGCTATCCTTCCAAACCAGGACAATGGGAGGGCAGACCAAGAGGTAAGCATGGCTGCCAATTTCCCAAAAAGCAAGGGAAAATTGGCCTGGTAGAGGCCTGAGTAACTCGGGGTACGTTTGATCCCCAAATAGGGTAGGGAGCTCAACCATTGAAAGGAAAATGTAGATTTTAAATGTTCTAGGTCAAGGGGCGCTAGATTAATCAACATCGCTTTAGACTTAGAGGGGTTGACAGCTAGGCCTGAAAACGAAGCAAAGGTAGTTAAGAGGGACAGCAGATTAGGTAAGGTGATTCTAGGCTTGGTAATAGTGAGCAGAATATCATCCGCACACAGGGACAGTTTATGAGAAGAGCTCGCTATTTCTACCCCTTCTATATCCGGGTGAGATTGGATAGCCTCCGGCAGCCCTGGCGTGTCCCTCTTTGAATAGGAAAGGTAGGTGACTCAAATCCATAATATTTCACTTTGGCCTGGGGGGTGTCATAAATAGCTAAAACCCAGCTCATAAAGGACGCACCGAACCCATAGTGGTTCAATACCTGTATAAGATAGGGCCAGGACAGGGTATCGAAGGCTTTAGTAATGTCCAAAGACAAAAACATTGTCTCCAGAGATCTATTGTGTACGATGTGTTGTATTTGTAGGAGACGTCGGATAGCATCACCGGCCTGCCTCCTTGGGACAAAGCCCACCTGGTCTTTTTTTATTAGTCGTGGGAGAAAGGAGTTGAGGCGATTGGCCAGGATTTTTGTCAAGATTTTCATGTCTATATTAATCAGAGAGATCAGTCTGAAATTAGCCCAGGAGGAGTGATCTTTGTCAGGTTTGGGGATCATCACTATGTTGGCAGTTAATAGGCTTGGTGTGAAGGAATGACCATCTTTATATGAGTTATACATTTTTGTGAGGTGGGGAGCGACAATGTCAGCAAGTTTCTGATAATAGAGAGCTGAGAAACCATCAGGGCCCGGCCGTTTACCTACTTTCAGTTCCTTAATACAATGAAGGACTTCTGAGACTTAAATGTCTCGGTCCATGAGTGAAGTGTGGGCCTCAGATAGAGAGGGTAAGGAAAGGTTTGTCAAAAAATCATTGAGGGGTTGGGGGGGGGGATGATCGGGAATTGAGTAAAGTTTAGTGAGACGGTGTCTGAATTCATCCAGAACTCGTTGTGGGTTTCCCGTAAGGATATTGTGACGGGTGCGCAGAGTAATAGGGGTGAATTTCGGAATGAAAGTGCGTAGTCTATTAGACAACATTGCATTGGGTTTTTTGGCCTTGGCATACCATTTTTGTCTGGCCCAGCGTAGGGTGCGCTCTGCTTCATCTGTCAGACACAGATCCAGATCTGTGCGGACCTTGTCTAGAAGCCTACGATTATCCGGGGTAGGAGATTGTTTGAAGGTCTCTGACAAGGTCTCCAATTGGTGTTCTAACGCGCGGCGGGTTTGCGCCCATTCCCGTTTACGTCGGAATGCTATCCTGGCCACTGAGGACCGCTTTATAAGCTTCCCAGAGTGTGACTGGGGAGGAGACCGACCCAACATTAAATTTGAAATATTCCTCAGAAGTGGATATCTTTAAGAATTTCTTTGAAAGAGAGGAGAGAATCATTCATGATCCAGGGGGAATTCTGGGGTTTACTTAAAATAGAGTGGAGCACTGTCACAATTGGGTCATGATCTGTCCATGGGGCGGCGAGGATAGAGCATGAGTGAAAGGTGCTTTCTTAGTACAAACATGTGGTCTATTCTAGAGTGAGAGTGATGGGGATGTGAATAATGAGTATAGTCCCTACCCAGAGGATGCAATTCCCTCCACGCGTCTACCAGGTCATGAGATTGTAGGGAGTGTTTAAATGTTTATGGAGGCAGGAGAGGGGGGCTTATGATCCGATGGATAGTGGTCAATGGAAGGATTCAATGACACATTAGAGTCACCTGCTAAAAGGAGGGTACCCTTCTGGTGCGATTTCAGGAGGGAGCAGATATGGGTCAAAAAGGGTCCTGGGTTTTTATTCGGGGCATAGTAAGACATTATGGTTACATCATTGTCTTGAATGGTGCCCTGCACTATTAGGTATCTACCATTTGGGTCAGCAATCTGTTTACTGCAAATAAATGGAACGGATTTGCGTATGGCAATCAGGACTCCTCTTTGTTTGGTAGGACTATTGGCCAAATAGACCTGGGGGTAGTTTGCCGCAAAATATTTAGATGAGGAAGAGAAATGCGTTTCCTGTAGGCACGCGATGTCTATCTGTTGTTGTTTGAGGTATTTAAATATCTTGACCTTTTTTGAGGAGAGTTCATGCCCTGAACATTCAGGGACAACCAGTGGAGGGTCATGGGATCAAGGGTGTGCTGCTATGAAATATTCCAGTCGCGCACCCCGGGGACCAGGTGGGAGAGGTGAGAGAACAAAGGGGAAAGAAGGTAGAGAAGAACAAGAGAGAGAAGAGGAAGGCATGTGGTTTAAATTTCCCATAATGAGTTTGGGGTAGAATAAACAATGAAAACCTAGTTGCATCAGTGTGGGGACTCTGTGGTCCACAGTAGTGTGGGTCATTGGCCAAGACTACTGTCATAGCCAAGTACTTACTCATGGAGGGAGCAGTGGTCCGCTGGAACCACCCGCCGGTTTACTTAAAAGTATTTGCAAGTTAAACAGTGTGTTAGCACAGAGATCAAGAAAAAACAAAAGAAAAAAAACCAAACAACTGGTAACAGTATAATCGTCAAGAACCAATTTAAGCCGTTCCGTTATCAATGTGTAAGAGAGACTAGACAAAATAATTCTGACAAAACAACAACAAGGCATAAGCGCCTAAAACTCCCAGACCCCCGGAGACAACGGTCAAAGACACGCCGTCACCGGGCGGTCAAACAGGCCCACCCGACCGGCTCCCACCCACGGGCCCCCCAAACCACCGGATGTGGATGAGGAGCCCGTGGGCAGGGATACAGAGCCCAGTCGCCCCGCCCAACCAGTAAAAGATATGTCTAGTAGGGGTGAATTACCCCCTGGTGATGTACCAGTCCCGGAAACACTGGTAAAAGGAAAAAATAGAAAAAAAAAATTAGGAAAGAAAATAAATAAATAAATAAATAAATAAAATAAATAAATAAATAAAATGGGGGGGGGGGGGGGGTAGTTCAACGACCCATTTCCTGTCATCTTGAAAACCGCCATGTGGCAAAGGGTGTAGAGGCCTATCAAGATCCACGCCTCAGTACATGGCCTGGAGGAGGGGGTCAACATCCCTGACTGCCATCACACAAATGGGGCAGCCTATAGCGGGATGCACGGCCCAAACCAGAGAGCCAGGCTTAACGAATAGTACAGGAATAGCAGTGGATTTCTTTCAGGGTATCACGTTTTTTCCGGGAACAGGTGTTTGCGGGCAGGGCAAGTTCGTCGGTCGTAGTAAGGGGCCAGGTTGCAAAGGAGCAAAGTGGAGTTCTCAAAGAGATGTTGTAGAAGTAGTTTCAGCCATTATTGGATTTGTGAAACCTTTGGGCCTGAAGATCCTGCAACGCCTGAGATCCAGGCAGGGATCGCTGGGAGGCTTGTGAGGGCTGGCGAGAAGGCCTGGCAGTTCCAGATTTAGAGGAGGAGGACAGAGCATCTGTAGTGAGTGAGGGCAAATCCAAGTGTAGCTCCTGGAAGTGGCGCTTCAGCTCAGAGGGGGAGGTGGCGTGGAACTGGCGGCCCAGATGGGAGAATGACAGCTTAAATGGGAACCCCCATCTGTATCTAATTCCCTGGGTTTGCAGAATTTGAAGGTAGGGTTTGAGGCCCCGTCTTCTGGCAATGGTGACAGGCGAGAGGTCAGCAAACAATTGTAGGGGATTTCCTTGAAAGGAGATATCTTGTTGTTCTCTGGCTGCTTGCAGGAGTCTCTCTTTTGTACGGTAGTAATGGAATTTGATGATGACGTTTCTCGGTGGGCCGTCAGAAGGTTTGGGGGCCAGGGAGCGGTGTATGCGATCAAATTCCAACCTGTCTACGGGAATCCCGGGGGCCAGTTCCTGAAAAAAGGCAGTTGCTGCACCTTGTAAATCTGTGATGTTCTCAGGAATGCCGCGGATACGAAGATTGTCCCTGCAAGCTCTATTTTCTGCCTCCTCCAGCTTATCCTTTAAGTTTTCAATCTCAGCAGTCATTTTGTCTACTTCTTCTTCGTGAACTTCTAGCACTGTAGTGGCCAGGTCCATTCGCTGTTTTAGTTGATTAGTGCGGTGGCCTATCTCTTTAAGACCACTCACCATGTCTGAAGAGAGCTTGCGGGAGGCCACGGTGATTTCGTCCCTAACTATGCTGCGGAATTTAGCTACCATATTGTCAGTGTCCAGAGGGAGAGGACTCACCAGGTCTGAGGTCTGCTGCAGACGATCAGCAGGCGATGCAGGATCCTCTGCAGAGTGTTGTGTGGCATCGTCTAGCTCCGGAGGGTCGGGCGCCATCTTGCTTCTCCCTTTGCCTGGGGCCGGAGCAGGCCTGTGAGGTTGCCGGTTCCTAGGCTTATTCTTTGCCGCTTTATACATCCCCGGGAGCGGCCCGAGGTGATCCGGGAACCGCTGAGGTATGTGTGGAGCGGTACTGGGAGCGGTGTGCTTTATGCGGCCGGTGTGTTTGTTCCAGCGGTGCGGAGCGGAGGTCTCAGGCGGCCATCTCCCTCGCTCGCGCGCATGCGCCCTCGTAAATTTTTTATTTCACTCCTCACTACCTATCACAGTTTTGAAGGCCATAAAATGCCCAGATGGCACAAACCCCCACCCCAAATGACCCCATTTTGGAAAGTAGACACCCCAAGCTATTTGCTGAGAGGCATGTTGAGTCCATGGAATATTTTATATTTTGACACAAGTTGCAGGAAAGTGACAATTTTTTTTTGCACAAAGTTGTCACTAAATGATATATTGCTCACACGGGCCATGGGCATATGTGGCATTGCACCCCAAAATACATTTAGTTGCTTCTCCTGAGTATGGGGATACCACATGTGTGGTACTTTTTGGGAGCCTACCCGCGTACGGGGCCCCAAAAACCAATCTCTGCCTTCAGGATTTCTAAGGTTGTAAATTTTTGATTTCACTCTTCACTGCCTATCACAGTTTCAAGGGCCATGGAATGCCCAGGGGGCACAACCCCCCCCCCCAAGTGACCCCATTTTGGAAAGTAGACACCCCAAGCTATTTGCTGAGAGGCATGGTGAGTATTTTGCAGCTCTCATTTGTTTTTGAAAATGAAGAAAGACAAGAAAAAACATTTTTTTTTCTTTTTTCAATTTTCAAAACTTTGTGACAAAAAGTGAGGTATGCAAAATACTCACTATACCTCTCAGCAAATAGCTTGGGGTGTCTACTTTCCAAAATAGGGTCATTTGGGGGGGGGGGGGATTGTGCCACCTGGGCATTCCATGGCCTCCGAAACTGTGATAGGCAGTGAAGAGTGAAATCAAAAATTTACGCTCTTAGAAAGCCTGAAGGCGGTGATTGGTTTTCGGGGTCCCGTACGCGGCTAGGCTCCCAAAAAGTCTCACACATGTGGTATCCCCGTACTCAGGAGAAGCAACAGAATGTATTTTGGGGTGTAATTTCACATATTCCCATGGCATGTTTGAGCAATATATCATTTAGTGACAACTTTGTGCAAAAAAAAAAAAAAAATTGTCTCTTTCCCGCAATTTGTGTCACAATATAAAATATTCCATGGACTTGACATGCTTCTCAGCAAATAGCTTGGGGTGTCTACTTTCCAAAATGGGGTAATTTGGGGGGGGTTTTGAACTGTCCTGGCATTTTATGCAGAACATTTAGAAGCTTATGTCACACATCACCCACTCTTCTAACCACTTGAAGACAAAGCCCTTTCTGACACTTTTTGTTTACATGAAAAAATTATTTTTTTTTGCAAGAAAATTACTTTGAACCCCCAAACATTATATATTTTTTTAAAGCAAATGCCCTACAGATTAAAATGGTGGGTGTTTCATTTTTTTTTTTCACACAGTATTTGCGCAGCGATTTTTCAAACGCATTTTTTGGGGAAAAAACACAGTTTTTTTTAAATTTTAATGCACTAAAACACACTATATTGCCCAAATGGTTGATGAAATAAAAAAGATGATCTTAGGCTGAGTACATGGATACCAAACATGACATGCTTTAAAATTGCGCACAAACGTGCAGTGGCAACAAAATAAATACATTTTTAAAAGTCTTTAAAAGCCTTTACAGGTTACCACTTTAGATTTACAGAGGAGGTCTACTGCTAAAATTACTGCCCTCGATCTGACCTTTGCGGTGATACCTCACATGCATGGTGCAATTGCTGTTTACATTTGACGCCAAACCAACGCTTGCGTTCGCCTTAGCGCGAGAGCAGGGGGGGACAGGGGTGCTTTTTTTTTTTTTTTCTTTATTATTTTTTTGCTTTTTTATGTTATTTTTAAACTGTTCCTTTCATATTTTTTTTTAATCATTTTTATTGTTATCTCAGGGAATGTAAATATCCCCTATGATAGCAATAGGAGAGGTACTCTTTTTTGAAAAAAATTGGGGTCTATTAGACCTTAGATCTCTCCTCTGCCCTCAAAGCATTTGACCACACCAAGATCGGTGTGATAAAATATAAAATTGCGCTTGGAAAAAAAATATATAACAATGAAGAAAAAAGAATCAAAGTGTGAGTAAGAATAAATTAACTACTAGGTACATATAATGAAATATCGTGAGAAATTTAGCAATAAAAATTAGCAATAAAAATTAAATTCTATAAGCTGCGGTTATAAGTGGGGCACACCAATAGAATAAATAAAACAGAAAACCGCGCTGAAACAATAATGAGTAAAGTCCAATTATCGATCGATGAAAAAGAGGCCAGTTATAGTCCAGAACAAACCAGTAGACTTCTCTATGTGATGAGGTGGGGAGAAAAAAAAATACACTTGAAATATAACTGTGTGGTGAACTGCTTACCAGAACGTAAGCCAAATCAGACAGATGGCTTAAACCCAGCCCAGGCCTTTAGAAGCGCTCCAATGGACAGGATCCGTCGCGCTCATGCAGCAAAACGGGTCCGCGTGGGGTTTAATCAGAAAAAAATGCAAAGACCATAGCGTGATACTGACATAATAATGCAATAAATCAAAAAAAGAAAAATGTGTTCCCACAAATAATCATGAAAATCATAAATACACCCTGTATGCACAGCATATACAGGAACGTGAAATTGGTGACATGCAACATGCAATGAGTAGTGCCCTTTGATGTGAAATTAAAACACCAAGTGTATCTGTTTACCAAGGGTTAAAATTGGAAGAGCAGACATAAGCGCCAAAAACAGAAAACACACCAGGTGCACAGACACAAGAGGCCGCTTACCAGATGGCAAACTGGTGAAGGTATATTCAGCTGTAGGCTTATTGCCTCTGTGTGACCTAGAATATAAACTAAATTGAACCCATAGGGGTTCCTGCTCACCAGAAGGTTAATTGGAAATAGCCCAAACGAAACCTTGGCGGAGTCACCGCGATCCCGTCCTGGCAGACTCTTCACAGGCTTAATATGCATATATTTTCAAAGAGGAAAAACAGCCAATAGCGTGATGACGTTGAGACTCCAATTTATTAAAAAGCAAACACTTACATTAAAACAACGAATAACAGCAATGCCGGCCGGCACTCAGACAGCTCCCGTCCACAACAGGGCGACGTGGTGACGTCAGCACGTCCCTCCCAGACGCGTTTCGTCACAGGTTGACGCCCCCATTGAGAACGTCAACCTGTGACGAAACGCGTCTGGAAGGGGCGTGCTGACGTCACCACGTCGCCCTGTTGTGGACGGGAGCTGTCTGAGGTTCCCTGTTGAGACAGGAGAGCCAGAGAAAAACACGGAAGGCGGTGGGGGGGGCATTCCCTCCCACTGCTTGTAAAAGCAGTCTAGAGGCTAATTAGCCACTAGGATTGCTTTTACATGAAAGCCGACCGCTGGCTGAAAAGAATGATACCGAGATGATACCTAAACCTGCAGACATCATTCTGGTCATTCAAAGTCATTCAAAGTCGTGAATGGCGTACCTGAAGACAAAAAAATGGTTAACAATAAAACACAGTAAACGGTAAAGTATAAAAAATTGCATACCTGAAAAGCAAACATGATAAAACATAATAACAATATAACATTGCAGAATAGAATACAGTAAAAAAGAGCAGAACAATAGAGAGAGAATAGAGAGAGAGAGAACAATAAAACGACAACTATTTTATTTTATTTTATATATATATTATTTTTTTTTACACTTTTTTTTGTAACTAACTTTTATAACTGTAACCGGTTCCAGGTTCGGGTCTCTCAAAATGCGATGGCATCTTGGGAGACCCTGTGAAAGTGTGTCCTAATCTGTGCAATGCTGTACCCTACACTAATAACTAGTGCATGGTAGCGTTCAAAACATTCACCAATGCAAAGACCAGGATTGTCAGGACAGGAGGGACAATAATAGCCGGTGTCACACCTATATCCGCGCTTGCTGCAGACACGACATCTTTTTTGGGGGGGTTCATTGGGTCGGGGTACTCATGAGGACATAAAGAAAATGCCTCTCATGCAGCCGACTGCATTTGGTTGGGGATGTGAATGGGGGAAGTACGGGCGCTGCAGAAGTGGTGGGTTCCCAATTATTAGGATTGGCGAATGCAGCAGGAAGGGCACTATGGGCACGACGGGCCTGTGTTCGTCTTCTTGGTGGCAGCGGGATACTACTTGTGCTTGCCACCTCACCAGCTTGAACTGCACTTATGGGACTCGCCACGTCACCAAGTGTTACTGCAGTGCTGGTTTGACTACGACCGGGGTGTACTAGGCCGCTGGTGCTTGCCAGTTCACCAAAACGCTACCAAAAAAACTGTTAGCGATCGCAGGGATCAGGCCTGACTCTGCGAACGCTGCAGTTATGCGTTTAGTGTTTTTTAAGTGACAGTGATCGATCGATACTGCACTTGGCTGGGCTGGGCGGAGGGGCAAAACGCAGGTGCTAGCAGGTATCTGGGCTGATCCCGCTAATACTGCGTTTTTGGGAACCCTAAACTGCTGGGGTCGCTAGTATAGATCTGATCGGATCAGATATTGATCCGTTCAGATACTTTACCACTAAGGGAGGTGTACGGTGCGTGGGTGTTAGCGCTACTGGCACTAACCTGACACTGCCTGGGGCTGGTGCTTGCCAGTTCACCAAAACGCTACCAAAAAAACTGTTAGCGATCGCAGGGATTAGGCCTGACTCTGCGAATGCTGCAGTTATGCGTTTAGTGTTTTGTAAGTGACAGTGATCGATCGATACTGCACTTGGGTGGGCTGGGCTGGGCCGGGCGGAGGGGCAAAACGCAGGTGCTAGCAGGTTTCTGGGCTGATCCCTCTAACACTGCATTTTTGGGATCCCTAAACTGCTGGGGACGCTAGTATAGATCTGATCGGATCAGATATTGATCCGTTCAGATACTATACCACTAAGGGAGGCGTATGCTGCATACGTGGGTGTTAGCGGTACTGGCGCTAATCTGACGCTGCCTGGGGCGACGCATATCACTGCCAGGCGATCAGGGGACTAAACCTTTATTCGGTAATAAACGGAGGGTGCCCTGACACTATAAAAAATAAACAAACTAACCAGCGTCACCCGTAACGGTTATACGGTGATCAGTGGTGAAAGGGTTACCTAGGGAGCAATCAAGGGGTTAAAACCTTTATTAGATAGTATATGGGGGTTCCTGTCGCTATAAAACGCTGACGGCGAACCTATATATTTACCTCCCTAACTAGCGTCACCAGTGACACTAATACAGCGATCAGAAAAATGATCGCTTACCGACACTGGCGACGGGGGGTGATCAAGGGGTTAAAACTTTATTAGGGGGGGTTAGGGGGGTACCCTAGACCTAAAGGGGGCTAACACTAACTGCCCTACCACACTAACTGTCACAAACTGACACCATGCAGTAATCAGAAAAAAAAAACTGCTTGGTGTCAGTGTGACGGGGGGGGGGGGGGTGATTGGGGGGTGATCGGGGGGGGGGGATTGTGTGCCTGGCATGTTCTACTGTGATGTCTTGTGTTGGTGCACTCACATTGCAGTCTTCTCTCCTCGGCGCCGGAACGGAAAATGCCGAGAGAGATGACATCATTTCCTCTGCCTCTATGTACAATACAGAGGCAGGGAAATGATCTGATTGGCTAGGAGCGATCGCGAGGGGGGGGCCACGAATGGATGGCCTCCCCCTCACCTCCGATCGCCGGGGAAGATTTGCCGACCGCCTCGGGCACCGGGGGGGGGTCCGATTGGACCCCCCACCCGCGGGCAGGCAAGAACGTACCTGTAAGTCCTTTTGCCTGCCCGTGCCATTCTGCCGACGCACATCGTCGTGCGGCGGTCGGCAACTGGTTAATAGATGTCCATTTGTGGGTGCACTCCTTTTAACTCCTGTTAATTTACACTGCAAAAGGGTCAAACCTCAAACATATTCTGTTAGTGTCTCAAATTAACATACATGTGTGTATTTTGCTTTCCTTGCTTCTTTTCCAAGTCCTGTTTTTTTATTTGGACCAATAAAATTGTTTCAAATTTTTTATGCTTTATGTGTGTTCTTTTCATGGAACGAATTTCCCAGCTGCAGCTTAACTAGGCTGATTGGCATGTCTTAGACAAATCCCTTTTTTATTTTTTTTTAGTTTTAAGTTACTTTCCTGGTGCCTTCATGGTAGTACATGCATGGATTGTGCGTATGCTGCCATGGATAGTGACCAGGAAAGTAACATTTCAGAGTGGTAAGTATTCAATTTTCTTTTTGAGCAGTGGTTTTCAGCCTCAGTCCTCAAGTACCCCCGACAGGACATGTTTAGGAAATGTTATCTTATCTAAAATAGTGGTCCAAAATACAAAACCATTGACTTTAATTTAAAGCACCTGTGCAAACATAGCCTGTTGGGGGGTACTTGAGGACAGGGTTGAGAAGCACTGATTTAGAGCACTGAACTAAAATCAAGCTGAAGATAATCCTATTCTAATTGTAGACATTTGAGGGAAATCAAGATTTTATTATTTATTTATTTATTTTAAGGTTGGGCTTTGTGTCCCTTTTCTTAAAATTGGCTTTGCTTCCTGTCACATAACCAAACAGGAAGTGAGAGTAAAACCCTAACAATATTTTTCCTTGGGGACACACAGGCCAATCTAACTAGTGCCCCCACTATGCAAATTGCACTCTAGCACTTTGTTGTGTACACCCCAAATTATTAGGTATTTTGGGGTTTATTAAAGGCAAATCCTTTCTGCAATACAAGTGTATGCTGTTTTGCTGTGTAGTGTGAGACCAATGACCGTGACGTGGGTTACGTGATTGCATACTTAGATGCGATCGGTCGCTCAGATGGAGGCTTGGTCACAGACCCACCATGGCAGCACCTCCCTCCCTATTGACCACGAAGCGCCTGCACGGCTCACGTCATGACGCTTGACATGCTCGATGACGTACTGTCACGTTGCACGGCGCCATGATGCCTGGAACGCAATCGAGACACTGGAAATTCAAATTCCAGCCAGCCACACAAGTTTGCAATTTAGTTTGTCTATATCCCTATATAAGCGCAGTAGGTGGAAAGCCGGTGTATACCCCAGTTGAAGTCTCTTAAGACGAAACGCGTAGGGTAAATACGCCGGCCCTGGCCACCATTTACTGCGCTCTTCTTTTATTCAAATATTGTTTTATTTTTTATTTTTCCTTGGATATCCGTTTTTATCTGTATTGCCAATAAATCCTACCATACGGATTTACACAATGTGGAGATTCTTCCTTTCCCTCATATGTTTTTAAAACCACATATCTGAGTTGGATGAGAAGTTGTCCGTCTGTTAGTTTGGGATTGGCGTTGAGGACTACCACTCGCTTCCGGGATTGACGCCCTTGATGCTCACCTGTCTACCAGAGTCATCACCACAGACCTCTTCTCCGAAGTTTGGCTCCAGGTCTCCAATTACATGCCCCAATGACCCATAACCGTATGGTGAGCTGGGTCCAACTTTTGTGGTAAGGGTACCTCTTCCTTTACTTCTCCCCTGTCTGAAGGTGAAGGCACTCCTGGGTGTTCGTCCACCATCGGAAACTCCCATCACAGAGACCGTTTTGAATTTCTGCTGAAAGTATCTCCCTCAGACATACCGTCCACATTAACCTCACTTCTGGGACTTATATTTTCAGCTTGACCCCTAGTCATTATCATATGCATTTAAGATCGACCTCTGGCTCACTCTTTTATAGGTTGGAACAATAGGTATTATATTGTGTTTACCTCGATAGCCTCTTCTATGCACATTTGTTTGCATTTATATTATCACCTGTGTCATCACATGTCCCTTTGGATGCGTCCTTCAGACGCATGATACAAACAGCTAAAATACTTTTGCTTGCTTGGTAATATGTTTTGTTGTTTGATATATGCTCTATATATTTTCAACACGTTTTTGTTTATAGTTTTTCCCATGTAGATAGTGTAGTTCATACACTCATAACCCTTTCTTACACATATCACAGTTTTATTCTTAGCGCCACACTTTATATTTTCATCTGCACTACAATTAGTCTTATTGTTGTGTTGGCTGCTCACATCTTCATAGGTTGGCGCAGTATTTCACTTATTCACACTCATATTTTTGACCACCAATACTGCAGCCTCCCCTATTTGCCACATACACTTGTCACTATTTCCATTTAATATGGATTTTTTTGATTATCGCTCCAGCCATTCATTCAATGCAGATGGTGTATTTGTGGTTCTGAACACTGACTCTGAAATAGGAGGTCTATTCTTGAGATTAAAAAATCTCATGGTTTCAGAAATACATTTACAGTGGGATATAGCGTTTCTGGAGCAATACTGTAAAGAACGCATGGTTCCCAGACGTTTAAGGTGGGATGTACATCCCCAACAAGGAGATGTCGAATTGGAAGCATGGTTCCGCTACTTTAATGAAGCAGGTATTTCTTTATTACAATTCCTGACGGAAAAAAAGCGCACCAGGGCTAACAACATCGACATAGAAATCAAAGACATAAAAGACAAATTACTACCTCATAAATCCACTTCTGAATATATCACACTTTCCACCAATTTAAAGAATCACATAGAGAAAGAGGAACAAGAACAAAAAACAAAAAAAGTATACTAGAGATGTAAACGATTATAAGAATAATTGTGTCTTTAGTTGGCAAAAAAAGGACAATACACTTGATCCTGGGGTAAATGAACCCAGGCATATGGATACGTCAATTCCACCTCTTATGGAACTAAGACTGCCTCCATACCAAGCCCCTCCCCCTAAACGTAGGATAACCGAACTCCCGTATGACCCCAGAGAATCTAATTACCGCACTGCTGGTCCCCATACTCCTACCACCCATTATAAGGGCCAATTTCCAAATGGCAGAGGTAGAGGTAAGGGAACACGGGGTAAAGGTAGGGGTAACAGGGATACTTCCTATGATTCTTATGCATACGACTATTCACCACGTGGGAGGAGAATGAATTTGAGTGATCATTACCATCACCCACCACAGAGGACACTCATGTGCATATATAACAGATTTTCACCATTGAGAGAAGAACAACCATGGAGGGTAGGCAATTCACAGCATGCCTACATGGACAGAGATGAGAATCAATACAATAGATCTCCATACAATTATAATCAAACTTACCCCGAAACACCCTATACAGGGGGTTTTCCCAGGGGACAAGAAGAACACCACAGAGGTTCAGAACTAAACGCGGTTCCAGAGGGGGGCGGCGCGCCAGGAAAAAGAAAGCGAACCTAAATGATGATGGCATTTTTAACTTAAGTACCGCCACTCTTTCCCACCCCGAGAGAATTGTTTTGAATAAAGGCCGCAAACATGTCCCCCCTAAACCGTTAAATAAATTTGCCACATTTATCGATGTGCATAAATACATACGCAAACTGAACATTCAGAGATACCTTATCACTAATCCCATTAGACCAGCCCTACCAGAAATTACCACTCATGCGGTTCATACTGGTTTTTCCAATCCCTTTTTTTTCAATCCACTGAGTCCCACTGCACCATCCATCAAGGTATTTAGGGACATGGTCTTGAGGGATCTAGATATGCTACCAAGGAAAAAGATCTATTACAATCTCAATATTAAATCAGGCCTTAAACAGCTAGTTGAACAGAAGGACCTCACCATACGTCCAGCCGACAAAGGTGGTGGGATTGTCGTTTTAGACAAAAAGGACTACCATATGGAGATGACCAGGATCCTGAGTGATACAGAGACCTACGTGCAATTACCTAAGAACCCTACATCTGATTATAAAAATGCACTTGTCGACTTAATTGACACAGGTTTTCAGTTAGTTTTTTTCTATCTTATCCAGAATACCTATCTTGTACCTGTCACGCCATGCATTCCCATCATTTATTACCTACCTAAGGTACATAAAGATGCGATTCATCCCCCGGGGCACCCGATCATTAGCAGGATAGACTCGGTGACTTCCCGCATAGGGCGCTATATTGATTTCTATCTTCAACCGATAGTGAAAACCCTTCCCTCCTATCTCAAGGACACCAGACACACCATTTCCTTGTTACAACAAGTCAATTATAGTGAAGATCTGCTCTTGGTAACAGCAGATGTTGCCTCGTTGTACACCTGCATACCACACGAGCAAGGTTTATCATCAGTAGAACTATTTTTGAGTAGAGATAACAACATCTCATATACACAAAAAAGATACATTATGGACCTTTTATTATTTGCCGCCAAACATAATTATTTCTGGTACAACAATGACTACTTCCTTCAATGCAAAGGTGTTGCCATGGGGGCTTAGTTCGCCCCAAGTCTTGCTAATATTTTCATGGCCCATTGGGAAGAGGATGTTGTCTATGCCCAAAACTGACCCAAGATCGTCCTCTGGGCTCGGTACATAGACGACATCCTCCTCCTGTGGAAGGGAGACCATAACTCCTTAGATGACTTCATGTCTACTCTTAATGCCAATGATATTGGAATCAGGTTATCATATGAGGCTAGTTATACTAATATACATTTCCTCGACTTGGAAATCTTTGTGTCAGATAATCAACTATTCACTAAAACCTTCTTTAAAACCACCAACCGGAATGGTTACATTCCGGTTGACAGTTGCCATCATACGGCCTGGCTGAAGTCAGTGCCACGAAGTCAGCTATTGCGAAGTAGACGCAACTGCACTGACCTCAGTGATTTCTATAGCCAAGCAGATTTATTGAAATCAAGATTTCTTGACAGGGGTTATCAGTCTTCGGACATTGATGAAGAAATTCATCGAATGTCGTAAATAGATAGAAACACACTTACATCCGAACAACCTAAATCCAAACAAAATTCTTCTCATAAATGGTCCTTCCTCACCACATATTCTGTTCAATATAGACATATTAAAAACATAATTCGTAAACATTGGAAGATTCTCAAAAACGACCATCTATTGGGTCCCTTACTTCCAGAGAATGCTGGGATCATTTACAGGGGAGCTCTGCCTTTGAGTGGCCAAATTGCTCCTAATGTTACCGATCCACCCTCTATTCCGGCTTTCTTTCATTATCTGAAAGGCTATTATCCATGCCGTAAGTGTAAGGTATGCATCCATAATACCTGTGGACACAGAAAAACGGTAACTTTCAAATCCACCTCTACCTTAATGGAATATGAAATGAAACATTTCACCACTTGTACAATGAGATACATTGTTTACCTTATTACTTGCCCATGTGGGAAACAGTACATTGGGCGCACCACGCATACTTTTTCCACTAGGGTAGATGAACACATTACGAGCATTAAAAAGGGACGCATTAATCATAGTGTGCCCAGACACTATTTACAGTCCCACAATCAGAACCCTGCAGGTACCAGTTTTCAGATAATTGATAAATTCATCCCCCATGGGAGGGGTGAATCTAATTTGAGGGGTGTGTCCAAGCTTGAAACCTATTGGATACACCAATTAAAAAGCTATAGACCGTATGGATTAAATGTAGACTGGGACATCAATGCCTTTATCAATAAGGCCTGATTCCCACATCTACTTCTCCATACTGATGTTCATCACTTATTACTTTTTATCAGGCATACATATGCCATACATTCATTCTAGTCTAAACAAATACCTAGTTTTTATATACATTGTTCTTCTCTCTCTTTAGCGTGTTGATTATTGACCATACCATTTTTAGATACATCACCTACATTTTGTCTGTATGGGCTTCTCCTCACTATTTGAATTTTTCTGTCCATAGAAGTTCCCATAGTTTATATTCTATTCATATTGATCATTTTTTTGTCCACCTACCCCCTTGCTTTTTTACTTTTTAATATTATCCCTTTTTCCTTATCTGTACCATGGAATTCACACATTCTATGTATAGATCTACACTATACTCTTACTGGTAGTATCTCTAACAGATTCCAATCTGCAGTATCAATATATTTTAGTGACACTTTAGTTACCCTATTACTGACGTAATCAATATAATTACAGAGGACAAATGGCGAGAGTAGGGAAATGTTGGCCACACAGGCTTGCGTATGCAATAAACAGAGTACATACTCAAGGTTAATCATATTAAAAATATCATACAGATTCCTCTTAAGTGATCTAAAAAGTACATAAAAAAGTGCATAAAAAACACATGGGCATTAGGGGAGACTCCAAATCTGAAGTATAGTCCAGAGCAGTGATGGCGAACCTTGGCACCCCAGATGTTTTGGAACTACATTTCCCATGATGCTCATGCACTCTGCAGTGTAGTTAAGCATAATGGGAAATGTAGTTTCAAAACATCTGGGGTGCCAAGGTTTGCCATCACTGCTCTGGACTATACTTCAGATTTGGAGTCTCCCCTAATGCCCATGTGTTTTTTATGCACTTTTTTATGTACTTTTTAGATCACTTAAGAGGAATCTGTATGATATTTTTAATATGATTAACCTTGAGTATGTACTCTGTTTATTGCATACGCAAGCCTGTGTGGCCAACATTTCCCTACTCTCGCCATTTGTCCTCTGTAATTATATTGATTACGTCAGTAATAGGGTAAATAGCCTGATTGATTTTTTTAATATATATTCCCTTGATTATTATATATCAAGCAATTTATTTATTAGTTTGATTACTATTAAATTTATTCTGTTAAACATGTACCATTTTCGGTGCTGCTGGTGTAAATCTGTGACCTGCTTACAGTCAGCCACCATCATATTCCCTGTGATGAGCGGCGCTCTTCGTTTACACACGTCATCAGCGCTATCAGGGATTTTTGTAGCCTGTGGCATATTCCCGTATGTTTTGCTGTGTAGTGTGAGACCAATGACCGTGACACGGGTTACGTGATTGGATACTTAGATGCGATTGGTCGCTCAGATGGAGGCTTGGTCACAGACACACCATGGCAGCACCTCCCTCCCTATTGACCACGAAGCAGGGGCGGATCCAGAGGGGGGGGCAACAGGGCAATTGCCCCCCCCCCCGAAAATATCACACTGACATGATTGTCACACGCCTGGTCAAAGTCACTTGCAGGCTGCAGCGCTGCACTGCCCAAGTCTCTCTCTCACTCATCAGCCGATCAGCGGCACAGAGAGAGAGAGACTCTAATTTAATTACACGGCGCCAGGACCAGAAGGAGCCTGGAGGTGGGTGGAGCTGCACCGCTGGCATGGCAACCCCGCACTCATTGCTAGCGCCTGGGCCGCCTGGCAACGAGTGACGTCAGTGAGTCCGTCACGTCAGACTCAGAGCCGACGTGATGGCGAGTGAAACTCCAATAGAAGCATGTTATGTGTGCAAACACTGGACCCATATCACCCACCACACAGCACAAAGCAGTGAGTAATTCCTGGGACCCCTCTGCCCTCTTCCCCAGTCACTTGACCTCTCACCCGCAGGCTCCGGGCGCAGCATCCACCACCTCTTCTATCTGAGCAGTGAGTGAGGGGAGGGGCGGGGGCACGCAGGGCCTGGGATGGAGTTTGCACGCCCGCATGCTGGAAGGAGTGCATGTCTGTGAATGAGAGAGGAGAGCGGTCGTGCTGTCAGGGCTTGGTGGGGAAAAAATGGGGCTGTGACTGAACTCTGTCTGAGCTGCTATATAGAAGGGTATAAGCACCATTCAAGTGAAAATATGAAATGTGTAAATGTGTGCTGATTTGTAGCTTCATATGGCTGTTGCTTGACTGAAAGAACCTCAGAGACTCGTTAGTTCTCTCAGACCCCTTTCACACCACTGAGGCAGTTTTCAGGCATTTACTGCCTCCCCAGTGTGAAAGGTGACCTGGCAAGTGACAATCCGCAAGGTGTGGCAAGTGACAATCCGCAAGGTGTGGCAAGTGACAATCCGCAAGGTGTGGCAAGTGACAATCCGAGAGGTGTGGCAAGTGACAATACGCAAGGTGTGGCAAGTGACAATCTGCAAGGCGTGGCAAGTGAAAATCCGCAATGTGTGGCAGGCGACGTGGCAAGTAACAATCCGCAATGTGTGGCAGGCGACGGGGCAAGTGACACACTTGGGGCTCCCACTGATTCTGCATTATGTTGAGTTGAACCATTTCATTTTATATAACAATGTAATAATAGAAATAATGCACTTCAATCATCCTGACACCATAACAACCATGATGCCAGGATGATTGAAGTGCCAACATCAGCCATTTCCCCGATAAATTGCCCGCAAAAAAAATATTTTCTGGCAGTGCCCCTCCCGAGACTAGGCTCTGGATCCGCCCCTGCCACGAAGCGCCTGCATGGCTCATGTCATGACGCTTGACACACTCGATGACGTAGTGTCACGTTGCGCGGCGCCATGAGGCCTGGAACGCAATCGAGACACCGGAAATTCCAATTCTGGTCGGCCACACAGGTTTGCAATTTAGTTTGTCTATATCCCTATATAAGCGCAGTAGGTGGAAAGCCGGTGTATACCCCAGTTGAAGTCTCTTAAGACAAAACGCGTAGGGTAAATACCACCATTTACTGCGCTCTTCTTTTATTCAAATATTGTTTTATTTTTTATTTTTCCTTGGATATCTGTTTTTATCTGTATTGCCAATAAATCCCACCATACGGATTTACACCATGTGGAGATTCTTCCTTTCCCTCATATGTTTTTAAAACCACATATCTGAGTTGGATGAGAAGTTGTCGCTCTGTTAGTTTGGGATTGGCGTTGAGGACTACCACTCGCTACCGGGATTGATGCCCTTGATGCTCACCTGTCTACCAGAGTCATCACCACGGACCTCTTCTCCGAAGTTTGGCTCCAGGTCTCCAATTACATGCCCCAATGACCCATAACCGTATGGTGAGCTGGGTCCAACTTTTCTGGTAAGGGTACCTTCTCCTTTACTTCTCCCCTGTTTGAAGGTGAAGGCACTCCTGGGTGTTCGTCCACCATCGGAAACTCCCATCACAGAGACCGTTTTGAATTTCTGCTGAAAGTATCTCCCTCAGACATACCGTCCACATTAACCTCACTTCTGGGACTTATATTTTCACTGCTTGACCCCTGAGTCATTATCATATGCATTTAAGATCGACCTCTGGGTCACTCTTTTATAGGTTGGAACATTAGGTATTATATTGTGTTTACCTTGATAGCCTCTTGTATGCACATTTGTTTGCATTTA
Source organism: Lithobates septentrionalis (assembly GCA_037952835.1). Lineage (NCBI taxonomy): Eukaryota > Metazoa > Chordata > Amphibia > Anura > Ranidae > Lithobates > Lithobates septentrionalis. The sequence goes on from JBBDGP010002217.1 coordinate 1,704,518, forward strand.
TATTATCACCTGTGTCATCACATGTCCCTTTGGATGCGTCCTTCAGACGCATGATACAAACAGCTAAAATACTTTTGCTTGCTTCATAATATGTTTTGTTGTTTGATATATGCTCTATATATTTTCAACACGTTTTTGTTTTTATAGTTTTTCCCATGTAGATATCAGTGTAGTTCATACACTCGTAACCCTTTCTTACACATATCACAGTTTTATTCTTAGCGCCACACTTTATATTTTCATCTGCACTACAATTAGTCTTATTGTTGTTTTGGCTGCTCACATCTTCATAGGTTGGCGCAGTATTTCACTTATTCACAATACAAGTGTAGTTGATGAAAATCTCAGGGGTAGTACTGGTGATTTTATCATCCAATCATGTAGAGGCAAAGTTGCTGTTTTTTTTTCTTTCCTTTGCTTGTCCCCCTCGGATCTCCAGCAACTGCACTTCTCTAAGTGCACTTGTAGTGCATAGTGGATATACCTTTTAGTAAATAAACCCCAAGATACATAATAATTTGGGATGTACATGCCAAATTGCTAGAGTGCAATTTCCCGAATGGGGAAACTATATATATTGACCTGTGTGTCCCAAAGGACATACATTGATAGGGTTTTACCCTCACTTCCTGTTTGGCTATGTAACAGGAAGTGAATAATTTTGAATGAGAAATTGGCAAAATTTGGAAGGTGTCTTCACCCTATCAGGAGTGTAGACATCTGACACAACTTCTAATCCCTCTGCAGTCTATCCCCAAGCAAAAATAAGAAAGGATTTTAATTAGTTTAACTTTGCAAAGACACTGGGAGAAAGAAGCTGTATTCCATAATCGGCCCCCTGAACTTATTTGTTATCGGAGATTTATTGATGATATCATCCTGATCTGGAAAGGTGACAGATCAAAGCTTGATGATTTCATCGAATCTTTGAATAACAATCGAAAGAATATATCGTTGACATGGTTGTGTTCCTGGACCTGACCATTAGTATCAACCACGATCATTTTTCACTTACCAACTATTTCAAGCCCACCGATCGTAACTCTTATATTCCCCTGGGGAGTTGCCACCACCGTTCTTGGCTGTGCAACATCCCCAGGGGACAGTTTATTAGGTTACGTCGTAACTGTACCACTGAGGATGATTTTGTTATGCAATCTCAAATCCTCACCCCTAGGTTTGAGCAAAAAGGTTATGATCGACTCAGTCTAGAGGAAGAAACTAATAGAGTCAGATTTGTTGTACAATATCGCAAATTTGAGAGGATAATACAAAAAAATTGGTCTATCCTTAAGCAGGACAGAGTCTTAGGCCCTGTATTACCAGATCGACCACAATTTATTTATAAAAAAGCCCCCTCATTAAGGGATCGTTTAGCCCCTGGTGTTTTAAATCCCCCAGTTCCTACTTCGGATAGGTTGTTTTCCTTTTTGGGAGGCTTTTATGCACGTGGAAGATGTGTCCCATGTAAGCATGCCAAAGGAAATATTAAAAAACAAAAAAAATTTCTTGCATCAGCCACCAATAAGGAGTACAATATTAAGCAATTAATTAATTGTGACACTGTAGGTGTTGTCTATATGCTGGAATGCGGCTGCGGGCTCCAGTATATTGGCAGAACTTCTAGACCCCTACATGTTAGGTTGGCTGAACATGTGAATAATATTAAAAAAGGCTTTAAATCCCATAATGTGTCCAAACATTTCAAATTAGTTCAACAACAGAATCCTAAGAGTATGAAATTCTGGGGGATCGAAAGGGTCACAAAGCACTGGAGGGGTGGAAATTTTATTAGACAACTTGGCAAAAAGGAGTCTTACTGGATATATGAAACCAGAGTTCTTTGTCCTGAAGGGTTAAATGTAGATTTCGATACCAATTGTTTTATTTCTGATCATTGATGTATTATTATTGTAGGAAGCAATCGATGGCCGCGGATGATGTACACATTTACATTCTAATGTTTCCCTATTTTTAATCATATATATTTTTTACAATATTTTTAAATAGGAATTATATATATTTTGAGGATTATATTATAATTCTCCATATATAATATTATGTTTTTTCCTAGGTGGAATGATGCATCTAATTAAATTATTAGTGCTATTTTTTTGTTATAATTCTTATATGTTTATCATCGGTGTACACAGACCAGTTTCTGTTTTGTTCATTTTACGCTGTGAGGGGACACTTCCGGAATTGTTCTTCTGGTCTCTGATACGCCGGCCATGGTTTGTTTATAATCGCCATGGTTACTTACCTAGTATAAAGCGCAGGTGCCCACGTTGTTTCTCTATCTGCTGAAGAAGTCCCCGCCCACCGGGACGCAACGCGTCCAGAACGAGGATACGTCGTGACATCACCCGCGGCCATCGCGCATCCTCAGAGAGTTGTGTTTACACACCATCGTTTGAGCCTGCTTACTTTCACTTGGTATAAGTGCTTGACCTGTGAGTGTATCTTTTTAAATAAAACTGATTATACGGAGAGCACTATTTTTGCTATTATTCTTTGTTCCATATACCACTATTCCATCCGAGAGTGTCCTGATCCAGCCATTTGACGGAAGTTTATGCACGCTGACCCGCTGTGTTCCACACCTGTATGACCCATAAGGGAATGCTTCTTATGACCCTCTATGATTTAAGGGTCCTCGTTATCAGGTGAGAGGCCACTCTGAGTATTGCTGGTGGGCACGTCGATATGTCACCGTTCCGGCATGCTGTTTGATTACACACGATTGGTTGGATTCACTGGATGACCCATGAATGTTTTTGTGCTGTTTTTGAACTTTGAGAGACTTTATTTTTAATGTGTTCTGTGGACATTGATACTATCCCAGCACGTAGTCTTACTACATTTGTGTGATTCATTTTATGATACATATCACTTACTCTTCGCATTGTTTGTTATCTTATTTTTGATTTGGTTTTATTTAGCGCTGCACCATCTGCTTATGCAAGGGACATTGGTCCCGAAGAGGCAATTCTGCCTGATCTGTGCCCACCAGTACCACCTGCCAGTGCCACCTATCAATGCCCACCAGTGGTCCCAAGCAGTGCCCATCAGTGCCGCCTTATCAGCGTAAATCAATGAAGGAGACAAATTACCTGTTTGCAAAATTTAATATCAAAATATCCAAAACTATACAAAATTATTTTTAAAAATCTGTTTTCTTTTTTTTTTTTGAACAAAAGAAAAAAACCACAGAGGTGATCAAATACTACCAAAAGAATGCTCTATTTGTGGTAACTTTAAAAAAAAAAACATTTGGTTAAGTATGACCGCGCAATTGTCATTCAATATGCATCAGCGCTGAAAATTGGTCTGCACAGCAGGGGGGTTTAAGTGCCCAGTAAGCAAGTAGTTATTTTCCATGCCAAATATGGATTTCTGTAATAAAGATGTGTGCCCGCTGTGTATACGGCATGGGCGTAAGCAAGTCGCACACATATGAACGGTACTCATTGTAAATCATGGGGTAGAACTTGTGATGCAACTTTTCAGTCCCAAGTGGCCTTAGGCTGTCTTTCCACTACTGCGAGTTGTTGTGCGACTTGACACATGTGAAGTCGCAAGACAAGTCAAAACACATGTATTTCAATGTTCCCCCGTTCTAATTGGTGCAACTTCAAAAAAAGTTCTTGCACTACTTTGTTCCAACTTCAGTGCGAATTTTTCTCCGATGTTTTGAACTAGTTGCATGACATGGCATTAAGGCTCGGTTTCCCTATTGCATGCTCAAAGTTGCGTGTTTTTTGCCGCGAGTTTCCCGCAACTTTTTGCCGAAACTTGAAACAATGCCTGTGTATTTTTGAGGTCTATGGACCTCAAGTCGCATCAAAGTGGGACCAAAGTAGTGCAGGGACTACTTTGAAGTTGCTGCGACTTGAAGTCGCAGACATATGAACGGTACTCTATGTAGATCATGGGGTAGAACTTGTGATGCAACTTTTCAGTCCCTAGTGGCATGACAAGTTGCAATAGTGGAAAACAAGCCAAAAAAGCACATTGTAAATCACGCAACTTTGGGGTTGAAATGGTGGAAAGAGAGCATTAGGCTAAAGCGGTAATAGGAAGATGCACTGTAATGCCCCGTACACACGGTCGTATTTTCCAACGAAAAATGTGTGACAGGACCTTGTTGTCGGAAATTCCGACCGTGTGTAGGCTCCATCACACATTTTCCATTGGATTTTCCGACACACAAAGTTTGAGAGCAGGATATAAAATTTTCCGACAACAAAATCCGTTGTCGGAAATTCCGACGGACAATCCGACGGACAAAGTGCCACGCATGCTCAGAATAAATAAAGAGATGAAAGCTATTGGCCACTGCCCCATTTATAGTCCCGACGTACATGTTTTACGTCACCGCATTCAGAATGATCGGATTTTCCGACAACTTTGTGTGACCGTGTGCATGCAAGACAAGTTTGAGCCAACATCCGTCGGAAAAAATCCTAGGATTTTGTTGTCGGAATGTCCGAACAAAGTCCGACCGTGTGTACGGGGCATTAGAATTACTTCTAATTGTAGAAAACCAAACAGGCTCTTGCACTGAATCTAATTTATGGAAGATCTGATTGATTGGCCAGTGTATGCTGACCTTTAAAGATATAAAAAGTTGAATTTCTGGTGTTTAACTACTTCAGCCCTTCCTGACCAGAGCACTTTTTACAATTTGGCACTGCGTCGCTTTAACTGCTAATTGCGCGGTCATGCAATGCTGTACCCAAACAAAATTTGCGTCCTTTTCTTCCCACAAATAGAGCTTTCCTTTGATGGTATTTGATCACCTCTGCCGTTTTTATTGTTTGCTCTATAAATGGAAAAAGACCAAAAATTTGGAAAAAAAATTATATTTTCTACTTTTTGTTATAAAAAAAATCCAATAAACTCAATTTTAGTCATACATTTAGGCCAAAATGTATTCGGCCACATGTCTTTGGTAAAAAAAATGTCAATAAGCGTATATTTATTGGTTTGCGCAAAAGTTATAGCGTCTACAAACTAGGGTACATTTTCTGGAAATTTACACAGCTTTTAGTTTATGACTGCCTATGTCATTTCTTGAGGTGCTAAAATGGCAGGGCGGTACAAAACCCCCCCAAATGACCCCATTTTGGAAAGTAGACACCCCAAGGAAATTGCTGAGAGGCATGTTGAGCCCATTGAATATTAATTTTTTTGTCCCAAGTGATTGAATAATGACAAAAAAAAAATTACACCCCAAAATATATTCAGCTGCTTCTCCTGAGTACGGGGATACCAATGTGTGGGACTTTTTGGGAGCCTAGACGCGTACGGGGCCCCGAAAACCAATCACCGCCTTCAGGATTTCTAAGGGCGTAAATTTTTGATTTTACTCCTCACTACCTATCACAGTTTTGAAGGCCATAAAATGCCCAGATGGCACAACCCCCCCCCCAAATGACCCCATTTTGGAAAGTAGACACCCCAAGCTATTTGCTTTGAGGCATGTCGAGTCAATGGAATATTTTATATTTTGACACAAGTTGCGGGAAAGTGACAATTTTTTTTTTTGCACAAAGTTGTCACTAAATGATATATTGCTCACACAGGCCATGGGCATATGTGGAATTGCACCCCAAAACATATTCAGCTGCTTCTCCTGAGTACGGGGATACCACATGTGTGGGACTTTTTGGGAGCCTAGCCGCGTACGGGGCCCCGAAACCAATCACCGCCTTCAGGATTTCTAAGGGTGTAAATTTTTGATTTCACTCTTCACTGCCTATCACAGTTTCGGAGGCCGTGGAATGCCCAGGTGGACAACCCCCCCCAAAAATGACCCCATTTTGGAAAGTAGACACCCCAAGCTATTTGCTGAGAGGCATGGTGAGTATTTTGCAGCTCTCATTTGTTTTTGAAAATGAAGAAAGACAAGAAAAAAAAATGTTTTTTTCTTTTTTCAATTTTCAAAACTTTGTGACAAAAAGTGAGGTCTGCAAAATACTCACTATACCTCTCAGCAAATAGCTTGGGGTGTCTACTTTCCAAAATGGGGTCATTTGGGGGGGTTTTGTGCCACCTGGGCATTCCATGGCCTCCGAAACTGTGATAGGCAGTGAAGAGTGAAATCAAAAATTTACGCCCTTAGAAAGCCTGAAGGCAGTGCTTGGTTTTCGGGGTCCCGTACGCGGCTAGGCTCCCAAAAAGTCTCACACATGTGGTATCGCCGTACTCAGGAGAAGCAACAGAATGTATTTTGGGGTGTAATTTCACATATTCCCATGGCATGTTTGAGCAATATATAATTTAGTGACAACTTTGTGCCAAAAAAAAAAAAAAATTTGTCTCTTTCCCGCAACTTGTGTCACAATATAAAATATTCCATGGACTCGACATGCCTCTCAGCAAATAGCTTGGGGTGTCTACTTTCCAAAATGAGGTCATTTGGGGGGTTTTGAACTGTTCTGGCATTTTATGCACAACATTTAGAAGCTTATGACATAGCCCTTTCTGACAAATTTTGTTTACATGAAAAAATTATTTTTTTTTGCAAGAAAATTACTTTGAACCCCCAAACATTATATATTTTTTTAAAGCAAATGCCCTACAGATTAAAATGGTGGGTGTTTCATTTTTTTTTCACACAGTATTTGCGCAGCGATTTTTCAAACGCATTTTTTTTGGGAAAAAACACACTTTTTTAAATTTTAATGCACTAAAACACACTATATTGCCCAAATGTTTGATGAAATAAAAAAGATGATCTTAGGCTGAGTACATGGATACCAAACATGACATGCTTTAAAATTGCGCACAAACGTGCAGTGGCAACAAAATGAATATATTTTAAAAGCCTTTACAGGTTACCACTTTAGATTTACAGAGGTGGTCTAGTGCTAAAATTACTGCCCTCGATCTGACCTTCGCGGTGATACCTCACATGCATGGTGCAATTGCTTTATTTTTGACGCTAGACCCACGCTTGCGTTCGCCTTAGCGCAAAAGCAGGGGGGGACAGGGGTGCTTTTCTTTTTTTTTTCTTTCCAAGATCGGTGTGATAAAATGCTTTCCCAATTTACCAATGGCGCTGTTTACATCCGGCGAAATCTAAGTCATAAAATGCTCGTAGCTTCCGGTTTCTTAGGCCATAGAGATGTTTGGAGCCACTCTGGTCTCTGATCAGCTCTATGGTCAGCTGGCTGAATCACCGGCTGCATTCTCAGGTTCCCTGTTGAGACAGGAGAGCCAGAGAAAAACACGGAAGACGGTGGGGGGGATTGCTTTTACATGAAAGCCGACCGCTGGCTGAAAAGAATGACACCAAGATAATACCTAAACCTGCAGGCATCATTCTGGTATAACCACTCAAAGTTGTGAATGGCGTACCTGAAGACAAAAATATGGTTAACAATAAAACACAGTAAACGGTAAAGTATAAAAAATTGCATACCTGAAAAGCAAACATTATAAAACATAATAACAATAAAACATTGCAGAATAGAATACAGTAAAAAAGAGCAGAGAAATAGAGAGAGAATAGAGAGAGAGAGAACAATAAAACGACAACTATTTTTTTTTATTTTATATTTTTTTGTGTTTTTTTTTTTTTTTTTACACTTTTTTTGTAACTGTAACTTTTATAACTGTAACGGGTTCCAGGTTCGGGTCTCTCAAAATGCGATGGCATCTTGGGAGACCCTGTGTGCCTAGACTGTGCAGAGCTGTGCCCTACGCTAATACTCAACTAGTGAATGGTAGCGTTCAAAACATTCACCAATGCAAATGCCAGGATTGTCAGGACAGGAGGGACAATACTAGCGGGTGTCACGTCTATATCCGCGCTTGCTGCAGACACGACATCTTTTTTGGGGGGGTTCGTTGGGTAGGAGTACTCGGGAGGACATAAAGAAAATGCCTCTCATGCAGCCGACTGCATTTGGTTGGGGATGTGAATGGGGGAAGTACGGGTGCTGCAGAAGTGGTGGGTTCTCAATTAGGATTGGCGAATGCAGCAGGAAGGGCATTATGGGCACGACGGGCCTGTGTTTGTCTTCTTCTTGGTGGCAGCGGGACACTACTTGTGCTTGCCACCTCACCAGCTTGAACTGCACTTATGGGACTCGCCACGTCACCAAGTGTTACTGCAGTGCTGGTTTGACTACGACGGGGTGTACTAGGCCGCTGGCGCTTGCCAGTTCACCAAAACTCTACCAAAAAAACTGTTAGCGATCGCAGGGATCAGGCCTGACTCTGCGAACGCTGCAGTTATGTGTTTAGTGTTTTGTAAGTGACAGTAATCGATCGATACTGCACTTGGGTGGGCTGGGCCGGGCAGAGGGGCAAAACGCAGGTGCTAGCAGGTATCTGGGCTGATCCCGCTAACACTGCGTTTTTGGGAACCCTAAACTGCTGGGGACGCTAGTATAGATCTGATCGGATCAGATATTGATCCGTTCAGATACTATACCACTAAGGGAGGTGTATGGTGCGTGCGTGGGTTTTAGCGGTACTGGCACTAACCTGACGCTGCCTGGGGCTGGTGCTTGCCAGTTCACCAAAATGCTACCAAAAAAACTGTTAGCCATCGCAGGGATCAGGCCTGACTCTGCGAACGCTACAGTTATGCGTTTAGTATTTTGTAAGTGACAGTGATCGATCGATACTGAACTTGTGTGGACTGGGCTGGGCGGAGGGGCAAAACGCAGGTGCTAGCAGGTATCTGGGCTGTTCCCGCTAACACTGCGTTTTTGGGAACCCTAAACTGCTGGGGACGCTAGTATAGATCTGATCGGATCAGATATTGATCCGTTCAGATACTATACCACTAAGGGAGGCATATGCTGCGTGCATGGGTGTTAGCGGTACTGGCGCTAATCTGACGCTGCCTGGGGCGACGCATATCACCGCCGGGCGATCAGGGGGCTAAACCTTTATTAGGTAATAAACGGCGGGTGCCCTGACACTATAAAAAATAAACAAACTAACCAGCGTCACCCGTAATGGTTATACGGTGATCAGTGGTGAAAGGGTTAACTAGGGGGCAATCAAGGGGTTAAAACATTTATTAGGTAGTATATGGGGGTCCCTGACGCTATAAAACGCTGACGGCGAACCTAAATATTTACCTCCCTAACTAGGGTCACCAGTGACACTAATACAGCGATCAGAAAAATGATCGCTTAGTGAAACTGGTGACGGGGGGTGATCAAGGGGTTAAAACTTTATTAGGGGGTGTAAGGGTGGCTAGATGGTAACGAGGGATACAGCACCTCATCCCCAAAATAATCAAATAATTAATGGGTTTGTGGACGGGGGATTATGGCGGTGCTAAAGTCAAAAGAGTTTTTCAGAGAAGAATAAATGAGAAAAAGTGTAAAAAGCAAAAAATTACAAAATTTATTGATAATCTAACATAGAAAAAATATACATTATTGTACCCGTGAGGATGATTTCTTCAGGGCTGCACATGACCTCTATAATAGACTCTTAGACAGAGGCTACAGCCACTCCTTGTTAAAAAAAGCATTCCATAAGGCAAAGAAACTTAACCGAAAAGATCTGGTTTTTCCTGACAAACCATTGGACTCTAAACAACCCACACGACTCATTACCCAATTCTCTAATCAGCACACTCAAATCAAAGATGTCCTTAAACAATTTTGGCCTTTACTTACATCTGACCCCATCATTGCCAAATACATTAACACATATCCTGATATTACTTACCGACGCTCTCCCTCTCTTCGTGATCGTTTGATCCATAGCCACCATTCTACTGATACTGCACATAGGCCCACTGCCACCGGCACTTATCAATGTGATAAGTGTGACATATGTGCATTTGTCGCCAATTCTCAAGTTGTTAACTTACCTGATGGAAATACACATACCATCAGACATCACGTCACCTGTGCCACTGTTGGGGTCGTATATTTGGCTCAATGCCAATGCGGCTCATTCTATGTTGGCAAAACTAAGCGCCCCTTTCAGATTCGCATTCGGGATCATATAAAACCATTATACAAGAACACTACTACCACGGCCATCAATAGGCACATTGCTGCCCAACATAACTCTGACCCCCACGTTATTTTATTTTCCGCACTTGAACATATTCCTCCACATGTAAGAGGTGGTAGTACCGACAACCTACTACTACGACTTGAAACAAAATGGATTCATACATTAAATGCTACCATCTTTCCAGGACTCAACGAATATATTAGCTTCAAGCCCTTTCTTTAATATTTATCAGTATAAATATTTTTACACACCATATATTTCCCTTTTCCCATGTCCACTCCCTAGGCAACGTCGTTTGTGGTTCCCTTACTCATCTTTTCTCCACCTGTCTCCCCCTCTCCTTGCCCCCCAGCCCCTTTTCCATCTCCCTATTCCTCCGAGCTTCCTGATCTTCTTCTCTCTTTTTTGCCATGGCTCCATCTGTGGTTTCCTCCACAGTTCCCCTTTTGATATTGCAGAATATTGTGCTACTTGCATTTGCTATGAATGTATTTCTCCTACAAGCATTTCTATTGATCTAATATCTTCCACACCCCTGTTTAATCTACAAGTGTACCCCTTTTGTACCTATATGTTATACTAAACCCTTCTTGTCATTACTGAAAAATATCCCCTGACATATTTGTTGCAGTATATAAGCTTCGTTATAGGATTGTGTTTTTTTGATGTATTTTTTCCTGTCTTGTATTCCCATTTTTGGTTACAAATCCCACTGGCTCACTAGGACCCAGTGGTTCTCTATGCACACTACACACATTGTGGCTGGACGTCGTGTGCTGACACACAGGTACTTCCCACTTTCCCCAGCGACCCCTGTGGATTGTCGGGCAGTATAGGCTCTGTCCCCCCACCCTGTGTCTCAGCACACTACCCCTCATGCCCCGCCGTGCCCCACCACCGGCCTGCACTCGTTCTCTGGCGCTTTGGCCAGCTCCTGATTGGGGGGAGGTGTTTACGTGTGAGGGGTGGGCAGTCACCGTACGGGCTCTCCCCGCTTGGGGCTGACATGGCCAGCGCTGTTCTTGTCTGTACGGACGCCAAGGCGCAGACCTTTGTCTGCCCCTGGGTGCCCACGTCTGTTCTCAGACTTTCCGGCCCTCCTTCTCCATCGGCAGATGGGATGAGGCGACACCTTGGCACCTCCCATTCCAGGGCTGCTCGCCTCCCCATTCGCCACACGGTCCGTACGCTCTGAGCATGCGCGCGCGGTGCATGATGGAACATGTAGTTCCGAGGCACCGTGCAGTGCGCAGCCGTGGATACCCCTCGTTAAGCGTCCGCACACCTGATCATTACCTGATCAGGTGTGGGGGGCATACAAGTAACCGGCCAGTCCCTCAGTTCCTTGATGGACGAGGGACGTGCCTGCATCTGCTCTGCACACAATTACAAGGTAACTCCTGTCTTTCAATATACTTTGACCTCATGCTTTCCAAACGAATTACTCACTATGCTCCTACACACTTTTTAGGAGCCACCTTGGACCTGCCTTTTATTTTGCTGGTCAATATTGATCCTTCCAAGCAACATTGTCTGCGCCATGATGGACTAGGTAACAGACTTCTTTCCAGCAGTCTTGCCTATGCTTAGATACATCTCAATGCCTTAATTTTTTTCATTTTTTTTTTTTTTTTTTCATTTTTTTCATTTTTCTTTCTTTTTTGTCCTTTTACACCTTATACAGGACTTATCGTAATTTCCACCCCTGTTACCGTATATACTCGAGTATAAGTCGAATTTTTCAGCCCTTTTTTTTGGGCTGAAAGTTTCCCTTCGACTTATACTCGAGTCCGCGCTGTCTGTCTGCATGATCAGCGTGTCATGCAGGCAGACGGCGGCCGGCGTGTGCTGATAATGCACGGAGGCTATTCCAGCTTTCAAAAGCCGCGCCTCCTGCTCTTCTGTGATAGGCTGAACAGCTGTCAGTGTACAGCCTATCACGGACATTCTCTCATCCTCGTCCGTGGTATGAGAATGAGAGAATGTCCGTGATAGGCAGTCAGCGGTCAGCCTATCACAGACGAGAAGGAGGCGCGGCTTTTGAACTGTGGAATGGCCGCCGAACAGTATCATCACACGGCCGCTGTCTGAGGATGGAGATCGCCACAGGAAGGCTACACAGGACACAGGTAGGCTGCACATGCACACAGGACACACATGCACCCATGCACACAGGACACACATGACACACATACACACAGGACACACATGACACACATGCACACAGGACACACATGTACAGGACACACATGTACAGGACACACATGTACAGGACACACACACATGTACAGGACACACACACATGTACAGGACACACATACACACAGGACACACATGACACACATGCACACAGGACACACATACACACAGGACACACATGACACACATACACACAGGACACACATGTACAGGACACACATGTACAGGACACACATGTACAGGACACACATGTACAGGACACACACACATGTACAGGACACACATGTACAGGACACACACACATGTACAGGACACACATGTACAGGGTACAGGTAGGCTGCACAGGACACAGGGAGGCAGGCAGCTGCAGATGGACATTATTGACCCTCTGCATTTCTCACCCTCGACTTATACTCGGGTCAATAAGTTTTTCCCAGTTTTTTGTGGTAAATTGGGGGTCTCGACTTATACTCGGGACGACTTATACTCAAGTATATACGGTAACTCCTGGACAGGCATTATATACCTGTGAATGTGCTGCTATGAGAATTTCTCTCTACAGCTGATATTACTAAGTAAGTACCGGCATAACTACCCTATATGGCCCTAGTTACCAACAGCAACACCCCTAATGTTATTCATTCCTTTAATTAGGCCTGGTCTAATTGGATTGCAGACTTGGTCCAATTTTGATGGTTTTTCCCTTGCTGTGTGCACACACCTATTACAGGCACCTCGTGACCACTTTCCTCTACTGTTTTTAAACATACATGTAAGTTTGCACTCTCCTTTTTAGAGATACAGATACATTTACTTATATATATATATATTTTACGTATTCTTTTCAATACAATGCACAGATGTGCAATCTTTTATCTCTAGACTATCATTACAAGTGCATTATGACTCATGGTTATCCCTACATTCCTTTGCCAGGTCTACTGTATGCCCCCTGCAGGCATAATTTACGGCGCGGCCTGCCCGCTCCCCTGCGGGGACCCCCTCGGGGGGCTGTGTTCCCCCTTCCCCTCTCCTCCCTCCCTTCTCGGGCACTGACGCCCCAGGTATGTTTGCATCACCGGTACTTTGTGTGGAGCCTATGGTCGCATGAATGTCCAGCCACAGTTTTACCTCTCTATTGTTTATACCATGTAGTGTATTGTTAAATTATCGCTCTCATGATGTTTTTCATGTTTACCATACAGAATTGTTTTATATATCTATCTTATGAGCTCCTGTTCCCTGAAGAAGCCAATGTCTTGGCGAAACATGTAGGAAATCAAGCCCTCCTCCTTCAACGGCCATCTTCCATCTGGCCCACTCTACCATCCTTAGGGTCACTTACAGTACATGTACCCATAATCTTCTTTTAAAGTATAACATGAATTGTCTGTAATGTATATTTTTTCTATGTTAGATTATCAATAAATTTTGTAATTTTTTGCTTTTTACACTTTTTCTCATTTATTCTTCTCTGAAAAACTCTTTTGACTTTAGCACCGCCATAATCCCCCGTCCACAAACCCATTAATTATTTGATTATTTTGGGGATGAGGTGCTGTATCCCTTGGTACCATCTAGCCACCCTTACACTTTTTGAGCAATACAAGCTTTAATGCTTATGGTCCTCTTGGCTAGTTTTGGTCCCTGATATATCTATCTTAACACTCCCATATATATACAATATAATATCTGTTAAACACAACTTTTTCTTCCTTTTTGTGCATTCTCAACAAATCCAGTGCCTCTTGTCATTTACATGTTACTTTGGCAATCTGTACCCTTTCTTATCTTCACCTTGTCTTTAATGTGACATATCATTGTAATACACGTATACCTGTTCATTTCTTTTGTGTAATTCTAGGATTGTTCTCCTCCCCTTCTGGGGGACCCCAGGTGGAGCCATGGCAGACTTCTGTGGAGAGGCCTGGGAGGGTCTCATGACCCGTATCCAGGCATCCCAAAACGCTTCTACCATAACCGACGCTGAACTAGATAGGGCATTTATCAGACTACAACGTCTTTTGGAAAAAAAAAGTCAGAATTTACTGGCATAAAACTTACTTTGAAAAATATGCGGAACATAAAATAATCCCCTGGGGATTAAGAATACAACTTTTCCCCAATATCAAAAAAATTAATGACACACTAAAGACATCTTGGGAAAGCAATCTCATATCATGCTCTCTCAACATGCTCTCCATGCTGTGCCATGAATATACCACCGAGTTGGCACAACTTGATGTTGCAATCAACCGATGGTATACAGACCACGCCCTGGGCCTGCCTTCCCCCAGGTATAGCAAGCGGGACAAAACCCTGCGTGCACACCTGGAGGAGTACACACTCACGACTATTAATGATAAAGAAAGCAAATTCTTGAGAGACCTAGCGGCCCATGAAAATGGCTACGCCTACAATTGGGACAACGCTAAGGAAACCAAACCTAGAAACAAACCTTTTACCACTAACATACCTACTTCGAACAATCATGCCTCTAACACTTTATCTGCTTCCTTTTCATCCAGCACCTCCACTGTATACCAAGATTTGACACAGGAACAATTGGCAAAAAGAAGAAAAGGTGATCTATCGGCCATGTCCTCGGAGTCACTACACCGCACACTAGGACCCACTCCTCTTCTGCATCCACCCACAGGTCATTCCAAGACTGCTCACGTATCCACTCCTTTCACTAAAGCACAACCCAAGTCGTCAGCGATCCCTAAATCATCCACCACCAAGACACTTGCAGGCACAACGGCACCTTCGCACTCCCAAACGCACACTACCTCCCGGAGGGTAAGTGAACCCACCATCACCTCTATGTTTCCAGCCAACTCTGCTGTGGCAGACCCTAAACTTGCACCCATTTTTTTAGGACAGGGCCAGGACTCCCTCCCAAGCCCATCCCCCGATCCACACCCACAAACGTTAGTGATCCAGGAAGATCAACCACCCCTGATGTAATCAATCTATCCTCCATTCCACTCAACATGGATCAGATCCATGTACTTCAACTAGGCCTCACATTCTGTCCTTCCAATGACTTCGATAAATTTGCCTTTATCAAAGACGTGCATCTCTTTGCACGTAAACTTCTCTTCAAAGTGATCTATGACAAATCTCATTCTAGTACTGCACCTGCTCAGAATGCGCACTCCAATCCCCCCCAACAGGTCCCTACCTTAGCGGAAATACAAGCCCTTGAAGAATTAATGTCACTTTGGGAGGAGGGCTGCACTGATGGTGATGACTTTCTTGATCTTGCTGATCCTGAGGCCACCGCCCTTGGTGCTCCCTTCCCCCCCCCCCGCTTCCTTCAAACCCAAATCCATGAATTTTCCAAACCTTTCTACAAATCCCAACATATGGGCTTTTGTACAACAGGTTACCAACACCATCGAAGGCCTAAACCTCAATTTCTCGTATCCCTCCAACCTAACTCCGGCTCATATTAGGGCCATCAAATCCTTACAAAACCATCCCGAACTGACCATCAAGCCAGCCGATAAGGGTGGCAACGTGGTGGTGATGGATGTGTCCTTTTACGAACAAATGTGCCTTGATATCTTAAACAATCGTGAGTGGTATAGACCAATCTCTAAATCACTTATTGACCATTACATATCCGAATACCAACAGTTGATATTTGCAGCTCACCAAAAAGGCATCATAGACTCCAACACATGGAAGTTCCTTAATGTAAAAGAACCTACAACCCCTACCTTCTACTCCCTTCCTAAATTGCACAAATCCCTTGACCACCCTCCTGGTCGTCCAATCGTCTCTGGTCGTCAATGCCTCACAGAATCTGCCAGTGCACTGGTAGACAAATATTTGGCACCCCATGTTGTAGCTCTGCCCTCATATATAAAGGATACTATCCATCTCCTTCGTATATTAGATGGCCAATCCTTGCCCAGTGGCACATGGTTGGTAGCCCTAGATGTGGAGAGTTTGTACAACATAATTCCTCACAACAGAGGCATCTCAGTTATTAGCAAACTCATTCGAGCTAGAGGCCCCCAATATGATAAATACGGGGACTTTGTCCTCGAACTATTGAGGTTCATACTCACACGTAATTACTTCATGTTTGGCTCCTCCCACTTCCTCCAGGTACAGGGTGTGGCTATGGGGACCAAGTGTGCCCCTGCCTATGCCAACCTGTACCTGGGGGGGTGGGAGAGGGAACTCTTTGATCCGACTCACTTCAATCCCTACCTGTCCAGGGTTATATCCTGGTACAGGTATATTGATGACATACTGCTGTTTTGGGCAGGTACCAAGGAAGAACTAGCTTCATTTGTACAAAGCCTTACCAAAAATACATATAACCTTAGGTTCACCATGGAGTGCAGCCAATCGCAGATCCATTTCCTGGACCTCCAGATCGGTGTGCAACCCAATGGTCAAGTCTACACTACCCTATACCGTAAACCCTCTTCGGGCAATACAATCCTACACGCCCAGAGTGCCCATCCCGAGCCTCTCCTTAGAAGTATTCCATACAGCCAATATGTTAGGATCAAACGAAATTGTACCCGTGAGGATGATTTCTTCAGGGCTGCACATGACCTCTATAATAGACTCTTAGACAGAGGCTACAGCCACTCCTTGTTAAAAAAAGCATTCCATAAGGCAAAGAAACTTAACCGAAAAGATCTGGTTTTTCCTGACAAACCATTGGGCTCTAAACAACCCACACGACTCATTACCCAATTCTCTAATCAGCACACTCAAATCAAAGATGTCCTTAAACAATTTTGGCCTTTACTTACATCTGACCCCATCATTGCCAAATACATTAACACGTATCCTGATATTACTTACCGACGCTCTCCCTCTCTTCGTGATCGTTTGATCCATAGCCACCATTCTACTGATACTGCACATAGGCCCACTGCCACCGGCACTTATCAATGTGGTAAGTGTGACATATGTGCATTTGTCGCCAATTCTCAAGTTGTTAACTTACCTGATGGAAATACACATACCATCAGACATCACGTCACCTGTGCCACTGTTGGGGTCGTATATTTGGCTCAATGCCAATGCGGCTCATTCTATGTTGGCAAAACTAAGCGCCCCTTTCAGATTCGCATTCGGGATCATATAAAACCATTATACAAGAACACTACTACCACGGCCATCAATAGGCACATTGCTGCCCAACATAACTCTGACCCCCACGTTATTTTATTTTCCGCACTTGAACATATTCCTCCACATGTAAGAGGCGGTAGTACCGACAACCTACTACTACGACTTGAAACAAAATGGATTCATACATTAAATGCTACCATCTTTCCAGGACTCAACGAATATATTAGCTTCAAGCCCTTTCTTTAATATTTATCAGTATAAATATTTTTACACACCATATATTTCCCTTTTCCCATGTCCACTCCCTAGGCAACGTCGTTTGTGGTTCCCTTACTCATCTTTTCTCCACCTGTCTCCCCCTCTCCTTGCCCCCCAGCCCCTTTTCCATCTCCCTATTCCTCCGAGCTTCCTGATCTTCTTCTCTCTTTTTTGCCATGGCTCCATCTGTGGTTTCCTCCACAGTTCCCCTTTTGATATTGCAGAATATTGTGCTACTTGCATTTGCTATGAATGTATTTCTCCTACAAGCATTTCTATTGATCTACTATCTTCCACACCCCTGTTTAATCTACAAGTGTACCCCTTTTGTACCTATATGTTATACTAAACCCTTCTTGTCATTACTGAAAAATATCCCCTGACATATTTGTTGCAGTATATAAGCTTCGTTATAGGATTGTGTTTTTTTGATGTATTTTTTCCTGTCTTGTATTCCCATTTTTGGTTACAAATCCCACTGGCTCACTAGGACCCAGTGGTTCTCTATGCACACTACACACATTGTGGCTGGACGTCGTGTGCTGACACACAGGTACTTCCCACTTTCCCCAGCGACCCCTGTGGATTGTCGGGCAGTATAGGCTCTGTCCCCCCACCCTGTGTCTCAGCACACTACCCCTCATGCCCCGCCGTGCCCCACCACCGGCCTGCACTCGTTCTCTGGCGCTTTGGCCAGCTCCTGATTGGGGGGAGGTGTTTACGTGTGAGGGGTGGGCAGTCACCGTACGGGCTCTCCCCGCTTGGGGCTGACATGGCCAGCGCTGTTCTTGTCTGTACGGACGCCAAGGCGCAGACCTTTGTCTGCCCCTGGGTGCCCACGTCTGTTCTCAGACTTTCCGGCCCTCCTTCTCCATCGGCAGATGGGATGAGGCGACACCTTGGCACCTCCCATTCCAGGGCTGCTCGCCTCCCCATTCGCCACACGGTCCGTACGCTCTGAGCATGCGCGCGCGGTGCATGATGGAACATGTAGTTCCGAGGCACCGTGCAGTGCGCAGCCGTGGATACCCCTCGTTAAGCGTCCGCACACCTGATCATTACCTGATCAGGTGTGGGGGGCATACAAGTAACCGGCCAGTCCCTCAGTTCCTTGATGGACGAGGGACGTGCCTGCATCTGCTCTGCACACAATTACAAGGTAACTCCTGTCTTTCAATATACTTTGACCTCATGCTTTCCAAACGAATTACTCACTATGCTCCTACACACTTTTTAGGAGCCACCTTGGACCTGCCTTTTATTTTGCTGGTCAATATTGATCCTTCCAAGCAACATTGTCTGCGCCATGATGGACTAGGTAACAGACTTCTTTCCAGCAGTCTTGCCTATGCTTAGATACATCTCAATGCCTTCATTTTTTTCATTTTTTTTTTTTTTTTCATTTTTTTCATTTTTCTTTCTTTTTTGTCCTTTTACACCTTATACAGGACTTATCGCAATTTCCACCCCTTTTAACTCCTGGACAGGCATTATATACCTGTGAATGTGCTGCTATGAGAATTTCTCTCTACAGCTGATATTACTAAGTAAGTACCGGCATAACTACCCTATATGGCCCTAGTTACCAACAGCAACACCCCTAATGTTATTCATTCCTTTAATTAGGCCTGGTCTAATTGGATTGCAGACTTGGTCCAATTTTGATGGTTTTTCCCTTGCTGTGTGCACACACCTATTACAGGCACCTCGTGACCACTTTCCTCTACTGTTTTTAAACATACATGTAAGTTTGCACTCTCCTTTTTAGAGATACAGATACATTTACTTATATATATATATATATATATATATTTTACGTATTCTTTTCAATACAGATGTGCAATCTTTTATCTCTAGATTATCATTACAAGTGCATTATGACTCATGGTTATCCCTACATTCCTTTGCCAGGTCTACTGTATGCCCCCTGCAGGCATAATTTACGGCGCGGCCTGCCCGCTCCCCTGCGGGGACCCCCTCGGGTGGCTGTGTTCCCCCTTCCCCTCTCCTCCCTCCCTTCTCGGGCACTGACGCCCCAGGTATGTTTGCATCACCGGTACTTTGTGTGGAGCCTATGGTCGCATGAATGTCCAGCCACAGTTTTAACTCTCTATTGTTTATACCATGTAGTGTATTGTTAAATTATCGCTCTCATGATGTTTTTCATGTTTACCATACAGAATTGTTTTATATATCTATCTTATGAGCTCCTGTTCCCTGAAGAAGCCAATGTCTTGGCGAAACATGTAGGAAATCGAGCCCTCCTCCTTCAATGGCCATCTTCCATCTGGCCCACTCTACCATCCTTAGGGTCACTTACAGTACATGTACCCATAATCTTCTTTTAAAGTAGAACATGAATTGTCTGTAATGTATATTTTTTCTATGTTAGATTATCAATAAATTTTGTAATTTTTTGCTTTTTACACTTTTTCTCATTTATTCTTCTCTGAAAAACTCTTGACTTTAGCACCGCCATAATCCCCCGTCCACAAACCCATTAATTATTTTATTAGGGGGTGTTAGGGGGGTACCCTAGACCTAAAGGGGGCTAACACTAACTGCCCTACCACACTAACTGTCACAAACTGACACCATGCAGTAATCGGGAAAAAAAAAACTGCTTGGCGTCAGTGTGACGGGGGGAGGGGTGATTAGGGGGTGATCGGGGGGGGGGGGATCGGGGGGTAAAGGGGGGTGTATTGTGTGCCTGGCATGTTCTACTGTATGTGTGTGTGTTTTACACTCACATTGCAGTCTTCTCTCCTCGGCGTCGGAACGGAAAATGCAGAGCCGAGGAGAGATGACATCATTTGCTCTACCTCTGTGTACTATACAGAGGCAGGGCAATGATCTCATTGGCTGGGAGCGATCGCGAGGGGGGGCCACAAATGGATGGCCTCCCCCTCATCTCTGAACGCTCCCAGACCAAAGCCGACCGCCTCGGGCACCGCGGGGGTCCGATCGGACCCCCCGCCCTCGGGAAGGCAATCACGTACCAGGTACGTGATTTTGCCTGCCCGTGCCATTCTGCCGCAGTATATCTGCGTGAGGCGGTCGGCAACTGGTTAAGCCTCATACACACAATGGAACTTTGTACAAACTTTCCCGTAGATTTTTGTACAAAGGGCGTTGGCCTTAGGGTTCTTTCACACGGACGTGTCCGTGTACAAAGCCCGCTCTGCTCAGCTGGGGATCGCTCCGTGGATCCCCACTGAGCAGGCAGATGACAGGTCTGTCTCTGCACACTGTGCAGGGACGGACCTGTCAGAGTGCCGCTCTCCTCTATGGGGGATCAGATGATGATGGACCGTAGAGTCCGTCGTCACCTGATCCGCAGACGGGTGGAAAAATAGGTGTTTCCTCTGTAACACTTTTTTGGATTGGAGTGGATTCAATGTCAGCGGACATGTCACCACTGACATCCGACCCCTCCATAGAGGTCTATAGAGTGTCCGTTCAGGTCCGCAGGTCCGAGGCGGACCTGAAAGGTCCGTCCGTGTGAAAGGGGCCGTAGGCCCCTTTCACACTGGGGCGGTGCGGGCGTCAGCGGTAAAACAGCACTAAATATCGCTTTACCGGTGATATTCGGCCGCTAGCGGTTTTAACCCCCGCTAGCAGCCGAAAAGGGGTTTATATAAATCCGCCCGCAAAACGCCACCACAGCGGCGTTTTGCCGGGGGTATAGCCACGCTGTCCCATTGATTTCAATGGGCAGGAGCGGTTTATATACCGCTCCAAAAGGTGCTGCCAGCAGGCCTTTTTTTTAGGCCCCTTTCACACTGGGGTGCTTTTAGGCCCCATACAGCGCTAAAAATAGCATCTGAAAAATGCCCTAAAGAAGCGGCTCCATTCACTCCAGTAAGGGCTTTCACACTGGAGCGGTGCGCTGATAGGGCTTCACAAAAAGTCCTGCCAGCAGCTTTTTGGAGCGGTGAACTCACCGGTCCTCCCCATTGAAATGAATGGGGCAGCGCTGTGATACTGCCGGAAAAATGCCGCTCCAGCAGCATTTTGCGGGTGTATTTAACCCCTTTTCGGCCGCTAGCAGGGGGTCAAAACCGCCCTGCTAGCAGCCGAATAATGCCGCTAAAACGACAGTAAAGGGGCGCTAAAAATAGCGCCACTTTACCGCAGATGCCCCCACTGCCCCAGTGTGAAAGGGGCCTTACTGTCCTGCTAGTGCACCGCTCCAGTGTGAAAGCCTGATTCACACTGGAGTGAATGGAGCTACTTCTTTAGGGCGTTTTTCAGGTGCTATTTTTAGCGCCTGAAAAACGCGCCATTGTGAAAGGGGCCGTATCCTTTCACATGGACGGATAGAATTGTGCTTTTAGCTGCGTTTTCTACTGCAGCTAAACGCACACAATGCTTTCCTATGGCCCCATTCACACACTGCGTTACACGCAGTTTGGTGCGGATAGAAAAAATAGAATTGACTGCGTCCAGGAGCGATTTAGCGCAGCTATCCGCACATAACCGCAGGTAATCGCACTGCACTGTGTCAGCTGCAGATAGCAGCGCCAACCTGGCTCACTCATCGGGAAAGGAAAAATGTTTTTTTCCTTTCCCAATGAGCGACAAGCATGGGGATCCGACTTGGATACCCGCCAATACCAGGCACTGTGATATTAATCTTGAGGGAGAACTCCACGCCAAAATTTAAATAAAAAACCGGCATTGGTTTCCCTCCAAGAGCATACCAGGCCCTTCGGTCTGTTATGGATTTTAAGGAGAGCCCCCTACGCCGAAAAAACGGCGTGGGGGTCCCCCCAAAATCCATACCAGACCCTTATCCGAGCACGCAGCCCGGCCAATCAGGAAAGGGTGTGGGGACGGGCAGGCCCCCCTCCTGATCCGTACCAGGCCGCATGCCCTCAACATGGGGGATGGGTACTTTGGGGAAGGGGGTCTCCCCCCACCCCAAAGTACCTTGTCCCCATGTTGATGAGGACAAGGGCCTCTTCCCGACAACCCTGGCCATTGGTTGTCGGGGTCTGCGGGCAGGGGGCTTATCAGAATCCAGAAGCCCCCTTTAAAAAGGGGACCCCCAGATCCCGGCCCTCCACCCTACGTGAATGAGTATGGGGTACCCCTACCCATTCACCTGGGGGAGAAAAGTGTCAAGAAAAAAACACACTACACAGGTTTTTAAAGTAATTTATTAGGCAGCTCCAGGGGTCTTCTTCATACTTCGGTGGTCTTCTTCCGCGCTCTCCGCCTCTTCTCCCGGTGTCCGGTATCTTCTGCCGGCCTCCCCCGCTATCTTCTTCCAGCTCTTTTGCTAGCGTGGGCCCGGTCTTCTGCCGCTGTCCCCCCCCCCAAAGCACCTTGTCCCCATGTTGATGAGGACAAGGGCCTCTTCCCCACAGTCCTAGCCTGGTGGTTGTGGAGGTGACTTATCAGAATCTGTAAGCCCCCTTTAACAGTTTTTGACAATTCCTTTATTAAAAAAACTAGAACTAGACGAGGGTGCGCTTCCCTGCACACCAAAAGGCCACTTAACTAAAACTTAACCTTTTATTGTAAACCTATAGGATGAGGTCAATGCCACTATATATGAACCAATGTTCTATCTCTATGTGGTAATATAAACATCTACCAAGTTTAATTGGTGAAACTTCTCTTGATATATAAATATAGACAATATGAGGGTTATTATCTCCTTTTAATATAAAGGTTCCCAGGTTGTTTAGAGGGTATATAAACTCAAGGTCTACTCACCAACACCAACTGGTGGTACATCTGTTTCTCCTCCTATCTATTGGCCTCATATAAAATGAGATGAACAGAAAAAGAGAAAGTATGTCTTACTGAAGATGTAGGTCATCTGTCTTCTTCCTATTAAATGATCTATCTCTCAGATATGTAATATGGGTACACTCATCCATGTGGACACAAATAACCACTAATGGACGAGCCCCATATATCACGATATCCACAAAGAAAATTCTCTATTAATCAAGACTGCATTGACACAAGGCGTATCTCACCACACAAAAATGAAAAAAGTGAGTCAGAAGGTGCTCCCAAAATCAAATCACCCAAACTTAACATGTTTCGCTCTTCATATAGAGCGTCATCAGAAAAAAAATCAAAGAAAGTGAAGAAAATGAGCAACCAAGAGTAGCTGACTGTCACATGGTGAAAAGAAAATGGTGTCTTTTGTTTGTAGTCCCTCTATTTATAACCTGACAATATAAGATGGCCATCGCACATGCTCATTGCTAAGGGGAAACCTATCACCATCTTGTAGATGAAAATCAGAACTACAAGGCAATCATTTATTATTGATTGCTCCTATCCCATATGTCATTATCCTGTACATATATTGGGGCATAAAGGATCAGAGATAAATGTAGATTCTTTTCCTTTCCTAAATACCAATATGATCCATGATTTCACTCCCGCATGTCAGTCCCGATTTCGGCAGCAATTTCACAGACATCTGTGCTGGTTTCTGCAGCAAATTCACAGACATCTGTGCTGGTTTCTGCACAGATGTCAATGGAAATCGCACCCCGAAATCACAAATGCAGCGTCGCACCGATTAGGACGATGCCATTGCCGCCGATTTGACATATCAAATCGCATGTCAAATGGCACCAATGTGAGCCAGTGCTAACAGTGGGAATAGAAGGTCATGCCTTACAATGTGTACATCTGTGGCTACCTAATGGTTTTTCCAGCAGCCATGTGGGAATAACTTTTTTTGGACAGTTCCTAAATAACTATGCACTAGCATGACACTAAGATTTCTACCTCATCTGTGTGTGATCATGGGGCTTTTTGGAAGAATTTTACAGTGCCTTGAAAAAGTATTCATACCCCTTGAAATTTTTCACATTTTGTCATGTTAGAACCAAAAACGTAAATCTATTTTATTGGGATTTTTTCTCATAGACCAACACAAAGTGGCACATAAATGTGAAGTGGAAGAAAAATGATATGAAATGATAAAAGTATTCATACCCCTTGAAATTTTTCACATTTTGTCATGTTAGAACCAAAAACGTAAATCTATTTTATTGGGATTTTTTCTCATAGACCAACACAAAGTGGCACATAAATGTGAAGTGGAAGAAAAATTATAAATGGTTTTCCAAATTTTTTACATATAAATATCTGAAAAGTGTGGCGTGCATTTGTATTCAGCCTCCCTGAGTCAATACTTTGTAGAACCACCTTTGGCTGCAATTACAGATGCAAGTCTTTTTGGGGATGTCTCTATTAGCTTTGCTCATCTAGAGATGATGCAATTCTCATGCTCATCTAGAGAGATGCAATTCTTCATTGCAAAATAGCTCAAGCTCTGTCAGATTGGATGGAGAATGTCTGTGAACAGTAATTTTCAAGTCTTGCCAGAGATTCTCAATTGGATTTAGGTCTGGACTTTGACTGGACCATTCCAACACATGAATATGCTCTGATATAAAGCATTCCATTGTAGCTCTGGCTGTATGTTTAGGGTCGTTATCCAGCTAGAAGGTGAACCTCTGCCCCAGTCTCAAGTCTTTTGCAGACTCTAACAGGTTTTCTTCTAAGATTGCCCTGTATTTGGCTCCATTCATCTTCAACTCTGACCAGCTTCCCTGTCCCTGCTAAAGAAAAGCATCCCCACAATATGACGCCGCCACCACCATGTTTCACAGTGGGGATGGTGTGTTCAGGGTGATGTGCAAGGTTAGTTTTCCGCCACACATAACATTTTGTTTTTAGGCCAAAAAGTTCAATTTTGGTCTTATCTGACCAGAGCATCTTCTTCCACCTGTTTGCTCTGTCCCCCACATGGCTTCTCGCAAACTGCAAACAGGGCTTCTTATGGCTTTCTTTCAACAATGGGTTTCTTTTTGCCACTCTTCCATAAAGACCAGATTTGTGGAGTGCACAATTATTAGTTGTCCTGTGGACAGGTTCTTCCACCTGAGCTGTGGATCTCTGCAGCTCCTCTGGAGTTACCATAGGCCTCTTGGCAGCTTCTCTGAATAATGCTCTCCTTGCCCAGCCTGTCAGTTTAGGTGGACGGCCATGTCTTGGAAGGTTTACAGTTGTGCCATACTCTTTCCATTTTCGGATGATGGATTGAACATATCTTCGTGAGATGTTCAAAGCTTTGGATATTTTTTTATAACCTAACCCTTCTTTAAACTTCTTCACAAGTTTATCTCTGACCTGTCTGGTGTGTTCCTTGGCTTTTATAATGCTGTTTGTTCACTAAGTTTCTCTAACAAAGTTCTGAGGGCTTCACAGAACAGCTGTATTTATACTGAGATTAAACTACACACAGGTGGACTCTATTTACGAATTAGGTGACTTCTGAAGGAAATTGGTTCCACTAGATTTCAGTTAGGGGTATTAGAGCAAAGGGGGCTGAATACAAATGCACGCCACACTTTTCAGATATTAATTTGTAAAAAAATGTGAAAAGCATTTATCGTTTTCCTTCCAATTATGTACCACTTTGTATTTTATTATTACACAAAGATAACCCGAGTAAATGCAAAATGCAGTTTTTAAATGATGGTCTCATTTTTTAAGGCAAAAAGCTGTCCAAACCTGCCTGGCTTTATGTGAAAAAGTAATTGCCCCCTAAACCTAATAACTGGTTGTGCCACCCTTGGTGGCAACAACTGCAATTAAACGTTTGCGATAACTGGCAATGAGTCTTTCATATTGCTGTGGAGCAATTTTGACCCACTCTACTTTGTAGAATTGTTTTAATTCAGCCACATTGGAGGGTTTTCCAGAATGAACGGCCTGTGTAGGGTCATGATACAGCATTTCAATTGGATTTAAGTGACTAGGCCACTCCAAAATCTAAATTTTGCTTTGTTTGAACCATTTGGAGGTGGGACTTGCTGTTGTGTTTTGGATCATTGTCCTGCTGCATAATCCAAGTGCACTTGAGCTTGAGGTCACGAACCAATGGCCGGACATTCTCCTTTATGATTTTCTGGTAGAGTTCAGAATTCATGGTTCCATCAATTATGGTAAGTCGTCCAGGTCCTGAAGCTGCAAAACAGCCCCAGACCATCACGCCACCACCACCATGTCTGACTGTTGGTATGATGTTCTTGTTATGAAATACTGTATTAGTTTTATGCCAGATGTAACGGGACGCACACTTTCCAAAAAGTTCAATTTTTGTCTCATCAGTCCACAGAATATTTGCCTAAAAGTCTTGGGGATAATCAAGATGTTTTTGGTAAATGTGAGATGAGCCTTTGTGTTCCTTTTAGTCAGCAGTGGCTTTGGCCTTGGAACTCTCCCATGGATGCGTTTTTTGCCCAGTCTCTTTCTTATTGTTGAATCATGAACACTGACCTTACCTGAGGCAAGTGAGGCCAGCAGTTCTTTAGATGTTGTTCTGGGTTCTTTTATGACCTCCTCAATGAGTTGTCGTCATGCTCTTGGAGTAATTTTTGTAGTCCGGCCATTCCTGGGAAAATTCTCCACTGTTCCAAATTATCTCCATTTGTGGATAATGGCTCTCCTCAAGGTTCACTGGAATTCCAAAGCCTTAGAAATGGCTTTCAAACCCTTCCTAGACCGATACATGTACTTTACTTTGTTTCTAATCTGTTCTTAAATTTTTTTAGATTGTGGCATGATGTGTGGCTTTTTGTGATCTGTCAGGGTGCTTCACATTGTCAGACAGCTTCTATTTATGTGATTTCTTGATTCAAAAGGTCTGGAAGTAATCAGGCCTGGGTGGGTCAAGTGAAATTTACCTGCTTTCCAAAAAATTATGGTTAATCACAGTTCATTTATGATTCAGCATGGGAGGGGGCAATTCCTTTTTCACATAGGGCCAGGCAGCTTTTTTCCCTTAATAAATGAAATAATAATTAAAAAACTGCATCTTGGATTTACTCGGGTTATCTTTGTGTAATATTAACTGCATCTTGGATTTACTCAGGTTATCTTTGTGTAATATTAAAATTTGTTTGTTGATCTGAATCTTTTAAGTGTGAGAAATATGCAAAAAAAAAAAAAAAATCAGGAAGGGGGCAAATACTTTTTCACACAACTGATTATATATATATATATATATATATATATATATATATAATATATATAATTAAATTGAATACATCTTGACCATAATCACTTAGAGCTCGGTAGAGATTTACTTTGCAAAGTGAATAGTCATCTCCTTTAATGCCCCGACGGAAAATGTGCGATCGGCGCGTGTTGTCGGAAATTCCGACCGTGTGTGGGCTCAATCATACTTTTTCCATCGGATTTTCCAACACACAAAGTTTGAGAGCAGGCTAGAAAATTTTCTGACAACAAAATCCGATCGCGTCAATTCTGACCGTGTGTGGACAATTCCGATGCACAAAGTGCCACACATGCTCAGAAGAAATTCCGAGACGGAACAGCTCGGTCTGGTAAAATTAGCGTTCAGAATAGATAGAGCACTTTCGTCAGGCTGCAGTTTTTAAAATTGTTTAATACAGCGCACTCTCTTCTGCTTTATAATGCAGGAAGAACGAAGTAGTTTTGCTGCTGATATTCACACAGACTTCTCACAAACTTATTTCTTTATTATTTATCGTGATTCCCTCAATATATTATGATTTGTCACATCTGACCAAATTTTGTTTGTTTTTTTTATTTTTGTTTTGTATTTTTTTCAAGGCTGAATTTTTTTTTTTTATGTTATATTTTTTGTTGGGTTTGTATTTGTTTCAAGGCTGATTTTTTTTTTATTTTTTATTGGTTTTACTCCAGAATATTTTTGTGTGTGTTTTGTGTGTCAAGTTACCACAACACCATTATTATCTTGTATTATTTAATCTCAAGGAGATTGTTTGGTGTTGGTGTCTCTTGTTAATTTCACATTGCATTTTTGAAATGTACCTGCCTACTACTCACAAACAAACTGTCCTTTTTGAAGGAAAACACACATAGGCGAGTATAATTGAAACCAAAAATTCCTTTATTAAGGGCTCAGAACCAAACAAAGTGGGAGGCAACGCTGGATAAACATCATAAATTGGCGAAGCCTTGGACCCCCCAGGGCAGACATCAATTATTTTACATCAAAATTGGTGGCCTGAGGAGTCCATATATAAGGGAGTGCAGTCTGGTCCAGAAGTCCAAGAGATCATGAAAGCAGCAGATGACATGTATGTTCCCAGGCTGTGGTCATACAAAAGCCTGCATATTTTGCCAGACCAGACTGAACCCAGGGCCATCACTCTCTGTTCTTCCTTCCACGCTTCCTTCCCGGCTGTGGCTCAAGGCCCAATGTTAAATCTTACCTTCGCTATCACGATCGGCGCCTCCGTTACTCCTTCCTCCGCTCACAGATTGTACGTACTACGCACGCGCGTTACGCTTTATAGACACTGTGCATGCGTGAAACTCCGCCCGCCCCTGACGTTCTTTCTAGTCTATTCCCCGCCCCTTCTTGTTCGTCGCAGTGGGGGAAGAGCACATGGCGGAGACACAGCAGGTGTCAGATAATTACACCAACGAGGAGGAGGAGGAGGAAAGCCCGGAGCCTAAAACGTCTGGATCCAGAAGGAGAAGATTTAAGGCATCGAATATGTCCTTTGGGGAGATTTTGGAGATGGTCAACATCCTGAAGAGGGCCGACTATGACGGTAAGTATGGACCTTACCCCAACCCCAATGTCCGAAAGGCCAAGATCATGGTGAAAGTGGTCAAGAGTCTGCACCGGAATTTCGGGGTACGACGATCGAAAGATCAGCTCAGGAAGCGGTGGTCGGACCTCAAATTAAGGGAGCATGAGCAGTACAGAAGGATCAGGAGAGTGCTGCAAAAAAGTAAGTAGTTGTCCTGTGTTCCTATTCTTTATGTTTATTACGTTCTTGCTGCTCCATGTGCTTTTCTTAACTGTTCAGTTTAAAATGGCAACTTTCATGTTCATGGGCACATTATTCGTTCGTATAAAGCATTGTTTGTTCGGCCTAGAAAACATCATTGTTTTGGCCATATGCATTTGCCAACATTTTTTATGGCCTACTTGTCTGAAAATAATTTGGTTGTGTAGATGGCTTTGTAACTAGAATTAAATGCAATCTAGATTCTGTGTAAGGAGAGGACACTCAGCAGCAGTTTTCACATCTGGACACTAGAGCACTAGTGTGGGACACAAGAACACCCTTTTTATTAGGGGGTCCACACAGGTGCTCCAGTGTATACTATAGGGGTGTCTCCATCTGTGAAGCTTGTACAAAACAGGTAAAGTATTGAAGCTTGACAAAAGACAATAAAAATTCTACATCTTGGAATTCTGCCAAAACAGACAATTGTACCCCACTTCCAAGCAATGTTTCATATTCCTATTTCTGCCATCAAATATCTGTGTGCTAAGTATACCTATTTTTTTTTACATAGGGGATAAAAGACTCGGAGGACACCCCTCATCCGAGGAGACCAGAGACCCCCCCACCTCATGAAGAAGTGGAGACCCACCAAAGCCAACAGGAGGAGGAAGGAGATGTGGTGGAAATAGTCACCACAACAGGTGAGTGTCTGCGACCAAAGGCTCAGGTAAGAGATGGATGCCGGCATATTTATAATACATGGTGTTTTTTTGTTTCTATCTTTTTAGGTGATCGTTATGTTGTGGATCCAGGGCATTTCACCTCTGAAAGTGCACAGATCCTGATTAGGGAGAACATGGGGTGTAATAGGGACTTGGAAAACATCCAGAAAAACATCAATGATGTTCAAAAAAATGAAGAACATCATTGATGTTTTAGGGAGAGTTTAAAACCAATCAAAATCCCTTCCTTTTTTGTGCTTTTTGTGATCCTAAAATTTAGACCATTTTTTTACATATTATAGAGAAGCCAAATTTTGAAGATGCACACAGTGTGTCAACATGTGCTATCTGCCATCACGGGAGATCAATGGACGCATTTTGGGGGTGCAACCCCTTCCTCAATAATAAAGTAGCTGTGAGGAAGGGGTTGCACCCACAAAACACGTCCCTTGATCCCCCGTGATGGCAGCTAGCACATGTTGACATTCGGCAATTTGTGTGCATCTTCAAAATTTGGCTTTTCCTGGGGTGACTTTACTCCATCTGAACGCAATATCAAACACAGTTTGTAAATACTCATGTCTGATATTGCCTTCAAGTTCTACCAAATGTGAACTATGTAAGTTCAAGATTTGTGTCTCTCTTGTTGGTTTTAAACATGCCTGTTTTATCTTAAATGGACATTTCTACTTTTTCTAATGTGACCCCAAAAATTGTTATACAACAAACATGTTGGTTTGTTTTAAAAAACCTTTTACAAATGCACATGTGATTGTGCTGGTATTAAAAAGATTGTTAATCAAGAATGTGATTATTGTCTCAACGCTCCAACACTTTTGTGGTGCTCTAATTGGTGTTTTCTGTGACAATGGTGGTTATTTCCTAAGGGAAAATCCACTTTGCACTACAAGTGCAGTTTCAAGTGCACTTGTAGTGCAAAGTGTCTTTGCCTTTAGTAAATAACACCCAACAATGCTTTGTAATGTTACACAATCACACCATTTTCAGGACTCACCACATTTCTGTCAGGGTCAGCTAAAAGAAACACAAGCAGTAAATGTCACCAAAGATTTTAGTAGTTAAAATGTTTTTTTATTTGAACAAGGTTTCAGACATTGTCTGGCATATTGATAGCCCCCCTACCCGCAAAGTATTCAAGGTATCTTAGACGAACATCACGGGCACTCAGGGGGGGCAAGCCAGGACGGCCACTTTCAAGCGCCGTCAGGGTTGGTTCATTTTGAATTCCAGCCTCAGGCCCAACTGAGTCAGCATAGTTGGCAGAATGTTGCCGTAAAAAGTTGTGGAGAACAAAGCACGCCAGGATGATATGATTCAGTTTGTACTCCGCCATGTGTATGGGTGTAAGAAATAGGCGGAACCGGCTGGCCGTGTTCTCCGCCACTCTTCTGGCTCTGGCCAGCCGGTAATTAAAAACCCTCTGGTCCGGGGTGAGGGTCCTCATCGGGAATGGCCGCATAAGATGGTCCCCCAAGGCAAAAGCTTCATCCGCAATGAAGACGAATGAGATGAATGAGAGTCCTTCCACATTGTCTTCTGGAGGTGGCAAGTCCAAGCTGCCATTCTGGAGACACCTGTAGAACTCAGTCTGGGCGATGACTCCACCATCGGACATCCGGCCATTCTTCCCCACGTCCACATTCAGGAACTCGTAAGTAGCAGACACCACCGCCAACATCACAATACTATTGAACCCCTTATAGTTGTAATAGTATGACCCGAGTTGGGTGGTGGGACGATGTGGACGTGTTTCCCATCAATTGCCCCTCCGCAGTTAGGAAAGTCCCACCGCTGGGCAAAGTGGGAGGCCACAGTCTGCCATTTCTGTGGGTTGGAAGGAAACTGTGGAGTCAAACAAGAAAAAAAATAGTCATTTTGCACATAAACAGGGAAAGCAGATTAGACACAAACATTCTTGGCCAACATCAAGATAACATTTATTTGAGGGAGTTTTTAAAGACCAAATTATAAGGTACACCTATCAGATCCCCCCCCCCCCCCCTCTCATGGGCCATTTCTAACATTTTAGGGGGAGAGCTCTTGGACAGGTAACCCTCTCCACTTCATTGAGAGATGAATGCCTAAATAATGGGTATTACTTTGGCCAGCCCCTCCTTACTTTACACTATTGGCAGCCCATTGGACAGGTAAGAAGTGTCATAATACAAAGATATAAATACACACTGTACACATTTTAGCACATTTGGACATTCTGCTATTACCTAGCAAGATAATAATAGTATACAAAAACTTGCTACAGTACCATTTGAAAGTATACAGGCAGGCCATTGCACTACATGCTTTGGGGAATTCATCCATACATCTGACCACAAAAGAGATGGGTATAGTGTGTATGGGTTTGGCAAAGTCAGCAGATAGATGATTGAGGATAGATAGAGAATTGGTATCAGCTGACTTAGCAGTTGGGGGGAGGGAGGGTTACAAATGATTTGGGGACCCACAAAAAAAGCCTCTGGCACTCTGCATGAATTTTAAGCACCAATCAATTTTAAAAACATTTTTGGCGGTATTTAGGGTAAAGCACTACTATGGAGCTGATAAAATACATTGTTAAGTGACTACATGAGGTGAATATAGGGCCGGGAGAGCATGCTGGGGAGGTAAGTGAAGGCAAATATGTATGAAGGACAAAAAAATAATTACATAAAAATACAGCATGCATGAGGACAAAGGGAACATTCACAGCATATTACAATCATAGTAATTAGGGAATGAGGAAAGAAATACAATATATTATCTAACATTAAATACAATAAAATGTGATGTTAAAGGATAAAAATCTTACCTTAATATACTCCTTCTGCAGAACCTGGATGATAGCAGAACAGGTCTCCGGGATAATGATTCCCAGAGCCTGAGGGTAGATGCCTGTCAAGAACTTGAGGTCCTACAGGCTTCTCCCCGTCGCCAAGTACCGCAGCTTGGCGACGAGCCTCTGCTCCGGAGTGATGGCTTGCCTCATGCAGGTATCCTGCCTGCTAATATAAGGGGTCAGCAAAGCCAACAAACGGTGAAATACGGGGTCCGTCATCCGGAGAAAGTTCCTGAAATCATCAGGATTATTCTCACGGATCTCACGGAGCAAAGGCATATGACAGAACTGGTCACGCTGAAGCAACCAATTCTTAGTCCATGAACTCCTCCCCACCCTGTTCATGGACTGGACTTGTGTCAAGGTAAGGACCCCAACACCAAGCCCCCGCACAGCATGAACTCTACGAGGAGTACATATACGCAACATGGCTAGAAAAGGGTCGGCTGCTTAGAACAAAGTAACAGAACGCACTGAAGAACAGCAAGGCCTGTGAAGAGCGACCTGAAAAACAGTAACGAACAAACAAGAACGCAATGACAAGAGTCACGCGTAACTCGCTGCATGCACTGAAGAGCAGATACAAACCCACAAGCACAAACTGAACAGCAGAAAACGATCTGAAAAACACGAGTCTGAAAAAGCGCAAATCGTCTCTCACCAAACTTTTACTAATATGAGATTAGCAAAAGGAGCCCAAAGGGTGCCGCGCTTGGTTCTGAACTGGCCTTTTCTAGTCTCGTCGTACGTGGTGTACGTCACCGCGTTCTTGGCGATCGGAAATTCCGACAACTTTGTGCGACCGTATGTATGCAAAACAAGTTTGAGCCAACATCCGTCTGAAAAAATCCATGAATTTTGTTGTCGGAATGTCCGATCAATGTCCGATCGTGTGTACGGGGCATAAGAGGTCAACTACCCTGTCTAATTGAAAACTCTGATGGAGCCAGGAGGACACAGTGACAGTATCTATACAACAGCTGAACCAGCTACATTTACATCTGTGTGTGCCCAATTTTCCAATTTTAGACACACAAATAAAAAGTCAACAAAGTGACTCATCCCCAATCACCCTTCCTACCTCATTTTATTATTTTATTACAATAAAATTAGGTAGGAAGGGTGATTGGGGATGAGTCATTTTGTTGATTTTTTAATTGTGTGTCTAAAATTGGAAAATTGGGCACACACAGATGTAAATGTAGTTGGTTCAGCTGTAGTATAGATACTGTCACTGTGTCCTCTGGCCGCAATATCCCTTTTTGCTTAATCATTTCTATTCAGAGGTGTGTAGCACTACCCCTGAAGAAGCAGGTGGAAATGTAGGGTTCTCCTACCAGCCCTGTAAATGGGCACCAATAACCACTCAAAGTAAGCCTCGCAGACTGAACTATAGTAACAAGTCGAACAGGTTTCAGGTTTCAGTTTGAGGTTCCGCAAACATTATAAACATTTGGGTGTCAAATCCAAACCCCATTAACATCAATGGTACCTGAATATTAACAAACAGTAATTAGCATTTTCTGTGCTCAAAGGCAAGGGGTTTGTCAAAAATGGCAGGAGGGGGGGGGGGGGGGGTGTGAGCATGTGAATCTGCATCACTGAATGACATGATGGATGATGGATTTACATAAGGGGACTTTTTTTCTATTAAAAGACTTGCAAAAACTGTTTCTGTCTTTCTTTTCTTTTTGTGCATGAGTAGGGAGGGTGGTATCTGGGGGCTCCTAATTGTAAAAGGGGGCTTCCAGATTCCAATAAGCCCTCTGCCTGCAGGCCCCCACAGCCACTGGGCAACCATTCACTAACCTGGGGACTAGGTGTTTTGTCAGCCCCCCTCCCCCATGTTCAGGACATGTGGCCTTGTATGCTTCAGGAGGGAGGGGGCGTGTGCTTACCTCCCCTTCCCCATCTTGCCAAGCTGCATGCTTGATAAGGGTCTGGTATGGATTGAAGCAGGTTGGGGGGGTTGCACACTTTTTTTTTTTGCGTGGGTTTCCTCCCAAAGGGTCCGATATAGAATTTGGTGGGGACCTCAAGCTGGTGATGACTCTTGTTGTGCCTGCATCTGTTGGTGTCCTTAACAGCTGTTGACAGGGAGTAACAGTACCGCTAAAATACATGATGTTTGGCTCCTGCTGACTGAACAGCCAAGGACCGAACTGTTATCTCATCCTGATCATGTTATCTCATCCCAACTAAGCAACAGTAATGGCAATAGAATATTAACAGCAATACCATACAGTAATACAATGATATTAATAGTGTCTCTGTTGTTCCTTCTCTTTACTGCCTGTGAAAGGCCTTGCCAGATACTAACAGGGGGAAGTGCAAAACAACACTCTAAATAGCAAAAAAATACATTTGACAAATATTCCATATATGTAGCAGCAAGGATGCACCATATGTTTCTGCAGGCAGATCAGTGGCGGTGCGTTCATAAAGGGCGCAGAAGCGCTGCCCCCTCTCTCCTGTCACCTCTCTCTCACCATCTATAGTCGCCACTGCTGCCCCCTATTCAGGTGTCCGGCCCCCTGCCGGGCGCCGGGCACCTGAATTACAGCAGCGTTTTTTTTACGTGCCTGATTAGAGCCGTGGGCTCTAATAGGCATCCTGTTTAGAGCCGTAGGCTCTAACAGGCTTCCAAAATGGTAATGCATGTTATTTTATGCATGTTATTTACCTGCACAAGCCGCCATTGTAAAGACACGCAAAAACTCTGAGACTGCTGCTATGCGCTAACATCTTGAATGTGTTGTCAGCAGCCCCAGCTGACTCAGAGTGCTATTCAGTATTGCCCTTCACTCCTACCCCAACAGTTAGCTAAAAGTTGAGTAGAGAGGCAAGGGTCCGAAAAGGTGAGAGGGCTATGACATGCAAGGAGGGAAGGGCCAAGCTAGGTAATTGACTCTGCTGAAGTAGTCAGAAGTTCAAAGGCAGTGCAAGTGAACAAAACAGTCATGATTTTTCTTATAATTTAGTGACAGGATCTCTTTAATAAAAAGGAACGGTAATGCATGACTGTCATACACCTTTGTCTTCCAAAAACTGTCTGATGGCAGTTACTACTACACTACAGACTTTTTTCATTGCATAAAAGAATCATTTGTAATATTTTCTTTAAATTTCTTTCCTTTATAGCTATAAAATATTTAGTGGTATCTCGTTATGAAGCTCCAGACCCTTGTGTTTTGCATGTGCCCTATCATCCCGGTGAAGTTTTTCATTATAAAATTCAGACCTCTTGAAGATGGGGTCATATGCAAGAATATACTCCTCCTTTTAATCGAAACATATCATTGTATTATTCATAAGAGTATTAATAGCATGTGGAAAAAAACAAATACATTTCTTTGAATTTACAGAACCTATTTTTCTTCCACCAATTAAGGTTTGGTACTTTTTTTAACAGGTTTTACCCCAAACCCAAATAACTTTTTTTAAAAAAAGAGAAAAATACTTCCAGTTCCGGCGCCACATGCGGGAGGAGTGAGAACCAGCGGCTCCGAACCATTCCCACTTACACAAGCCTGCGGGTGCTCACCTTACCACCTCTTCTCTTGTGCAGCTTCCTGGGGACAGCAACATGTACCACTTTGTTGTCCACAGCAGGTCCACCGTGGCTACAGCCTCTCGCTTGGAGCCACCACCATCAGCCCTGCACACAGCCAATATGGGCGACGGCTCTGAGATAGAGAAAAGCGCTGGCCCAGTTTTACCAACGGTCACAGCTTCTGCCTCCCCTGACAATCATAATGCCCAAATGGCTCCGGCTGTGGCTGCTCTCCTGTCACCCACCATCACAGCTGTTGTGGAAAGGGCAGTAGCAGCAGACATCACCCAGTTCAGGAAGGAGCTGTGTGACCATGCTAAATGCTTATTAGAACTTGAACATCGCCTGGCCTACAGGATGAAGTGCAGACCACACAGACTAATGATCAGCGGTTCACTCAAACTCAGCAATATATACTGGAGAAATTAGATGTCCTTGAGAACTGTTCCTACCGGAACAATCTGAGGGTCATAGGACTCTCTAAAACCTTCAATGCCGGCTCTTTGCAGGAGCTCTGTGTAATGTGTTTACCACAAGCACTGGGGATTCTGGCACCATGTGCAGTGGAGAGAGTGCATCGCCTTGGAACCCCTTCCAATGATCATCGTTCTCCACGCCCAGTCATTGTCTGCTATCTAAACTACTCATAGTGGCTATCCTAAAATCATTTTGCAATACCAAATGTCTCCAATTAGATGGCCATAAATTGCTACTTTTTGCAGACTACTCACAGGAGGTATCCCGTAGGCGCAAGGCCTTCCAACCCATCTGTGCAGTTTTTTTCCAAAAGAAAACCGATCCAGGTGGTGAACCTAAGGCATTCACGCACCCTGAGGAGGCCATACACTATCTGCAAGCATACCTCCATATATCCTTGGAGTCCCATCCTGGGCCTGCATCTCCTCGCCCTCCAGACCTCAGAGATCAACGTAGTCCACGAAAGGACCCCCCAAAGAGGCCCGCTTCTCCAACAGCTATAAGCGAAACAAGCCTCGCTGAGTCACTGACTAGCACGTCACCTTCTAACCTTCCAGAATAATAAGAACTGCGGTGTCTGAATTCTTATCCTTTTTAAAACCTAGGTTGTCTTGATGTTCACCATAATGTTCTGACGTTTTTGCTGTATTTTTGTTCCCACAGCCTTATCGGAGATCTCTTGCATCTTGGTCCACAGTGCGTTGGGAATATACTTCTTGCCCCACCACCTGTTTTTGCTCCCCTGGGAGAACTTGTCTTCTCCATGGTCCGCGGGCACATCTCCACTACATCTCAGATAACGCTGTCCTCTGATGAGAGATCCACATGTGGAAGAAAGAGAAGTCCACGCTACACTTGGCATGCTTTTGTTTACCTTTCTTTTTTGACCCCAGTTGGGTCAGTTATACCTCTAAACACTCCTCTTCGAGAATCAAAAGCCCTCTCCCCTACCCTCTCGCACTGG
Organism: Lithobates septentrionalis; assembly: GCA_037952835.1. Taxonomy (NCBI): domain Eukaryota; kingdom Metazoa; phylum Chordata; class Amphibia; order Anura; family Ranidae; genus Lithobates; species Lithobates septentrionalis. Next base: position 1,742,457 of record JBBDGP010002217.1, read on the forward strand.
GTGGCATCTCCTTGGCTTTAAACGGCCCGTTCGTGCTGTCCTTTGGCTCTGCACCAACATCTTTCACTAGTTCCTCATCACCACTATTTACTTATGAAAATAGTATCATGGAATGTTAAGGGGTTACGGTATCCCCATAAGTGGATGGCGATACTATGTCACCTCAAAACAGATTTAGCTTTATTACAGGAGACTCATTTGACAATGGCTGACTTCATCAATATGCACAAATTAAGGGTAGGGCAGGTCTATGAGCCATAGTCTACGAGCCGACTGCAGTCAAGGGAAAAGCAGGGGTGCTTATCCTTATTCGTAAAAATCTCCCCTGTGAGGTACTCTCTGTAGAATCTGATGAAGCTGGCCGGACTATAACACTAAACCTGAGATTGTCCTCTAGGGAATGGGTCCTCTCCAACATATACACCCCCAAACTCCCCCTTAAAACATTTTTTTCAAACATTGTCCTCTCATCTAGCTCCCCATGTTCACCTCCCACACTTGTTGGGGGCAACTTCAATTCGGTGATACATCTCCTTGAAGATAAATCCCAGAGCGGAGCCTACCTAAGCACCATTGATTACCACCTCATTAACAAACTTTGTAGAAGGGTTACAGTTAATTGACCTCTGGAGACTAGCCCACCCCGACGGGAAAGTCTTTTCATTTTTCTCTTCCCCTCACAATAGTCTGTCCAGGATTGACTACTTCTTTTGCAATTCACTGTTATTAAAGCACACCTCAGACTCACATATTCACGAGATCATGCTCTCCGATAATGTTCCAATCTAGGTTGACCTGTTAGACTTTGCCCCCCAAGTTCTGTTAACACATGGCGCTTCCCGTCATACCTGTCTAATAACCAAGACCTCCTTAAGGTCATTAGAGAAACATGGGTAGACTACATAGACACAAACTCGATCTTAGCGCAGATTCTAGTCTCTTTTGGGAGGCTGGAAAAGCCGTGCTACGTGGCAGAATCATTGCCTTTACAGCCGAATACAGAAGAGATATCATCAAGCAGTACAGTGTAGCTAGCCAAGCCCTTCTCTCTGCCCAAACCAACCTTATGCAGCAGAACTCCCCAGTACACAGCAATGCAGCAATTTGATTTATGGGCTGAGGCCCAGGAGAAGATCCTTATATACCCAATGTGTGGCGCTAAGAATTATGCAATATACTAAAAATCTAAAAATGGTAATATAAAATAAATAAACAGATAATAGAATAATTAAGTAAGATATCCCCAATTATAGTGCAGGTGCTCATTAGCAGATGAAAAAAATGCAAATGCTCAGTGTGTGTTATACACAGTCCTCAATATTGATAAGCATGAAAAAGCCCATACACATATCAAAGAAAAAAGGTGAAACAAATGGTGTCTTCATGCAGTGTGCACTCTCCCCCTTCAGGTATGCCCTCACCTTAAGGGCTTTAAAAACAAGCCTGTAGTAAATGGTAACAGCTTAGATGGTCATCATCCATATAGTGGCTGGTTAATGGTAAATGCAGATCCCATATTCACTCCACCTCCTGGTAAGAACGCTGATCAATAAAGCCACAACTTCCGTCTAGTATTTTCAAAGATCACCTCATATGCATACAGGGAATAATAGAGGCGTGCAATAGTGTAATTCCGTTTAAAAAAAATTAATGGCAACTAAAAACTCATTACATTACACTCACATTTAGTATATTTAAAAACCGCATTGAGCTGTGCTGGTGTGAAAGGGTGAAATGGTCACCTGTATTCTGGGCTGCAGTCCCGACATATGGCGTTTCCCCTATTTTCTCCACAGCACTTCCTAGTTCCTTGTGCATCAACCAGCCAGACTCCTCCTACCGGTTTCATTACACCTCGTGACTTCCTCTGGGAGATATGATTGGCTGATGCAAATTTCATGCTATTTATAGCGGCGATACCCGCCATTTTGTCGTAGCCCACAATCACAGGTTCATTATTAATAGTTCATTGCTGCTGATCTAGCTACAATGTGCATATGCACACAGATCAATCTCATATTGGGCTTACATATACTTTTTCTAGATTATACACACCATCCTTATAAAAATCAATATAAAAACGGGGCATCATGATTCCATATGGATACACATACATACATAGTAAAACGACACCTAGTGGTGAAGACTAAAATAACATTAAGCAGATACCTATGAGGAAATGGTAAATAAATCATATAGTCCAAATATACAAAAATGAAAAAACTGTATAGATGAAGTGTTTACTCGTGTCCACCCGCTAAGGAAAGAGCAAAAGTGGATGGTAAGAATCCGAAAGGCACGGTAAATGTGATGTAGATCCGTGGAAGTGAAACAACATCGATGGTGCTCAACATCAAAGGAGTAAAAAAAAGATGGGTTCTCTTACCGGATAAGGTGGACTCCCTTGTCAGCGACATGGAGTCAGTAAGGCAATAAGCCCCATCGATAGGAATGGTGCAGCGCTAAAAATATTAATGTAAAAATGTCCCAATAAGAACCAAAATAAATATGGTCAAACAAAAGTCCTCTCAGTCAGGAAGAAATAATATTCTAATCAGCGAGATCCATATTGAAAGGAGACACAGAAGAGAGATGAAAACACTGTCACCAACACCCAAACAAACTGACCCTTACCAGCAGTGTATGGGTTGTACACGTGTGTAGAAAAAAGGCAGTCTTCATAGAATAAACCAACGATCTTCTAATGGAGTAGCACCAACATATACCCCTCTGAACTAAATGGAAGGCTGCAGATCTCATTTTGGTAGCTGGATATTAAACCAAGTATACTCCAGTATGCATATGCACCTCAAGATCATGGTACGTAGGGAATAAAAAGAAAACGCTCATTGCTCCATAAACAAGGATGATTTATTGAAAAGATAAAAACCACTCACATTTAGTAAGAAGGTATACAGCAGTGTGAAGCGTCCAGCGCTTCTAACCACAAAGATGGCCGCCGTGTCACCGTCCCACCGCGTCCTGCGTCGCCAGTCTCTATCATCGCCCAACGTTTCGTCATCAACATGCGTCTTCAGGGGCATAGTTATGACGCAAACTGACGTGTATTTATAGGAACAACAGAACTGGACAGGCAGAAATCAGAGGAAGTATGATCACAGGAAGTATGACCTTTCCGACCCGGAAGTAATATATCTCAAAGAGATTGATATATTAGATAGTAGTAATACTCAGTTTAGGCAAAGGACTTGAATCAAAGATAAAAATATCCTCAAAACAAATCTTATTATAAAACAATCGAAATATGGGTGATCATTAAATCAAAAATGTAGAGACAGAGCAGTGGTGGTTACCGGTGGTGGCGGCATCTTGTGGCCAAAATACAAACTACCATATAAATAATGAATAAAAAGAATTTGGATACAAAAAATACCTTACCCCAATGAATATCACTGGAGGTGGCGGCATCTTGTGGCCAAAGTACAAACTACCATATGAATAATGAATGCAAAGAACCTTGATAAGAAAATACTTTACACCAATGAATATCAGGAGGTGAAGAAAAACGACCACACTACATGATACCCAAAAAACATACCGAAAACATAATCAATAATGCAAAAATGAAACAACATAAAATTAAAAAAATAAAATAAAATAGAATAAACGCAGGAAACCTAGCTGTTGCTAATAAAGGCATTCAAATCCCATTCCACATTCATCCCATATGGAAAATAGGTCCTGGCTTGGTATATCCATTTGGTCTCTAGCTGAGAGACCCCTCTAGTCATGTTGCTTCCCCTCCAATGGCCAGAGAATTTATCAATTCCCAAAAACACAGTGGCCTTTGGATTACAGTCATGTTTCAGAGCATAGTGCTTCGATAGACTATGCTTAGGGAACCCCCTTTTTATATTATCAACATGTTCTTTAAGCCTGATGTGTAATTTACGGATAGTGCGCCCTATGTACTGAAGCCCACAGGGGCAAATAATAATATACACCACATGTCTAGTAGTACATGTAATGAAGGGCTTAATTGGAAAGGTTTTAGATTTGTTGGTGCTTAGCTTACAAATCGGGCATCTCCTACAAGGAAAGAAACCCCCCATCTTTTGGAAGAACAAAATCTGCTTAGGTGGATTAATAATATTGGGAGCTACCTGTAGCCTCAATGGGGGAGCTCCCCTATATACCATACGCGGTAGGTCGGGCAAATCAGGGCCCAAAACCCTGTCTCCCTTCAAGACTTTCCAATGCCTTTGAAAAATTTTTTGAATCTCATAATATTGGTTAGAGTAGGCAGTGATAAACAAAAATTTAAAAGAGGTATCTTGAACTTTCATTTTCGCAGTTAGCAAGTCCTCCCTATTTTTCTCTCTTGCAAGATTAAACGCCACATCCAAGGCTTCCGCTGAATAACCCTTTTCAAGAAACCGCTGCCTGAGAATAGAGGATTCGGACACAAAGTCCTCACTGTTCGTGCAGTTATGCCTCAACCTTAGGAACTGGCTCTTAGGTACAGATCCCAGCCAGGCCTTATGGTGACAGCTTTTAGTGTCTATATAGCCATTGCGATCTGTAGCTTTAAAATAGGTGGAGGTAATAAGAACACCTTCATTCACTCTAATCCTAAGGTCAAGAAAATGTATTTCAGTAGTGCTAGCCTCAAATGTAAGGGCAATACCCCTATCGTTAGCATTGAGACCAGCAATAAACTCCGACAGGGACTCAAAACTAACATCCCATAGGAGGAGGATGTCGTCTATATATCTTTTCCAGAACACCAGCTCTACCCTGGGTTCTTGATAGACGACATCCTCCTCCCATTTGGCCATGAAAAGATTGGCCATGCTCAGGGCAAATTTAGCCCCCATGGCTACACCCCTATTTTGCAAATAATAAGAGCCATTATGCCAAAAATAGTTGTGTTGCATGGCATATTCCAGTAAACTTAGAATAAAGGTGGTTTGGTTGTTCTGGAGAGAATCCTTCTTCAAAAAGTGCTCTACTGCTTCTTTACCATGATGGTGCGATATTACAGTGTAGAGTGAAGCAACGTCCGCAGTTGCAAGAATATAAGAATCTTTCCACTGTATACTGCTAAGCTCATTAATTACTTGCGTTGAGTCTCTCAGATAAGAAGGCGTCCCAACCACAAGAGGCTGCAAAAAATGGTCCACATATTTGCCCACCCTGGAAGTAACTGAGTCAATACCGCTGACTATCGGCCTTCCAGGGGGGCAAATGGGATCCTTATGAACTTTAGGCAAGTAGTAGATCACTGGGATCCTAGGGGCTGATGGAATAAGGAAAGCATTTTCTTTTTTGGAAATAATTCCATTATTGAAACCCTCATCTACTACCCTAACCAACTCCTTCTTATATTGGGAAGTTGAATAACCCATCGGGCTTAGCCCCATCGGACTAAGGAAGGGAAATCCGGAATGCTGGAACTGGCGAGGTGAACTTCAGCTGGCAGAACCTCCCAAGGTCATTTGGTGGGTCCTCGGGGTAGAAGTTTCAAGGTGTAGAACCTCAGAGCCACAACCCAACAAAGATCGCCCAGAAGGGATACTGGTCCCAGCCTGTTTTCACAAAGCTGACATGTTGCTGAGAAGAATTGTGCAGATCACATCTACCCACCGAATGACCTTCGGTGCTAACCTGCTGCTAATTCATCTTGTTTTATATATAGAGCACAGTGTTTTGTATATGTTTACCTATGAGGAAATACTCTGTGCAGAGTAATCATGGAGCTGTGACAACCACCAATTGAAGCATAGCGGTGTCAAAGACACCATGTCTAAAATGAAAACGCATTTTTTTTTTTAAAAAAACAACGTGCTTACCCAGTATACATACTGAGATGACACAATGAAAAATATGCCCACCTAACTCAATATAGAGGTGGGAACATGATTCTTACATCACATATACTAATAATAGGACCCCTATATATTTATGGGGCCAGACCCGAAAAATAATTTATAATAGGGACATAAAGTAATATTAATCAAGAAAATTATTATATAATGTATTAAAAACATTGAATATTACAAATTAGCTATAAAACAATTAAGATCAAATTCACTATTCAGGCCTTTGGGTGCTAAAGTGCCCAACCCACCACGATTCCCTTTGACTGAGTGTCCTAACACAGTGGCTGCCCCTCCAATATTTCTTATGCCGCGTACACACGAGCCGACTTTACGGCAGACTTTGCTCAGCGGACTTTTCGACTGACTTTATGACGGACTTTCCGAATGAACGGACTTGCCTACACACAATCCACCAAAGTCCGTCGAATTTGTACGTGATGACGTACGACTGGACTAAAACAAGGAAGTTCATAGCCAGTAGCCAATAGCTGCCCTAGCGTGGCTTTTTGTCCGTCGAACTGGCATACAGACGAGCGGACTTTTCGACCGGACTCGAGTTCCACGGATAGATTTAAAACATGTTTCAAATCTAAGTCCGTCCAACTTTTGAGAAAACAAAGTCCGCTGGAGCCCACACACGATCGAATTGTGCGACGAAATCCCGTCCGCCGGGCAAAGTCTGCCGTAAAGTCCGCTCGTGTGTACGCGCCAGTATACTTTTCTATACCCCAAAAAGACATCCCTGTTGTTTTTCAATTAGTGTACCATTCTAAAATGCTGATATAGATATTCTTCTTTTTTGCCGTTGACAATTTGAAAGACATGTTCTTTGATTCTTAAATGCATTGCCCTCTTTGTTCTTCCTATATACAACATGTCACATGAACATTGAAGGGCATACACTACACCTTCTGTATTGCAGGGTATAAAGTATTCCTTACCACTAAAGGTATTAGTGAACTTATCTCTTCTCTTGATGTTACTCGTAGCTGCCCTGCAACTTTAGCATCTACCACAGGCATAAAAACCTTTTCCGTTAAATAATGTTATAGCATTAACTTGTGGGGGGTCCACTACATTTTTGACCAATTGATCTCCTAAATTAGTAGCACGTCTATATATGAACCTAGTAATGAGTGTCTTTAAAATGTCATCACACTTTAATACATTCCAATATTTTTCAATAATTCTTTTGACTTGTTTATGTTGAATGTTATAATCCATTATTAGAGCAGGGGGTAATTCTTGTTTTTCCTATACTGGTTTATTTAGTAATAATGCAGCTCTGTCCATATTGCCAACCTCCTTCCTCTTTTTATCAATGAACTCAGGGTCATACCCTTTCATGACAAATTTACTCACTAGCTGCAATGACTGCTCCTCATAGTCACTAACTGAGGTGCAATTCCTAAGGAACTGCCCTCTCGGGATGTTTATCAACCACGGTTCGTGATGACAGCTGTTTTGGGGAATGTATGAATTCCTATCCGTGGCCTTAAAATAGGTTTTTGTAATTAACTTGTTATCCTTATTCATAATTTCTAAATCTAAAAAATGTATCTTCAGTTGGCTGCTCACCCAGGTCAATGTAATATTTTTATTGTTCTGATTCATTCCTAATAGAAATGTATTTAAATCTTCTGCACTCCCATCCCAAAAGATATTCAAATCATCGATAAATCTATTATACATTTTCAACTGGCTTGGAGAGTTAAGCAATACTGCTTCCTCTTCCCACTCGGCCATATATAGATTTGCTATGCTGGGGGCAAACCCCCTTGATTTGGAGGTAGAATTGGTCCTGGTGCCAAAAATAGTTACGTTTAAGGCAGAAATCCAAACAGTCCACTATGAATTTCTTTTGTTGTCTATTTATATCCTTGTTGTTCATCAAGGCCCATTTGGCCGCATTAATAGCACCCTTGTGATTAATGTTTGTGTACAAGGATGCCACATCTGCTGTGGTCATAATAGTGCTTTCCGATACACTGATATTCATAATCTGCAATACATGTTTTGTGTCTTTTAAATAAGCCCTGGAGTTTTGAACCAGGGGTGGAAGGTGACAGTCTAAATATTGCCCTAATCTGGAGGATAAAGAATCAATACCATTGATGATTGGACGACCCGGTGGGTTTGTACTAGGGTTGTCCCGATACCACTTTTTTAGGACCGAGTACAAGTACCGATACTTTTTTTCAAGTACTCGCCGATACCAATTACCGATACTTTTTTTTAATGTCACGTGACAGTTTTTTTTTTTTTTTTTTTTTTTTTGAGGGTGGGGGTGGGGGGCGGGTGGGGTGGGGGTGGGGTGGGGGTGGGGGTATAGTGAACGGTGTCTGTGTGTGTGTTTTTGTTTTGGTTTTTTTCATTTACATTTATTATTTTTTACAATTTTTTTTTTTTTATTCTTTATTGCACTATGTGTGTGTTTTTTTTGTTTTTTTTTTAATCAGCCCTGTTGGGGGGCTTTGGTGAGATATCAGGGGTCTTAACAGACCTCTGATATCTCCCCCTTGAGACAGAGAAATAGACTGAGGATAGATTCCCCAGTCCCTTTCTCTGCAGCGTCAGCTGCACTGAGAATGAATGGAGAGAACACAGCAGCTTCTCTCCATTCATAAACTGACACATTGTAATCACAGGAGATTACAATGTTTCAGTTATGTGAATGGAAAGAGTCAGCTGACTCTCTCCATACACACAGCGGAGAGACAGCAGAACGGAGGGGACAGACGAAGAGAGAGGGGGACAACGGAAAGCCGGAACGGATGGGGACAGCGGAGGGGGACAGAGGAACGCATGGGGACAGCGGAGGGGGACAGAGGAACGCATGGGGACAGCGGAGGGGGACAGAGGAACGGATGGGGACAGCGGAGGGGGACAGAGGAACGCATGGGGACAGCGGAGGGGGACAGAGGAACGGATGGGGACAGCGGAGGGGGACAGAGCAAAGAAGAAGGACAGCGGGAGGTGGACAGAGGAACGGAGGAGGACAGCGGAGGGGGACAGAGCAAAGAAGGAGGACAGCGGGGGGGGGGGGGACAGAGGAACGGAGGGGGACACAGCAATGGAGCAGGACAGCGGAGGGGGACAGAGGAACGGAGGAGGACTAAGGAGGAGGAGGTGACAGTCAGCGGTGATCGCGTGTGGGGGAATTACAAGCACCGATCACCGCTGTATGTCACTAAGCAGCTGAAAGCCGGGGGGGGAGAAGCTTGTAACTCCCCCACACGCCGATCACCGCTGACAGTCAAGGTATCGGCGGAAGCATCGGGAGCATTTGCCCGAGTACAAGTACTTGGGCAAATGCTTGGTATCGGTGCCGATACCGATACTAGTATCGGTATCGGGACAACCCTAGTTTGTACTGTTTTTGTGAATCTTAGGGATTGCATATATAACAGGAATCCTACATGTTTCCGAGATCTTTCTCATTAATGAATCCTTTTTCTTTTCCCTCCTTCACAAGTGTTTCTAGTTCTTTTTTGTATTGTAACACCTGATATGTCTCACTGTCATTAAGTAGCTCACTCATCACTGTTTTGTTTTGGGACTTATTCCATACCACTAGGTATACATAGAAAAGGCAATAGATATAAAGAATAAACATATTTTATTGATGTATCAAGCTTAAAAGGGTTAGTGCATATAAATATAGCAACTAACTCATAAATAACAATAACATATATAAAAGTATTGATGTACAAACAGATATAGACTCTTCTTTGTAGAGATGAGAGCCCAACGCGCTTCAGGAGCTTGTCCCTTCCTCAGGTGCACCCGTCTGTCAAATATGGAGACGGGTGCACATCTATAAGAGAACGCATCCATAAGGGTTAAAACATATGAGGACAGGAGATAAGAGGAGCATCGATGAAGCGAGAAAGGCAAGTTAACCACAAATAACCCCAAAAAAAAGGGGGGGGAGGGGGGGTGTCAGGGTATCACCAGCACTAGACGTGGGCGTCGGCGCGCTTCATCGCACACTTCCCGGCAAGTTCCTGGTGTTCCCGGGCGTCAGCGCGGCGCCAGGGCGCGCGCGGGTACGCGGCGCTCGGGCGCGCGCGCGGGTGCACGTGTGCGTGTACGGGCGTGCGCGCGTTCGCGATAGCGCCGGTTTGGCGCCAAAGTGCATATATAAATCCCCCTGTGCCTCTGGCACATTGCTGCTTCGTCTCAGCTTGTGATCTGTGCTTAACTTGAACCTGTTTGCTGTTACCCGTTTGACCCGGCTTGATTGACTATCCGTCCTGCTCCTATCCGACCCGGCTTGCCTGACTACTCTTCTGCTACCTGCCTGATACCGTTGCCAACCTCTGCCTGCCTACCGACTCTGCCTCTGCCTGCTGCTTCTGCCTGTCTCATACCCGTGCTGACCCGGACCGTCTGACCCTGCGTGTGCCTGCTGTTCCTCTGTGCTGTAGCACCTTCAGCTCCAGCTCCAGTGATCTCTGCTTCTACAAGTGTTCCAGGGAGCTGCCTCCAGTGTCTACCTGATCTGCAGTCCAGCCATCCCAGAGGGATCTCTCATCACATCTGCTCCAGAGACTCCGCTCCACAGGCACTCCTACCCCACTGTGCTCAGGAGACCACTGTTCCCACTCCAGTGGCTCCTGAACCAGCGTTGTATGAGAGGTCTTCTCCTACAAGTCAGGCTCTACTACCAGGTACCTAACAGGGGGTTTAAAAAACAACATAAACGATAAAGAGATAAATCAAAAATGGTAGGCTCTAAAATAAATAATTCACCAAAGGTGGACCACGATGTTGCCACCATCCCTTATATAGAATTGTAAAGTAGGGGTCGGCGGTTGGGATTTTAAAGGCAACTAGGTATACATAGAAAAGGCAATAAATATAAAAAAATAAACATATTTTATTCATGTATCAAGCTTAAAAGGGTTAGTGCATATAAATATTGCAACTAACTCATAAATAACAATAACATATATAAAAGTATTGATGTACAAACGGATATAGACTCTTCTTTGTAGAGATGAGAGCCCAACGCGCTTCAGGAGCTTGTCCCTTCCTCAGGTGCACCCGTCTGTCAAATATGGAGACGGGTGCACATCTATAAGAGAACGCATCCATAAGTGTTAAAACATATGAGGACAGGAGATAAGAGGAGCATCGATGAAGCGAGAAAGGCAAGTTAACCACAAATAACCCCCAAAAAAAAAAGGGGGAGAGGGGGGTTTAAAAAACAACATAAACGATAAAGAGATAAATCAAAAATGGTAGGCTCTAAAATAAATAATTCACCAAAGGTGGACCACGATGTTGCCACCATCCCTTATATAGAATTGTAAAGTAGAGGTCGGGGGTTGGGATTTTAAAGGCAACTAGGTATACATAGAAAAGGCAATAAATTTAAAAAAATAAACATATTTTATTGATGTATCAAGCTTAAAAGGGTTAGTGCATATAAATATTGCAACTAACTCATAAATAACAATAAAATATATAAAAGTATTGATGTACAAACAGATATAGTCTCCTCTTTGTAGAGATGAGATCCCGACGCATTTCAGGAGCTTGTCCCTTCCTCAGGGGCTTGTCAAATATGGAGACGGGTGCACATCTATAAGAGAACGCATCCAATAAGGGTTGAAACATATGAGGTCAGGAGATAAGAGGAGCATCCATGAGGCGAGAAAGGCAAGTTAACCACAAACTGCCCGTGCCAACAGCACGGGTTTGGCGCCCTGCCCCGGGTGACGTGTGTCCTCGCACACGCTGATCCGCCCCAGTGCTTGTTGAGCGCGTGACGTTGGTGGCGGCCCCGCCCACCCTGGGGGGTACATGTTCGGCTCCTTGACGCATTCTCCTCCCTATCCCACAAGCGGCATGTTGCACGTCTGGGAAGCTCCTTCACCTCTCACCATTTCTCTCAGGTACACTCCCCTATGATCCCAAATTGTTGTCTTTCCAGCACTTCCTCTTCTTTCCTTTCTCCCATTCCTCTGGTGGCTCTCACACTTCCATGGTATTCACTGCATATCTCCAGGTCTCACCTACTATCTTCCTTCGCACCTTTGCATGTGTGGTCTGCTCCATTCTTCTATCCTCACCCTTCACCTAGCTATACTTTCCTCCCCCATTCTATTAACTCTTGTTCTTTCATGCATCTTGAAATACAATTCCTTGGCTTTGCACCCCTTTGGACAGGCCCTTGAGATGGGAGGGTTGCGTCCTTTGGGGCTTCATGTGTGCGCCCCCTTGGTCGTGTGGCGGCCACCTCAGCTCCCGGGATGGACCACTTCCGTGGCCACAGCTCTGCATGGACCATGCGCCATCGCTACTTGTGGCATGTAAGCATTTTGGTTGACGTTATCATCAAATTTGTGTCAATATCCCAACATTACAATCCTTTTTAACATACTTCACGGTACATGTGTTTTTTAGATACCCTACAACATCCGCCCCTGAGGAAGTGTTTTTATACACAGAAACGCGTCGGGCTTTGAGGATGTAGCTGTGTGTTCTAATATGCTATATATCTGGATATAATATTTTAAACTACAATTTGTCTATTCAATCACTGCCAATGATTTATGGGAATATGTGTTATGTATTTTTATCATGTGCTGATTATGTTATACACTATGAATTGGATGGTATTCTATCATGAACATGTATATAGATTATGGCATTTATCCATTGATCGTTTTTTGTATATAGAATATGGCATTTATCCATTGATTCACTTTATATGAATTATACTATCTTCGTGTAATTTTTTACCTCCTATTCTAATAAACTGTATTTCATTCACCCACATGAGTCAACCACTTCATTCAAAGTCCCAAGTCCCCCCTTTGTTTTTTATTCAAGCCGGGATGGAGGCACTCTGGTGCTTCATTTAAAGTCCCAATTCCCCCATTTTCTGATACACATTAGGGATGGAGGTGGTTGACGCACTTTGGCAGTATATCTCTGCCAATTATATTACAATTTAACTCTTGTCCTAGGTGGCGAGATATTTTTTCATTCATACTCTCCCATTGGCAGCTAGTCAGCCCACTGCCATTTGTTCCGGTGTAGAGCCCAGTTTCTGCAGTCCTTGGCCGCTGTTTTTGTCTATTTCCGGGAGCTGCGATGCGCTCTGTGTGCTCGCCCTCCCCCCTCCACAATTCTTTGGTTGGCGGGGGTTGGCGGGCGTCCACAGCGCATCGACGCCACGCACAATGTCTCCATCTGTGACGTCAATTTTGGCGCCGCAGCACAGCCGTTTGAATCTACCTGCCGACAGCACGGGTTTGGCGCCCTGCCCCGGGTGACGTGTGTCCTCGCACACGCTGATCCGCCCCAGTGCTTGTCGAGCGTGTGACGTTGGTGGCGGCCCCGCCCACCCTGGGGGGTACATGTTCGGCTCCTTGACGCATTCTCCTCCCTATCCCACAAGCAGCATGTTGCACGTCTGGGAAGCTCCTTCACCTCTCACCATTTCTCTCAGGTACACTCCCCTATGATCCCACGGTGTTGTCTTTCCAGCACTTCCTCTTCTTTCCTTTCTCCCATTCCTCTGGTGGCTCTCACACTTCCATGGTATTCACTGCATATCTCCAGGTCTCACCTACTATCTTCCTTCGCACCTTTGCATGTGTGGTCTGCTCCATTCTTCTATCCTCACCTAGGTATACTTTCCTCCCCCATTCTATTAACTCTTGTTCTTTCATGCATCTAGAAATACAATTCCTTGGCTTTGCACCCTTTGGACAGGCCCTTGAGATGGGAGGGTTGCGTCCTTTGGGGCTTCATGTGTGCGCCCCCTTGGTCGTGTGGCGGCCACCTCAGCTCCCGGGATGGACCACTTCCGTGGCCACAGCTCTGCATGGACCATGCGCCGTCACTACTTGTGGCATGTAAGCATTTTGGTTGACGTTATCATCAAATTTGTGTCAATATCCCAACATTACAATCCTTTTTAACATACTTCACGGTACATGTGTTTTTTAGATACCCTACAACATCCTCCCCTGAGGAAGTGTTTTTATACACAGAAACGCGTCGGGCTTTGAGGATGTAGCTGTGTGTTCTAATATGCTATATATCTGGATATAATATTTTAAACTACAATTTGTCTATTCAATCACTGCCAATGATTTATGGGAATATGTGTTATGTATTTTTATCATGTGCTGATTATGTTATACACTATGAATTGGATGGTATTCTATCATGAACATGTATATAGATTATGGCATTTATCCATTGATCGTTTTTTGTATATAGAATATGGCATTTATCCATTGATTCACTTTATATGAATTATACTATCTTCGTGTAATTTTTTACCTCCTATTCTAATAAACTGTATTTCATTCACCCACATGAGTCAACCATTTCATTCAAAGTCCCAAGTCCCCCCTTTGTTTTTTTTTTTGTTTTTAGTTAACCACAAACAACCCAAAAAAAGATGATGGTCACAAGATGATGGTACTCAAAAGAAATGGATAGTGGAATCGACACCAATACAACTTCCACCCACTCCACCCACCCTTGGCCCTGCTCCTCACTTTGGGAAAGGTAACATGCGAGGTGGCCCCCATGCCCGCCCCTATGGGCAGTCTGGCGATGGTCCCAATACCTCTTTAGGTACGGGTGTTTCCCCTATCCAGAATTCCTTTACGGGTAATAGATCCCAAAATATGGATTTTCACAAACACGATCAAAGACACAACACTTAAAAAATCAAGATAATAACCAAAGCAATTCTACCAATATAGACACCCTCAGTATCATAAATTTGTCTGACCATCAATTATCTGAAGATGAGCTCTCCCTTCTCAGCAAGGGTCTCGGTTTCTGCCCTTCTGCAGACTCCGACACCTTTGATGTCATCAAAGATGTACAACTATTTGCGAGAAAATTATTTATAAAAAGTTTGTATACCAAAAACAAAAACTAAACCCAACACATTACCAACTCCCAGTTCCCCACAATCTGATGAGGCCATCAATATACTAATTAGCCTCCTGGAGGAATCAGATCCTTCGGACTTAGCTGATTATGGAGATGCTATAACTCTCCTAGAAAGCAACTCCAGTATCAATAATGAATCTTTAAAGGTCATGCCGACTTTCAAACTCAAATCTGATAAATTTCCTTCCTTTTCAGACAATGTGGCTTTGGCCACCTTTGTCAATCAGGTTAGCAATAATCTTTAACCACTTGACGACCGCCTCACGCTGATGTACGTCAGCAGAATGGCACGGGCA
The DNA here is from genome assembly GCA_037952835.1 of Lithobates septentrionalis. NCBI lineage: Eukaryota > Metazoa > Chordata > Amphibia > Anura > Ranidae > Lithobates > Lithobates septentrionalis. The sequence continues at coordinate 1,757,530 of JBBDGP010002217.1, forward strand.
GGCAAAATCACGTACCTGATTGGACCCCCCCCGGTGCCCTAGGCGGTCGCCGTTGGTCTGGGAGCAATGAGAGATGAGGGGGAGGCCATCCGATCGTGGCCCCCCTCACGATCGCTCCCAGCCAATGAGAATGATTCCTCTGCTGCTGTATGCTAAACAGCAGCAAAGGAAATGATGTCATCTCTCCTCGGCTCGGTATTTTCCGTTCCGGCGCCGAGGAGAGAAGACTTCACTGTGAGTGCACCAACACACATACACAGTAGAACATGCCAGGCACACTTTACACCCCCGATCCCCCCCCCCCATCGCCCCCCGATCACCCCCCAATCACTCCTCCCCCCCCCCTGTCACACTGACACCAAGCAGTTTTTTTTTCTGATTACTACATGGTGTCAGTTTGTGACAGTTACTGTGTTAGGGCAGTTAGGGTTAGCCCCCTTTAGGTCTAGGATACCCCCCTAACCCCCCAATAAAGTTTTAACCCCTTGATCACCCCCTGTCGCCAGTGTCGCTAAGCGATCATTTTTCTGATCGCTGTATTAGTGTCACTGGTGACGCTATTTAGGGAAGTAAATATTTAGGTTCACCGTCAGCATTTTATAGCGACAGGGACCCTCATATACTACCTAATAAATGTTTTAACACCTTGATTGCCCCCTAGTTAACCCTTTCACCACTGATCACCGTATAACCGTTACGGGTGACGCTGGTTAGTTTGTTTATTTTTTATAGTGTCAGGGCACCCGCCGTTTATTACCGAATAAAGGTTTAGCCCCCGGCGGTGATATGCGTCGCCCCAGGCAGCGTCAGATTAGCGCCAGTACCGCTAACACCCACGCACGCAGCATACGCCTCCCTTAGTGGTATATTATTTGAACGGATTAATATCTGATCCAATCAGATCTATACTATTGTCCCCAGCAGTTTAGGGTTCCCAAAAACGCAGTGTTAGCGGGATCAGCCCAGATACCTGCTAGCGCCTGCGTTTTGCCCCTCCTCCCGGCCCAGCCCAGCCCACCCAAGTGCAGTATCGATCGATCACTGTCACTTACAAAACACTAAACGCATAACTGCAGCGTTCGCAGAGTCAGGCCTGATCCCTGCGATCGCTAACAGTTTTTTTGGTAGCATTTTGGTGAACTGGCAAGCACCAGCCCCAGGCAGCGTCAGGTTAGCGCCAGTACTGCTAACACCCACGCACGCACCGTACACCTCCCTTAGTGTTATAGTATCTGGACAGATCAATATCTGATCCGATCAGATCTATACTAGCGTCCCCAGCAGTTTAGGGTTCCCAAAAATGCAGTGTTAGCGGGATCAGCCCAGATACCTGCTAGCACCTGCGTTTTGCCCCTCCGCCCGGCCCAGCCCAGCCCACCCAAGTGCAGTATCGATCGATCACTGTCACTTACAAAACACTAAACGCATAACTGCAGCGTTTACAGAGTCAGGCCTGATCCCTGCGATTGCTAACAGTTTTTTTGGTAGCATTTTGGTGAACTGGCAAGCACCAGCCCCAGGCAGCGTCAGGTTAGCGCCAGTACCGCTAACACACACGCACACAACATACGCCTCACTTAGTGGTATAGTATCTGAACGGATCAATATCTATAGTGTTTTGGTGAACTGGCAAGCACCAGCGGCCTAGTACACCCCGGTCATAGTCAAACCAGCACTGCAGTAACACTTGGTGACGTGGCGAGTCCCATAAATGCAGTTCAAGCTGGTGAGGTGGCAAGCACAAGTAGTGTTCCGCTGCCACCAAGAAGAAGACAAACACAGGCCCGTCGTGCCCATCATGCCCTTCCTGCTGCATTCGCCAATCCTAATTGGGAACCCACCACTTCTGCAGTGCCCGTACTTCCCCCATTCACATCCCCAACCAATTGCAGTCAGCTGCATGAGAGGCATTTTCTTTATGTCCTCCCGAGTACCCCTACCCAACGAACCCCCCCCAAAAAAGATGTTGTGTCTGCAGCAAGCGCGGATATAGGCGTGACACCCACTATTATCGTCCCTCCTATCCTGACAATCCTGGTCTTTGCATTGGTGAATGTTTTGAATGCTACCATTCACTAGTTGAGTATTAGCGTAGGGTACAGCATTGCACAGACTAGGCACACTTTCACAGGGTCTCCCAAGATGCCATCGCATTTTGAGAGACCCGAACCTGGAACCGGTTACAGTTATAAAAGTTAGTTACAAAAAAAAGTGTAGAAAAAAAATATATATATATATATAAAATAAAAAAAATAGTTGTTGTTTTATTGTTCTCTCTCTCTCTATTCTCTCTCTATTGTTCTGCGCTTTTTTACTGTATTCTATTCTGCAGTTGTTGTTTTATTGTTATTATGTTTTACCATGTTTGCTTTTCAGGTATGCAATTTTTTATACTTTACCATTTACTGTGTTTTATTGTTAACCATTTTTTTGTCTTCAGGTACGCCATTCACGACTTTGAGTGGTTATACCAGAATGATGCCTGCAGGTTTAGGTATCATCTTGGTATCATTCTTTTCAGCCAGCAGTCGGCTTTCATGTAAAAGCAATCCTAGCGGCTAATTAGCCTCTAGACTGCTTTTACAAGCAGTGGGAGGGAATGCCCCCCCCCACCGTCTTCCGTGTTTTTCTCTGGCTCTCCTGTCTCAACAGGGAACCTGAGAATGCAGCCGGTGATTCAGCCAGCTGACCATAGAGCTGATCAGAGACCAGAGTGGCTCCAAACATCTCTATGGCCTAAGAAACCGGAAACTACGAGCATTTCATGACTTAGATTTCGCCAGATGTAAACAGCGCCATTGGGAAATTGGGAAAGCATTTTATCACACCGATCTTGGTGTGGTCAGATGCTTTGAGGGCAGAGGAGAGATCTAGGGTCTAATAGACCTCAATTTTTTCAAAAAACAGTACCTGTCACTACCTATTGCTATTATAGGGGATATTTACATTCCCTGAGATAACAATAAAAATGATTAAAAAAAATGATTTAAAAATAAGATAAAAAAGAAAAAAAAAAAAAAAAAAAAAAAAAAGCACCCCTGTCCCCCCCTGCTCTCGCGCAAAGGCGAACGCAAGCGTCGGTCTGGCGTCAAATGTAAACAGCAATTGCCCCATGCATGTGAGGTGTCACCGCGAACGTCAGATCGAGGGCAGTAATTTTAGCAGTAGACCTCCTCTGTAAATCTAAAGTGGTAACCTGTAAAGGCTTTTAAATGAGCATGTCATGTTTGGTATCCATGTACTCGGCCTAAGATCATCTTTTTTATTTCATCAAACATTTTGGCAATATAGTGTGCTTTAGTGCATTAAAATTTAAAAAAGTGTGTTTTTTCCCCAAAAAATGTGTTTGAAAAATCGCTGCGCAAATACTGTGTGAAAAAAAAAATGAAACACCCACCATTTTAATCTGTAGGGCATTTGCTTTAAAAAATATATAATGTTTGGGGGTTCAAAGTAATTTTCTTGCAAAAAAGAATAATTTTTTCATGTAAACAAAAAGTGTCAGAAAGGGCTTTGTCTTCAAGTGGTTAGAAGAGTGGGTGATGTGTGACATAAGCTTCTAAATGTTGTGCATAAAATGCCAGGACAGTTCAAAACCCCCCCAAATGACCCCATTTTGGAAAGTAGACACCCCAAGCTATTTGCTGAGAGTCATGTCGAGTCCATGGAATATTTTATATTGTGACACAAGTTGCGGGAAAGAGACTTTATTTATTTATTTATTTTTTTGCACAAAGTTGTCACTAAATGATATATTGCTCAAACATGCCATGGGAATATGTGAAATTACACCCCAAAATACATTCTGTTGCTTCTCCTGAGTATGGGGATACCACATGTGTGAGACTTTTTGGGAGCCTAGCCCCGTACGGGACCCCGAAAACCAAGCACTGCCTTCAGGCTTTCTAAGGGCGTAAATTTTTGATTTCACTCTTCACTGCCTGTCACAGTTTCGGAGGCCAAAACCCCCCCAAATGACCCCATTTTGGAAAGTAGACACCCCAAGCTATTTGCTGAGAGGTATAGTGAGTATTTTGCAGACCTCACTTTTTGTCACAAAGTTTTGAAAATTGAAAAAAGAAAAAAAATAGTTTTTTCTTGTCTTTCTTCATTTTCAAAAACAAATGAGAACTGCAAAATACTCACCATGCCTCTCAGCAAATAACTTGGGGTGTCTACTTTCCAAAATAGGGTCATTTGGGGGGGGGTTTGTGCCACCTGGGCATTCCATGGCCTTCGAAACTGTGATAGGCAGTGAAGAGTGAAATCAAAAATTTACACCCTTAGAAATCCTGAAGGCGGTGATTGGTTTTCGGGGCCCCGTACGCAGCTAGGCTCCCAAAAAGTCCCACACATGTGGTATCCCCATACTCAGGAGAAGCAGCTAAATGTATTTTGGGGTGCAATTCCACATATGCCCATGGCCTGTGTGAGCAATATATCATTTAGTAAAAACTTTGTGCAAAAAAAAAAAATTGTCACATTCCTGCAACTTGTGTCAAAATATAAAATATTCCATGGACTCAACATGCCTCTCAGCAAATAGCTTGGGGTGTCTACTTTCCAAAATGGGGTCATTTGGGGGGGGTTTGTGCCATCTGGGCATTTTATGGCCTTCAAAACTGTGATAGGTAGTGAGGAGTGAAATCAAAAATTTACGTCCTTAGAAATCCTGAAGGCGGTGATTGGTTTTCGGGGCCCCGTACGCCGCTAGGCTCCCAAAAAGTCCCACACATGTGGTATCCCCGTACTCAGGAGAAGCAGCTGAATGTATTTTGGGGTGCAATTCCACATATGCCCATGGCCTGTGTGAGCATTATATCATTTAGTGACAACTTTTTGTAAATGTTTTTTTTTTTTGTCATTATTCAATCACTTGAGACAAGAAAAAAAAATATTCAATGGGCTTTACATGCCTCTCAGCAATTTCCTTGGGGTGTCTACTTTCCAAAATGGGGTCATTTGGGGGGGTTTGTACTGCCCTGCCATTTTAGCACCTCAAGAAATGACATAGGCAGTCATAAACTAAAAGCTGTGTAAATTCCAGAAAATGTACCCTAGTTTGTAGACGCTATAACTTTTGCGCAAACCAATAAATATACGCTTATTGACATTTTTTTTACCAAAGACATGTGGCCGAATACATTTTGGCCTAAATGTATGACTAAAATTGAGTTTATTGGATTTTTTTATAACAAAAAGTAGAAAATATCATTTTTTTTCAAAATTTTAGGTCTTTTTCCATTTATAGAGCAAACAATAAAAACGGCAGAGGTGATCAAATACCATCAAAAGAAAGCTCTATTTGTGGGAAGAAAAGGACGCAAATTTTGTTTGGGTACAGCATTGCATGACTGCGCAATTAGCAGTTAAAGCGACGCAGTGCCAAATTGGAAAAAGTCCTCTGGTCCTTATGCAGCATAATGGTCCGGGGCTAAAGTGGTTAAAAAATGCGCAAACACAAAAGTGGTGGGAACCTCTCTCCAAAGGAAACCACCACTATGCGCACAACACTCCCTTACAATTAAACAGGCAGACAAGGGAGGTAATATAGTTATCATGTCCAACACCCAATACAAAGCAATGTGCCTTAAAATATTACACAATGAAACCTGGTACAAATAGATATCTGCAAGCACAGTTACCAGATTTTATGAGACCTTTTACACCATGGTCGATGATGCCTTCTCACAGGGGGCCATCGACAAGGGTATTTGGGAGTTTATTCGTACCAAGCATCCAATAATTCCAACACTATATTGCCTGCCCAAGATTCACAAACAATCTTTGTTTTCTCCCGGGAGACCCATTATCTCTGGGAAAGGAAGCATTAGTGACAATCTAAGCAAATATATAGACGCATTTCTTAGGCCTTATGTGATGGAACTTCCATCACACATCAAAGATACTATACATTTTTTTACAAATCATTGAAACAATTAGGCTCAACCCTGATAGTCTTTTAGTAGCTATCGATGTCGAAACACTGTATAGCTCCATTCCACATCACCTTGGACTGGCGGCTATCCAGCATATACTGTCCCAGTCGCATGGCCGCGACATTAAACTTCATCAATTCATCATATCAGCCTTGGAATACATTTTAACCCACAACATCTTTACCTTTGATGGGTACCACTACCTCCAGGTACAGGGTGTCGCTATGGGGACCTCATGTGCCCCCTCCTACGCGAACCTGTACCTGGGGGAGCCCAGGTACAGGTTCGCGTAGGAGGGGGCACATGAGGTCCCCATAGCGACACCCTGTACCTGGAGGTAGTGGTACCCATCAAAGGTAAAGATGTTGTGGGTTAAAATGTATTCCAAGGCTGATATGATGAATTGATGAAGTTTAATGTTGAGCGTTTAATGGGAGCGTTCCTTTTTTGATGATGAAGATTTATTGCCCTTTACCAATAACATCACACTATGGCAGCGTTACATCGATGATGTTTTTATGATTTGGGACGGTCCCATTGATGCGTTACACGCCTTTATATCCACGCCTTGCAACCACAAGAACACCTTTAATCTTCAATTCCCCATGTCATTCAGTGACACCTCGATCACTTTTTTAGATGTAACTGTTCACAAGAATGAGACTGGTGGTCTCTCTAGTGGACTTTTTAGGAAGCCCACTGCGGGAAACACGATCCTTCATGCATCAAGCGCTCACCCACAATCTCTCATCAAATCCATCCCTTATAGTCAATATCTTAGACTAAAACGAAATTGTTCTACAACTGAATCTTTTGAACTAGAGGCAGCCCATTTTAGAGATCGGTTACTTCTACGAGGCTATACCTGCCTCAAAAAGGCATGCAGACAAGTCCGTAACAAACTTAGACCAGATTTACTCTTTCCAAAACAAAAAAATCTCGCTACCAAACCACAATATACTAGACTAATAACTAAATATAGCAATCAACATCAAAACATCAAAAACATTCTCTCAAAACACTGGAAAATCCTACAGACTGATCCTATTCTCAGTCAACATATCTCACCACATCCTAACATCACATTTCGCAAAGCCAGTTCTCTGAAAGACAAACTAGTACGTTCGGAATTCATAGGGGAATTCAGAAAAGACCCATGCAAGCGTTTTGGTACATTCACCTGTGGGGGATGTACCATATGCCAGTATATGGACATAAGATCCCACATTGTCTTACCCAATGGAAGGGTTTTTAAACCTCAACATTTTGCTAATTGCTAAACTTCTGGCATGATCTACATGCTACAATGCCAATGTTCCAGTTTTTACATTGGCAAGACGAAACTTGAGTTTCGCAACAGGGCTAGTAGACACATAAAACGCATGAAGACAGCTAACCCAGATTTACCCCTTGGGATACATGTAAGGGATCTACACAACGGTAAAATTCCACAGATTTCCTTCATAATCCTTGATAGGATTCATCCTAATGCGAGAGGCGGAGATTGGAACAAGCTCCTTCTCCAAAAAGAATCTCTCTGGATTATGAAGTTAAATGCTACCAACGCACCTGGCCTTAACAGTATTTTGAGTTTTAGACCATTCCTTGAAGGATTTAGTTCTGGGGTTTGTGAGAAAGACATGTAACTGTGAGTTTGATATGTAATTGTGATATTCAAATTGTCTGAATTTTTTTCTTTTTTTTTTTTTTCTTTTTGTGTTCTGTACAAAATCATGTTTTGTTACATTATGATGTATAGATGTAGGTTAGAAAATATTATGCAATTGGGAGAAATATGTTGTTGGGATGGTCATAATGTCTGTTTTTTTATTCTTATTCTGTATAATATCACCCTTTATTGGATTGTGTTGTGGGTCATCTTATGTCATTCAACACAATCAGCCAACATCATTTTGTGGGTATTGCTCTGAGCATTGCTCTCTTTATCTCAGCAGAGTGGGACCCCCGCTGTGATGCGCCCGTGTTGTGTCTGGTTTGGTAGCTGCATAATCCCTTGAGGAAGGAGAGGCAACTTGGACACACGCCCATTTTTCCTGCTTTTTATTTTAAAATTTTTCCCCCTTTTTTTTTTCATCATGTCCATATACGGATCTATATAAGGAACTTATACCATGCTCCTTATTGATCAACTTAAAACAATCATTATGTTGATTCTCTTCAGATGGTCTCTGATACAGGAGAAATATCCTGCACTGACATTAATTTCTAATATGGTGTCACTGCGCAGTTGCATTTCAGGTCTATTCATTTCCTGGGTTATCACAGCAGCCTCTCATCGGCATCGGCTTTCGAGCGGCACCGATAATCTTTATTGCGCACACGCATACAACACATCCATCTAGTACGATACATGCCTGCATAGTAACACACATGCACTGGCGGTAGACCGGCACCACCCTCAGCTGTGACGCATAGCGTCACACATCTCCATGGATCCGATGCTGATACGAATCAGCTGTTCATCCACCTCCACACAGATGCAGTGGACCTCCTGCTCTCCTATAAAGCCAGGCATCGGCACAGGCACTATTGAAGCTGTTTGCCGATGGGATGCTGGCTTTGTTTTACCTTCAACACTTTGGATACGTACTTTGATTTTCATCTATGGTATAGACTTTGATTACCACATGGTTTGACAAGTTTAAACTTACTAGCAGTTGTTAGTTTAGGTATTACCAATTTTTAGTGGACATGCCACTATGGTGTGTTTTAACCCCCTAAAGGTTTTTCTTTATTCATAATATATTCAAGTAATAATTTACTTTCATATAAAGATTTTTTTGCTTCATAATTGAAAAAACTTTAGAATAGATATTACATCTTTATTGATTATTTCTCCTTTGATTGGAAACGTATAATCTACACATAATTGATTAATTTAATATACATTTTACATTCAGATCAAATATACTTGTCCCTTTAAGATGAATAGTTTTTTGCTTGAAGGCAAGTCTGTCAATTATACAATTTTCTTTTGTTGCTTTGTTGATCAAACAGGTATACCACATGCCAATTTGAAACCCTTATGGTAAGGTGCTGCTTAGTGCTACACCGCACAGCTGTGGCTGCATACAACACACATCAACTAAGTGCTGCTTTATACTGCCTTATGACAGTGGATTACCTCGATTTACTTTGCTGGACTTGCTTCCTGTCCACTTTATCCCATCGAATAATTATCAGCAAATTCGTCTAGTTCTTGTATCAGGTTACCATTTTTGATTTATCTCTTTATTGTTTATGTTGTTTTTTAAACCCCCCCTCTCCCCCTTTTTTTTTTTGGGTTGTTTGTGGTTAACTTGCCTTTCTCGCTTCATCGATGCTCCTCTTATCTCCTGTCCTCAGATGTTTTAACCATTATGGATGCGTTCTCTTATAGATGTGCACCCGTCTCCATATTTGACAAGCCCCTGAGGAAGGGACAAGCTCCTGAAGCGCGTCGGGCTCTCATCTCTACAAAGAGGAGACTATATCTGTTTGTACATCAATACTTTTATATATGTTATTGTTATTTATGAGTTAGTTGCAATATTTATATGCACTAACCCTTTATGTTTATTTTTTTATATCTATTGCCTTTTCTATGTATACCTAGTTGCCTTTAAAATCCCAACCCTCCGGTGGGGGACCCCTACTTTACAATTCTATATAAGGAATGGTGGCAACATTGTGGTCCACCTTTGGTGAATTATTTATTTTAGAGCCTATTTCATACCACAATCCCCCCCTTTATCGGCCTTCCTAATACCACAATCCCCCCTTTATCGGCCAGCCTAATTACCAAATCCCAAATCCTGCCACAGGGTACATGTATCAATGCAAAAAAAGTTTTAAAAACTAACGTTTTTTCGGGAGCAGTGATTTTAATGATGCTTAAAGTGAAAAAATAAAAGTGAAATATTCCTTTAAATATCGTACCTGGGGGGTGTCTATAGTATGCCTGTAAAGTGGCGCATGTTTCCCGTGTTTAGAACAGCCCCTGCACAAAATGACATTTCTAAAGGAATAAAAGTCATTTAAAACTGCTTGCGGCTGTAATGTAATGTCGGGTGCCGGCAATATGGATGAAAATTATTGAGAAAAACGCCACGGGCAACCCCCCAGCCCATTACCAGGCCTGTTTGTTCTTAAGTTGAATCTGTTTGTAATTTGGAACAGGTACATTTTGTAAGTGTAGCTCCAGCCAAAAAATCTATGTTTAAGCTTTTTGGAAAACATAGGGAAGGGTTATCACCCCTGCATTATTTGTTTTGCTGTCTGAGCCCCTATTCAGAAGATTTTCACCTCACTTTCTGTTCCAATGACAATTGGATTTTGAAAATTTGGGGTTTTTTGAGAAACAAGGATTCGTGATAAAGCATCAGTGGAGAAGACACCTTTTTCCCATATTAACTCTTTTTTTTTTTTTAAACAAAGGTTTTATTAAGTAAAGATGATGCATATAAATACAACACAATACTAGTATACATAAACTGCAAAATAAATTCCAGAAAACACATGAAGTATTTAATACTGATATAGTCAATATTAGAAAGTAATATTTGCTGATGTATATCTAGGTAGATGCATCCATGAAATACTGCCAATATAATGATTGATTGCCCGATTTTTTTTCCCCTCCTCCCCCCCTGTTGAACATAGGTTTTATTTGAGTACATATGATGTGTATATGAATAATGTAGGGTTTACATACATGAAGCGTATATTGAGGTCCAATGAGATGAATATTGCATTCAGTACGGGTATAACCATTGTAATGGAATGACATGTGCTGCTTTACATTTTGATCTGTGCATTCACTGTACATATCCGGAATAAAGACTTAATTACAAAGATCTAGATTTTATATTACTAATCAGACTTATAATTAACTACAAGTTTCTGGTTCCTGTAGCCAACGATCCCAAATCTTATTATATTTGGATGAGCAGCCTCTATTAATATATATATATTTTTTGTATGGTAAGGTTGTGTTGACTTCTGTCCTCTATTCCGCAAAACTAGGGGGGATGGTCTCATCAATTTTCTTGCAATTATTTTCCTGACAGAAAATAGAGTTTTGTGAAGGAATACTTTAGTAAATGTATCTACTGTGTCTGGGAATATCCCTAAAAGATATTGTTTTGGTTGTAGCGCTATGGGGGAACCCATGGTGTCATGCAAAAAGGTTACAACCTGTTTCCAAAGTTGTTGAATTTTGGTACAGGTCCATATTAAATGGTAGAACGTGCCCGTTTCTTGTCCACATAGTAGGCAAAGGGTAGACTGGTTGCGCTTATATCTGGCTACTCGAATAGGGGTGAGGTATGTTCTGTGTGTTATGTAAATCTGAGAGAGTCTATCTGAAAGTCTTGGTGATACCGCTTTGCATGTCTCAAGAGCCTCCTCCCACTCTTCATTCTCCATAGGGCCTACCTCTCTTTCCCAACGAGGCTTCAGGTCAAATGCTATTTTTGACGAAGTGGGGACCAAAAGCATATTATAGAATGTGGATATTAGGCCACGTGGGTCTGTGTTCTTAACTATAGCCATGATGGGATGGAGCGTGGGTGGTGTGTGAGCCTGTGGAAATTGTGCTTGGGCCGCGTGTCTTACTTGTAAGTATCTGAAGAACATGCAATTTAGGAGAGAGAATTCCTCTTTAAGCGTGGTATAAGTTTTGAGGGTTCCATCAGAGAACAATTGGTGTAGATAGTATACTCCCCTAGTTTCCCACAACTCTGAGTCTGGGATATGTAAAAATTCTGTCATATCTCTATTGTGCCATATTGGCTTATGGTCGTGGAATCGGGGTATTCCTAATTTAGTGGAGGCGAGGTCCCAGATATGTCTGTAATGATACTCCAGGGACTTCGTATCCCCTCAAACTCAGTATTCCGGGATCCCGCTGATATTGCATATAGGGAGTCACCGGTAAGCTGCACTCTTTTTGAGCAAAGTAGGATCTGGAAACGTAGGTTATCTGTCTTGTCTACGTGAAATAATTGTGATAGTTGAGATGCAATGTAATAGAGATTCAAATCTGGTAGGGCCATTCCCCCCATATCTGTTGGATTTTTAAGCGCTTGCCATGCGATTTTATGTCTGCTGGTCCCCCAGACAAAGGGTTTAAGCAGGGCTTCAAGAGATTTAAAGTATTTTAATGGAAGATAAATTGGGGTGTGCCATAATACATAAAGGATTTTGGGAAGAAGGACCATTTTTATCAAATTTATAAGACCCCATATTCCTAGAGGTAGGCGGGCCCATACGTGTATTTTGGCTCTGACTAGTAAAAAGAGGGGTTCAATATTGAGGGAGATGTAGTCGGCCGGATTCCTAGATATGTAGATTCCTAGGTACTTAATGGTGTCTACTGTTTGAAGCGGGGTCTCTGTCCGGGACTCTGATGGTGGGAAACTATCTATTGGTAGAATTTGTGACTTTCCCCAATTGATCTTTAATCCGGAAAATGTTCTGAAGCGTTCAATCAACTGGAGTGCAGCCTGGAGGGAAGGTCCTGAGTCAGCAAGATACAATAAGGTATCGTCTGCGTATAAGCTGATTTTTTTGATTAGGGGTCCCATTTGTAGACCAACGATCTCGGGGCTTGCGCGGATGGACACAGCCAAAGGTTCTGCAGCTAGGGCATACAGAAGTGGGGAAAGAGGACAGCCTTGTCTCGTGCCTCGGCTGAGGTCAAACTCCTGAGACGGCCATCCATTCGCCACCACTCTAGCTGTAGGAGCTTGGTAGAGTAACTTAACCCACCTAAGGAACCTGGGGCCGAAACCATAGCTTTCCAGGCATTTCCAAAGGTAGCCTCACTCCACAGAATCAAATGCTTTTGCCATGTCAAGCGTCACAACCACCAGGTATCCTACGTTTTCATGTGTGGCCTGTAAATTAATAGATAATTTCTGCAAATTGAACGAGGTATTGCGACCCGGAATGAACCCCACTTGATCCGTGTGGATCCATGAGAGTATAACTTGATTGAGTCGGAGAGAAAGTACTTTGGCTAATATTTTGACGTCCACCTGCAGTAGGGAGAATGGGCCGATAAGATTCGGGATATCCAGGATCTTTCCCTGGTTTGGGTATGAGGACTATTGCCACCTCTCTCATGGAGGTAGGGAGTGTGAATGTCTCGAATAGATGGTTATACAAGGTTAGAAGTTTAGGAATCAGAGTTTCGCTGAATTGGGAGTAGAATTCTATAGGTAGGCCGTCCAAGCCAGGGGACTTGGATCTGGCAAATCTGGCAATAGCCACCGCTATTTCCTCCTCGGTGAGAGGTGCCTTGAGGAGGTTGACCTGGTCTTCTGTCCTCCAGAAAGGAGTTCATTGGGCCCCTGTCCTCAGGACTTTTAGATGTATAGAGGTCAGTGAAGAAATCTCTAAACATAGAGGTCACTGTGCGAGGATCGGTAATATATTGACCATCAGGGCCATGCAGAGAAATTACCACTGGGGGTCTATCCTCGCAATGTACCAGGTATGCCAGGAGTTTGCCAGCCTTTTCCCCGTGCTCAAACAACTTTTCTTTGGCGAAGAACATTTTTTGCCTCACTTTCCCGTATTGCAGTTGGGTCACTACTCTAGTCTGGAGCTTAAGTGTACCTGCGTTTGTGAGAGAGGGATCATCCATATAATTTTGTTCTGTAAGGGACAGTTCCGTCACTGCTTTGTTAAGCTCTCTAGCAGAGTCTAGCTTGATTCTGTTAATGCGAGATGTGAGTATCATGCGAACATGGGATTTAAAAGACTCCCAGATTGTCGCCGTGGGGGCAGATCTGTCATTGTCTCTGAAGTACAGCTTTCATTCATTAGTAAGTTCATCGTCCTCCGTGAGCAACGAGAGCCAGAATGGGTTTAATCGCCAGTTCCGCAGTGGTTTGTCAGTGGGTACGCTTAAGGTGATCCAGCATGGGCTATGATCAGGTAGCAACCTGGGAGAGAAAGCTGTCTCTAGTAGTCGCGGTGTAAGACATTGTGATATTAATATGAGATCAATTCTAGACATATAGTTGTGAGCAGAGGAGAAACACGAGTATGTTCATCTGTGTGGGAAATTATGCCTCCAAGAATCCACAAGGTGGAAGGGGGAAATCAGTTTGGAGAATTTGGTGTCTCTGTTGGTTGCCGAATGTGGATTCGAGGGTTGAAGCCTATCTAGTGAAGGGTTTAGTGTGGTATTGAAATCCCCCAGCCAAACTGCTTATGCCCCGTACACACGGTCGGACATTGATCAGACATTCCGACAACAAAATCCTCTGATTTTTTCCGACGGATGTTGGCTCAAACTTGTTTTGCATACACACGGTCGCACAAAGTTGTCGGAATTTCCCATCGCCAACCACGCGGTCACGTACACCACGTACGACGAGACTAGAAAAGGCCAGTTCAGAACCAAGCGTGGCACCCTATGTGCTCCTTTTGCTAATCTCGTGTTAGTAAAAGTTTGGTGAGAGACGATTCGCACTTTTTCAGACTCGTGGCTTTCAGATCGTTTTCTGCGGTTCAGTTTGTGCTTGTGGGTTTGTATCTGCTCTTCAGTTCGTATTGGAGTTTTCTGTGTGATCTTGTCCGCTCGTTGCTGTTTTTCAGGTCGCTCTTCACAGGCCTTGCTGTTCTTCAGTGCGTTCTGTTACTTCGTTCTGAGCAGCCGACCGTTTTCTAGCCATGTTGCGTATACGTACTCCTCGTAGAGTTCGTGCTGTGCGGGGGCTTGGTGTTGGGGTCCTGACCTTGACACAAGTCCAGTCCATGAACAGGGTGGGGAGGAGTTCATGGACCAAGAATTGGTTGCTTCAGCGTGACCAGTTCTCTTATATGCCTTTGCTCCGTGAGATCCGTGAGAATAATCCTGATGATTTCAGGAACTTTCTCAGGATGACGGACCCCGTATTTCACCGTTTGTTGGCTTCGCTGACCCCCTATATCAGCAGGCAGGATACCTGCATGAGGCAAGCCATCACTCCGGAGCAGAGGCTCGTGGCTACCCTGCGGTACTTGGCGACAGGGAGAAGCCTGCAGGACTTGAAGTTCTCGACAGGCATCTCCCCCCAGGCTCTGGGGATCATTATCTCAGAGACCTGTTCTGCCATCATCCAGGTCCTGCAGAAGGAATATATGAAGGTAAGATTTATCCTTTAATATCACATTTTATTGTATGTAATGTTTGCTAATATATTGTATTTCTTTCCTCATTCCCTAATTACCATGATTGTAATATGCTGTGAATGTCCCCTTTGTCCTCATGCATGCTGGATTTTTATGTAATTATTTTTTTAGTCCTTCATACATATTTGCCTTCACTTACCTCCCCAGCATGTTCTCCTGGCCCTATATTCACCTCATGTAGTCACTTAACAATGTATTTTAGCAGCTCCATAGTAGTGCTTTACCCCAAACACCCCCTAAAATGTTTACAAATCTGATTTGTGGTTTAAATTCAGGCAGAGTGCCAGAGGCTTTTTTTTGTAGTGTCCCCAAATCATTTTTATTAACCCTCCCTCCCCCCAACTGCTGATACCAATTCTCTATCCTCAATCATCTATCTGCTGACTTTGCTAAACCCATACACACTATACCCACCTCTTTTGTGCTCAGATGTATGGATGAATTCCCCAAAGCATGTAGTGCAAGGGCTTGCCTGTATGCTTTCAAATGGTACTGTTTCAAGTTTTTGTATCCTATTATTATCTTGATAGGTAATAGCAGAATGTCCAAATGTGCTCAAATGTGTACAGTGTGTATTTATATCTTTGTATTATGACACTTCTTACCTGTCCAGTGGGCTGCCAATAGTGTAACTAAGGAGGGGCTGTTCCAAGTAATACCCTGTATTTAGGCATTCATCTCTCAATGAAGTGAAGAGGGTTACCTGTCCAAGATTACCCCCCCCCCTATAATGTTATAAATGGCCCATGAGAGGGGGGGGGGGGATATGATAGGTGTACCTTATACTTTGTTGTGGTAAAATTCCCCTTAAGAAATGTTATCTGGATGTTGTCCAAGAATGTTTGTGTCTAATCTGCTTTCCATGTTTATGTGCAAAAATACTATTTTTTTTTGTTTTCATTAACAGTTTCCTTCCACGCCACAGGAATGGCAGACTGTGGCCTCCCACTTTGCCCAGCGGTGGGACTTTCCTAACTGCGGAGGGGCAATTGATGGGAAACACGTCCACATCATCCCACCACCCAACTCTGGGTCGTACTATTATAATTACAAGGGGTTCAATAGTATTGTGATGTTGGCGGTGGTGTCTGCAAATTACGACTTCCTGTATGTGGACGTGGGGAAGAATGGCCGGATGTCCGATGGTGGAGTCATCACCCAGACGGAGTTTTACAGGTGTCTCCAGAATGGCAGCTTGGACTTGCCACCTCCAGAAGAGAATGTGGAAGGACTCCCATTTGTCTTCGTTGCAGATGAAGCATTTGCGCTGGGGGACCATCTTATGTGGCCATTCCCGATGAGGACCCTCACCCCGGAACAGAGGGTTTTTAATTACTGGCTGGCCAGAGCCAGAAGTGTGGTGGAGAACACATTTGGAATCCTGGCCAGCCGGTTTCGCCTATTTCTGACACCCATCCATATGGCGGAGTATAAACTTAATCATATAATCCTGGCATGCTGTGTTCTACATAACTTTTTACGCCAACATTCTGCCAACTATACAAACAGGTGGGGTTCTTGCGAGCCACAAGTGGACCAATGCCTCTAAGGAGTAAAACAACTATATTTAAAGCAGCAAACACTTCACCACGTTTCATTCCGTGTATTTGAATATAAATAAAATCAATTGTGCTCGCGCTAAAAATGTGAATTGAAAAAAATATGAATATATATAAACTGAGTATAAAATATAAACTAATTGTGCAGAAATATTAAACCATAATTAGTATGCTAATAAAAACATACATGTAAAAATATATATATATAATGTGCAATCCTTATATATAAAATTCACAAAGTGCACCCACATAAAAGTGCAATCCTTATATAAAATGCTGAAAGTGCATCATGCATGAATATAGACCTAATTAATAAGTGCAAATCCTGTGACAATCAAGTGTCCAAACAAAATACGATCAGCAGATTCAAACTGAAACAAAGAAGTGCAAGAAAACAGTGTCCATGAATTAAGTGTTCATCATGCTTCTCCTGAAAAGTGTCCAAATCACAACAAGCTGGATGTGCTCTCCCGTGATCCCCCACTTGTGTTTGCGCTCACCTCTATTCGTGTGACACGGTAGTTAAACAGTGTCAAAACACGCATTGGGGCCACTCCTGGGCTCACTCAGGATGCAATGATGTATGTCCAATCCTCACAGGTAAAACATCATTCATAAAAGAGAAAAAGAAAGCTCCATGGTGTAATATAGTAAGTGATTTATTTTAAGTAAAAGAAGTTCCTCCAGGAGGGTACTCACAGTATGCAGGTGCTACAGTGCACCAAACTATACAGGTGTATTTCCTTTAGCAGCGGCTCGTATGGCGTGCGGTGTGGTGTATATTCCTCTCCTTCCGTCCTACCCCTCCCCGACGCGTATTCGGCACAGGGATCACGTGCCTTCCTCTGGGGGATATCATTTGGACGGACTCTCAATGTGAATTTTATATGCTGCCGGCGGCCATTTTGCCGAGGACCGCAGACAGCACTAGTGTGGAACTGCAGCTGAAATGAGCGGCCAGTGGCCATTTTGCCTAGGACCAACCATCTATGTTGTAATAGGCTTCAGCTGTGTATAATATTGCAATGGAGAGCCATGTTTCACATCACCCATCATCCAATAGAGTTATGTCGGCGGCCATATTGCCTAGGTCCGCAGACAGCTCTAGTGATGGGCTACATTAATAAGCAGTTGATTAAATAAAATAAATAAAACAGCAACTGACAGCGCTATAAAATTAGATCCATCACAAAAATAAACGGCCATGAATACCATTGCGGACAGTGATGGTATATGAAAGTGATCCTATACAGTTATATTGTGTTTCATAATCAAGGAAAGAGCTGTGCATCCAGGAGTCACCACACCGCACCTCATATACAATATGAAAGAGCCTGACCAAATTAAAATAAATCTGAATTGCCTTTAAAAACACATGCAAAAAGTTTAAAACATAAATTCCATAACTAAAATGAGAAATCTACTCGGATGACCTTATAATTCTCCTAAACGGAGTATTTAGAAAACCCCCCTATCAAAGGAGATCTGTATCTCTGGCCCCTATTGATGAGTAAAATAAATTTTAATATAATATGTTAAAATCAATATACACCCCTAAACCCAATATCATATCAGTAAATATTTATGATATGTAATATAAAAATATTAAAAGTGTTAAAATTATTAAAAATGTTATAATGATATTAAAAAACCACCATAACAATGATAAGAACCTACAAAAAATGGTAATATTACCAACATTAACAGGTGTTAACAGGGAATCCAACACATAAATTTAGGATTAACCTAAAAACCAACCTGGATAATATATCGGAATAAACATACGGAGAAATAAAAGAAATTATTTAGATTAAGTTCGTCGCTACCCTGGCATCCTCATGTGAAGTCATCTTAATATAAAGCCCCATGGTCGACCAGACCATCTGTCAAACCGACCATAGTCCACAGTGGGTCTTTATCTAGAGTGGGAAACTCGATACCGTTAAATACATAGGAGCTAATTAAAAATTACTGAGGAAACATGTTAAATCAAAGTCCCTATTGAGCCCCCCAGGGGACAGAGAGCCCAACTGGTGTATCCACCAAGATTCTCGTTTACTAATATCTCTCGTGAAATTGGAACCCCTCCAGTGGCATTTGGGAGCCTCTATCCCCCAGAATTTCATCCCTACCGTGCTTTTATTGTGCATTTTCTCAAAATGGATATATAAATGGTGCTTGTCTGACCCTTTGCGGATGTTTCGTACGTGTTCCTCTAATCTGTCTTTCAAGGCTCTAATGGTGCGGCCCACATAGATAAGATTGCATGGGCACTTTAATGCATATACGACACCTATAGTGTCGCATGATATAAAGTCCCTGATGGTATAAGACTGGTGATTTATAGGATCCGAGAACTCCTTTACTCTTTTGTCATTCCCCGGAACCCTCACACAACTATAGCATCTACCACACCCATAGAAGCCCTTGAGGTCCCAGAACATCTTAGGATTTGGGAGGGGGCGGTTCAACAACATTGTGTACCAATTTATCCCGTAAATTAGGCGCTTTTTTAAAAACAATTTTAGGTTTATCCGGGAGCACTCCTTTGAGGTGAATGTCCTGCTTTAGGACATTCCAGTACTTACGTATAATTCTTTGTACTTCATTGTTTTGTAAAGAGTAGTTCAAAACGATACTGATATTGTCACTGGTAACACTTCCCGTGGTTTCAATATTATCTCTTAATAAGCTATCCCTATCGAGACGTGCAACCTCCAACTTTTCCTTCTGTAAGAAGTCATTATGATATCCCTTGTCTAAAAACATGCTACTTAGTTTGTTAGACTGCAGCTCATAGTCCTCAAATTTCGTGCAGTTTCTTCTCATCCTCATATATTGGCCTCTGGGTATGTTTTCCAGCCAGGGTTTGTAATGACAGCTGGTGGTGGGTATATAAGAGTTGCGATCTGTCGCTTTAAAATACGATCTAGTAATGATACCTTCATTGGTGTTAAAAATTTCTAGATCTAAAAAATGGATGTTTTCTCTATTAACATCCCAAGTTAGGGAGATGTTGAGATCATTGTTGTTCATGGAATCCAATAAATCCCTTAGTGTTTCCATACTCCCTTTCCAAATGATCAACAGATCATCGATGAATCTCTTGTATAATAAAATATTATCGCGCACTCCATTTAAAATTCCCTCCTCTTCCCATTTGGCCATATATAAGTTCGCCACGCTGGGGGCAAATTTAGCGCCCATAGCGACACCTTTTGTCTGCAAATAAAACTTATTCCCATACCAAAAAAAATTGTGTCGTAAACAAAAATCTAAACACTTAAGGATAAATATGATAAAATCTCCATCCACGTGTTCTTCTTTCATAAGAGCCCATTCCACTGCTTTCAAGGCCCCCTCATGCTCTATGTTTGTGTAAAGTGAGGCCACATCGCCCGTGGTCATAATAATATTATCCCGTGCATTACATTCACTCAATAGTTGTAACGTATGCTTAGTATCCTTGAGGTAGGCCTTTGTTTTTTTCACCAGTGGTTGCAGGTGGATGTCTATGTATTCCCCCAAGCAGGATGTCAAAGATTCAATGCCGCTCACTATCGGCCTCCCCGGGGGGTTTATACTATCCTTGTGTATCTTTGGTAAGAAATATATCACTGGAGTCTTGCTAACCGTAGGGACAAGGTATTTCGCTTCCTGCTTACTCAGGAGTCCTTCTTCCTCGCCATCATGAACGATAGTTTCTAATATTCTTTTGAAGGATTTAGATGGATTCATATCCAGTAATCGGTAAGTATCAGTATCACTCAGTATCCTTTCCATTTCCTCCTTATATTGTTGTAGGGATAGTATAACTATCCCCCTGCCTTTATCCGCTGGCCTCACCACTATATCTGTCCTTTTATCTAGTAGATTGAAACCTTTTGTAAAATCCTTATGTTCATAAAATTTCTTAATGGGTAATTGCTCTAGTTCAGTGGTCACCAACTTCTTGAACAAATCAACATATTTGTTGTTGGCTATGTGGGGGTTAAATACTGAGTTGTTCCTCAGATTGGTATATTTGGTGTTTTCAATAGTTTTTTCAATAGGATTAAGGGCATAATATTTTTTGATAGAAGGGAGAGACACTAGGGAAAGGAATAGGCTGCACACCCCAAATTACATATGCAAAAGGGAATTTGTCCCCCAGGAACAACAAGGGTTTTTAAGCAGCACGAGACTTGTACCAAGGTGTAAAGTATTAAGTAGTTTATTAAATATATGACAATAGAGTAAAAACCATGAACTGTGTATGGCACATTGAAAAGCGCAAATACATGTACAGGGCTACATATGAAAATTTTTTACATAACAGGTGCTTGGATAGGTCTGACGCGTTTCGACCCCATCGGGTCTTCTTCAGAGGAAATGCATGCACTGTTGAGAAATTACATATATAGAAAATGATAACGGTACAGGAATGTACAAACGTATATAGAAATTATCAAAGTTATAGATATAGTTACCCAATATATTCATGTAGCCGGGTCTCCTAAATCTAAGGCTTTTCAGAAAGGGGGGCCTCTATCAGTTCGGTCCCCACCTGGAATCACCCGGACGGCCACCACCCCGACAGGGGGGAATCAAGCAGCAGTGGTGTAACTTGCGGTGAACTACACAATGAAAGTACCCCACATCCGGCACGCGGCACTTGTGGGGCAGCGGCACCTATGATCCAAACATCGTGTATTAGCATCAATCAGAGTTTGAAAGGGATGTAACGAATTTTCCTATTTAGTATGGACATTGTATGAGTCATCTATTAATGATACTCCTAAATTTTATCGCATTTATTTGGTATGGGGTGCTACGCCCAGATATAGGAATGGTTCGAATGGATGTCAATTAGATTACTGAAACATGTGAATGGTGTTGAAAAATAACCAGGGGAACAGGAGGGGGGAAAGAGGGAGGGAGAGGAAGTGGGGGAGGGGAGGGGGGGAACGGGGGAGGGGGGGACAGGACGGGAGGGAGGGAAAGTCAGAAGGAAAGAGAGTGAGGAAGGGGATGTGCAGGGTAATGGGAAGGATATGGGGAGGGAAGATGGTGAGGAAGCTGGGAGGAGGCATGGGAAGGCAGGTTGAAGGGTATTGGCGAAATAAAGGGAATGGCAACCAGATGAAAACGTGGTATAGTGGGGGAGACAAACCCCAAGTGAAAGGGTAAAAGTGACAGAGTGATAGGGAAGGTGAAAGGTGGTGACCAAATAAGACGTGAGCAAAGAGCAAATCACAATGGGAAAATGATGCATTATGACTAAGTGAAAAAGGAGGTGAGGGATATAAAGGCTGTGGAGCCGGGTGAAGGGAAAAAGGCATAATGGTGTACCTTATATGTCCAGCATAGGTGAAGCCTTATACAAGTGGTCAGTGAGAGCTTGTATAAGGGATGTGTGCAGTAAGCTGTAATAGAGGAATAAGAAAATGTGTAAAACAAAGCAATATCGTGTAGGTGGTAGTGATATCATGAAGGGTACAGAGTTACCTGAGATGAGGAAGCACGAGTATAGCAGTATTTCCTATGGAGGTAATGAGGATCAGGGAGAGGATTCCAAGTGAGTCCGCTCACCTTTATGTATCCAACATGTAATGCTGATTGATTGTCGAAGGTTGGCCACAGGTGCACGCCGCCCCCCCCCCCCCCGAACCCGCCCACCAGCGCAGGGACCTGGCTGACAGGTCAGCACTCTAGTGTGGTTCCCCCGGCGTTCCGAGGGACACATCCTGGCACCGCCGTCCTAAACCGCCGCAGAAACGTGGCGTCATGACACGGACGTAACGCCCGGGAGGATTCGGGAGCCGCTGGCAGGGAGAGAACACGTCACAGGGGTGGCTAATCCCCTGATAGGCGTGTGTAGGCGCTAAACATGCGCCTGTCTCACCCTGCCAGGAAGAGACACCATGGTGCTGACAAACCCCCGGGAGGGGGAAGATGGCCGGGCCGGGAGCCCAGGATTAGATCTAGATGAAAAAGAAAGAAAGCCTGACACTGGTATTGGAATAACTCCATATAGGACCATGGTGTCTCTTCCTGGCAGGGTGAGACAGGCGCATGTTTAGCGCCTACACACGCCTATCAGGGGATTAGCCACCCCTGTGACGTGTTCTCTCCCTGCCAGCGGCGTCCCGAATCCTCCCGGGCGTTACGTTCGTGTCTGCGCGCGCACCCTGGGGCGCGCGCACACACGTGATGTCATGACGCCACGTTTTTGCGGCGGTTTAGGACGGCGGTGCCAGGACGTGTCCCTCGGAACGCCGGGGGAACTACACTAGAGTGCTGACCTGTCAGCCAGGTCCCTGCGCTGGTGGGCGGGTTCGGGGGGGGGCGGCGTGCACCTGTGGCCAACCTTCGACAATCAATCAGCATTACATGTTGGATACATAAAGGTGAGCGGACTCACTTGGAATCCTCTCCCTGATCCTCATTACCTCCATAGGAAATACAGCTATACTCGTGCTTCCTCATCTCAGGTAACTCTGTACCCTTCATGATATCACTACCACCTACACGATATTGCTTTGTTTTACACATTTTCTTATTCCTCTATTACAGCTTACTGCACACATCCCTTATACAAGCTCTCACTGACCACTTGTATAAGGCTTCACCTATGCTGGACATATAAGGTACACCATTATGCCTTTTTCCCTTCACCCGGCTCCACAGCCTTTATATCCCTCACCTCCTTTTTCACTTAGTCATAATGCATCATTTTCCCATTGTGATTTGCTCTTTGCTCACGTCTTATTTGGTCACCACCTTTCACCTTCCCTATCACTCTGTCACTTTTACCCTTTCACTTGGGTCCCCCACTATACCACGTTTTCATCTGGTTGCCATTCCCTTTATTTCGCCAATACCCTTCAACCTGCCTTCCCATGCCTCCTCCCAGCTTCCTCACCATCTTCCCTCCCCATATCCTTCCCATTACCCTGCACATCCCCTTCCTCACTCTCCTTCCTTCTGACTTTCCCTCCCTCCCGTCCTGTCCCGTCCCCCCTCCCCCGTTCCCCCTCCCCCCCCCACTTCCTCTCCCTCCCTCTTTCCCCCCTCCTGTTCCCCTGGTTATTTTTCAACACTATTCACATGTTTCAGTAATCTAATTGACATCCATTCGAACCATTCCTATATCTGGGCGTAGCACCCCATACCAAATAAATGCGATAAAATTTAGGAGTATCATTAATAGATGACTCATACAATGTCCATACTAAATAGGAAAATTCGTTACATCCCTTTCAAACTCTGATTGATGCTAATACACGATGTTTGGATCATAGGTGCCGCTGCCCCACACGTGCCGCGTGCCGGATGTGGGGTACTTTCATTGTGTAGTTCACCGCAAGTTACACCACTGCTGCTTGATTCCCCCCTGTCGGGGTGGTGGCCGTCCGGGAGATTCCAGGTGGGGACCGAACTGATAGAGGCCCCCCTTTCTGAAAAGCCTTAGATTTAGGAGACCCGGCTACATGAATATATTGGGTAACTATATCTATAACTTTGATAATTTCTATATACGTTTGTACATTCCTGTACCGTTATCATTTTCTATATATGTAATTTCTCAACAGTGCATGCATTTCCTCTGAAGAAGACCCGATGGGGTCGAAACGCGTCAGGCTATCCAAGCACCTGTCATGTAAAAAAAAAAAAAAATTTCATATGTAGCCCTGTACATGTATTTGCGCTTTTCAATGTGCCATACACAGTTCATGGTTTTTACTCTATTGTCATATATTTAATAAACTACTTAATACTTTACACCTTGGTACAAGTCTCGTGCTGCTTAAAAACCCTTGTTGTTCCTGGGGGACAAATTCCCTTTTGCATATGTAATTTGGGGTGTGCAGCCTATTCCTTTCCCTAGTGTCTCTCCCTTCTTTCTAACCATATTGGGTGGTTAAACACCCCGTCCCCCATTTTTTGACACTTGAGTCAGGACATGAACTGTGATCTTTAACTGGCTTACTCATGGAGTTTTTTGTTCTGCAGCTTGTTTAACCTTTTATAGAAATCTTGTAAATCTATTGTATTCACAATGAATCAATTTGTGGGTGACGAATGGGATGCCCTTATGCAAGGTTATGAATCCACCTTTGCACAAGGGGAACAGAGAGACTTATCTGTTTGCTCTCTGTTCCAGAAGCTTACTAAGGTCCTAGAAAAGAAATCTGCCCTCTTTTGGCATATTAAAACCTTTAAAAAATAAACCAAAACCACGGGATCTCCCAAATCCCACCCGCATAATTATGCGTTTTTCACGTCAACATACCACCATCAAAAATATCTTGCAGAAACATTGGAGTATTCTAACCGATGACCCCATATTAAAAACTCTCCTTCCAAAACAACCCTCAATAACTTTTAGGAGGGCTACTTCCCTCAAAGACATGCTTGTCCAAAGTGAAGGATGATGCATGTATAAATTAGATTCTGTTTTATATTGGGAAGGATTGGTGTGGTGGCACTACACCAGCCCCATGAGTGAACCCCATTTAATTCCAGTTCCTTGTATATTCTTACTATATAAATAGTTTCTTAATATGTTTACTTTTTTCTATGATTAAAATGAGATAATTCTTGATACTGTTCTGCTCACTGTTCGATGTCATATATGGAGCTATTCCAATACCAGTGTCAGGCTTTCTTTCTTTTTCATCTAGATCTAATCCTGGGCTCCCGGCCCGGCCATCTTCCCCCTCCCGGGGGTTTGTCAGCACCATGGTGTCTCTTCCTGGCAGGGTGAGACAGGCGCATGTTTAGCGCCTACACACGCCTATCAGGGGATTAGCCACCCCTGTGACGTGTTCTCTCCCTGCCAGCGGCGTCCCGAATCCTCCCGGGCGTTACGTCCGTGTCTGCGCGCGCACCCTGGGGCGCGCGCACACACGTGACGTCATGACGCCACGTTTTTGCGGCGGTTTAGGACGGCGGTTTAGGACGTGTCCCTCGGAACGCCGGGGGAACTACACTAGAGTGCTGACCTGTCAGCCAGGTCCCTGCGCTGGTGGGCGGGTTCGGGGGGGGGGGGGGCGGCGTGCACCTGTGGCCAACCTTCGACAATCAATCAGCATTACATGTTGGATACATAAAGGTGAGCGGACTCACTTGGAATCCTCTCCCTGATCCTCATTACCTCCATAGGAAATACAGCTATACTCGTGCTTCCTCATCTCAGGTAACTCTGTACCCTTCATGATATCACTACCACCTACATGATATTGCTTTGTTTTACACATTTTCTTATTCCTCTATTACAGCTTACTGCACACATCCCTTATACAAGCTCTCACTGACCACTTGTATAAGGCTTCACCTATGCTGGACATATAAGGTACACCATTATGCCTTTTTCCCTTCACCCGGCTCCACAGCCTTTATATCCCTCACCTCCTTTTTCACTTAGTCATAATGCATCATTTTCCCATTGTGATTTGCTCTTTGCTCACGTCTTATTTGGTCACCACCTTTCACCTTCCCTATCACTCTGTCACTTTTACCCTTTCACTTGGGGTTTGTCTCCCCCACTATACCACGTTTTCATCTGGTTGCCATTCCCTTTATTTCGCCAATACCCTTCAACCTGCCTTCCCATGCCTCCTCCCAGCTTCCTCACCATCTTCCCTCCCCATATCCTTCCCATTACCCTGCACATCCCCTTCCTCACTCTCTTTCCTTCTGACTTTCCCTCCCTCCCATCCTGTCCCGTCCCCCCTCCCCCGTTCCCCCCCCTCCCCCTCCACTTCCTCTCCCTCCCTCTTTCCCCCCTCCTGTTCCCCTGGTTATTTTTCAACACTATTCACATGTTTCAGTAATCTAATTGACATCCATTCGAACCATTCCTATATCTGGGCGTAGCACCCCATACCAAATAAATGCGATAAAATTTAGGAGTATCATTAATAGATGACTCATACAATGTCCATACTAAATAGGAAAATTCGTTACATCCCTTTCAAACTCTGATTGATGCTAATACACGATGTTTGGATCATAGGTGCCGCTGCCCCACACGTGCCGCGTGCCGGATGTGGGGTACTTTCATTGTGTAGTTCACCGCAAGTTACACCACTGCTGCTTGATTCCCCCCTGTCGGGGTGGTGGCCGTCCGGGAGATTCCAGGTGGGGACCGAACTGATAGAGGCCCCCCTTTCTGAAAAGCCTTAGATTTAGGAGACCCGGCTACATGAATATATTGGGTAACTATATCTATAACTTTGATAATTTCTATATACGTTTGTACATTCCTGTACCGTTATCATTTTCTATATATGTAATTTCTCAACAGTGCATGCATTTCCTCTGAAGAAGACCCGATGGGGTCGAAACGCATCAGGACTATCCAAGCACCTGTCATGTAAAAAAAAAAAAATTTTCATATGTAGCCCTGTACATGTATTTGCGCTTTTCAATGTGCCATACACAGTTCATGGTTTTTACTCTATTGTCATATATTTAATAAACTACTTAATACTTTACACCTTGGTACAAGTCTCGTGCTGCTTAAAAACCCTTGTTGTTCCTGGGGGACAAATTCCCTTTTGCATATAATATTTTTTGATGTTCAGCTTTCTAATAAACTTCTGTATCCCAATATATGTCTCAAATTTGTTGAGTCCTTTCTTGGGGGCGAACTTAATACCTTTGTCGAGTACCAGCAGTTCTTCCCTTGACAGCGGAGCCCCACTAAGGTTAAAAATCCCCTCTCCTAATCTTCTCGCCTTCTTTTTCTGCTGTACTCTTCTTCCAGCTCACCCTCCTCTTTTCCTTGGTTTCTTATCTCGCAGGAGGGCCCTCCCCTGGTCCCCCCTAAAAAAGACTCATCAAAAAATTGATCCTCATTGTCCTCCAGAGGTTGGTAACTATTATATGTTGGTATCCTATATTGGTCTTGCGGGGGGTTCTCATACCTCACTCTCTGAGGTTTTGGTGAGTAGTAAACAGCACCCCTTTGTGTGTTCCCATAGGAATCTGAGGGATAACCCCTCTGTTGATATTGATTCGGTGGGGGACCTCTGTATGATTGATGATTCCCTCTATACTGTGTTCCCTGTTGGTACCCATAATTGCCTTGAGATCTATGTGAGGTACCTTGCTGGTATCCGTGTTGTTTTTTGTGGCCATAGGAATTGTATTGTCCACCCCGTCGTGGAGGGGGGGGATTTGACTGGTATCCCCTATCATAGTAATTATGTTGGACTCTATTCCCTTCCCCACAATAAGCTGGTCTTCCATCATACCAATTCCCCTGGCCATTTGGTGGACAATAGCCAGAGTACTGGGCATTGCTGCCTCCATAACTCGGACATTCCTGCTGATCATAATATGCTCTCCTTGGTGGTTGACGATGGGGGGTATGAGGTTGTTTGTCCTCTTGATGGTGTGAGGGTAGTCCTCTACCCGGTTGTTTGGCAATCTGTTGCTGATGGTGTTGCTGTCCTTGTGGTTACGATGCTCTCGTATCGCCCAAACCACTAGTTGCTGTCTGTGGCTGCATGCTAGCGCTAGCATTAGCTAATAATGTAGATTGCCAACGAAAAACCTGTTTGTTTTGATAATCCTCAAAATCCCTCAGATACTTTTTCCTCTTAGTGTTTTTATTCTCAACATCCTTTTTCTGCATACTTTTATGCAGATCCCCCATGAGTCTATCATACTCAGGTGTGTTGTTAAAAGGAGCTAGTTTTTCCCTAATTTCTTTGATCTAATCCTCTATTAATGATAATTTGCGTTGTTTGCGTTTGCGGAGAAATTCCATAACCTCTCTTCCTTTATTTGAAAAGAAGGAATACCATTCTTCTATATCCCCTTCACCTAATAAACCGTCATTTATGGGAACATCCCATCTTAATTTCCTGGGGACCATGCCATCCTTTAAATATTTATCCATGGTGGAGCGATCCCACCATATGTTGCTTTTTTTGTCCATACAATGCCCCAGTTTTCTAAAAAGGTGTGTGATGTCATTTTCTTTATTACTACTGACTGAGAATAGACCTTCCAGGTCTATCTCCCTGTTTTCAAAAAAGGCAAAAGGATCCATAGGCTGCTAGCAAGTGTATGAAATCAAGATACAAATAAACAGGTGGGGTTCTTGCGAGCCACAAGTGGACCAATGCCTCTAAGGAGTAAAACAACTATATTTAAAGCAGCAAACACTTCACCACGTTTCATTCCGTGTATTTGAATATAAATAAAATCAATTGTGCTCGCGCTAAAAATGTGAATTGAAAAAAATATGAATATATATAAACTGAGTATAAAATATAAACTAATTGTGCAGAAATATTAAACCATAATTAGTATGCTAATAAAAACATACATGTAAAAATATATATATATAATGTGCAATCCTTATATATAAAATTCACAAAGTGCACCCACATAAAAGTGCAATCCTTATATAAAATGCTGAAAGTGCATCATGCATGAATATAGACCTAATTAATAAGTGCAAATCCTGTGACAATCAAGTGTCCAAACAAAATACGATCAGCAGATTCAAACTGAAACAAAGAAGTGCAAGAAAACAGTGTCCATGAATTAAGTGTTCATCATGCTTCTCCTGAAAAGTGTCCAAATCACAACAAGCTGGATGTGCTCTCCCGTGATCCCCCACTTGTGTTTGCGCTCACCTCTATTCGTGTGACACGGTAGTTAAACAGTGTCAAAACACACATTGGGGCCACTCCTGGGCTCACTCAGGATGCAATGATGTATGTCCAATCCTCACAGGTAAAACATCATTCATAAAAGAGAAAAAGAAAGCTCCATGGTGTAATATAGTAAGGGATTTATTTAAAGTAAAAGAAGTTCCTCCAGGAGGGTACTCACAGTATGCAGGTGCTACAGTGCACCAAACTATACAGGTGTATTTCCTTTAGCAGCGGCTCATATGGCGTGCGGTGTGGTGTATATTCCTCTCCTTCCCTGCTGACAGCTCCGTCCTACCCCTCCCCGACGCGTATTCGGCACAGGGATCACGTGCCTTCCTCTGGGGGATATCATTTGGACGGACTCTCAATGTGAATTTTATATGCTGCCGGCGGCCATTTTTATTAGAAAGCTGAACATCAAAAAATATTATGCTCTTAATCCTATTGAAAAAACTATTGAAAACACCAAATATACCAATCTGAGGAACAACTCAGTATTTAACCCCCACATAGCCAACAACAAATATGTTGATTTGTTCAAGAAGTTGGTGACCACTGAACTAGAGCAATTACCCATTAAGAAATTTTATGAACATAAGGATTTTACAAAAGGTTTGAATCTACTAGATAAAAGGACAGATATAGTGGTGAGGCCAGCGGATAAAGGCGGGGGGATAGTTATACTATCCCTACAACAATATAAGGAGGAAATGGAAAGGATACTGAGTGATACTGATACTTACCGATTACTGGATATGAATCCATCTAAATCCTTCAAAAGAATATTAGAAACTATCGTTCATGATGGTGAGGAAGAAGGACTCCTGAGTAAGCAGGAAGCGAAATACCTTGTCCCTACGGTTAGCAAGACTCCAGTGATATATTTCTTACCAAAGATACACAAGGATAGTATAAACCCCCCGGGGAGGCCGATAGTGAGCGGCATTGAATCTTTGACATCCTGCTTGGGGGAATACATAGACATCCACCTGCAACCACTGGTGAAAAAAACAAAGGCCTACCGTAAGGATACTAAGCATACGTTACAACTATTGAGTGAATGTAATGCACGGGATAATATTATTATGGCCACGGGCGATGTGGCCTCACTTTACACAAACATAGAGCATGAGGGGGCCTTGAAAGCAGTGGAATGGGCTCTTATGAAAGAAGAACACGTGGATGGAGATTTTATCATATTTATCCTTAAGTGTTTAGATTTTTGTTTACGACACAATTTTTTTTGGTATGGGAATAAGTTTTATTTGCAGACAAAAGGTGTCGCTATGGGCGCTAAATTTGCCCCCAGCGTGGCAAACTTATATATGGCCAAATGGGAAGAGGAGGGAATTTTAAATGGAGTGCGCGATAATATTTTATTTATACAAGAGATTCATCGATGATCTGTTGATCATTTGGAAAGGGAGTATGGAAACACTAAGGGATTTATTGGATTCCATGAACAACAATGATCTCAACATCTCCCTAACTTGGGATGTTAATAGAGAAAACATCCATTTTTTAGATCTAGAAATTTTTAACACCAATGAAGGTATCATTACTAGATCGTATTTTAAAGCGACAGATCGCAACTCTTATATACCCACCACCAGCTGTCATTACAAACCCTGGCTGGAAAACATACCCAGAGGCCAATATATGAGGATGAGAAGAAACTGCACGAAAATTGAGGACTATGAGCTGCAGTCTAACAAACTAAGTAGCATATTTTTAGACAAGGGATATCATAATGACTTCTTACAGAAGGAAAAGTTGGAGGTTGCACGTCTCGATAGGGATAGCTTATTAAGAGATAATATTGAAACCACGGGAAGTGTTACCAGTGACAATATCAGTATCGTTTTGAACTACTCTTTACAAAACAATGAAGTACAAAGAATTATACGTAAGTACTGGAATGTCCTTAAAGCAGGACATTCACCTCAAAGGAGTGCTCCCGAATAAACCTAAAATTGTTTTTAAAAAAGCGCCTAATTTACGGGATAAATTGGTACACAATGTTGTTGAACCGCCCCCCCCCCAAATCCTAAAATGTTCTGGGACCTCAAGGGCTTCTATGGGTGTGGTAGATGCTATAGTTGTGTGAGGGTTCCGGGGAATGACAAAAGAGTAAAGGAGTTCTCGGATCCTATAAATCATCAGTCTTTTACCATCAGGGACTTTATATCATGCGACACTATAGGTGTCGTATACGCATTAAAGTGCCCATGCAATCTTATCTATGTGGGCCGCACCATTAGAGCCTTGAAAGACAGATTAGAGGAACACGTACGAAACATCCGCAAAGGGTCAGACAAGCACCATTTATATATCCATTTTGAGAAAATGCACAATAAAAGCACGGTAGGGATGAAATTCTGGGGGATAGAGGCTCCCAAACACCACTGGAGGGGTTCCAATTTCACGAGAGATATTAGTAAACGAGAATCTTGGTGGATACACCAGTTGGGCTCTCTGTCCCCTGGGGGGCTCAATAGGGACTTTGATTTAACATGTTTCCTCAGTAATTTTTAATTAGCTCCTATGTTATTTAACGGTATCGAGTTTCCCACTCTAGATAAAGACCCACTGTGGACTATGGTCGGTTTGACAGATGGTCTGGTCGACCATGGGGCTTTATATTAAGATGACTTCACATGAGGATGCCAGGGTAGCGACGAACTTAATATAAATAATTTCTTTTATTTCTCTGTATGTTTATTCCGATATATTATCCAGGTTGGTTTTTAGGTTAATCCTAAATTTATGTGTTGCATTCCCTGTTAACACCTGTTAATGTTGGTAATATTACCATTTTTTGTAGGTTCTTATCATTGTTATGGTGGTTTTTTAATATCATTATAACATTTTTAATAATTTTAACACTTTTAATATTTTTATATTACATATCATAAATATTTACTGATATGATATTGGGTTTCGGGGTGTATATTGATTTTAACATATTATATTAAAATTTATTTTACTCTTCAATAGGGGCCAGAGATACAGATCTCCTTTGATAGGGGGGTTTTCTAAATACTCCGTTTAGGAGAATTATAAGGTCATCTGAGTAGATTTCTCATTTTAGTTATGGAATTTATGTTTTAAACTTTTTGCATGTGTTTTTAAAGGCAATTCAGATTTATTTTAATTTGGTCAGGCTCTTTCATATTGTATATGAGGTGCGGTGTGGTGACTCCTGGATGCACAGCTCTTTCCTTGATTATCAAACACAATATAACTGTATAGGATCACTTTCATATACCATCACTGTCCGCAATGGTATTCATGGCCGTTTATTTTTGTGATGGATCTAATTTTATAGCGCTGTCAGTTGCTGTTTTATTTATTTTATTTAATCAACTGCTTATTAATGTAGCCCATCACTAGAGCTGTCCTAGGCAATATGGCCGCCGACATAACTCTATTGGATGATGGGTGATGTGAAACATGGCTCTCCATTGCAATATCATACACAGCTGAAGCCTATTACAACATAGATGTTTGGTCCTAGGCAAAATGGCCACTGGCCGCTCATTTCAGCTGCAGTTCCACACTAGTGCTGTCTGCGGTCCTCGGCAAAATGGCCGCCGGCAGCATATAAAATTCACATTGAGAGTCCGTCCAAATGATATCCCCCAGTGGAAGGCACGTGATCCCTGTGCCGAATACGCGTCGGGGAGGGGTAGGACGGAGCTGTCAGCAGGGAAGGAGAGGAATATACACCACACCGCACGCCATACGAGCCGCTGCTAAAGGAAATACACCTGTATAGTTTGGTGCACTGTAGCACCTGCATGCTGTAAGTACCCTCCTGGAGGAACTTCTTTTACTTTAAATAAATCCCTTACTATATTACACCATGGAGCTTTCTTTTTCTCTTTTATGAATGATGTTTTACCTGTGAGGATTGGACATACATCATTGCATCCTGAGTGAGCCCAGGAGTGGCCCCAATGCGTGTTTTGACACTGTTTAACTACCGTGTCACACGAATAGAGGTGAGCGCAAACACAAGTGGGGGATCACGGGAGAGCACATCCAGCTTGTTGTGATTTGGACACTTTTCAGGAGAAGCATGATGAACACTTAATTCATGGACACTGTTTTCTTGCACTTCTTTGTTTCAGTTTGAATCTGCTGATCGTATTTTGTTTGGACACTTGATTGTCACAGGATTTGCACTTATTAATTAGGTCTATATTCATGCATGATGCACTTTCAGCATTTTATATAAGGATTGCACTTTTATGTGGATGCACTTTGTGAATTTTATATATAAGGATTGCACATTATATATATATATTTTTACATGTATGTTTTTATTAGCATACTAATTATGGTTTAATATTTCTGCACAATTAGTTTATATTTTATACTCAGTTTATATATATTCATATTTTTTTCAATTCACATTTTTAGCGTGAGCACAATTGATTTTATTTATATTCAAATACACGGAATGAAACGTGGTGAAGTGTTTGCTGCTTTAAATATAGTTGTTTTACTCCTTAGAGGCATTGGTCCACTTGTGGCTCGCAAGAACCCCACCTGTTTGTTTGTATCTTGATTTCATACACTTGCTAGCAGCCTATGGATCCTTTTGCCTTTTTTGAAAACAGGGAGATAGACCTGGAAGGTCTATTCTCAGTCAGTAGTAATAAAGAAAATGACATCACACACCTTTTTGGAAAACTGGGGCATTGTATGAACAAAAAAAGCAACATATGGTGGGATCGCTCCACCATGGATAAATATTTAAAGGATGGCATGGTCCCCAGGAAATTAAGATGGGATGTTCCCATAAATGACGGTTTATTAGGTGAAGGGGATATAGAAGAATGGTATTCCTTCTTTTCAAATAAAGGAAGAGAGGTTATGGAGTTTCTCCGCAAACGCAAACAACGCAAATTATCATTAATAGAGGATCAGATCAAAGAAATTAGGGAAAAACTAGCTCCTTTTAACAACACACCTGAGTATGATAGACTCATGGGGGATCTGCATAAAAGTATGCAGAAAAAGGATGTTGAGAATAAAAACACTAAGAGGAAAAAGTATCTGAGGGATTTTGAGGATTATCAAAACAAACAGGTTTTTCGTTGGCAATCTACATTATTAGCTAATGCTAGCACTAGCATGCAGCCGCAGACAGCAACTAGTGGTTCGGGCGATACGAGAGCATCGCAACCACAAGGACAGCAACACCATCAGCAACAGATTGCCAAACAACCAGGTAGAGCACTACCCTCACACCATCAAGAGGACAAACAACCTCATACCCCCCATCGTCAACCACCAAGGAGAGCATATTATGATCAGCAGGAACGTCCGAGTTATGGAGGCAGCAATGCCCAGTACTCTGGCTATGGTCCACCAAATGGCCAGGGGAATTGGTATGATGGAAGACCAGCTTATCGTGGGGAGGGGAATAGAGTCCAACATAATTACTATGATAGGGGATACCAGTCAAATCCCCCCCCCTCCACGACGGGGTGGACAATACAATTCCTATGGCCACAAAAAACAACACGGATACCAGCAAGGTACCCCACATAGATCTCAAGGCAATTATGGATACCAACAGGGAACACCGTATAGAGGGAATCATAAATCATACAGAGGTCCCCCACCGAATCAATATCAACAGAGGGGTTATCCCTCAGATTCGTATGGGAACACACAAAGGGGTGCTGTTTACTACTCACCAAAACCTCAGAGAGTGAGGTATGAGAACCATCCGCAAGACCAATATAGGATACCAACATATAATAGTTACCAACCTCTGGAGGACAATGAGGATCAATTTTTTGATGAGTCTTTTTTAGGGGGGACCAGGGGAGGGCCCTCCTGTGAGATAAGAAACCAAGGAAAAGAGGAGGGTGAGCTGGAAGAAGAGTACAGCAGAAAAAGAAGGCGAGAAGATTAGGAGAGGGGATTTTTAACCTTAGTGGGGCTCCGCTGTCAAGGGAAGAACTGCTGGTACTCGACAAAGGTATTAAGTTCGCCCCCAAGAAAGGACTCAACAAATTTGAGACATATATTGGGATACAGAAGTTTATTAGAAAGCTGAACATCAAAAAATATTATGCCCTTAATCCTATTGAAAAAACTATTGAAAACACCAAATATACCAATCTGAGGAACAACTCAGTATTTAACCCCCACATAGCCAACAACAAATATGTTGATTTGTTCAAGAAGTTGGTGACCACTGAACTAGAGCAATTACCCATTAAGAAATTTTATGAACAGAAGGATTTTACAAAAGGTTTGAATCTACTAGATAAAAGGACAGATATAGTGGTGAGGCCAGCGGATAAAGGCGGGGGGATAGTTATACTATCCCTACAACAATATAAGGAGGAAATGGAAAGGATACTGAGTGATACTGATACTTACCGATTACTGGATATGAATCCATCTAAATCCTTCAAAAGAATATTAGAAACTATCGTTCATGATGGTGAGGAAGAAGGACTCCTGAGTAAGCAGGAAGCGAAATACCTTGTCCCTACGGTTAGCAAGACTCCAGTGATATATTTCTTACCAAAGATACACAAGGATAGTATAAACCCCCCGGGGAGGCCGATAGTGAGCGGCATTGAATCTTTGACATCCTGCTTGGGGGAATACATAGACATCCACCTGCAACCACTGGTGAAAAAAACAAAGGCCTACCTCAAGGATACTAAGCATACGTTACAACTATTGAGTGAATGTAATGCACGGGATAATATTATTATGACCACGGGCGATGTGGCCTCACTTTACACAAACATAGAGCATGAGGGGGCCTTGAAAGCAGTGGAATGGGCTCTTATGAAAGAAGAACACGTGGATGGAGATTTTATCATATTTATCCTTAAGTGTTTAGATTTTTGTTTACGACACAATTTTTTTTGGTATGGGAATAAGTTTTATTTGCAGACAAAAGGTGTCGCTATGGGCGCTAAATTTGCCCCCAGCGTGGCGAACTTATATATGGCCAAATGGGAAGAGGAGGGAATTTTAAATGGAGTGCGCGATAATATTTTATTATACAAGAGATTCATCGATGATCTGTTGATCATTTGGAAAGGGAGTATGGAAACACTAAGGGATTTATTGGATTCCATGAACAACAATGATCTCAACATCTCCCTAACTTGGGATGTTAATAGAGAAAACATCCATTTTTTAGATCTAGAAATTTTTAACACCAATGAAGGTATCATTACTAGATCGTATTTTAAAGCGACAGATCGCAACTCTTATATACCCACCACCAGCTGTCATTACAAACCCTGGCTGGAAAACATACCCAGAGGCCAATATATGAGGATGAGAAGAAACTGCACGAAAATTGAGGACTATGAGCTGCAGTCTAACAAACTAAGTAGCATGTTTTTAGACAAGGGATATCATAATGACTTCTTACAGAAGGAAAAGTTGGAGGTTGCACGTCTCGATAGGGATAGCTTATTAAGAGATAATATTGAAACCACGGGAAGTGTTACCAGTGACAATATCAGTATCGTTTTGAACTACTCTTTACAAAACAATGAAGTACAAAGAATTATACGTAAGTACTGGAATGTCCTAAAGCAGGACATTCACCTCAAAGGAGTGCTCCCGGATAAACCTAAAATTGTTTTTAAAAAAGCGCCTAATTTACGGAATAAATTGGTACACAATGTTGTTGAACCGCCCCCCCCAAATCCTAAGATGTTCTGGGACCTCAAGGGCTTCTATGGGTGTGGTAGATGCTATAGTTGTGTGAGGGTTCCGGGGAATGACAAAAGAGTAAAGGAGTTCTCGGATCCTATAAATCATCAGTCTTATACCATCAGGGACTTTATATCATGCGACACTATAGGTGTCGTATACGCATTAAAGTGCCCATGCAATCTTATCTATGTGGGCCGCACCATTAGAGCCTTGAAAGACAGATTAGAGGAACACGTACGAAACATCCGCAAAGGGTCAGACAAGCACCATTTATATATCCATTTTGAGAAAATGCACAATAAAAGCACGGTAGGGATGAAATTCTGGGGGATAGAGGCTCCCAAACGCCACTGGAGGGGTTCCAATTTCACGAGAGATATTAGTAAACGAGAATCTTGGTGGATACACCAGTTGGGCTCTCTGTCCCCTGGGGGGCTCAATAGGGACTTTGATTTAACATGTTTCCTCAGTAATTTTTAATTAGCTCCTATGTATTTAACGGTATCGAGTTTCCCACTCTAGATAAAGACCCACTGTGGACTATGGTCGGTTTGACAGATGGTCTGGTCGACCATGGGGCTTTATATTAACCACTTGACGACCGCCTCACGCCGATGTACGTCGGCAAAGTGGCACGGACAGGCAAAATCACGTACAGTGTACGTGATTTGCCTTCCGCGGGTGGGGGGTCCGATCGGACCCCCCCCCGGTGCCCGAGGCGGTCGTCCTTTGTGCCCCGGCGATCGGTGGTGAGGGGGAGACCATCCGTTCGTGGCCCCCCCCTCGCGATCGCCGCCGGCCAATCGAATCATTCCTTTGCTGCTGTATGCTAAACAGCAGCAAAGGAAATGATGTCATCTCCCCTCGGGTCGGTAATTTCCGTTCCGGCCCGAGGAGAGAAGACATCAATGTGAGTGCACCAACACACACACACACAGTAGAACATGCCAGGCACACAAAACACCCCGATCCCCCCCCCGATCGCCCCCCGATCCCCCCCCAATCACCCCCCCCCCCTGTCACAAACTGACACCAGCAGGTTTTTTTTTTGGTTTTTTTTGTTTTTTTTTCTGATTACTGCATTGGTGTCAGTTTGTGACAGTTAGTGTTGGGACAGTGAGTATTACCCCCCTTTAGGTCTAGGGTACCCCCCTAACCCCCCCTAATAAAGTTTTAACCCCTTGATCACCCCCTGTCACCAGTGTCACTAAGCGATCATTTTTCTGATCGCTGTATTAGTGTCGCTGGTGACG
Source organism: Lithobates septentrionalis (assembly GCA_037952835.1). Classification (NCBI taxonomy): domain Eukaryota; kingdom Metazoa; phylum Chordata; class Amphibia; order Anura; family Ranidae; genus Lithobates; species Lithobates septentrionalis. The sequence goes on from JBBDGP010002217.1 coordinate 1,795,839, forward strand.
CTAGTTAGGGACATAAATATTTAGGTTCGCCGTCAGCGTTTTATAGCGTCAGGGACCCCCATATACTACCGAATAAATGTTTTAACCCCTTGATTGCCCCCTAGTTAACCCTTTCACCACTGATCACCGTATAACCGTTACGGTTGACGCTGGTTAGTTTGTTTATTTTTTATAGTGTCAGGGCACCCGCCGTTTATTACCGAATAAAGGTTTAGCCCCCTGATCGCCCGGCGGTGATATGCGTCGCCCCAGGCAGCGTCAGATTAGCGCCAGTACCGCTAACACTGACGCACGCAGCATACACCTCCCTTAGTGGTATAGTATCTGAACGCATCAATATCTGATCCGATCAGATCTATACTAGCGTCCCCAGCAGTTTAGGGTTCCCAAAAACGCAGTGTTAGCGGGATCAGCCCAGATACCTGCTAGCACCTGCGTTTTGCCCCTCCGCCCGGCCCAGCCCAGCCCACCCAAGTGCAGTATCGATCGATCACTGTCACTTACAATAGACTAAACGCATAACTGCAGCGTTCGCAGAGTCAGGCCTGATCCCTGCGATCGCTAACAGTTTTTTTGGTAGTATTTTGGTGAACTGGCAAGCACCAGCCCCAGGCAGGGTCAGGTTAGCGCCAGTACCGCTAACACCCACGCACGCAGCATACGCCTCCCTTAGTGGTATAGTATCTGAACGGATCAATATCTGATCCGATCAGATCTATACTAGTGTCCCCAGCAGTTTAGGGTTCCCAAAAACGCAGTGTTAGCGGAATCAGCCCAGATACCTGCTAGCACCTGCGTTTTGCCCCTCCGCCCGGCCCAGCCCACCCAAGTGCAGTATCGATCGATCACTGACACTTACAAAACACTAAATGCATAACTGCAGCGTTCACAGAGTCAGGCCTGATCCCTGCGATCGCTAACAGTTTTTTTGGTAGTATTTTGGTGAACTGGCAAGCACCAGCCCCAGGCAGCGTCAGGTTAGCGCCAGTACCGCTAACACCCACGCACGCACCGTACACCACCCTTAGTGGTATAGTATCTGAACGGATCAATATCTGATCCGATCAGATCTATACTAGCATCCCCAGCAGTTTAGGGTTCTCACAAACGCAGTGTTAGCGGGATCAGCCCAGATACCTGCTAGCACCTGCGTTTTGCCCCTCCGCACGGCCCAGCCCAGCCCACCCAAGTGCAGTATCGATCGATCACTGTCACTTACAAAAGACTAAAACGCATAACTGCAGCGTTCGCAGAGTCAGGCCTGATCCCTGCGATCGCTAACAGATTTTTTGGTAGCGTTTTGGTGAACTGGCAAGAGCCAGCGGCCTAGTACACCCCGGTCGTAGTCAAACCAGCACTGCAGTAACACTTGGTGATGTGGCGAGTCCCATAAGTGCAGTTCAAGCTGGTGAGGTGGCAAGCACAAGTAGTGTCCCGCTGCCACCAGAAAGACAAACACAGGCCCGTCGTGCCCATAGTGCCCTTCCTACTGCATTCGCCAATCCTAATTGGGAACCCACCGCTTCTGCAGCGCCCGTACTTCCCCCATTCACATCCCCAACCAAATGCAGTCGGCTGCATGAGAGGCATTTTCTTTATGTCCTCCCGAGTACCCCTACCCAGCGAACGCCCCCAAAAAAGATATTGTGTCTGCAGCTAGCACGGATATAGGCGTGACACCCGCTATTATTGTCCCTCCTGTCCTGACAATCCTGGTCTTTGCATTGGTGAATGTTTTGAATGCTACCATACACTAGTTGAGTATTAGCGTAGGGTACAGCATTGCACAGACTAGGCACACTTTCACAGGGTCTCCCAAGATGCCATCGCATTTTGAGAGACCCGAACCTGGAACCGGTTACAGTTATAAAAGTTAGTTACAAAAAAAGTGTAAAAAAAAAAAAAATATATATATATAAAATAAAAAAAAATAGTTGTCGTTTTATTGTTCTCTCTCTCTCTATTCTCTCTATTGTTCTGCTCTTTTTTACTGTATTCTATTCTGCAATGTTTTATTGTTATTATGCTTTATCATGTTTGCTTTTCAGGTATGCAATTTTTTATACTTTACCGTTTACTGTGCTTTATTGTTAACCATTTTTTTGTCTTCAGGTACGCCATTCACAACTTTGAGTGGTTATACCAGAATGATGCCTGCAGGTTTAGGTATCATCTTGGTATCATTCTTTTCAGCCAGCGGTCGGCTTTCATGTAAAAGCAATCCTAGCGGCTAATTAGCCTCTAGACTGCTTTTACAAGCCGTGGGAGGGAATGCCCCCCCCCCCACCGTCTTCCGTGTTTTTCTCTGGCTCTCCTGTCTCAACAGGGAACCTGAGAATGCAGCCGGTGATTCAGCCAGCTGACCATAGAGCTGATCAGAGACCAGAGTGGCTCCAAACATCTCTATGGCCTAAGAAACCGGAAGCTACGAGCATTTTATGACTTAGATTTCGCTGGATGTAAATAGCGCCATTGGGAAATTGGGGAAGCATTTTATCACACCGATCTTGGTGTGGTCAGATGCTTTGAGGGCAGAGGAGAGATCTAGGGTCTAATAGACCCCAATTTTTTCAAAAAAGAGTACCTGTCACTACCTATTGCTATCATAGGGGATATTTACATTCCCCGAGATAACAATAAAAATGATTAAAAAAAAATAAAAATGAAAGGAACAGTTTAAAAATAAGATAAAAAAGCAAAAAAATAATAAAGAAAAAAAAATAAATAAATAAAAGCACCCCTGTCGCCCCCTGCTCTCGCACTAAGGCGAACGCAAGCGGCGGTCTGGCGTCAAATGTAAACAGCAATTGCACCATGCATGTGAGATATCACCGCGAAGGTTAGATCGAGGGCAGTAATTTTTGCAGTAGACCTCCTCTGTAAATCTAAAGTGGTAACCTGTAAAGGCTTTTAAAGGCTTTTAAAAATGTATTTATTTTGTTGCCACTGCACGTTTGTGCGCAATTGTAAAGCATGTCATGTTTGGTATCCATGTACTCGGCCTAAGATCATCTTTTTTATTTCATCAAACATTTGGGCAATATAGTGTGTTTTAGTGCATTAAAATTTAAAAAAGTGTGTTTTTTCCCCAAAAAATGCGTTTGAAAAATCGCTGCGCAAATACTGTGTGAAAAAAAAAAATGAAACACCCACCATTTTAATCTGTAGGGCATTTGCTTTAAAAAAATATATAATGTTTGGGGGTTCAAAGTAATTTTCTTGCAAAAAAAAAAAACTTTTTCATGTAAACAATAAGTGTCAGAAAGGGCTTTGTCTTCAAGTGGTTAGAAGAGTGGGTGATGTGTGACATAAGCTTCTAAATGTTGTGCATAAAATGCCAGGACAGTTCAAAACCCCCCCAAATGACCCCATTTTGGAAAGTAGACACCCCAAGCTATTTGCTGAGAGGCATGTCGAGTCCATGGAATATTTTATATTGCGACACAAGTTGCGGGAAAGAGACAATTTTTTTTTTTTTTTGCACAAAATTGTCACTAAATGATATATTGCTCAAACATGCTATGGGAATATGTGAAATTATACCCCAAAATACATTCTGCTGCTTCTCCTGAGTACGGGGATACCACATGTGTGAGACTTTTTGGGAGCCTAGCCGCGTACGGAACCCCGAAAACCAAGCACCGCCTTCAGGCTTTCTAAGGGCGTGAATTTTTGATTTCTCTCTTGACTGCTTATCACAGTTTCGGAGACCATGGAATGCCCAGGTGGCACAAACCCCCCCCAAATGACCCCATTTTGGAAAGTAGGCACCCCAAGCTATTTGATGAGAGGTATAGTGAGTATTTTGCAGACCTCACTTTTTGTCACAAAGTTTTGAAAATTGAAAAAAGAAAAAAAAAAAAGTTTTTTCTTGTCTTTCTTCATTTTCAAAAACAAATGAGAGCTGCAAAATACTCACCATGCCTCTCAGCAAATAGCTTGGGGTGTCTACTTTCCAAAATGGGGTCATTTGGGGGGGTTTTGTGCCACCTGGGCATTCCATGGCCTCCGAAACTGTGATAGGCAGTGAAGAGTGAAATCAAAAATTTTCACCCTTAGAAATCCTGAAGGCGGTGATTGGTTTTCGGGGTCCCGTACACGGCTAGGCTCCCAAAAAGCCCCACACATGTGGTATCCCCGTACTCAGGAGAAGTAGCTAAATGTATTTTGGGGTGCAATTCCACATATGCCCATGGCCTGTGTGAGCAATATATCATTTAGTGACAACTTTGTGCAAAAAAAAAAAAAAAAAAAAAAAATGTGTCACATTCCCGCAACTTGTGTCAAAATATAAAATATTCCATGGACTCAATATGCCTCTCTGGAAATAGCTTGGGGTGTCTACTTTCCAAAATGGGGTCATTTGGGGGGGTTTTATGCCACCTGGGCATTCCATGGCCTCCGAAACTGTGATAGGCAGTAAAGAGTGAAATCATAAATTTACGCCCTTAGAAATCCTGAAGGCGGTGATTGGATTTCGGGGCCCCGTACGCGGCTAGGCTCCCAAAAAGTCCCACACATGTGGTATCCCCATATTCAGGAGAAGCAGCAGAATGTATTTTGGGGTGCAATTCCACATAGGCCCATGGCCTGTGTGAGCAATATATCATTTAGTGACAACTTTTTGTAAATTTTTTTTTTTTTTTTTTTTTGTCATTATTCAATCACTTGGGACAAAAAAAATAAATATTCAATGGGTTCAACATGCCTCTCAGCAATTTCCTTGGGGTGTCTACTTTCCACAATGGGGTCATTTGGGGGGGTTTTGTACTGCCCTGCCATTTTAGCACCTCAAGAAATGACATAGGCAGTCATAAACTAAAAGCTGTGTAAATTACAGAAAATGTACCCTAGTTTTTAGACGCTATAACTTTTGCGCAAACCAATAAATATACGCTCATTGACATTTTTTTTACCAAAAACATGTGGCCGAATACATTTTGGCCTAAATGTATGACTAAAATTGAGTTTATTGGATTTTTTTTATAACAAAAAGTAGAAAATATCATTTTTTTTCAAAATTTTCGGTCTTTTTCCATTTATAGCGCAAAAAATAAAAACCGCAGAGGTGATCAAATACCATCAAAAGAAAGCTCTATTTGTGGGAAGAAAAGGACGCAAATTTCGTTTGGGTACAGCATTGCATGACTGCGCAATTAGCAGTTAAAGCGACGCAGTGCCAAATTGGAAAAAGACCTCTGGTCCTTAGGCAGCATAATGGTCCGGGGCTCAAGTGGTTAAGATGACTTCACATGAGGATGCCAGGGTAGCGACGAACTTAATATAAATAATTTATTTTATTTCTCTGTATGTTTATTCCGATATATTATCCAGGTTGGTTTTTAGGTTAATCCTAAATTTATGTGTTGGATTCCCTGTTAACACCTGTTAATGTTGGTAATATTACCATTTTTTGTAGGTTCTTATCATTATTATGGTGGTTTTTTAATATCATTATAAAATTTTTAATAATTTTAACACTTTTAATATTTTTATATTACATATCATAAATATTTACTGATATGATATTGGGTTTAGGGGTGTATATTGATTTTAACATATTATATTAAAATTTATTTTACTCTTCAATAGGGGCCAGAGATACAGATCTCCTTTGATAGGGGGGTTTTCTAAATACTCAGTTTAGGAGAATTATAAGGTCATCCGAGTAGATTTCTCATTTTAGTTATGGAATTTATGTTTTAAACTTTTTGCATGTGTTTTTAAAGGCAATTCAGATTTATTTTAATTTGGTCAGGCTCTTTCATATTGTATATGAGGTGCGGTGTGGTGACTCCTGGATGCACAGCTCTTTCCTTGATTATCAAACACAATATAACTGTATAGGATCACTTTCATATACCATCACTGTCCGCAATTGTATTCATGGCCGTTTATTTTTGTGATGGATCTAATTTTATAGCGCTGTCAGTTGCTGTTTTATTTATTTTATTTAATCAACTGCTTATTAATGTAGCCCATCACTAGAGCTGTCTGCGGACCTAGGCAATATGGCCGCCGACATAACTCTATTGGATGATGGGTGATGTGAAACATGGCTCTCCATTGCAATATCATACACAGCTGAAGCCTATTACAACATAGATGGTTGGTCCTAGGCAAAATGGCCACTGGCCGCTCATTTCAGCTGCAGTTCCACACTAGTGCTGTCTGCGGTCCTCGGCAAAATGGCCGCCGGCAGCATATAAAATTCACATTGAGAGTCCGTCCAAATGATATCCCCCAGAGGAAGGCACGTGATCCCTGTGCCGAATACACGTCGGGGAGGGGTAGGACGGAGCTGTCAGCAGGGAAGGAGAGGAATATACACCACACCGCACGCCATACGAGCCGCTGCTAAAGGAAATACACCTGTATAGTTTGGTGCACTGTAGCACCTGCATGCTGTAAGTACCCTCCTGGAGGAACTTCTTTTACTTTAAATAAATCCCTTACTATATTACACCATGGAGCTTTCTTTTTCTCTTTTATGAATGATGTTTTACCTGTGAGGATTGGACATACATCATTGCATCCTGAGTGAGCCCAGGAGTGGCCCCAATGTGTGTTTTGACACTGTTTAACTACCGTGTCACACGAATAGAGGTGAGCGCAAACACAAGTGGGGGATCACGGGAGAGCACATCCAGCTTGTTGTGATTTGGACACTTTTCAGGAGAAGCATGATGAACACTTAATTCATGGACACTGTTTTCTTGCACTTCTTTGTTTTAGTTTGAATCTGCTGATTGTATTTTGTTTGGACACTTGATTGTCACAGGATTTGCACTTATTAATTAGGTCTATATTCATGCATGATGCACTTTCAGCATTTTATATAAGGATTGCACTTTTATGTGGATGCACTTTGTGAATTTTATATATAAGGATTGCACATTATATATATATATTTTTACATGTATGTTTTTATTCGCATACTAATTATGGTTTAATATTTCTGCACAATTAGTTTATATTTTATACTCAGTTTATATATATTCATATTTTTTTCAATTCACATTTTTAGTGCGAGCACAATTGATTTTATTTATATTCTGCCAACTATGCTGGCTCAGTTGGGCCTGAGGCCGGAATTCTAAATGAAACAACCCTGACGGCACTTGAAAGTGGCCGTCCTGGCTTGCCCTCCCTGAGTGCCCGTGATGTCCGGTTAAGATACCTTGAGTTCTTTGCGGGTAGGGGGGCCATCAATATGCCAGCAAATATGTGAAGCCTTTATCAAATAAAAACAAGAACAAAAGCTAATCTTTGTTTACATTTACTGCTTGTGTTTGTTTTAGCTGACCCTGACAGAAATGTGGGGAGTCCTGAAAACGGGGTGATTGTGTAACCTTACAAAGCACTGTTGAGTGTTATTTACTAAAGGCAAAGACACTTTGCACTACAAGTGCACTTGAAAATGCACTGAAACTGCACTTGTAGTGCAAAGAGGTAGTGCAAAGTGCCCTTAGGAAATAACCCCCATTTTCACAGAAAGCAGCAATTACATCACCACAAAAGTGTTGTAGCGTTGAGACAATAATCCACACATTCTTGATTAACAATCTTTTTAATACCTGCACAATCACATGTGCATTTAGAAAAGGTTTTTAAAACAAACCAACATGTTTGTTGTATAACAATTTTTGGGGGGGCATTATAAAAAATATAAATGTCCATTTAAGATAAAACAGGCATGTGTAAAACCAACAAGAAAGACACAAATCTTGAACTTACAAAGTTCACATTTGGTAGAACTTGAAGGCAATATCATACATGATTATTTAGGAACTGTGTTTGATATTGCGTTCAGATGGGGTGAAGTCACCCCAGGAAAAGCCAAATTTGGAAGATGCACACAAATTTCCCAATGTCAACATGTGCTAGCTGCCATCACGGGGGATCAAGGGACGTGTTTTGGGGGAGAAACCCCTTCCTCTCAGCTACTTTACTATTGAGGAAGGGGTTGCACCCCCTAAAAAGGGGCCATTGATCTCCCGTGATGGCAGATGGCACATGTTGGCACACTGTGTGCATCCTCCAAATTTGGCTTTTCGAAAAATCGCTAAAACATTTTGAACATTGTAGCACACAAAAAAACAAAGGGATTTGGAGGGGTTTTAAACTCGCCCCAAAACATTGATGATGTTTTTATTTTTTTGAATAACATCATTGATGTTTTTCTTGAGGTTTTCCAATTGTAAATTACACCCCATGATCTCCCCGATCAGGATCTGGGCACTTTCTGATATGAAAGGATCTGGATCCACAACATCACGATCACCTAAAAAGAGAGAAACCAAACAAAAACAGGTATCAAAAATATGCCGGCATCCATCTCTTACCTGAGCGTGTGGTCGCAGACACTCACCTGTTGTGGTGACTAGTTCCACCACGTCTTCTTCCTCCTGCTCTTTTTGGGTTGGGGGTATTTCCCCTTCTTCCAGAGGTGGGGGGTCTGTGGTCTCCTCGGATGAGGGGTGTCCTCCGAGTCTTTTCTCCCCTATGTAAAACAAAAATGGTATACTTAGCACACAGATATTTGATGGCAGAACTATAAATAGGAAACATTGCTTGGAAGTGGTGTACAATTGTCTATTTTGGCAGAGTTCCAAAATGTAGCATTTTCAGTGTCCTTTGGCAAGCTGCAATACTTTACCCTACTTGTACAAGCTTCACACATGGAGTCACCCCTATAGTATACACTGGAGCACTTGTGTGGCCCCCCTAAAAAAAAATGGTGTTCTGGGGTCCCACACTAGTGCTCCAGTGTCCAGATGTGAAAACTGCTGCTGAGTGTCCTCTCCTTACACAGAATCTAGTTTGCATTTCATTCTAGTAACAAAGCCATCTACACAACCAAATTAGTTTCAGACAAGTAGGGCGTAAAAAATGTGGCCAAATGCATATGGCCAAAACAATGGTGTTTTATAGGCCGAAAGAAAAATGTTTGATACGAACGAATAATGTGCCCATGAACATGAAAGTTGCCATTTTAAAATGTACACTTGTAAGAAAAGCACATGGAGCAGCACGAACGTAATAAAGATAAAGAATAGGAACACAGCACAACTACTTACTTTTTTGCAGCACTCTCCGGATCTTTCTGTACTGCTCGTGTTCTCATAATTTGAGGTCCGACCTTCCTGAGCTGATCTTTCGATCGACGTACCCCGAAATGCCGATGCAGACTCTTGACCACTTTCGCCATGATCTTGGCCTTACTGACATTGGGGTTGGGGTAAGGTCTATACTTCCCATCATAGTCGGCCCTTTTCATTATGTCGACCGTCTCCAACATCTCCCCAAAAGACACATTTGAGGCCTTAAATCTCCTTCTGGATCGGGACATCTTCGGATCCGGGCTTTCCTTCTCCTCCTCCTCCTCGTTCCTGTAATTAGCACGCACCTGCTGTGTATCCGCCATGTGCTCTTCCCCCACTGCGCAGAACGAAAAGGGGCGGGGAATAAACTATAAAAAACGTCAGGGGCGGGCGGAGTTACACGCATGCGCAGTGTGTATAAAGCGTAACACGCGTACGTATTACGTACGATCTGTGAGCAGAGGAAGGAGCATTGGAGGCGCCGATCGTGATAACGAAGGTAAGATCTAAACTTGGGCCTATACAGCTTCGAAATTGAAGCCTATATTGTAACAAGATTAGGAGAGTTTGGCCTGACCTTAGGGTTTGTCTTGTGTTGTGTCTTGCAGAGAAAATGGATGGCTTCAATGACCACAACTTCCTCCCCCTGTTCATAGACAAATACAGGGAGCTGCCCTGTCTGTGGCAGGTGAGACATCCCCATTACAGCAATAAACAAAAGAGGCAGGCAGCGCTGAAGAAACTGCTGGAGTTGGTGAAGCTGGTGGTCCCCACAGCAACCATCCCCTATTTAAAAGCTAAAATTGGTGGCCTGAGGAGCACTTATCTTAGGGAGTGCAAGAAGGTCACAGATTCCCAGAGGTCCGGAGCTGGAGCAGATGACGTTTATGTCCCCAGTAGGGATGAGCTTCGTGTTCGAGTCGAACCCATGTTCGACTCGAACATCGGCTGTTCGCCCGTTCGCCGAATTGCGAACGATATGGGCCGTTCGCGCCAAATTCGTGTGGCGCGTCACGGCCCATAATTCACTGCGGCATCGCAGTGCATTGCTTGCTGATGATTGGCCAAGCATGCACTATGACCCGCATGCTTGGCCAATCACAGCGCCGCCTGAACAGAGAGCCGTAATTGGCCAAAGCCAAGGAGGCTTTGGCCAATTATGGCTCAGGGGATTTAGTACACGCCCCACACTATATAAGGCCGCCTGCACGGCGGCCCTGTGTAGTGTGTGTTCGGGCGTTGAAAGAGATAGACAGAGAGACAGTGTCATTTGATTTGAGTTAGATAGATTAGGCAGAACAGTCAGTCAGTTAGCTGCACTTACAGTGTATTGTGTATATACAGTGCCTTGCGAAAGTATTCGGCCCCCTTGAACTTTTCAACCTTTTGCCACATTTCAGGCTTCAAACGTAAAGATATAAAAATTTTATTTTTTGTGAAGAATCACCAACAAGTGGGACACAATTGTGAAGTGGAACGAAATCTATTGGATTGTTGAAACTTTTTTAACTAATAAAAAAATGAAAAGTGGGGCGTGCAAAATTATTCGGCCCCCTTGCGTTAATACTTTGTAGAGCCACCTTTTGCTGCGATTACAGCTGCAAGTCGCTTGGGGTATGTCTCTATCAGTTTTGCACATCGAGAGACTGAAATTCTTGCCCATTCTTCCTTGCAAAACAGCTCGAGCTCAGTGAGGTTGGATGGAGAGCTTTGTGAACAGCAGTTTTCAGCTCTTTCCACAGATTCTCGATTGGATTCAGGTCTGGACTTTGACTTGGCCATTCTAACACCTGGATACGTTTATTTGTGAACCATTCCTTTGTAGATTTTGCTGTATGTTTGGGATCATTGTCTTGTTGGAAGATAAATCTCCGTCCCAGTTTCAGGTCTTTTGCAGACTCCAACAGGTTTTCATCCAGAATGGTCCTGTATTTGGCTGCATCCATCTTCCCCTCAATTTTAACCATCTTCCCTGTCCCTGCTGAAGAAAAGCAGGCCCAAACCATGATGCTGCCACCACCATGTTTCACAGTGGGGATGGTGTGTTGAGTGTGATGAGCTGTGTTGCTTTTACGCCAAACATATCGTTTTGCATTGTGGCCAAAAAGTTCGATTTTGGTTTCATCGGACCAGAGCACCTTCTTTCACATGTTTGGTGTGTCTCCCAGGTGGCTCGTGGCAAACTTTAGACGAGACATTTTATGGATATCTTTGAGAAATGGCTTTCTTTTTGCCACTCTTCCATAAAGGCCAGATTTGTGCAGTGTACGACTGATTGTTGTCCTATGGACAGACTCTCCCACCTCAGCTGTAGTTCTCTGCAGTTCATCCAGAGTGATCATGGGCCTCTTGGCTGCATCTCTGATCAGTCTTCTCCTTGTCTGAGCTGAAAGTTTAGAGGGACAGCCAGGTCTTGGTAGATTTGCAGTGGTCTGATACTCCTTCCATTTCAAAATGATCGCTTGCACAGTGCTCCTTGGGATGTTTAAAGCTTGGTAAATCTTTTTGTATCCAAATCCGGCTTTAAACTTCTCCACAACAGTATTACGGACCTGCCTGGTGTGTTCCTTGGTCTTCATGATGCTCTCTGCGCTTTCAAAAGAACCCTGAGACTATCACAGAGCAGGTGCATTTATACAGAGACTTGATTACACACAGGTGGATTCTATTTATCACCATCAGTCATTTAGGACAACATTGGATCATTCAGAGATCCTCGCTGAACTTCTGGAGTGAGTTTTCTGCACTGAAAGTAAAGGGGCCGAATAATTTTGCACGCACCACTTTTCAGTTTTTTATTTGCTAAAAAAGTTTAAAATATCCAATAGATTTCGTTCCACTTCACAATTGTGTCCCACTTGTTGGTGATTCTTCACAAAAAATTAAAATTTTATATCTTTATGTTTGAAGCCTAAAATGTGGCAAAAGGTTGAAAAGTTCAAGGGGGCCGAATACTTTTGCAAGGCACTGTATATGCATCCCAGGTGTTGCATATATATATATACACTGTATTCAGTTTAGCTAGATCCGTTCCTGTTATCTTCTAGACTATTTACATTTAGTGCAGTGCGTCATGCTCACAGTGTTCAGCTAGATCCGTTCCTGTTATCTTCTAGACTATTTACATTTAGTGCAGTGCGTCCTGCTCACAGTGTTCAGCTAGATCCGTTCCTGTTAAATTCTAGACTATTTACATTTAGTGCAGTGCGTCCTGCTCACAGTGTTCAGCTAGATCCGTTCCTGTTATCTTCCTACTGACAGGCAGGCTTGTCTTGTTACAGTATTAACAGCTACCTAAAGAAAATTACTGGTGTTCTTTTGATCCTATTAGTACCACGGTCAGGCAGCTAGACTATTTACATTTAGTACAGTGCGTCCTGCTCACAGTGTTCAGCTAGATTCGTTCCTGTTATCTTCTAGACTGTTTACATTTAGTGCAGTGCGTCCTGCTCACAGTGTTCAGCTAGATCCGTTCCTGTTATCTTCCTACTGACGGGCAGGCTTGTCTTGTTACAGTATTAACAGCTACCTAAAGAAAATTACTGGTGTTCTTTTGATCCTATTAGTACCACGGTCAGGCAGCTAGACTATTTACATTTAGTACAGTGCGTCCTGCTCACAGTGTTCAGCTAGATCCGTTCCTGTTATCTTCTAGACTATTTACATTTAGTGCAGTGTGTCCTGCTCACAGTGTTCAGCTAGATCCATTCCTGTTATCTTCTAGACTATTTACATTCAGTGCAGTGCGTCCTGCTCACAGTGTTCAGCTAGATCCGTTCCTGTTATCTTCCTACTGACAGGCAGGCTTGTCTTGTTACAGTATTAACAGCTACCTAAAGAAAATTACTGGTGTTCTTTTGATGCTATTAGTACCACGGTCAGGCAGCTAGACTATTTACATTTAGTACAGTGCGTCCTGCTCACAGTGTTCAGCTAGATCCGTTCCTGTTATCTTCCTACTGACAGGCAGGCTTGTCTTGTTACAGTATTAACAGCTACCTAAAGAAAATTACTGGTGTTCTTTTGATCCTATTAGTACCACGGTCAGGCAGCTAGACTATTTACATTTAGTACAGTGCGTCCTGCTCACAGTGTTCAGCTAGATCCGTTCCTGTTATCTTCCTGCTGACAGGCAGGCTTGTCATGTTACAGTATATAAAGCTACCTGAAGAAAATTACTGGTGTTCTTTTGATCCTATTAGTACCACGGTCAGGCAGCTAGACTATTTACATTTAGTACAGTGCGTCCTGCTCACAGTGTTCAGCTAGATCCGTTCCTGTTATCTTCCTACTGACAGGCAGGCTTGTCTTGTTACAGTATATAAAGCTACCTGAAGAAAATTACTGGTGTTCTTTTGATCCTATTAGTACCACGGTCAGGCAGCTAGACTATTTACAGTTAGTGCAGTGCGTCCTGCTCACAGTGTTCAGCTAAACCTACAAGTTAGTGGGGTGCGTCCACCTCACAGTGTTCAGCTAAAGCTACCTGTAGAAGGTTGGTGGTGTTCTCATACTACAGGCAAGCAGTTGATTTTGCTAGCTGCAGTATCAGTACATATATATATATATAGATATATATATCCCAGCTTAGTGCAGCTACAGGCCATTAGTATGTCTGGAAGGCCAAGAAGCAGAGGCAGACAGTCACAAGCCAATAAGAGAGGGCAAGCAGGCTCTGTGTCTAGTGCTGGTCGTGGAGACGGTGCATCCTCATCAGCACGTGGCCATGGGACACGCTTGGCCTTTTTTTCGGCAGCTGGCCGTGTTGAGCCGCAACATGCGGAAGACTTGGTCGAGTGGATGACCAAGCCGTCCTCATCCTCCTCATCCTCTCTCACCCATGCCCAAGGTGCTTTGTCTGGCAAAGCAGCGGCCTCTTCCCTCGGCTCAATGTCATCAGTGACTCCTTCCCTAGCTCCACCATGTCCTCCTGAGGAGTCCCTCGAACTGTTTGACCACAGTGTTGGGTACATGCTCCAGGAGGATGCCCAGCGTTTGGAAGGCTCTGATGATGATACTGAGCTCGATGAAGGCAGTAACATGAGCACGGACAGAGGGGGTGCCCAAGAAGGACAGCAATCTGGCAGTCATGCTCCCCCTGCTGCAGCATACTGCCAGGTTTGCTCCAGTGATGAGGAGGGAGGGGATGATGAGGTCACTGACTCAACGTGGGTGCCTGATAGGAGAGAGGAGGAGGAGGAGGAGGAGGAGGAGGAGGAGGCGGCACATCACCAATGAGGCAGGATGCCCTCCAGGGGCCAGCCTAAGGGCAGCACATTGACTGCATCACACCCCAAAGCTCCACATGTGCAGGGCGCTGCAGTCTCTGCGCGTTATTCAAAAAGTTCTTTGGTGTGGGCCTTTTTTGAGACGAGTGCATCAGATCGCACCGCTGCTATTTGCAACATATGTCTCAAGCGTATCTCACGTGGCCAAAACATCTCCCGCTTGGGTACCACATGCTTGACCAGACATATGTTGACCTGCCATGCAGTTCGTTGGCAAGCGTATCTAAAAGACCCACACCAAAGAACAAAGAGGATCTCTCCTTGCTCCTCATCAGCTGAGATTTCCAACCCCACTAGACCTCCAGTCCTCTCTGAGACCTGCAGTGAGAGGAATGAAGGTGTAGAATTAGGTGTGTCACAGCCAAGTACTTGTGGGCAATCTGCTTTTGGTACACCGATGTCAGATTGTTCCAGGCAAATTTCCCTGCCCCAGCTGCTGCACCGCCGAAAGAAGTTTGCTCCCAGCCATCCACATGCCCAGCGGTTGAATGCTAGCTTGGCAAAATTGCTAGCACTTCAACTGCTGCCTTTTCAGTTGGTAGACTCTGCCCCTTCCGTGAGTTTGTGGAATGTGCGGTTCCTCAGTGGCAGGTACCCAAACGCCACTTTTTCTCACGGAAGGCGATTCCGGCTCTCTACCGGCATGTGGAAGGCAATGTCCATGCCTCGCTGGACAGGGTGGTCAGCGGTAAGGTGCATATTACCGCTGACTCATGGTCCAGCAGGCATGGACAGGGACATTACCTAAGTTTCACGGCGCATTGGGTGACTCTGCTGGCAGCTGGGAAGGATGCAGGACAAGGTGCAGTAGTGTTGGAGGTTGTTCCGCCACCACGCCTCCAAAATGCTAATGATTGTGACACACCTCTCTCCTCCACCCCCTCCTCTTCTTCTTCCTCCATGGCCTCTTCCTCGGAACCAGCGGTGCTCCGTAGTCGTTCAAGGGGCTACAGAAGTACGCAGGCCAAAAGATGCCATGCGGTGCTTGAGCTGGTGTGCTTGGGGGACAGGAGCCACACTGGGGCAGAGGTTCTGTCAGCTCTGCAGGGGCAGGTTCAGAGGTGGTTGACGCCACGCCAACTTAAGGCAGGAATGGTGGTTTGCGACAATGGCACCAACCTCCTCTCTGCCCTCCGACAGGGACAAATGACCCATGTGCCCTGTTTGGCTCACGTCCTTAACTTGGTGGTGCAGCGGTTCTTGGACAGGTACCCGGGCTTACAGGATGTCCTGAGGCAGGCCAGGAAAGTCTGTGTGCATTTCCGCTGGTCATATAATGCCAGTGCTCGGCTGACGGACCTCCAAAAGGAGTTTAACCTGCCCAAGAACCGCCTAATCTGTGACATGCCCACCAGGTGGAACTCAACGTTGGCCGCGCTGCAGCGGCTGCACAAGCAGCAGAGGGCCATCAATGAGTACCTGTGCGACTATGGCACCAGGACAGGGTCAGGGGAGCTTGGTTTTTTTTCTCCACGCCAGTGGGCCATGATCAGGGATGCATGCACTGTCCTGTCACCATTCGAGGAGGCCACGAGGATGGTGAGCAGTGACAGTGCATGCATCAGTGACACTGTCCCCCTTGTCCACCTGTTGGTGCACAGGCTGCGTGGAATAATGGACAGGGCACTTGAGGCAGAACAGAGGCAGGAAGAGGAGGACTTCCTTAGCTCTCAAGGCCCCCTTTATCCAGACAGTGTTCCTGCGTGCCCGCCGCAGGAAGAGGAGGAGGAGGAGGAGGAGGAGGAGGAGGAAGATTGTGTCAGTATGGAGGTGGAGCCTGGCACTCAGCATCAGCAGCAGTCTTTAAGGGATCAGTCCCAAGAAACACATGGACTTGTACGTGGCTGGGAGGAGGTGGCTGCGGACGTTGTCGTCCTTAGTGACCCAGAGGACTCCGGACCGACAGCCTCAGCAAACCTACGCTGCATGGCCTCCCTGATCCTGCAAAGCCTGCGTAAGGATCCTCGTATTCGTGGTATCAAGGAGAAGGACCAATACTGGCTGGCAACCCTCCTTGATCCACGTTACAAGGGTAAGGTTGCGGACCTTATCTTGCCATCGCAGAGGGAGCAGAGGATGAAACATCTTCGGGAGGCCTTGCAGAAAGGTCTGTGCAACGCGTTCCCAGAGACTGGGAGGTTACAAACTCCTGTTTCTGGACAACGTGTTGCTGAAGCTTTGGTCAGTCAAAGAAGGAGCGGTGGAGAAGGTGGCCGTCTGACCGATGCGTTGAGACAATTTTTTGGTCCGCAGCCCCAAGGTATGATCGGTTCCAGCAACCATCGCCAGCGTCTGTTTTACATGGTGCAGGAATACCTAGGGGCAAGATCAGACTTGGACACCTTTCCCACCGAAAATCCTCTGGGTTACTGGGTCTTGAGGATGGATCACTGGCCAGAGCTTGCACAGTATGCAATTGAGCTACTGGCCTGTCCTGCATCCAGCGTTCTTTCGGAACGCACATTCAGTGCTGCTGGAGGCGTGGTAACCGATCACAGGGTGCGTCTGTCCACCGACTCGGTCGATCGACTGACCTTCATAAAAATGAATCAGTCTTGGATCACCACCAGCTACCAAGCACCTGATGCTGATGTAACCGAATATTTTTTTTTGAAATCTCAGATCCCTTCAAAGACTGCCTATGCTGATGCTGAGTGACTATCCCTGAGTAATTATCCTCTTCCTCCTCAATCATCACGCTGATAACTTGTAAGAACATTTTTGGTTCTGGGCGCCACCACCAGTGCCTAAGGCACAATTTTTCAGCCCCTCTTTAACAGGGGCGTGTAATTACAATTTTTGATGTAATACTTTGCAGCAGGGCTCGTTCCTGCATTCCAACTAGAGTGTCTGTGAGGGGTTGCAGTGTTGTGGCACCAGCACCAGTGCCTAAGGCCCAATTTTTCTGCCCCTGTCTAACAGGGGCGTGTAATTACAATTTTTGATGCAATACTTTGCAGCAGGGCTCGTTCCTGCGTTCCAACTAGAGTGTCTGTGAGGGGTTGCAGTGTTGTGGCACCAGCACCAGTGCCTAAGGCCTAATTTTTCAGCTCCTGTTCAACAGGGGCATGTAATTACAATTCTTGATCTAATATTTCACAGCAGGGCCCTGTAAGGGCTTACAGTGTTGTGGCCACAGCAACACCTAAGGCCCAAATTTCTGCTGAGTATATAGGGCAGGACCCTACTTTCAAACATCTAACTTACAAACGACTCCTACTTGCAAACGGAAGGAGACAACAGGAAGTGAGATGAAATCTACCCCTAGGAAGGGAAATTCTCTCCTGTAAGAGTTAATATGGGAAAACAATTTCTCCTTTCCACTGATGCTTTCCAATCCTTGCTCCACAAAAAAACCCACATTTTCAAAAAAAAATTTTCATTGGGACAAAAAGTGAGGTGAAATCTTCTGAAGAGGAGGAAAGACAGCAAAACAAATGTCACATGGGGTGATAACCCTTCCCTATGTTTTCCAAAAAGCTTAAAAAAGATTTTTTGGCTGGAGCTAAACACGTTAAAAATGTACCCGTTCAAAATTACAAAGAGATTCTACTTAACAACAAACCTACAGTCCCTGTCTTGTTTTCACCACCTGTATACTGCTGTTCAGAGTATATAGGGCCTTTCCTTATTTTAATTTGGGTGCGGGGTTCCCCTTAATATCCATACAAGACCCAAAGGGCCTGGTAATGGACTGGGGGGTACCCATGCCGTTTGTCTCACTGATTTTCATCCATATTGCCATGACCCGACATGACATTAAACCCGCAAGCAGTTTTAAATGAGATTTTTTCCTTTAAAAATGACATTTGGTGCAGGGACTGTTCTAAACACGGGAAACATGCGTCACTTTACAGGCATACTATAGACACCCCCCAGGTACGATATTTAAAGGAATATTTCACTTTTTTTTTTTTACTTTAAGCATCATTAAAATCACTGCTCCCGAAAAAACGGCCGTTTTTAAAAGTTTTTTTTGCATTGATACATGTCCCCTGGGGTAGGACCCGGGTCCCCAAACCCTTTTTAGGACAATACCATGCAAATTAGCCTTTAAAATGAGCACTTTTGATTTCGAACGTTCGAGTCCCATAGACGTCAATGGGGTTCTAACGTTCGTGCGAACTTTCGGTCCGTTCGCAGGTTCTGGTGCGAACCGACCGGGGGGTGTTTGGCTCATTCCTACTTGTCTTAATTAACATGAGTTGAAAAAAGACATGACAAAATAAAATATGGTGCAATGAAAAGTGAAAATGTAAATATAGCACAAGTAAAGATATGTGTGTGAAAATATAAGTGATAAAATGAAAATATATATATATATATATATATATACTCCTGTGCAAACAGAAAAATCACCTGTGTATAAAATAGATAGTTGAAAATTAATAAAAAAAACATGATATGGACAAAGTATATGCGCCATCATGTCGATGGCGGGTGTGGAGGAATGTAGAAAAGTAGGAAACAAATAATGTTTAGGTAAAATAATATAAGATAAAATAAGAGTGACTAGGGTAGTGTAATAGTGTTGTTGAAAACGTGCCGAAAAAATCCAAAATAATATATTATAAGCCGGAGTCAGCCTGTGTATGTGTGAACATGAACGATTTGAGCTCAAACCTAGGTATAAAATGCAGTGACATAATATCGGCAGTGACATAATATCGGCCGGCATTTATATGGGGCTACTAAAGTGTACATCCGTGCCGAAAAAATCCAAAATAGTGTAAACCGGAGTCGGCCTGCGTATGTGTAAACATAGACATAAACTATTTAAGCTCAAAACTGGGTATAAAGTGGTGACATAATATCGGCCAGCATTTCTGTGGGGCCGTTAAGATGTACTTACGTGTATATGCCATGATATAGAAGGAGTTGTTTAGTGTGTTAACTGTTCCTGTTAACTGGCCTGTTTATATGTATATGGCAAATACAAAAATATGAAAATAAATAGATACCAGGAAATGCTGAGACCTCAGCAATGAGAAGAACAACCACCAACTTTACAAATATAAGGCATAAGATGTATATAACATTAAATCCTAGTAGTCAATGACAATATAGTTCATGATATAAAAGATAAAACAATTTGATCCATCGACATAAGCAGGCGTTTAAGGCAAGATGTTGGTCCAGTCTAAAAAATAAATTATAATGGTAGTGATAATAATGTGAAAAAAACTATTATATAAATATAATAAGGAATAATAGACACATGAATACAACAACATTTAAAAACATATTATGCACAGGGGTATAGACTGTGCTTATCGGGACAGTAAATGAATCTCCAGAACCATATAACAAGATTATTGTTTAAAAATCCATTAATATTTGGGATAAACCAGAGATGACTGTCCTAATCTAAGAAAAAAATGGAAATCCAAAAAACATATAGCCCATAACGGCAATATGGACTCCATAATGCAAACTCCCACAAGGTTGTTTGTTGTGTGTAAAAAGCATAATTTATGATTTTATATTACTTAGGATACGTCCAAAACCACATAAAGTAACAAAACTATAAAGATAACCTATATATGTAGAAATTTGTATAGGTGTGGACGATATCAACTAATAAAACAACCTAAAAAGTTGTGGCAGCATCTGACATAAAGTATAATGGGGAGGCAAAAGACCGATGGAATAGAAAAATGAGAGGAACCTCATAATTATGTTCATAGACGCTGCGATATATATATCGCTAAAATGTTAATATCTATATAGACCTTGTTGTCTGTGTGAACATTGAGAAAGTAAATTGTAATCAAACTGGATGCAATAATAAAACTAGAAACTAAGTTCAATGATGGACAAAGATGTACCAAACAAAAAATGAGAAACAAGTGTAGACTACTCATAATAATAGGAAACATCCCATTCAAAGTTTAAACCTAATGGGATTCTGTTGTTTAAAGAAAATATCCAGTAAACTTCACGTTTGCATAATAATTGGAATCTGTCACCCCCTCTGATGGGTGTCACCATTCTTTCTATGCCTTGAATGAAAAGGCTCAATACGTCTTTGTGGTGCACAAAGATCCAATGTTTAGCGACGTTGGTTAGCCTGTCCTTTTCTATGTGATGTAGGTGATCATATAAACGGTCTCTGAGACGGCGTGTCATGCATCCTACATACTGGATCTGACAAATATCGCAAGTGATGACATATACTATGAACTGAGTATTGCAGTTTATAAACAAAGAAGTATTAAAGATTTTACCAGTTGTGCAGGATTGTATCTGTTTGCCCTTCTTGGTGTGGCTACAGTAATTGCAGCCTTTTTTACCACATTTAAAGTTACCCACAAAGTTTAACCAGTTTGACTTAGATCGTCCAGTCAATACTAGACTGGGTGAAAGGGAGCTCCCTAAAGTGGGCGCTCTACGAGAGACTACCTTGATACCCTCTGAAAGAATATTGTTATATGCAGGGTCATTGAATAATGTCGGAAGATATCTGGCAACTATATTTTTTATTTTTTAAACTCTGCGCTAAATGGTGTTGAAAAGACTGGGGTATTTTTAAGGGAAAGGTTTGATTGACGTTTATTTTTAGTGGAAGGTTTGTCCTGTCTAGGGACAGTGCTGGCAGTGGTAAGTGCTCTATTAACCAGGGCATCTCCATATTCTCGATCTTTGAAAGGCTGGGCCATGTTACTGGCTTCCATTTGGAAACTCTCAGGAGTGCTACATAGGCGTTTTAACCTCAGGAATTGTCCATAAGGTACACCTCGAATAGTGTGTTTAAGATGTGCAGAATCTGCTCTAAAAAGAGCGTTACCTGCAGTGGGTTTTCTGTAGAGGGTAGTGTGGACTGATTCCCCTGTTCCTGTAAGTTTGACATCTAAAAATTCTATGCTGCAAGAGTGTATGGTCCCCGTGAAACTCAAGTTAAGATTGTTGTTATTGAAATATGAGAGCCAAGCATTAAGGTCAGCATTTTCGTCAGATGTGATGAATAGGAGGTCATCAATGAAATGACAGTAAAAAACTGTATCTAAGTGGCTATCATGTCCAAAGATGCGAGACCTCTCCCACCAACCCATGAAGAGGTTGGCAAGTGAAGGCGAAAATTTCGCCCCCCATAGAGGCCCCGCATCTCTGGAGATAATAACCTGAGTCAAACATGAAAAAGTTGTGGGTGAGTAAGTACTCAAGGGCTTGTAAAATGAAATCCTGCAATATTAAGGAAAATCTGCCCGATTTCTTGAGAAACCAGGCGACCGCCTGGAGACCCAAATGTTGCGGAATGCTAGAATATAAGCTGGTGACATCACAGCTGATCCACCTGTAGTTATTTTTCCATCGGAGATCTTGAAGCTTATTGAGTAGCTGTTTTGTGTCTCTTAAATAACCAGGCAGGCTAGTTGCTAGAGGCTGCAGCTGAGAGTCCACCCACTCACCCAAGCGTCCCTATTATACTTTATGTCAGATGCTGCCACAACTTTTTAGGTTGTTTTATTAGTTGATATCGTCCACACCTATACACATTTCTACATACATAGGTTATCCTTATAGTTTTGTTACTTTATGTGGTTTTGGATGTTTCCTAACTAATATATAATCATAAATCATGCTTTTTACACACAACAAACAACCTTGTGGGAGTTCGCATTATGGAGTCCATATTGCCGTTATGGGCTATATGTTTTTTGGATTTCCATTTTTTTCTTAGGTTAGGACAGTCATCTCCGGTTTATCCCAAATATTAATGGATTTTTAAACAATAATCTTGTTATATGGTTACATTGGTTCTGGAGATTCATTTACTGTCCCGATAAGCACAGTCTACACCTCTGTGCATAATATGTTTTTAAATGTTGTTGTATTCATGTGTCTATTATTCCTTATTATATTTATATAATAGTTTTTTCACATTATTATCACTACCATTATAATTTATTTTTTAGACTGGACCAACATCTTGCCTTAAACGCCTGCTTATGTCGATGGATCAAATTGTTTTATCTTTTATATCATGAACTATATTGTCATTGACTACTAGGATTTAATGTTATATACATCTTATGCCTTATAATTGTAAAAATTGGTGGTTGTTCTTCTCATTGCTGAGGTCTCAGCATTTCCTGGTATCTATTTATTTTCATATTTTTGTATTTGCCATATACATATAAACAGGCCAGTTAACAGCAACAGTTAACACACTAAACAACTCATTCTATATCATGGCATATACACGTAAGTACATCTTAACGGCCCCACAGAAATGTTGGCCGATATTATGTCACCACTTTATACCCAGTTTTGAGCTTAAATAGTTTATGTCTATGTTTACACATACACAGGCTGACTCCGGTTTACACTAGTGTGGATTTTTTCGGCACGGATGTACACTTTAGTAGCCCCATATAAATGCCGGCCGATATTATGTCACTGCTGATATTATGTCACTGCATTTTATACCTAGGTTTGAGCTCAAATCGTTCATGTTCACACATACACAGGCTAACTCCGGCTTATAATATATTATTTTGGATTTTTTCGGCACGTTTTCAACAACACTATTAAAGGAGAAAAACAACAATGGCGCCACTCTAAGTGTAGTATTAAAAACAAATTTAATGTATCTTTAAAATCAAGTACTCACAAGGGTACAAGTAAACGGGCGTGCAACGAGTGAGATAATCATGCCAGGTGTCCCAGATGAAGTATAGAGTCACATCGTGCGGTGGCGTTCTATTCTTCTGACAGGGTGCGCTGCTGATTACTTGCTGTGTCCTGTCGCTGGAACGCGCTGTGTGCAATCCGGGGAGCGGGGTCACTTCCGGGTCTGTGCTGGGATAGGCGACGCGTTTGCGGAGCTACGCTCCTTCCTCAGGCCTCTGTTGTTTTCTATGGACTAATTCAGTTTTAGTTTCATTTTGGACTTTAGCATTTTAGACTCATGCTGATCAGCATAAATTTATAATTTTATTTTTATTAATATTCTCTTTATTATAGTTATGTAACCACCCTTCAGTCATTCATTCTCTTTGTATTAGAGCAATATATGTATTTTTTGGGGGGCTCCAACTGTTTTATATTGGTTGAATGCAGCGCTCACATGTACATGTTGTATATCAACAACACTATTACATTACCCTAGTCACTCTTATTTCATCTTATATTATTTTACCTAAACATTATTTATTTCCTACTTTTTTACATTCCTCCACACCCGCCATCTACATGATGGCGCATATACTTTGTCCATATCATGTTTTTTTTATTCATTTTCAACTATCTATTTTATACACAGGTGATTTTTCTGTTTGCACAGGAGTATATATATATATATTTTTTTCATTTTATCACTTATATTTTCACACACATATTTTTACTTGTGATATATTTACATTTTCACTTTTCATTGCACCATATTTTATTTTGTCATGTCTTTTTTCAACTCATGTTAATTAAGACAAGGTCTTATTTATTATCTTTCACTATATATCATTCATCTTTACCTATTCATTGTTAATATATCCACTTATAAATACATCTATATATATGTACACATTACATAATATCATATTTTATATATATTTTTTTGGATTGATTTATTTCCCTTTTTTCCTTTTTATTCTGTTGCTTATATACCATTAACATGGCAGTTCCCATTCTAAAACCTGTTCAAAAGGTGCTGAGACCTCGCACAGTCAGCATTCAGCTGTTCTTGATTTCTTGCATCACTATGTGGTCACATGGTTTAAAACATAGGGGCTTTATATATGATTCTCATTCCCATGTTTGTCAGCTATGAGTAAGCACTCGTCATGAGTGCGAAACGCATCAGCTGATTCCTGTACGTTCCTGCTGCAGTGTCTTGTACATTCTATGATCCAGTTTTTTATCAATAAAGGCACTTGTTATCTTGTCCGGTGTGTGGCTATCCAGATCACTTCATCCATTTCTGCAGTAGCTCAGTAGGTCAGTTAGCTGCAGTAGCTCAGTTAGCTGCAGTATATTCAGTACTGTATCCTGTGCAGCTAGATCTCGCTGCAGACCATTCCTGTTGTTCTCTTCCTAATATACTACAGGCAGGCAGTTAATTCAGTTAGCTGCAGTATATTCATACTGTATCCTGTGCAGCTAGATCTTGCTTCAGACCGTTCCTGTTGTTCTGTTCCTAATATACTACAGCCAGGCAGTTCATTCAGTTAGCTGCAGTATATTCAGTACTGTATCCTGTGCAGCTAGATCTCGCTGCAGACCGTTCCTGTTGTTCTGTTCCTAATATATTACAGGCAGGCAGTTCATTCAGTTAGCTGCAGTATATTCAGTACTGTATCCTGTGCAGCTAGATCTTGCTGCAGACCTTTCCTGTTCTCTTCTTAATATACTACAGGCAGGCAGTTCATTCAGTTAGCTGCAGTATATTCAGTACTGTATGCTGTGCAGCTATATCTCGCTGCAGACCGTTCCTGTTCTCTTCCTAATGTACTACATTAGGCAGTTCATTCAGTTAGCTGCAGTATATTCAGTACTGTATCCTGTGCAGCTAGATCTCACTGCAGACCATTCCTGTTGTTCTGTTCCTAATATACTACAGGCAGGCAGTTCATTCAGTTAGCTGCAGTATATTCAGCATTGTATCCTGTGCAGCTAGATCTCACTGCAGACCGTTCCTGTTGTTCTGTTCCTAATATACTACAGGCAGGCAGTTCATTCAGTTAGCTGCAGTATATTCATTACTGTATCCTGTGCAGCAAGATCTCGCTGCAGACCGTTCCTGTTGTTCTCTTCCTAATGTACTGCAGGCAGTTCATTAAGTTAGCTGCAGTATATTCAGTACTGTATCCTCTGCTGTTAGATATCGCTGCAGACCGTTCCTGTTCTCTTCCTAATATAATACAGGCAGGCAGCTTATTCATTTAGCTGCAGTATATTCAGTACTGTATCCTGTGCAGCTAGACCTGGCTGCAGATCGTTCCTTTTGTTCTGTTCCTAATATACTACAGGCAGGCAGTTCATTCAGTAGTATATTCAGTATATTCAGTACTGTATCCTGTGCAGCTAGATCTCGCTGCAGACCGTTCCTGTTATTCTCTTCCTAATATACTACAGGCAGGCAGTTCATTTAGTTAGCTGCAGTATATTCAGTACTGTATCCTGTTGCAGCTACAGACCGTTCCTGTTGTTCTGTTCCTAATATACTACAGGCAGGCAGTTCATTCAGTTAGCTGCAGTATATTCAGTACTGTATCCTGTGCAGATAGATCTCGCTGCAGACCATTCCTGTTGTTCTCTTCCTAATATACTACAGGCAGGCAGTTCATTCAGTTAGCTGCAGTATATTCAGTACTGTATCCTGTGCAGCTAGATCTCACTGCAGACCGTTCCTGTCCTCTTCCTAATATACTACAGGCAGGCAGTTCATTCAGTTAGCTGCAGTATATTCAATACTGTATCCTGTGCAGCTAGATCTTGCTGCAGACTGTTCCTGTTGTTTTGTTCCTAATATACTACAGGCAGGTAGTTAATTCAGTTAGCTACAGTATATTCAGTACTGTATCCTGTGCAGCTAGATCTCGCTGCAGACCATTCCTGTTGTTCTCTTCCTAATATACTACAGGCAGGCAGTTCATTCAGATAGCTGCAGTATATTCTGTATCCTGTGCAGCTAGATCTTGCTGCAGACCGCTCTTGTTGTTCTCTTCTTAATATACTACAGGCAGGCAGTTCATTCAGTTAGCTGCAGTATATTCAGTACTGTATCCTGTGCAGCTAGTTCTTGCTGCAGACCTTTCCTGTTCTCTTCTTAATATACTACAGGCAGGCAGTTCATTTAGTTAGCTACAGTATATTCAGTACTGTATGCTGTGCAGCTAGATCTCGCTGCAGACCGTTCCTGTTCTCTTCCTAATGTACTACAGGCAGGCAGTTCATTCAGTTAGCTGCAGTATATTCAGTACTGTATCCTGTGCAGCTAGATCTCACTGCAGACCATTCCTGTTGTTCTGTTCCTAATATACTACAGGCAGGCAGTTCATTCAGTTAGCTGCAGTATATTCAGTATTGTATCCTGTGCAGCTAGATCTCACTGCAGACCGTTCCTGTTGTTCTGTTCCTAATATAGTACAGGCAGGCGGTTCATTCAGTTAGCTGCAGTATATGCATTACTGTATCCTGAGCAGCAAGATCTCGCTGCAGACCGTTCCTGTTGTTCTCTTCCTACTGTACTGAAGGCAGTTCATTCAGTTAGCTGCAGTATATTCAGTACTGTATCCTGTGCAGTTAGATCTCGCTGCAGACCATTCCTGTTCACTTCCTAATATAATACAGGCAGGCAGCTTATTCATTTAGCTGCAGTATATTCAGTACTGTATCCTGTGCAGCTAGATCTGGCTGCAGATCATTCCTGTTGTTCTGTTCCTAATATACTACAGGCAGGCAGTTCATTCAGTTAGCTGCAGTATATTCAGTACTGTATCCTGTGCAGCTAGATCTCGCTGCAGACCGTTCCTGTTGTTCTCTTCCTAATATACTACAGGCAGGCAGTTCATTCAGTTAGCTGCAGTATATTCAGTACTGTATCCTGGGCAGCTAGATTTCGCTGCAGACCGTTCCTGTTGTTCTGTTCCTAATATACTACAGGCAGGCAGTTCATTCAGTTAGCTGCAGTATATTCAGTACTGTATCCTGTGCAGCTAGATCTCACTGCAGACCATTCCTGTTGTTCTGTTCCTAATATACTACAGGCAGGCAGTTCATTCAGTTAGCTGCAGTATATTCAGTATTGTATCCTGTGCAGCTAGATCTCACTGCAGACCGTTCCTGTTGTTCTGTTCCTAATATAGTACAGGCAGGCGGTTCATTCAGTTAGCTGCAGTATATGCATTACTGTATCCTGAGCAGCAAGATCTCGCTGCAGACCGTTCCTGTTGTTCTCTTCCTACTGTACTGAAGGCAGTTCATTCAGTTAGCTGCAGTATATTCAGTACTGTATCCTGTGCAGTTAGATCTTGCTGCAGACCATTCCTGTTCACTTCCTAATATAATACAGGCAGGCAGCTTATTCATTTAGCTGCAGTATATTCAGTACTGTATCCTGTGCAGCTAGATCTGGCTGCAGATCATTCCTGTTGTTCTGTTCCTAATATACTACAGGCAGGCAGTTCATTCAGTTAGCTGCAGTATATTCAGTACTGTATCCTGTGCAGCTAGATCTCGCTGCAGACCGTTCCTGTTGTTCTCTTCCTAATATACTACAGGCAGGCAGTTCATTCAGTTAGCTGCAGTATATTCAGTACTGTATCCTGGGCAGCTAGATTTCGCTGCAGACCGTTCCTGTTGTTCTGTTCCTAATATACTACAGGCAGGCAGTTCATTCAGTTAGCTGCAGTATATTCAGTACTGTATCCTGTGCAGCTAGATCTCGCTGCAGACCATTCCTGTTGTTCTCTTCCTAATATATTACAGGCAGGCAGTTCATTCAGTTAGCTGCATTATATTCAGTACTGTATCCTGTGCAGCTAGATCTCGCTGCAGACCGTTCCTGTTCTCTTCCTAATATACTACAGGCAGGCTGTTCATTCAGTTAGCTGCAGTATATTCAGTACTGTATCCTGTGCAGCTAGATCTCGCTGCAGACCGTTCCTGTTGTTCTGTTACTAATATACTACAGGCAGGCAGATCATTCAGTTAGCTGCAATATATTCATTACTGTATCCTGTGCAGCTAGATCACGCTGCAGACCATTCCTGTTCTCTTCCTAATATACTACAGGCAGGCAGTTCATTCAGTTAGCTGCAGTATATTCTGTATCCTGTGCAGCTAGATCTTGCTGCAGACCGTTCTTGTTGTTCTCTTCCTAATATACTACAGGCAGGCAGTTCATTCAGTTAGCTGCAGTATATTCAGTACTGTATCCTGTGCAGCTAGTTCTTGCTGCAGACCTTTCCTGTTCTCTTCTTAATATACTACAGGCAGGCAGTTCATTCAGTTAGCTACAGTATATTCAGTACTGTATGCTGTGCAGCTAGATCTCGCTGCAGACCGTTCCTGTTCTCTTCCTAATGTACTACAGGCAGGCAGTTCATTCAGTTAACTGCAGTATATTTAGTACTGTATCCTGTGCAGCTAGATCCCACTGCAGACCATTCCTGTTGTTCTGTTCCTAATATACTACAGGCAGGCAGTTCATTCAGTTAGCTGCAGTATACTCAGTATTGTATCCTGTGCAGCTAGATCTCACTGCAGACCGTTCCTGTTGTTCTGTTCCTAATATAGTACAGGCAGGCGGTTCATTCAGTTAGCTGCAGTATATTCATTACTGTATCCTGTGCAGCAAGATCTCACTGCAGACCGTTCCTGTTGTTCTCTTCCTAATGTACTGCAGGCAGTTCATTCAGTTAGCTGCAGTATATTCAGTACTGTATCCTGTGCAGTTAGATCTCGCTGCAGACCATACCTGTTCTCTTCCTAATATAATACAGGCAAGCAGCTTATTCATTTAGCTGCAGTATATTCAGTACTGTATCCTGTGCAGCTAGATCGGGGCTGCAGATCGTTCCTGTTGTTCTGTTCCTAATATACTACAGGCAAGCAGTTCATTCAGTTAGCTGCAGTATATTCAGTACTGTATCCTGTGCAGCTAGATCTCGCTGCAGACCGTTCCTGTTGTTCTGTTCCTAATATAGTACAGGCAGGTGGTTCATTCAGTTAGCTGCAGTATATGCATTACTGTATCCTGAGCAGCAAGATCTCGCTGCAGACCGTTCCTGTTGTTCTCTTCCTACTGTACTGAAGGCAGTTCATTCAGTTAGCTGCAGTATATTCAGTACTGTATCCTGTGCAGTTAGATCTCGCTGCAGACCATTCCTGTTCACTTCCTAATATAATACAGGCAGGCAGCTTATTCATTTAGCTGCAGTATATTCAGTACTGTATCCTGTGCAGCTAGATCTGGCTGCAGATCATTCCTGTTGTTCTGTTCCTAATATACTACAGGCAGGCAGTTCATTCAGTTAGCTGCAGTATATTCAGTACTGTATCCTGTGCAGCTAGATCTCGCTGCAGACCGTTCCTGTTGTTCTCTTCCTAATATACTACAGGCAGGCAGTTCATTCAGTTAGCTGCAGTATATTCAGTACTGTATCCTGTGCAGCTAGATCTCGCTGCAGACCGTTCCTGTTCTCTTCCTAATATACTACAGGCAGGCAGTTCATTCAGTTAGCTGCAGTATATTCAGTACTGTATCCTGTGCAGCTAGATCTCGCTGCAGACCGTTCCTGTTGTTCTGTTCCTAATATACTACAGGCAGGCAGATCATTCAGTTAGCTGCAATATATTCATTACTGTATCCTGTGCAGCTAGATCACGCTGCAGACCATTCCTGTTCTCTTCCTAATATACTACAGGCAGGCAGTTTATTCAGTTAGCTGCAGTATATTCAGTATATATATACATGCCAGCTTTCTGCACCTACATCTCACTGCAGGCCATTCCTGGTGTACCTATTCAAATACATTACAATTTCAGTATGTCTGGAAGGCCAACAAGGAGAGGCAGACGTTCACAGGCCACTAAAAGAGGGCAAGCAGGCTCTGTGTCTACAGCCAACATTGCTGGTCGTGGACACGGTGCATCCTCAGCACGTGGCCGTGGGACACGCTTGTTCTTTTTTCGACAGCTGGCCATGTTGAGCCACAACATGCAGAAGAGTTGGTAGAGTGGATGACCAAGCCGTCCTCATCCTCCTCATCCTCTGTCACCTAGGCTCAGAGTACTTTGACTGCCAATGCAACTGCCAAAGCGGCCTCTTCCATTGGCTCAATGTCATTAGTCACTCCTTCCCTAACCCGCCATCATGCCCTAAGGTGTCCCCCGAACTGTTTGACCACAGTGTTGGGTACATGCTGCAGGAGGATGCACAGCGTTTTGAAGGCTCCGATGATGGTACCCAGATTGAGGAAGGCAGTAACGTGAGCCCAGAGAGAAAGGGGGTGCCCAAGAAGGACAACAAACTGGCAGTCATGTTCCCCCAGCTGCAGCATACTGCCAGATTTGCTCCAGTGACGAGGAGGGAGGGGATGATGAGGTCACTGAATCTAAGTGGGTGCCTGATAGGAGAGAGGAGGAGGAAGAGGCACATCTCCAACGAGGCAGGATGCCCTCCAGAGACCAGCTTAGGGGCAGCCAACCGACTGCATCACACCGCAGAGCTCTGCATGTGAAGGGCGCTGCTGACTCCGTGTGTTTTTCCAAAAGTTCTTTGGTGTGGGCCTTTTTTGAGACGTGTGCAGCAGATAGCACCGTTGCTGTTTGCAACATATGTCTGAAGCGTATCAAGCATGGCCAGAACAGCAGCCGCTTGGGCACCACATGCTTGACCAGACATATTTCGAACTCCCATGCAGTCTGTTGGCAAGCGTACTTAAAAGACCCACACCAAAGAACAAGGCAGACCTCTCCTTGATCCTCATCAGCTGGGATCTCCAACCCCACTATACCTTCAGTTCTCTCATAAACCTGCACTGAGAGGAATGAAGGTGTAGAATTAGGTGTGCCAAGTACTTGCGGGCAATCTGCTATCCGCTACACCAACGTCCGATTGTAGCAGGCAAATTTCCCTACCCCAGTTGCTAAACCGGTGAAAGAAATTCGGTCCCAGCCATCCACATGCCCAGCGGCTGAATGTTAGCTTGGCTAAATTGCTAGCACTCCAACTGCTGCCTTTTCAGCTGGTAGACTCTGCCCCTGTCAGAGAAATAATCAACCCGGCCGTATCGGCCGAATGGGTTTGCGGAACGAACTCATGCTCAGTAGAACGATGCAGCGCTCGAGCGCTCGTGGCCCAATGGCACGACGCGCGGTCGTTCGTATTAGTACTCGCTCAACGTGATGCTCTGGCTGCCTATTTAAAGACACTCAGGTGCTCAGACAGGTTGCTGGTTTGTCTTCAGCTTCCTGTCTGAGTTGTTTCCTGTTTCCTGTTTACTGAATCACTGCTTGACCTGGATCATCCCTGACTACTCTGCTCTTCTCCTGGACCCAACCAACGGCTTGTTTATACGGATTCTGCCTTGTCTTCAGCGTTTGACCCCCTTGCTTGTGACCCGGATTTGTGTGCCTGAATCTTTGCTTGTGACCCGGATTTGCCTACTATCTCCTGTGCCTGAACTTCTGCTTGTGACCTGGACTTACCTGCTTTCTCCTGTGCTTGACCCTCTGCCTGTGTCCCGGATCTGCCTGCTAACCTTGTGTTTTATCCTCAGCCTGTTTCAGGCCTTCTGAATTGCCAGTCTCTGCACATCTACCAGGACCCTTCTAGGAGTATTACGCAAGTCCCATCCAGCCTGCTGGTAGCCTGTGCCTCTTCGTGCCATCCGCTTCCTGTTCCACCTCCAGGGGGCAGACTGCGTTTAGTCGCAAGGGCAAATCGCTCTCGGCATCTCGGCTTCGGTAAGTACTTACCTTACAGTACAAACCATCCAGATGTCAGAGGCCGACAGAGTGCGCTCTCCGCTTGAAATACTGTGCCAGCAGGTTTCCACACTCACCGATGCAGTTCAGAAACTGCAAGAAGACTACACCCAAATTATTAGTCGCCTCCAGCAACTCTCTGGAACACCCATACCAACAGCTGTACCCGCCAGTGGGTCCTCCGTTCCTCAGCCTTCATCAAATCCAACTGTGGTAATAGCCCTTCCTGAACCTAGGGTCCCTATGTTGGAGCGATTTGCAGGCGATCACAAAAAATATAGGGCTTTCAAGAATGCTTGCTCCCTATACCTAGCTCTTCAGCCCAGGACTTTTTCTTCTGAAGTAGTAAAGGTGGGCTTCGTTATTTCCCTCCTGGCCGATGAACCCCAAGCCTGGGCCCACAGTCTGATGGAACAAAGGAGCCCTGTTCTAAATTCAGTAGATACCTTTTTTGAAAACATGGCACAACTTTATGATGACCCACAGCGCACGGCTACTGCTGAAACCATTTTACATTACCTGTCTCAAGGGCGAAGGCCGGTTTAGGACTACACAGTGGAGTTCCGGAAGTGGTCGGCTGATACCGGCTGGAACGAACCTGCCCTGAAGTACCAATACCGCCAGGGGTTGTCGGAAGTCCTTAAGGATGAGTTAGCTAGGGTGGAGACCCCTGCAACTCTAGAGGAATTGATCCAGTCAGCCACCAAGCTAGACAGGCGCATGCGCGAATGGCGCTCAGAGCGCTTCCAGGTTCCTCGATCCAGCTGGGTGCTTCCCAAGCCGACCAACTTTCTGGTTCCTCCAACCACCGCTACTCCCGAAGTCGAGCCTATGCCACTCGGACTGGTCCGCGCTCCTCTTACTCCCGAGGAGAGGCAACGTAGGCGGCAAGCCAATCGGTGCCTATACTGTGGGGGTACAGGTCATTTTCTCCGTAACTGCCCTGTGAGACCTAGTAAGTTTTATCCTCGATCTGTTATGAATTATCAAGTTACCAGTGCACCCAAGACTTATGTCTCCCTCCTTATCTCCCTACAGCTAGCGGAAAAGGAAACTCGCCTGCCAGCTATAATTGATTCTGGAGCATGTAGCTGTTTGTTGGACATCACGCTGGCTCAAGAGCTACAAATTCCTCTTCAAACTAAGAAGCAAAGCCTTCAAGTACACTTGGCTGACGGGTCTCTCCCCCGCTCTGGACCTATCACCCAGGAAACCAGACCCATTTTCGTCACTACTGATTCTGGTCACCAAGAGTTCCTACGTTTTGACCTTATTTCCTCTCCTTTGTTCCCCATCATCTTGGGGCTCCCCTGGCTACAGGCACATGAACCACAAATAAACTGGAACAAGAAAGAGGTTTCCTTCTCTTCTGAGTATGACTCCCAGCACTGTCTCACTCCGGCCCTGGCCGCCTGTTCAGTTGTAATCCCTGTGCCTGATAACCTCCAACATGTTCCATCGGTGTACCTCGAGTTCCGAGACGTTTTTGACAAATAACAGGCTGACCGCCTACCACCTCACCGGTCTTACGACTGCCTCATTGACCTTCTGCCCGGCTCTGAAGTTCCCTTTGGCTGTATCTTCCCGTTAACAGAAACGGAGCTAAAAACTCTCAAGACTTGAGAAACTTGATGAAAACCTAGAAAAGGGTTTTATCCGCCCTTCCTCCTCACCGGCTGGAGCCGGTATCTTCTTTGTAGAAAAAAAAGACGGTTCCCTGGGGCTATGCATTGATTACAGGGAACTAAATAAAATAACTATAAGAAACCGGTATCCACTTCTACTTATCCCGGAGTTGTTTCAACGTTTTCGTTCCGCCCGAATCTTCTCCAAACTGGATCTCCGAGGGGCCTACAACCTCATCAGGATTCGGGCTGGAGATGAGTGAAAGACTGCCTTTAGGTCCAGGTTTGGACATTATGAATACCTGGTGATGCCCTTTGGGCTATGCAACGCCCCGGCCACTTTCCAACATCTGGTCAATTACATTTTCCGGGAGTATCTTGACAACTTCCTAGTTGTCTACTTGGACGACATCCTTATTTTTTCTGCTACTATTGAGTTACACCGAATTCATGTTAAAAAGTTCCTGGCAATTCTCAGAACACACAAGCTGTATCTTAACCACTTCAGCCCCGGACCATTTGGCTGCCTAAGGACCAGAGGACTTTTTCCAATTTGGCACTGCGTCGCTTTAACTGCTAATTGCGCGGTCATGCAATGCTGTACCCAAACGAAATTTGCGTCCTTTTCTTCCCACAAATAGAGCTTTCTTTTGATGGTATTTGATCACCTCTGTCGTTTTTATTTTTTGCGCTATAAACGGAAAAAGACCGAAAATTTTGAAAAAAAATGATATTTTCTACTGTTTGTTATAAAAAAAATCCAATAAACTCAATTTTAGTCATACATTTAGGCCAAAATGTATTCAGCCACATGTCTTTGGTAAAAAAAATGTCAATAAGCGTATATTTATTGGTTTGCGCAAAAGTTATAGCGTCTACAAACTAGGGTACATTTTCTGGTATTTACACAGCTTTTAGTTTATGACTGCCTATGTCATTTCTTGAGGTGCTAAAATGGCAGGGCAGTACAAAACCCCCCCAAATGACCCCATTTTGGAAAGTAGACACCCCAAGGAAATTGCTGAGAGGCATGTTGAACCCATTGAATATTTCTTTTTTGTCCCAAGTGATTGAATAATGACAAAAAAAAAAAAATATTTACAAAAAGTTGTCACTAAATGATATATTGCTCACACAGGCCATGGGCCTATGTGGAATTGCACCCCAAAATACATTCAGCTGCTTCTCCTGAGTACGGGGATACCACATGTGTGGGACTTTTTGGGAGCCTAGCTGCGTACGGGGCCCCGAAAACCAATCACTGCCTTCAGGATTTCTAAGGGCATAAATTTTTGATTTCACTCCTCACTACCTATCACAGTTTTGAAGGCCATAAAATGCCCAGATGGCACAACCCCCCCCCCCCAAATGCCCCCATTTTGGAAATTAGACACCCCAAGCTATTTGCTGAGACGCATGTTGAGTCCATGGAATATTTTATTTTTTTGACACAAGTTGCGGGAAAGTGACAAATTTTTTTTTTTTGCACAAAGTTGTCACTAAATGATATATTGCTCACACAGGCCATGGGCATATGTGGAATTGCACCCCAAAATACATTTAGCTGCTTCTACTGAGTATGGGGATACCACATGTGTGGGACTTTTTGGGAGCCTAGCCGCGTACGGGGCCCCGAAAACCAAGCACCGCCTTCATGATTTCTAAGGGCGTAAATTTTTGATTTCACTCCTCACTACCTATCACAGTTTTGAAGGCCACCATAAAATGCCAAGATGGCACAAAACCCCCCCAAATGACCCCATTTTGGAAAGTAGACACCCCAAGCTATTTGCTGAGAGGCATGTTGAGTCCATGGAATATTTTATATTTTGACACAAGTTGCGGGAAAGTAACACATTTTTTTTTTTTTGCACAAAGTTGTCACTAAATGATATATTGCTCAAACATGCCATGGGCATATGTGGAATTACACCCCAAAATACATTCTGCTGCTTCTCCTGAGTATGGGGATACCACATGTTTAGGACTTTTTGGAAGCCTAGCCGCGCACAGGGCCCCGAAAACCAAGCACCGCCTTCAAGATTTCTAAGGGCATAAATTTTTGATTTCACTCCTCACTACCTATCACAGTTTTGAAGGCCATAAAATGCCAAGATGGCACAAAACCCCCCTAAATGACGCCATTTTGGAAAGTAGACACTCCAAGCTATTTGCTGAGAGGCATGTTGAGTCCATGGAATATTTTATTTTTTGACACAAGTTGCGGGAAAGTGACACATTTTTTTTTTTCACAAAGTTGTCACTAAATGATATATTTCTCACACAGGCCATGAGCATATGTGGAATTGCACCCCAAAATACATTTAGCTGCTTCTCCTGAGTATGAGGATACCACATGTGTGGGACTTTTTGGGAGCCTAGCCGCATACGGGGCCCCGAAAACCAAGCACTGCCTTCAGGATTTCTAAGGGCGTAAAGTTGTGATTTCACTCCTCACTACCTATCACAGTTTTGAAGGCCATAAAATGCCCAGATGGCACAAACCCCCCCAAATGACCCCATTTTGGAAAGTAGACACCCCAAGCTATTTGCTGAGAGGCATTTTGAGTCCATGGAATATTTTATATTTTGACACAAGTTGCGGGAAAGTGACAATTTTTTTTTTTTTGCACAAAGTTGTCACTAAATGATATATTGCTCAAACATGCCATGGGCATATGTGGAATTACACCCCAAAATATATTCTACTGCTTCTCCTGAGTACGAGGATACCACATGTGTGGGACTTTTTGGGAGCCTAGCCGCATACGGGGCCCCCGAAAACCAAGCACCGCCTTCAGGATTTCTAAGGGCGTAAAGTTGTGATTTCACTCCTCACTACCTATCACAGTTTTGAAGGCCATAAAATGCCCAGATGGCACAAACCCCCCCAAATGACCCCATTTTGGAAAGTAGACACCCCAAGCTATTTGCTGAGAGGCATGTTGAGTCCATGGAATATTTTATATTTTGACACAAGTTGCGGGAAAGTGACATTTTTTTTTTGCACAAAGTTGTCACTAAATGATATATTGCTCAAACATGCCATGGGCATATGTGGAATTACACCCCAAAATATATTCTACTGCTTCTCCTGAGTACAGGGATACCACATGTGTGGGACTTTTTGGGAGCCTAGCTTCATACGGGGCCCCGAAATCCAATCACTGCCATCAGGATTTCTAAGGGCGTAAATTTTTGATTTCACTCCTCACTACCTATCACAGTTTCGAAGGCCATAAAATGCCAAGATAGCACAAAACCCCCCAAAATGACCCCGTTTTGGAAAGTAGACACCCCAAGCTATTTGCTGAGAGGCATGGTGAGTATTTTGCAGCTCTCATTTGTTTTTGAAAATAAATAAGGACAAGAAAAATGTATTTTTTTTTTCTTTTTTCAATTTTCAAAAGTTTGTGACAAAAAGTGAGGTCTGCAAAATACTCACTATACCTCTCAGCAAATAGCTTGGGGTGTCTATTTTCCAAAATGGGGTCATTTGGGGGGGGGGGTTGTGCCATCTGGGCATTCCATGGCCTCCGAAACTGTGATAGGCAGTGAAGAGTGAAATCAAAAATTTACGCCCTTAGAAAGCCTGAAGGCGGTGCTTGGTTTTCAGGGTGCCGTACGCGGCTAGGCTCCCAAAAAGTCTCACACATGTGGTATCCCTGTACTCAGGAGAAGCAACAGAATTTATTTTGGGGTGTAATTTCACATATTCCCATGGCATGTTTGAGCAATATATCATTTAGTAACAACTTTGTGCATAAAAAAAAAATTGTCTTTTTCCCGCAACTTGTGTCACAATATAAAATATTCCATGGACTCGACATGCCTCTCAGCAAATAGCTTGGGGTGTCTACTTTCCAAAATGGGGTCATTTGGGGGGGTTTTGAACTGTCCTGGCATTTTATGCACAACATTTAGAAGCTTATGTCACACATCACCCACTCTTCTAACCACTTGAAGACAAAGCCCTTTCTGACACTTTTTGTTTACATGAAAAAATTATTATTTTTGCAATAAAATTACTTTGAACCCCCAAACATTATATATTTTTTAAAGCAAATGCCCTACAGATTAAAATGGTGGGTGTTTCATTTTTTGTTTTCACACAGTAATTGCGCAGCGATTTTTCAAACGCATTTTTTGGGGAAAAACCACACTTTTTTAAATTTTAATGCACTAAAACACACTATATTGCCCAAATGTTTGATGAAATAAAAAAGATGATCTTAGGCCGAGTACATGGATACCAAACATGACAAGCTTTAAAATTGCGCACAAACGTGCAGTGGCGACAAACTAAATACATTTTTAAAAGCCTTTAAAAGTCTTTACAGGTTACCACTTTAGATTTACAGAGGAGGTCTACTGCTAAAATTACTGCCCTCGATCTGACCTTCGCGGATATACCTCACATGCATGGTGCAATTGCTGTTTACATTTGATGCCAGACCGACGCTTGTGTTCGCCTTTGCGCGAGAGCAGGGGGGGACAGGGGTGCTCTTTTTTTTTTATTATTATTTTTTTGATTTTTTTATCTTATTTTTAAACTGTTCCTTTAATTTTTATGTTTTTTAATCATTTTTATTGTTATCTCAGGGAATGTAAATATCCCCTATGATAGCAATAGGTAGTGACAGGTACTCTTTTTTAAAAAAATTGGGGTCTATTAGACCCTCGATCTCTCCTCTGCCCTCAAAGCATCTGACCACACCAAGATCGGTGTGATAAAATGCTTTCCCAATTTCCCAATGGCGCTGTTTACATCCGGCCAAATCTAAGTCATGAAATGCTCGTAGCTTCCGGTTTCTTAGGCCATAGAGATGTTTGGAGCCATTCTGGTCTCTGATCAGCTCTATGGTCAGCTGGCTGAATCACTGGCTGCATTTTCAGGTTCCCTGTTGGAACAGGAGAGCCAGAGAGAAACATGGAAAAGAGGGGGGGCATTCCCTCCCACTGCTTGTAAAAGCAGTCTAGAGGCTAATTAGCCGCTAGGATTGCTTTTACATGAAAGCCGACCGCTGGCTGAAAAGAATGATACCAAGATGATACCTAAACCTGCAGGCATCATTCTGGTATAACCACTCAAAGTCCAGCAACATACCAGTACGTTGCTGGTCCTTGTTGGGCATATATTGCAAACTTTTTTTTCATGCAGCCTGTGGGCTGAACGAAAAAAAGATATTGATCGGTGGGTATGCCCACCATTAGAATACCTCCCTTCATCCACCCACTTCTAATGATGGGCATACATGCACCATTTATATATGCCGAAGCATGGGGGCATCCTCCCGCAAAAGGCAGGAGCAAATCGCTCCTCCACCCACTGCTGCCCCCACGCTTCGGCATATATGCTGAAGTATGTAACTGTGGTGGTGAAATCACCTCCGACAGCGCTGGAGTCACGGCTTTATATATCGTGGGAGCAAACGCTGTTGCTGTCAAGATAAAAAAATCTGCGCTGCAACTGAATGGCGTACCTGCTAAGCAAATGATGGTTAACAATAAAACAAAGTAACATTACAGTATAACAGTAAGACTTACCATACCTGCAAAGCAAATACAAAAAAAAACATAGTAAAAAATAAAACATTTAACGCAACCTGTGCCTAAAATATATATATGCCGAAGCATGGGGGCATCCTCCCACAAAAGGCAGGAGCAAATCGCTCCTCCACCCCCTGCTGCCCCCACGCTTCGGCATATATGCTGAAGTATGTAACTGTGGTGGTGAAATCACCTCCGACAGCGCTGGAGTCACGGCTTTATGTATCGTGGGAGCAAACGCTATTGCTGTCAAGCTAAATAAATCCGCTCTGCAGCTAAATGGCATACCTGAAAACAATAAAATGGTTACCAACAAAACACAGTAAACAGTAAAGTATAAAAAAAAATGCATATCTGAAAAGCAAACATGGTAAAACATAATAACAATAAAACATTGCAGAATAGAATACAGTAAAAAAGAGCAGAACAATAGAGAGAGAATAGAGAGAGAGAGAACAATAAAACAACAACTATTTTTTTTTTTTTATATATTTTTTTTGTTTTTTTTTTGTTTTGTTTTTTTTATTTATTTATTTATTTTTTACACTTTTTTTTAGTGAATGGTAGCGTTCAAAACATTCACCCATGCAAAGACCAGGATTGCCAGGACAGGAGGGACAATAACACCGGGTGTCACGCCTAAATCCGCGCTTGCTACAGACACGACATCTTTTTTGGGGGGCTCGTTGGGTAGGGGTACTCGGGAGGGCATAAGGAAAATGCCTCTCATGCAGCCGGCCTACTGCATTTGGTTGGGGATGGTGAGGTGGAGCACCGTCTGGATACACTCTGACGATCTCTTCCTGGAATTTAAGGAAGGATCCAGTCTGTCCTGAAGCTCTGTATAGCACATGAGCGTTCAGCAAAGCCAATTGAAATAAATAAACAGACACTTTTTTGTACCAGCGTCTGGCCTTACGGGCAACTAGGTACGGCGCCAACAACTGGTCGTTGAGGTCCACCCCTCCCATATTTTGGTTATATTCGTGGACACAGAGGGGTTTCTCCACAACACCAGTCGCCGTAGTAATTTGGGCCGTCGTGTCTGCATGAAGGGAGGTGAGAACGAAAACATTCTTCTTATCCCTCCACTTCATAGCGAGCAAATTATTACACTGCAAGCAGGCTCTCTCCCCCAGCCTAAGACGGGAATCTACAAGCCGCTGGGGAAAGCCCCGGCGATTAGGTCACACGGTGCCACATGCTCCAATCTGCTGATCAAACAAGTGACTAAAAAGTGGCACGCTCGTGTAATAATTGTCCACGTACAAGTGGTACCCCTTTCCGAATAAGGGTGACACCAAGTCCCACACTATCTTGCCAGCGCTTCCTATGTAGTCAGGGCAGTTTGTCGGCTCTACGTGACTATCTTTGCCCTCGTAAACCATAAAACTACATGTATAGCCTGTGGCCCTGTCACAGAGCTTATACATCTTGACCCCGTATCTGGCACGCTTGCTGGGAAGGTACTGTTTGAATGACAAGCGGCCAGAAAATTTAATCAGGGACTCATCAATGCAGACAACTTGATGGG
Source organism: Lithobates septentrionalis (assembly GCA_037952835.1). Classification (NCBI taxonomy): domain Eukaryota; kingdom Metazoa; phylum Chordata; class Amphibia; order Anura; family Ranidae; genus Lithobates; species Lithobates septentrionalis. The sequence goes on from JBBDGP010002217.1 coordinate 1,836,373, forward strand.
GAGTAAACAAGTCTGCAAAACGTTGGTTGAAGTGGTTTACGAGGGGCCGAATTTTGTAGAGCCGATCATATCCAGGGTCTCCACGAGGACGACAGAGTTCATTATCATTGAAGTGCATGAACTGCAAAATCTGCTCGTATCGTGCCCTGGCCATGGAAGCAGAGAACACGGGCATATGGTAAATTGGGTCAGTGGACCAATATGACCGCAACTTACCCTTTTTATTTATGCCCATGTTGAGGGAAAGGCCCAGAAAGATCTTAAATTCAGAGACCGTAATTGGTCTCCAATCTCTGGCAAGGGAGGACTGGGGATTAGCGGCGATGTGTTGACCAGCGTATAAATTGCTTTGGTCCACAATAGATCTATAGAGATCTTCGGTGAAAAACAGCGAATTCCCAATTCGGATTGGCGAATGCAGCAGGAAGGGCACTATGGGCACGACGGGCCTGTCTTTGTCTTCTTGGTGGCAGCGGGACACTACTTGTGCTTGCCACCTCGCCAGCTTGAACTGCACTTATGGGACTCGCCACGTCACCACGTGATACTGCAGTGCTGGATGTACGACCAGGGTGTACTAGGCCGCTGGTGCTTGCCAGTTCACCAGAAGGAATAGCGGCACTAGTACTTCTCTGCTCCATACGATAGCCCTGCGGTTCTTGCACTTCAAGGACAGAAGAAGAAGATTGGGGTCTGGTACGCCTGACCTTGGCAGGGACCACAACTCTGTCGTCAGAGCTATCTGTCATGGAGCCGCTGTCCTCTACAGGATCGTATTCTGAGCCTGAATCTGACAGATGAGTGACTTCCTCTTCACTATCTGTCATGCTCAGAAACGTGTAGGCCTCTTCACTAGTGTACCTTCGATTTGCCATTTTGGGCTCTAAATTTAGGGGTACACTAGTGAGACTCACAGGCAAAAAAGCTCCTGACTGTCAGCGACTGTATCAAAACGCTACCAAAAAACTGTTAGCGATCGCAGGGATTAGGCCTGACTCTGCGAGCGCTGCAGTTATGTGTGCTTAGTGTTTTGTAAGTGTCAGTGATCGATCGATACTGCACTTGGGTGGGCTGAGCGGGGCTGGGCCGAGGGGCAAAACGCAGGTGCTAGCAGGTATCTGGGCTGATCCCGCTAACACTGTGTTTATGGGAACCCTAAACTGCTGGGGACGCTAGTATAGATCTGATCAGATCAGATATCGATCCTCTCAGATACTATAGCACTAAGGGAGGTGTATGCTGCGTGCGTGGGTGTTAGCGGTACTGGCGCTAACCTGACGCTGCCTGGGGCGACGCAGACCGTATCTGACCCTAAAAACTTAACTTATATCACCGCCGGGCAATTAGGGGGTTAAACCTTTATAAGGTAATAAACGGAGGGTGCCCTAAAACTATAAAAAACAAACTAACTAACCAGCATCACCCGTAACACTTATACGGTGATCGCTGGTGAAAGGGTTAACTAGGGGGCAATCAGGGGGTTAGAACCTTTAGTAGGTAGTATATGGGGGTCCCTGTCGCTATAAAACACTGACAGCAAACCTATATACTTAGCGTCACCTGTGTCACTAATACAGCAATCAGAAAAACGATCGCTTAGTGACACTGGCGACGGGGGGTGATCAAGGGGTTAACCTTTATTAGGGAGGGTTAGGGGGGTGCCCTGGACCTAAAGGGGGGTACCCTAGACCTAAAGGGGGCTAACCTAACTGCCCTAACACTTATAACTGTCACAAACTGACACCAATGCAAAAAAAACCCCAAACAACTGCTATTGGTGTCAGTGTGACAGGGGGTACAGGGAGGTGATCGGGGGGTGATGGGGGGGTGAAAAGTGTGCCTGGCGTGTTCTACTGGAAGTGTAGTGTTGGTGCACTTACTTGGATGTCTTCTCTCCTCGGCGCCGGATCGAAAAGACCGGCTTGAGGAGGGATGACATCACTTCCTCTCCCTCTGTTTACATTACAGAGGGAGAGGAAGCATTTTCATTCACCGGGAGCGATCGGGAGGGGGTGACCACGAATGGATGGCCTCCCCCTCACCTCTGATCGCCCAGGAACAAATGGCGGCCGCCTCGGGCACCGGGGGGGGGTCCGATCGGACCCCCCGCCCGCGGAAGGCAGATCACGTGTATGTACGTGATTCTGCCTGTCCGTGCCACCTTGCCGACGTACATCGGCGTGAGGCGGTCGTCAAGTGGTTAAGGCAGAGAAATGCGACTTTGAAAAGTCTGTTGTGCAATTCTTGGGATTCCTTATCTCCACCAATGGGATCGCAATGGACCCACAGAAGGTCAAGGCAATCCAGGAATGGCCAGCCCCATCAGACAAAAAGGGGGTACAACGTTTCATTGGCTTTGACAATTTTTACAGAAGATTTATAATTGGATTATCTTCCATTGTAGCCCCCATTACTCAATTGGCACGTCAACACAACCGTTTTCAGTGGTCCCAGGAAGCCCAGGAAGCTTTTATTAAATTGAAAGCCTTGTTCACCTCAGCACCAATCTTAAAGCATCCAGATCCGGCTCTGCCATTCGTATTGGAAGTAGATGCCTCTGAAACTGCCAGCGGAGCCATCCTCTCCCAAAGACAGGGGCTCAAGGCCCTTCTACATCCCGTAGCCTTCGCATCCTGGAAACTGACTCCGCCAGAAAAGAACTATGATGTAAGTGACAGGGAGTTGTTGGCCATTAAATTCGCCTTGGAAGAGTGGAGGTACCTACTGGAGGGTGCACTCCACCCTGTCATGATCTTCACCGATCATAAGAATCTAGAATACCTCAGGTCAGCCAAACGATTAAAACCCAGACAAGCCGGCTGGGCTCTTTTTTTTTCTAGATTCAATTTTCAATTATCCTACAGACCTGGCTCCAAAAACGGAAAGGCAGATGCACTCTCTCGGATGTTCCTTAAACCTCTCAGGCAGCTGAACCTAGCACTATCTTGTCTCCACAAAATTTCTTGTTGGCCATCCAAACTGACTTAATAACTTCTATTAAATCAACGTCCAGTCACTGTACTGACCCAGAAGTACCTTCCTTGGAAAAACATGATGACCTACTCTGGGCCCGAGGAAAAATCTTTGTTCCACTAGAAATAAGACTCTTGGCTCTTAGGACTTTTCATGACCACAAACTAGCAGGTCACTTCGGGACACAAAAGACCACTGAACTCGTCTCCCGATCTTTTTGGTGGTCAGGCTGGAGACAGGACTGTAAGGATTATGTCTCTTCTTGCTCTCTTTGCCAGCGCAGTAAGGGTCCAAACACCAAATCCTGGGGTCAAGCCTCTGTCCATTCCGGAACGACCGTGGGTGGAAGTCTCCATGGACTTCATTGTGGATCTACCTCCTTCGGGGGGGTTTACCACTATCTTTGGTCGTTGACCGTTTTTCTAAAATGGCACATTTTTTGCCCATGGTGGGTACTCCTTCTGCTGCAGATACAGCTAAAAAAATTTTTAAAGAAATTACAAGACTTCACGGTGTACCTAGGAGCATGGTCTCGGATAGAGGTGTCCAATTTACCTCCAAATTCTGGAGGGAACTTTGTAAAGCCCTGGAAATAAAGATTTGTCTCTCCTCTGCCTATCACCCACAGAGCAATGGCCAAACGGAGAGAACAAATCAAACTCTAGAGCAGTACCTCCGTTGTTTTTGTTCCGGTTCCCAAGATGATTGGTCCAATCTTCTGCCATACGCTGAATTTGCGTACAACAACTCCATCCAAAAAATCACCTTTTTGGTCAAACTTTGGTTTCCACCCTTCTTTTCTTCCAAACACCATTCCTGAGATATCTGTCCTTGCGGTACAAGACCGCATAGCCTCTATTCAGTTGAACTTCCAGAAAATTCAGGAAACTATACAAAGAGCTCAGGACAATTACAAAAGACATTCTGATAAAGGAAGGAAGGAGAACCCAGTCTTCAAAATTGGCGAGGAAGTTTGGCTATTAGTTAATCTCAAATTACCTCTTCCCTCATGGAAGCTGGGGCCAAGGTTCATTGGACCCTTTAAGATCAAAAGAGTGATCAATCCTGTGGCCTTCAAGCTAGCACTGCCCAACTCTTACAGAATACATCCAGTATTCCATGCCTCCTTATTAAAGCCTGTTGTTTCCAGCCCCTTCTCTGAGAGAGAAGAACTACCTCCCCCGCCAATCGAGGTCGACGGGGAGAGGCAGATTGAGGTGGAGTCTATTCTAGGCTGCAGGAAGAGGGGTAGACAGCTCCAGTATTTGATTAGTTGGAAGGGGTATCCTCCTGAGGACAACTCCTGGGAACCCGCTAGGAATCTGCACGCTCCTCTCTTGATCCGAGCATTTCATCAAGAACATCCCGAATTGATGTCCAGTTTGGGCGTCCGGAGTCCACCCCTCGAGAGGGGGCACTGTCAGAGAAATAATCAACCCGCCGTATCGGCCGAATGGGTTTTCGGAACGAACGCATGCGCAATAGAACGATGCGGCGCTCGCGCGCTCGTGGCCCAATGGCGTTCGTATTAGCACTCGCTCAACGTGATGCTCTGGCTGGCTATTTAAAGACACTCGGGTGCTCAAACAGGTTGCTGGTTTGTCTTCAGCTTCCTGTCTGAGTTGTTTCCTGTTTCCTGCCTACTGAATCACTACTGATTGTCCCTGACTACTCTGCTCTTCTCCTGGACCCGACCAACGGCTTGTTTATACGTATTCTGCCTTGTCTTCAGTGTTTGACCCCCTTGCTTGTGACCTGGATTTACCTGCTATCTCCTGTGCCTGAACCTTTGCTTGTGACCCAGGTTTGTGCCTGAACTTCTGCTTTTGACCTGGACTTACCTGCTTTCTCCTGTGCTTGACCCTCTGCCTGTGTCCCGGATCTGCCTGCTAACCTTGTGTTTTATCCTCAGCCTGTTTCAGATCTTATGAATTGCCAGTCTCTGCACAACTACCAGGACCCTTCTAGGAGTATTACGCAAGTCCCATCCAACCTGCTGGTAGCCTGTGCCTCTTCGTGCCATCTGCTTCCTGTTCCACCTCCAGGGGGCAGACTGCGCTTAGTCGCAAGGGCAAATCGCTCTCGGCATCTCGGCTTCGGTAAGTACTTACTTGACAGTACAAACCAGCCAGATGTCAGAGGCCGTCAGAGCACGCTCTCCGCTTGAAATTCTGTGCCAACATGTTTCCCCACTTACTGATGCAGTTAAGAAACTGCAAGAAGGCTACACCCAAATTGATAGTCGCCTCCAGCAACTCTCTGGAGCACCCATACCAACAGCTGTACCCGCCAGTGGGGCCTCCACTCCTCAGCCTTCATCAAATCCAACTGTGGTAATGGCCCTTCCTGAACCTAGGGTCCCTATGCCGGAGCGATTTGCAGGCGATCGCAAAAAATATAGGGCTTTTAAGAATGCTTGCTCCCTATACCTAGCTCTTCAGCCCAGGAATTTTTCTTCTGAAGTAGTAAAGGTGGGCTTTATTATTTCCCTCCTGGCCGATGAACCCCAAGCCTGGGCCCACAGTCTGATGGAACAAAGGAGCCCTGTTCTAAATTCAGTAGATACCTTTTTTGAAAACATGGCACAACTTTATGATGACCCACAGCGCACGGCTACTGCTGAAACCATCTTACATAACCTGTCTCAAGGGCGAAGGCCGGTTGAGGACTACACAGTGGAGTTCCGGAAGTGGTCGGCTGATACCGGCTGGAACGAACCTGCCCTGAAGTACCAATACCGCCAAGGGTTGTCGGAAGTCCTTAAAGAGGAGTTCCACCCGAGGTCCAGTAAAAAAAACAAAAAAATTAAAAGTCAGCAGCTACAAATACTGCAGCTGCTGACTTTTAATTGGACACTTACCTGTCCCAGGGTCCAGCGATGCGGGGATCGAAGCCCCGCTCATCTCCCCCTCCGTTCAGCGGTGCTGGCATTGCAACTGTGGGCGCCGGGCTGTGGCTTCACAGCCTGGCACCCACTGCGCATGCGCAAGCGGCGCCGCGCACCGTGATTGGCCGCTCAGTCACCTGGGACCTGAAATGGGTCCCAGATGATTGACAGGAGGGAGGGAGCAGAGCTGAGCCCTTCCTGTGCCGAGGGGGAAGTGATATCACCAGCCCAGGCACTGGAAGAGGCAGACTACGAGGGACCACCTAGCAACAGGCATTTAGAGGTAAGTAAAAAAAAAAAATATCCAAATTTTTTTTGTAGTTTTTTTTTTAATTTTTCATGTAGTTTTTTTTTGGGTGGAACCCCACTTTAAGGATGAGTTAGCTAGGGTGGAGACCCCTGCAACTCTGGAGGAATTCATCCAGTCAGCCACCAAGCTAGACAGGCGCATGCGCGAAAGGCGCTCAGAGCGCTTCCAGGTTCCTCGATCCAGCTGGGTGCTTCCCAAGCTGACCCCCTTTCCGGTTCCTCCAACCACCGCTACTCCCGAAGTCGAGCCCATGCAACTCGGACTGGTCCACACTCCTCTTACTCCCGAGGAGAGGCAACGTAGGCGGCAAGCCAATCGGTGCCTATACTGTGGGGGTACAGGTCATTTTCTCCGTAACTGCCCTGTGAGACCTAGTAAGTTTTATCCTTGATCTGTTATGAATTATCAAGTTACCAGTGCACCCAAGACTTATGTCTCCCTCCTTATCTCCCTACAGCTAGCGGAAAAGGAAACTCGCCTGTCAGCTATAATTGATTCTGGAGCATGTAGCTGTTTTTTGGACATCACGCTGGCTCAAGAGCTACAAATTCTTCTTCAAACTAAGAAGCAAAGCCTTCAAGTACACTTGGCTGATGGGTCTCTCCCCCGCTCTGGACCTATCACCCAGGAAACCAGACCCATTTTCATCACTGATTCTGGTCACCAAGAGTTCCTACGTTTTGACCTTATTTCCTCTCCTTTGTTCCCCATCATCTTGGGACTCCCCTGGCTACAGGCACATGAACCACAAATAAACTGGAACAAGAAAGAGGTTTCCTTCTCTTCTGAGTATTGCTCCCAGCACTGTCTCACTCCAGGCCCGGCCGCCTGTTCAGCTGCAATCCCTGTGCCTGATAACCTCCAACATGTTCCATCGGTGTACCTCGAGTTCCGAGACGTTCTCGACAAACAACAGGCTGATCGCCTACTACCTCATCGGTCTTACGACTGCCCCATTGACCTGCTGCCCGGCTCTGAAGTTTCCTTCGGCCGTATCTTCCCGTTATCAAAAACGGAGCTAAAAACTCTTAAGACTTACATCGATGAAAACCTAGAAAAGGGTTTTATCCGCCCTTCCTCCTCACCGGCTGGAGCCGGTATCTTCTTTGTAGAAAAAAAGGACGGTTCCCTGAGGCCAGGCATTGATTACAGGGAACTAAGTAAAATAACTATAAAGAACCGGTATCCACTTCCACTTATCCCGGAGTTGTTTCAACGTTTTCGTTCCGCCCAAATCTTCTCCAAGCTGGATCTCCGAGGGGCCTACAACCTCATCAGGATTCGGGCTGGAGATGAGTGGAAGACTGCCTTTAGGTCCAGGTTTGGACATTATGAATACCTGGTGATGCCCTTTGGGCTATGCAACGCCCCGGCCACTTTCCAACATCTGGTCAATGACATTTTCCGGGAGTATCTTGACAACTTCCTAGTCGTCTACCTGGACGACATCCTTATTTTTTCTGCTACTATTGAGTACACCGAATTAATGTTAAAAAGGTCCTGGCAATTCTCAGAACACACAAGCTGTATCTTAAGGCAGAGAAATGCCACTTTGAAAAGTCGGTTGTGCAATTCTTGGGATTCATTATCTCCACCAATGGGGTCGCAATGGACCCACAGAAAGTCAAGGCAATCCAGGAATGGCCAGCCCCATCAGACAAAAAGGGGGTACGTTTCATTGGCTTTGCCAATTTTTACAGAAGATTTATCATTAGATTCTCTTCCATTGTAGCCCCCATTACTCAATTGACACGTCAACACAACCATTTTCAGTGGTCCCAGGAAGCCCAGGAAGCTTTTATTAAATTGAAAGCCTTGTTCACCTCGGCACCAATCTTAAAGCATCCAGATCCGGCTCTGCCATTCGTTTTGGAAGTAGATGCCTCTGAAACTGCCACCGGAGCCATCCTCTCCCAAAGACAGGGGCTCAGGGCCTTTCTACATCCCGTAGCCTTCGCACCCGGAAACTGACTCCGCCAGAAAAGAACTATGATGTAGGTGACAGGGAGTTGTTGGCCATTAAATTCGCCTTGGAAGAGTGGAGGTACCTACTGGAGGGTGCACTCCACCCTGTCATGATCTTCACCGATCATAAGAATCTAGAATACCTCAGGTCAGCCAAACGATTAAAACCCAGACAAGCCGGCTGGGCTCTTTTTTTTTCTAGATTCAATTTTCAATTATCCTACAGACCTGGCTCCAAAAACGGAAAGGCAGATGCACTCTCTCGGATGTTCCTTAAACCTCTCAGGCAGCTGAACCTAGCACTATCTTGTCTCCACAAAATTTATTGTTGGCCATCCAAACTGACTTAATAACTTCTATTAAATCAACGTCCAGTCACTGTACCGACCCAGAAGTACCTTCCTTGGAAAAACATGATGACCTACTCTGGGCCCGAGGAAAAATCTTTGTTCCACTAGAAATAAGACTCTTGGCTCTTAGGACTTTTTATGACCACAAACTAGCAGGTCACTTCGGGACACAAAAGACCGCTGAACTCGTCTCCCGATCTTTTTGGTGGTCAGGCTGGAGACAGGACTGTAAGGATTATGTCTCTTTTTGCTCTCTTTGCCAGCGCAGTAAGGGTCCAAACACCAAATCCTGGGGTCTACTCAAGCCTCTGTCCATTCCGGAATGACCGTGGGTGGAAGTCTCCATGGACTTCATTGTGGATCTACCTCCTTCGGGGGGGTTTACCACTATCTTTGGTCGTTGACCATTTTTCTAAAATGGCACATTTTTTTCCCATGGTGGGTACTCCTGCTGCAGATACAGCTAAAATTTTTTTTTTTTAAATTACAAGACTTCACGGTGTACCTAGGAGCATGGTCTCGGATAGAGGTGTCCAATTTACCTCCAAGTTCTGGAGGGAACTTTGTAAAGCCCTGGAAATAAAGATTTGTCTCTCCTCTGCCTATCACCCACAGAGCAATGGCCAAACGGAGAGAACAAATCAAACTCTAGAGCAGTACCTCCGTTGTTTTTGTTCCGGTTCCCAATCTTCTGCCATACGCTGAGTTTGCATACAACAACTCCATCCATAGAGCTACTAATCATTCACCTTTTTGGTCAAACTTCGGTTTCCACCCTTCTTTTCTTCCAAACACCATTCCTGAGATATCTGTCCCTGCGGTACAAGACCGCATAGCCTCTATTCAGTTGAACTTCCAGAAAATTCAGGAAACTATACAAAGAGCTCATGACAAATACAAAAGACATTATGATAAAGGAAGGAAGGAGAACCCAGTCTTCAAAATTGGCGAGGAAGTTTGGCTATTAACTACTAATCTCAAATTACCTCTTCCCTCATGAAAGCTGGGGCCAAGGTTCATTGGACCCTTTAATATCAAAAGGGTGATCAACCCTGTGGCCTTCGAGCTAGCACTGCCCAACTCTTACAGAATACATCCAGTATTTCATGCCTCCTTATTAAAGCCTGTTGTTTCCAGCCCCTTCTCTGGGAGAGAAGAACTACCTCCCCCACCAGTCGAGGTAGACGGGGAGAGGGAATTTGAGGTGGAGTTTATTCTAGGCTGCAAAAAGAGGGGTAGACAGCTCCAGTATTTGATTAGTTGGAAGGGGTATCCTCCTGAGGACAACTCCTGGGAACCCGCTAGGAATCTGCACGCTCCTCTCTTGATCTGAGCATTTCATCAAGAACATCCCGAATTGATGTCCAGTTTGGGCGTCCGGAGTCCGCCCCTCGGGGGGGGGGGCACTGTCAGAGAAATAATCAACCCGGCCGTATCGGCCGAATGGGTTTCCGGAACGAACGCATGCACAGTAGAACGATGCGGCACTCGCGTGCTCGTAGCCCAATGGCACAACGCACGCGCGTTCGTATTAGCACTCGCTCAACGTGATGCTCTGGCTGCCTATTTAAAGACACTCAGGTGCTCAGACAGGTTGCTGGTTTGTCTTCAGCTTCCTGTCTGAGTTGTTTCCTGTTTCCTGCCTTCTGAATCACTGCTTGACCCGGATCGTCCCTGACTACTCTGCTCTTCTCCTGGACCCAACCAATGGCTTGTTTATACGGATTCTGCCTTGTCTTCAGTGTTTGACCCCCTTGCTTGTGACCCGGATTTACCTGCTATCTCCTGTGCCTGAACCTTTGCTTGTGACCCAGATTTGCCTACTATCTCCTGTGCCTGAACTTCTGCTTGTGACCTGGACTTACCTGCTTTCTCCTGTGCTTGACCCTCTGCCTGTGTCCTGGATCTGCCTGCTAACCTTGTATTTTATCCTCAGCCTGTTTCAGACCTTCTGAATTGCCAGTCTCTGCACATCTACCAGGACCCTTCTAGGAGTATTACGCAAGTCCCATCCAACCTGCTGGTAGCCTGTGCCTCTTCGTGCCATCCGCTTCCTGTTCCACATCCAGGGGGCGGACTGCACTTAGTCGCAAGGGCAAATCGCTCTCGGCATCTCGGCTTCAGTAAGTACCTACCTGACAGCCCCCTTTCATGAATTTGTGGAATGTGTGGTACCTCAGTGGCAGGTTCCTAAACACCACTTTTTTTCCACAAAAGGCGATTCTGGCTCTCTACCGGCATGTGGAAGGCAATGTCTTGGCCTCGCTGGACAGGGCAGTCAGCGGTGAGGTGCATATTACTGCTGACTCATGGTCCAGCAGGCATGGACAGGGATGTTACCTTTCTTTCACGGCGCACTGGGTGACCCTGCTGCCAACTGGGAAGGATGCAGGACAGGGTGCAGTATTGTTGGAGCTTGTTCCGCCACCACACCTCCAAAATGCAACTAGTGGTGATTCTGACACACGTCTCTCCTCCACCCCCTACTCTTCTTCTTCCTCCATGGCCTCTTCCTCTATAGATTTGTCCTCGGAACTAGTGGTGCTCCGTAGGTGTTCAAGGGGCTACGCAAGCACTCAGGCAAAAAGATGCCATGCGGTGCTTGAGCTGGTGTGCTTAGGGGACAGGAGCCACACTGGGGCAGAGATTCTGTCAGCTCTGAGGGGGCAGGCTCAGAGGTGGTTGACGCCACGCCAGTTTAAGGCAGGAATGGTGGTTTGCAACAATGGCACCAACCTCCTCTCCGCCCTCCGACAGGGACACTTCCCCCATGTTCCCTGTTTGGCTCACGTCCTTAATTTGGTGGTGCAGCAGTTCTTGTGCGGGTACCCGGGCTTACAGGATGTCCTGAGGCAGTCCAGAAAAGCCTGTGCATTTCCATCGGTCATATAATGCCAGTGCTTGGCTGGCTGACCTCCAAAAGGAATACAACCTGCCCAAAGGAGAAAATATAAATAATTGCCTCACATCCAATATAAGTATTGGCACCACATCCCTGAAGTATACAATATACAAAACATAGAGAGAACTGGGATTTTAAAGGTGCAAAAGGGTGACACAAAATTTATGTAAAAATTTCACATTTTATTTAGAAAAGTTGATAAAAACATAAAATTGTAAAAAGAGTTTACATTCAATGTGCTGAAACAGTCTTTAAATAGTGCAACCGAAGGATTTATTTCTCAACATGTTTCACAACATGCCGTGGCTTCTTCAGGAGAGCAGTATCTATCAGGCACTGAGAAAACAGTACAGTAAATTACAAAATAAACATTAAAGGGACAATCAAGAAATCAGTATAAATGCAAAGAAAAATAATACCACACATCCAATCTGCCAATACAATACTTAAGCCAAAAATGGGGGTTGTTTACCTGTATGCAGGTCTTTCAAAAAATTGAATAGCGAATTGAATATAAACTCAAGTGATTAAGCTACTTAAATCAGGAAGCAAACCCAGCCAGAGGATCAGCTGATGACCACAGAGAGTAAGTAAAATCGCATTTTTAACTGATGGAAGAGGTCATAGAATGTGAGTGGAGAAAGGAATAAAGAAAAATGTATTTTAGACCTTGTTGCAATCTTTAATTTGAATCTCTTAATTCTTTGTTTTATTTTTTATTTTCTTTAAAAAAAAAAAAATAGAGAAATATGTACCTGTAATGAAGGACTGGCTTAAAACCAAAAGTCCAAGTTGCTTGGCTACATTATTTTGTGTTCTTTCCAAGACAAAGCCCCAAAAAGGGGGTAAGGACAGCAAAAAACCTCAAGGATTAGTCTAGGATTTCCTCAAAATAGCATAAAATACCTGGGTCAGATGATATGTGAAGAAGATAACATCCTCCTCCTCTCAGGCTGGATCTCTATTGAACCACCACCAGTGTTTAAATACCCTCCCCCTCTCCAAATTTGGCGCCAAAAAACGGCGCCAAAACCTAGGGGAGGGGCGGACGCTGCAGGGCCATTTACTCATAGGCAGTAAAACCGGAAGTGACACTTCAGGCTAAATCAGGAAGAGAAATAATCAATCAAATCAGTATAGTCAATGGTGCTGGGCACACCGGAAGTGACACTAGGTGGCGCACCGTAAGTGACAAAACAAACCTCTGGGACTGTCAGCAATGATGTAAATGACCAAAAAGGCCAAAGACACATCAAAATTTATATGTATAAAAACTATTGGTAAAGGAGGAAGTGTAACCGGGAAAGGTGAAAAAATAACTGCAACCATTGTGGACAAGGTTCACACAAAGGTTAGGGAAAGATGCAATTGACACCAACCAGTGGAAACAAACTTGCCACTGGGAATGGCGCCCTGGGCGTCCGTATGGTCATGTAATCCTTGTAGGTGCTTCCTTAGTTCAAAAATATAGTTCAAATTCTAGGACTCTTAGGGAGAGAAAAAATGCAGCAAATGCATTTTAAATAAATACAATTGGTTGATAATGTTTTTCTCCCTTTCTTCCATTTCTGTTTGTATATTCAAATGTGGTTAATAGATGAAATCTACATAATTGATCCAGAAATCCCAATGGCCAAAAATAAAGTGAAGGCAGTTCAGATGAGGTGTACATAAAAGCCTGGTACAGGAACCCAACACATATCAAATAACAATAGAGGCCAAAAATGACCACTTCAGGCCTGAAGCTTATGGATTCGTTGAGCCCAGGAGGCGAGGTGGCAGCCAAGGAATGGATCCACCTCGTCTCCTTCTGCAAAAGAATTCTGTCCACGTCTCCCCCCCTCTCATGAGTGGGCAGGAATTCCAGGGCAAAAAATTTCATCTTTGTTAGATCAAATGAATGGTATAAACCCATGTGTCGGCTAATGGCTGTTTCCATCTTTTTCTTTTGGACGAGGGACACATGGTCCCTAATCCTGTGAAAGAAGGGTCTCTTAGTTTTCCCTATATAGAAGGCCTTACAAGTGCACCTCATATAGTAGACCACCCCAATGGATTGACAGTTAGCAAAGAAATTGGGTTGATATAAAGTCCCATCTGGAAGGGTTATCTCCTCTGAATTTAGAATGTAACTGCAGAAATCGCACCTGCCACACAGGGCAGTGCCTTTCCGAATATCTCTTACAGATCTCTGTGTCAAGTGGCTATGGACCCAGCTATACCTAGAGGGCTTTGATCTCCATATGAATGCTGAGAAAATACGATGTAGCCTTGCAAAGAAAGATTTAGGGATCCACTGGGGAGAGTGTCGAAATAAATATGTGAATTTAGGTAATACATTCATTTTTATTAAATTTATGCGTCCTAACAATGAAAGGGGTAATGACTCCCATGCCTTCAGCCGTTGTTGAGTCTCCTGGATCACAGGTGTTAAATTTAGGGATATATAGTCTGAAACCTGTCTGGAAACCACCACCCCTAGATATTTAAAATTCTCCACCCATCTTAGGGGGGTATCCATATCAGCAGTAGCATGAGCCGCAAAGTCTATAGGAAATAGAAGTGACTTTTCCCAGTTTACTTTAAGGCCTGTGACTGCGGAGAAAGAATTGAGGACCTGTAGGGCCCCCCTAAGTGATGGTCCTGCGTCATTAAGAAAGAGGAGTAGGTCATCCGCATACAAGGCGACCCTTTCCTCCAGCCAGCCAACACGCAATCCCTTAACATGAAGGGAAGTACGGAGAGCCTCCGCCAGCGGTTCCATCGCTATGGCGAAAAGGGCTGGAGAGAGGGGGCAGCCCTGTCGAGTACCCCTTGACAGAGAAAAAGACTGTGATAAGCTACCTCCCAACTTGATAGCTGAGGTGGGGTTTTGATAAATTATCTGTATCCATTTAATAAAGATCAGGGGGAACCCCATCCTTCTAAGGACCTCCCAAAGAAAAGGCCATTCGATAGTATCAAAGGCCTTTTCAATATCTAAGGAGGCCACCACCCTAGTACCTTCATTCAAATGCTTTGCATGTATTATTAGTAAAGAAACGTCTCAAATTTACATCGGTTGACCTGTTGGCCATGAAGCCAGTTTGATCAATATCTACAACAGATGGTAATAGTGGCTGTAGTCTGATGGTAAGTAATTTAGTCAAAATTTTAAAATCTGTATTAAGTAGGGCAATTGGCCTATAGGAGGCACACAATGAAGGATCTTTTAGATCTTTATGAATTAGTATAACATGGGCATGGCTCATAGAAGTTGGAAGGGCTCCATCTGTCAGGCATTGAGAATAAAGTTGTGCTAGCTTGGGAGCTAATATATTCCCATGTGTCTTATAAAACTCTATGGGGAGGCCATCCGGACCCGGAGACTTCCCCCGCGGAAATGATTCGATTGCTCTCAGTACCTCCTCCGGGGTTATTGGCCCCACCAGAGATTCTCTTTCTTTATCTGAAAGCCAGCCTAATGCCAAAGGGTCTAGCCAGGATGCCAAATCCTTGGGCTGAAAGTCAGAAGGCAACACAGAGGTATAAAGAGAACTATAATATTGGCGAAAGACCTCTAATATATCTGGTAATAAAGAAACTGATGCACCTGAGGCAGACACCACATTGGGAATCACTGTTGGAGGATAATCCGGCTGTGCCAACATCACTAGAAGACGACCATTATGGTCCCCCTGTTCAAAGAACATTTGTTTATTCCGATGTAGATCTAATCTGGTGATCTCAGTGAGATGGAGATGTAGCTTACGTTTTTCAGCATTCAGAAGGTCAAAATGGATATTAGTAGGGTCAGTAGTATAAATATCCGACTGACGTTGCACAGCTTGCTGTAGCGCTGTTGCAACGGCTGCCTGTTCCCTGCGAATCCCAGCAATAGAGGAGATATATTGTCCCCTGGAAAAGGCCTTGAAGGCATCCCATATTATTGCAACAGAGGAGGATCCCTCAATAAACTCCCAATATTCCGCCAATCGTGGTGAGATATTGGTCGTCAGGTCTACATGAGAAAGCCAGTGGGTCCCCAAGCGCCATAAGGCTGCAGTTCTATAGGATGGGGCATGAATTTTAAGAAGTAATGGCGAGTGATCTGAGAGTCCGCTGGGTAGATATGATACATCTAATACATCAAACAGCATAGTCGGATTAGCAAAGGCGAGGTCAATACGAGAAGAGGTTTTATATGTGGCAGAAAAACAGGAGTAGGCTCTAGTCTCAGGATGTTTCCACCTCCAGACCTCAGTTACGCCCATTACTTGAGCCCAGGTAAGTAAATCTGTAGAAAATTGTTTTGGGGGAACAGGTCTGTCCAGGTCAGGGGCCATAATGGCATTGAAATCACCCATCAACAACAGTTTTGCCGGATAATACGAAATTACTTTCTCCAAGATTGAGTATAGGGTGGACGAAGAAAAAGGAGGGGGAATATACACCCCTACTACTATATATCGCGTACCCCACACCGTAAATACTATTATTACATATTTGCCTTGGGGATCAGTATAGACCTGTTCCATTATACATGGAAGAGATTTACTGATTAATATCGATACTCCTCTTGCATATGTAGAATAAGAAGAATGAAAGGCTTGCTGAATCCATGGCTTTTTTAGTGCCAAACACTTGCTGCCCCTGAGATGCGTCTCCTGTAAAAGTACCATATGTGGGGAATGTAATTTAAGGTATCTAAAAAGTATCGCCCTCTTAAATTTAGAATTAAGTCCCCGAACATTCCAGGATAATATCCTGAAAACGGAGACATCACGTGTCGTCATTATACGTCAAATTATAAATGAAAGAAGGAGAAGTAGAAAACAAATTTAATCTAGGTGTACACCCTAATGTACATCTCAGGGGCAGCACCAATCCAGGGAGTCTATACCTGGTAATAGCATAACCAATGCATAACCAATAATTCCAAACAAAAACATATACACATACAACACCAATAAACAATACCCAAGATGACAAAAGGGTATCTATCCTGCCCTCATCTGGCAGCCAGATCAGGCTTTTACCCAAAAAAACAAAAAAGGAAACCCTAAAAATTTTTAGTTAGCAACAGTTTGTTAGTAACCGCTTGGTGCTGTAGCGCAGCACCTAGGTAGGGGAAATCTGGTTCAGAAATCGGGGGGGAAAAAAATAAACAAATAAATAAAAAAATAAATAAAACAGAGAAAAAAAACAAACAGCTCAGAGCCTCAATTGAAGCAGCTTTCCCAATACCTATGGGGTATTGGGTACTGGGTACTGATATGTATGGTTGCTAAATGTTTGCCTATCATACCCCCCCCCTTTTTTTTTTTTTTCTTAGGCAGTGTATTTTATATACACATGGGTTGGGGTGGGGGTGGGTGAGTATGCGTATGTATGCGTATATATGTGTATGGATATATATATACATATATAGGGATATACATGCTTCACATATATTCTATGCTTAAAGTTTCTTTTTTATTTATTTTTTTTCCTTTCTTTTTTTTGGGTAATGCTGCTGTTTTTTTTTTTTTTGTCTTTCCCTTGTATTAAATTTGTATCAATTGTATCAATTTCTATTATTACTATATCATATTATCTTGCATTCTAAGTTGGCTTGTGTCTGTTTCAGTATAGAAGCCCCCCCCCCCCCCTTCCGCTTTCTCTTTTTTTTTTTTGAGGGACTAGCTGAAATCAATGGCAATAGGTAAT
Source organism: Lithobates septentrionalis (assembly GCA_037952835.1). Lineage (NCBI taxonomy): Eukaryota > Metazoa > Chordata > Amphibia > Anura > Ranidae > Lithobates > Lithobates septentrionalis. The sequence goes on from JBBDGP010002217.1 coordinate 1,853,448, forward strand.
AAAAAATTCCCCTCCCCTCCCTCCTTTCCCTCTTCCCCTCTTTTCCCCTCCCCCCTTCCTAGACCCTTTTTTACTGTTGGCCATGGCCGACAAGCAATCACCTTTTCTTTACCCCATAGGTATTGGGAAAGCTGCTTCAAAGATGTTATTAGTTAGAATAAACCGTAAGAGATCCAGGATAAAACAGTTGTAAGCAGAGACTCCAGGGCCCCTTTCTGATAGGAAGCCCTCCACAACCCCAACCCCCCGCTCGTGGGAGATGGAGTTGTAGAGGGCCTCCACATCAATAGCGACCAATAGAGATCCCGGTGGTACACACATACCATCCAGGGATCTCAAGAGGTCAGCAGTGTCCTGTATATAGGAGCTGAGCGAGCCGACATGCGGTCGCAAATAGTCGTCCACAAGTTTGCTCGTGGGCTCAGTTAAACACCCGTTGCCCAAAACTATCGGGCGGCCAGGAGGAAATTTAAGATGCTTATGGACTTTGGGTAAGGCGTATAGGGCGGGGGTTCTGGGAGTTTCAACAATCAAAAAATCAAATGTCTTCTTGTTAATGAGGTCATGATGGAATGCCCGACTGACAAGGACCTTGAACTTCGTCTCTTCATATTTAACTTGAAATGAGGGAACGGGCCGATACCAACTGCGATTCCGCAAGAGATCCAGAACCATTTTTTTGGAAAAATCCCTATTCATAACTACTATATTCCCCCTTTATCCGAGGGTTTGATGACAATATGATCATTATGTTTCAAAGAGGATAAAGCTCTGCGAAGGGCAGGTTTCAAGTTGGAGCGACCAGTAGATCTTTTCGAAGCCGTGGCCTGGATCTCTTTGGTAACTTGTTGGGTAAAGGCCCAAATGCTCGGGTTGCCCTATAGGGCCGGAAAAGAAGTAGATTTTAGTCTATAAAGATAGGGTGGAGGGAAAATCCTCTCAGATGGGGGGTCCGAGGAAGAATTGACAGTTGGCTCCTCCAGGGAATCATCAAATGGATTGCCTTCCTCCCATAATTCCATCAAATCCTGTAATGCCTTTATCTCATTAATGGTTTTATTCATCCAAAGACTCTCCGGATTAACATCAGAGCAGCCAGAGTCCTTGTTGAATATAACCTTGAACATTAATTTTCTGGCAAAAAGATGCACATCTTTTATGATCTCAAAAACATCCAACTGGACGTGCTAGTGGCTGGAGGCGGGGCCTGGTGGTGGGGCGGTGGATGAAGGAGGCATGAGTGATGGCGGCTTAGAAGGAACGGGGTGAGAGCCCATGATAGCCTGTGGCTGGCCAGGCGTCCTCCCTTCTAGGCGGCAGGTGAGACCGCACAACAACCGGCTCCGGGAAAAAAGAAGAGACGGGCTACGGTGAGCCGCAGAACGGAGCCAGCTGAGCTCAGTGTGTGGAGGACTGACGGAGCAGGTGATCCCTGCCGCTTGCGGCGCTCCTCTGACCCCCCCTGTCTCTCCCCCGGCGCATGGACGGCGCTGCATCCTGCCTGCTCCAGCCTGGCTTTGGCGCGGAGTTCAAAAAAGGAAAGCTGAGGAGCAGTGTCCCATTCAAACAGGATGACTTGGTCCTACTAATTTGAAGACAAGACAGTGCGCAGACCCCCTGCCCCCCTCTCCCCAAGGCTGTGCTGGCGCTGATAAGGAGCAAGGAGCCCATACAGAAACCTGGAGCCCCCCTCAAGAGGTCTTCTGGATCCAGGTAGGATCAACTTGGTTTATCATAAACTTTTATAAGCATAACTCATAGGACTGTGTTGATCTGTTGGTATAGTACCTGCCTCAATTGACCTGAAAAACATACAGCACAAGAAGATAGAAAGACTGAAGGAGATTGTCTGTGCCTGAGTTGGGCTGGCATCTCAGGTGGGAATAATAATACACTGACATTGTTCCGGCCATGTGAACTGTTGAATATCCTTCAAGACACGGTTTACAAGAATAGAATTCCAATGCTACCACGTTGTTATACGAGTGGCATAAGCTGCCCTAAAAAAGAACGGTGAAGCGTCGTAAGTGCAATAAGGGAACAGGCAGTGGGAAGGGAAGGGATGAGCATGAGAGGACGCTCCTAAAAATCAGCTGAACCTAACAAACCCAGAGACAGTCTGAATTCCAGCACAATCCAAAAGTATTTAAAAAGCCCGGGGATGGAAAACAAACAACAAGAGGCTAAGGATAAAAAAAAGGTGGCAACCAAAAATAAAGGGGCCTAGGGGGGGACGGCCAGCGCAGTGAATATATCGGATGCAGAACCAGATCGGACTATGGAGACTGACCCGGTCGGTGAATCTCTACCCATTAAAGCGGAGATTGAAAGACATGTTTGTGAAATTATAAAAAGTAATTAAGGAAGAAATTCTAAATGTAAGGACAGACATGGGCCACCTTCTTAAGAGAGTGGAGGAAGTGGAGAAGGTGGTGGAAATGCAAGGGGAGGAAATCTCTGGGTTAGAGAATCAAGTAAAAACACTACAGAGGGGCCAACGTGAATTGATGTTAAAGTTGGAAGAACAAGAAAACCAAAATAGGCGACAAAACCTAAGAATTAGATCTCTACCAGAGCAGAGCGGAGAAGACCTGACAATAGTAATAAAATAAATTTTTAACCCTCTACTGGGAAGGAATCCTGAGTGTGAGCTGAAAATAGATAGAGTCCATAGAATCAAAAAACCCCCAAATTTAAGAGATGAGGCGCCGAGGGATGTTATAGTGAAGTTTCATCAATTCGAGGACAAAGCGAAAATATGGAGCAAATTAAGAGGGGCTCTCCCAGTTAAATACAAGAATCAAGAGATCCAAATATTTGCCGATCTTTCCGCAGGAACTTTGGCAAGGAGACGGCAGCTGAAACCATTATTGGACATAATAAGGGGGGCAAATTTAAAATATAGTTGGGGTTTTCCTCTCTCTCTGAGTGTGACGAAAGATGGAAGGACTTTCAAAATAAGATATTCTGGTGGTCTTCAGGATTTTTGCAGGAACTTGGATATTGTCGCCCCTGCCATACCCGAGGGGGTGTTTCCATAGTAGAGGGCACAATATGATTCCTTTGTTTGTTTGTTTTTTTTTCTTCTCGCTCTGCTTCCTTGGATTTTTTAGTGTTCTTTTTATTTAAGAGAGAAGGTGGCTGGGGGGGGGGACGAGGTTGGGGGGGTTAGTGGGGGGGGTGGGGTTGGGGGAGGGGGAGTAAGTGTTTCTAATGCTTTCTGAGATCTCTAGGGACCCCTCCCCCCCCACGAAGGTGGGGGGTGGGTGGGGCCATCGTCGACCATGATCAGGTCCCCACTCCAGGGCACAAAGGTGTGCAGTGGCATGAGTATGGTAGACTCAGCACTGTGCTCCAGGGGCCAGATAGTGGCGAGGGTTGGGAGGGGGGAGGGAGATGGATGGGATGGGGGGGTGGGGGGTTGGGGGGGGAGCTACCCCGAGCAGACACATGACACACATAGCCCCTAGGGTAAACAGCAAGTCACTAGAGAGGCCAAAAGACCAGGTAAATGAATATTAAGTGTCTGACCTATAATGTCAAAGGGTTAAATTCCCACAATAAAAGGCATAAGGTGTTGAAAGAGTTACAACATTATGGGGCAGACGTGGTTTTCTTACAGGAAACCCATCTAGTATGGGAAGCAGGGGTAAAGCTGTACTCTAAGTATTTTCCAAAATGGATATATAGTGATTCCCCTATAAAAAGGGCAAAAGGGGTGGCTATAGGCTTCGCTAAAGGATTAAATTTTGTCCTAATAGACAGGAAGGTGGACCCGGAAGGGCGCTTTCTTTTTCTAAAGATCAGAAGTGGTAATAAGATCCTGACTCTAGCCAATGTGTATTGCCCCAATCAAGGTGCGACCAAATATCTAGCCCAGATATTAAACAGGCTGATGGAATACAGAGAGGGGGAGATGATACTGGCTGGAGATTTCAACTTTGGCTTGGATCCATCCTTAGATAGTTCCTCGAATGCACGGGGGATGAGTAAGAGCCTCTTGAGAAAAATCGGGAAAAAACTACACGATTGTCAACTGATTGATGTATGGAGGGTGCAACATGCAAAGATCAGAGATTATACCTTTTTCTTCCCCGTGCATGGGACATACTCGCGATTAGACTACCTGATGGTGGATCATAGCCTGCTGGATGTAGTTGAAGAAACTGGGATCGGGATCAGAACACTGTCTGATCACGCCCCGGTCATGATGAAAGTGAGACTAAAAGGAATTAACAGACCCCCATTTACATGGCGCTTAAACGAAAACTTACTTAGAGACATGAAGATTGTTGAAAAGATTCAGGAGGAAATAGATTCGTTCTTTCAAATAAATGACACGGGTGAGATTTCGGTGGCTACTGTATGGGAAGCCTTTAAGGCTTATATAAGAGGGGTTTTGATTTCTGTTGGGGCAGGAGTGAAAAAAGAAAGGATAAAAAAAAAGGAAACACTTATAGCAGAAATATTCAAGTTAGAGCAAATCCACAAAGCCCATAGAGGATCAGACCGGACACCATTGCAGCAGTTGACTATTAAGCGAGACGAATTAAGAGATTTAATGGAAGAAGAGACGACCCTTATTATAAATAGATTCCAGAGAGAGAAATATAGATGGGGTAACAAAGTAGGTAAACACCTGTCAAAAACTCTGCAGAAAAAACGAGACTCAAACTACATCGATAGAATAAAAAAGGGGACATGAGGTTCACATCAAGAGAAATTGGTGAAGAATTTAGACAATATTTTTCATCTTTATATTCGATCGATACAAAAAGAAGTAGCAGAGGGGAAAAAGATAAGGTGGAGGACCTTTTAAAAGAGGCAGGGCTTAACAAAATGACCGAAAAGGACTCAAAAGAACTTGATAACCCCATAACGGAAGAGTAGATCCGTCTGGCCCTAAAATCTTCTCCTTCTGGGAGGAGTCCAGGTCCAGATGGCTTCACGTCCGGATTCTTTAAAACATTTGAGGCCGCACTGGTTCCAAGACTTTGTCGTCTCTGGAACGAGCTTGGGACACAGGGAGAGTTGGGTGATGGCGCGCTGTTGGCTGCGGTAACCTTGATTCCTAAGGAGGGCAAGGATCGCACCCTATGTTCAAGTTATAGGCCCATAGCGCTAATTAACGCAGACATCAAACTGTACGCGAAGGTACTTGCATTACGGTTCAAGGGGAGAATGGCGCACCTGGTACATCCGGACCAGGTGGGTTTTGTCCGAGGGAGAGAGGCTAGAGACAATGGGGTGCGTTCCTTGCTTATCTCAGAGGCTATCAAGATTAGCGGAACCCCAGGTCTATTTCTGTCCATAGATGCCGAGAAGGCTTTTGACAGAGTAGACTGGGGTTTCATGATTAAAACGCTTGAAATAATGGGAGTGGGAGAAAAAATGATAAAATGGATTAAAATCTTATACAATCGCCCCTCAGCCTTTGTAAAAGTCAACAACGTGGCTTCAGCGCAGTTTGAAATGAAGAATGGGACCAGGCAAGGTTGCCCGCTCTCCCCCCTTGTATTCGTTTTAACTATAGAGCCTCTGTTAGCGGCCATACGGAAAAATCCAGACATCAAAGGTTGCATAGTGGGGGAGGAGGAACACAAACTGGCCGCGTACGCGGACGACGTACTCCTCTACATTACGAACCCGAGGATCTCAATACCCAATATATTGGCCATAGTAAAGAAGTATGGAGAGCTTTCAAATTATAAAATCAATCTGGGGAAATCGGAAGCGCTAAACATTAACATCAACAGGAAAGAAGAGGAGTGGATTAGGGAGAATTTCCAATGCCCAGTTAAAGATAATATCCAATATTTAGGGGTTAAATTATCAAATTCAGTTAAGAAGACATATTTATTAAATTTTATACCACTATTGGATGAAATTCGAGCAGAAACAAAAAGGATGGAGCATCGCCCGATCTCTTGGATTGGGCGTATCAACTCAATTAAAATGGTGGTGGCCCCAAAGATATTCTATAAAATGCAGATGCTCCCAATCCCGTTGCCTCAAAGATATTTTAATAAACTAACACAAATAATAAATGGGTTTGTGTGGAACCATAAGAAAGCAAGGGTAGCACATAAGGAGTTATGTAGAGAAAAAGCACAGGGGGGGGCTGGCTTTGCCAGACTTTAAAAAATATTGTAACGCAATAGCAATAGCACGGGCTGTAGATTGGGTTAATGGGGGTAATAACAAAAGATGGTTCAATCTAGAAATGGGATTAAGTAGGGCACGTTTAAAATTCCTGCTATGGAATCCGCCACGGTTTAGAAAATTAGGATCAGAAACACATATTATTACACAACACACTTTTAAAAGGTGGGACATGATGCACACAATTAATAGTTGGGATTATAATTCACCACTGATTTACTTAAAAAATAATGAGATGTTTCCCCCAGGTATGGAGGAAGTAGGAGGAAACTGGATCACAAACACTGAAACACAACTAAAAGATAACACGAATAAAGGAAAAATTTACACTTTTCAGCACCTAGATACACAGAGAAATTTAATGAGAATAAATGAGTGGCGGTATATTCAGCTCTCTCACTTTGTAGAAAGTCTACCAGGGCGCATTAGAGAGGAAAAAGACTTTAGACCAATAGAGAAAATATTCTGTAGCAAGAAGTCTGGGGGATACATCGCTAGGATATCCAAAATGTTGATAAATAGTGGGGAGATGGAAGTACCGCCATTCATTAAAAAATGGGAGAAAGACCTGGGGTTGACCCCAGAGGAAAACGCAGTGGGAAATGTTCTAAAGGCAACGCACAGCTCGGCATTGGACATTAAAATGACAGAAACAAGCTACAAGTGTCTATCTAGATCAAGGGTCTCAAACTGGCGGCCCTCCAGCTGTTGCGAAACTACAATTCCCATGAGGCATTGCAAGGCTGACAGTTACAAGCATGACTCCCACAGGCAGAGGCATGATGGGACTTGTAGTTTGGCAGCAGCTGGAGGGCCGCAAGTTTGAGACCCCTGATCTAGATGGTATGCCACTCCAGAGATAATTAGCAAATTCCAACCAGATAAATCTCCGAACTGTTGGAGAGGGTGTAAGGTATTGGGGACCATGGCACATCTGTGGTATAGCTGCCCGGTTGTTAAAAAATATTGGCTGGAGGTGTTACAAATAATAGAGGAGATTACTGGTAAAGTAATCCCGTACGACCCATGGATATGCCTGTTTCACAGCTCAGAGGGTGGAAACCGAGACTATATTGGGTCCATCACCCCTGTGCTGTTGAACGCAGCAAAAAGTGAAATCCCAAAAAAATGGTCGATGGCCCTAAGATTAAGGATTGGTTTCTAAGAGTGCAGGAAACATATAACCTAGAGAGAAGGGAGAGTGAGCTGTCAAATGTGGAGTATGAGAGAGGGGGAGGCAGATGGGTTGGTTGGGTGGCTTTTAAGGAATCTGTGAGGTATGCGGAGAAGAGGCTGAGCTAACGCTGATACCAAGGGGGTAGGAAGGCGAAAGTACCTGGCTGAATAGAGTCTGCGGGGGGTGAGGGATAGGGGGGGTGGGGAGGGTTTTATGGGTTACAAGGGAAAGTATTTTTGAAGAGGATGTGATGGTTATTTCTGTATGTGCTTTCTTTTGTATGGATATAAATAACATAAATAAAGATTTAAAAAAAAAAACAAAAAAAAAAAAAAACATCCACCTCCTGGTCAGGACAGAAGGTCAGGCCCAGGCTGAGAACCCTGATCTGATCTTCCGTCAATGGACAGGAGGATAGATTAATTACTTGCAAACCGCAAGTCCCCTTGAGTGTTGGGGGTGCATTGGGAACTTTTTTCATATTTTCCAAATATGGTGTCAGTGAAAAGATGGGTGCCGTATGAAGATCCCCGAGATTGGGGAATCCTTGTGAGTTCCCCAAAGGGGTATTAACTGATGGGTGGCTTACCTTGGGTATTGCTCCCAATTGTGAACCCGAACCTGAAGAATTAGAGTGTCTATCACCGAAAGAATTTAAGGAACAAGAAGGTGTATTTTTTGATTGTGAGCGGAACGGGTAGTGTCCTGCGGGGTGCGTTTAGCAGCCGAGATGGTTGATGCTGACCTATCAAATTTACATTTCTGCGTGCCAGATGATGTATTAGAGTTGGCACCTGCTAAGGATGAGGAAGAAATGGAAGATTCATCAGAGTCACTTGGATCATGGGCAGAGTTTTGTCCACAAGAGGAAGGTTTGTTCCTCTTTCGTGAGTTCATAGTAGACCATTCATAGGCCGAACTGGTTTCATATGCCAATCTATCACAGTAGTATTTACTATCTTTGGTTTTAAGGATATCAGTGACAAAATGTTCTAAATATTTCTCTAGAGTTAGCTCTCTGTCAGAAAAAGTAGGGTCAGAGACAAGACTACTGTTGCCAGTGTATAATTTTTCAATGTCTCCATTGATAACCTCTAATTCTCTTTGGTAATTCTGGCAGAGAACCTCCATCATTTTAAAGGAACAGGATTGTAAATTTGATTCCCAATCTGCTTTAAATTCAGATTCAATTTTTTAACAGGTTGGGAAAAATTTGTATCCGTAGTCCCCAAGGCACAATTCTATCTTCTATGTATTTCTGAAAATATTTGTTGTTCCAAAAAACTCGAGCCTTTTTTTCCAATAATCTTTTTAAACTGACAAAAAAACAATCCATAGTCATACTCCCATAAGAGGAACCTTGGGCTTGATGGATCTTGTCCATTAACCCCTCAAAGCCAATACCTCTATAGGTAGCCATATTTCAAATACAGATGCTCCTACTACACAGAGAAACAAAGAAGTGAAAATACTTATAAGACAATAATTAATAATACAGTATGATGAGAAGCAAAAAATTGGGTGTTTAACCACCCCAATGTATCCAAAGGAGAAAATATAAATAATTGCCTCACATCCAATATAGGTATTTGCACCACATCCCTGAAGTATACAATATACAAAACATAGAGGGAACTGGGATTTTAAAGGTGCAAAAGGGTGACACAAAATTTATGTAAAAATGTCACATTTTATTTAGAAAAGTTGATAAAAACATATTTGTAAAAAGAGTTTACAGTCAATGTACTGAAACAGTCTTTAAATAGTGCAACCAAAGGATTTATTTCTCAACATGTTTCACCACATGCCGTGGCTTCTTCAGGAAGGTAGTATCTATCAGGCACTGAGAAAACAATACAGTAAATTACAAAATAAACATTAAACGGACAATCAAGAAATCAGTATAAATACAAAGCAAAAATAATACCACACATCCAATCTGCCAATACAAAAATGGGGTTTGTTTACCTGCATGCAGGTCTTTCAAAAAATTGAATAGCGAATTGAATATAAACTCAAGTGATTAAGCTACTTAAATCAGGAAGCAAACCCAGCCGGAGGATCTTCTGATGACCACAGAGAGTACATAAATTTGCATTTTTAACTGATGGAAGAGGTCCTAGAATGTGAGTGGAGAAAGGAATAAAGAAAAATTTATTTTAGACCTTGTTGCAATCTTTAATTTGAATCTCTTAATTCTTTGTTTTATTTTTTATTTTCTTTAAAAAAAATAGTGGAATCTGTACCTGTAATGAAGGACTGGCTTAAAACCAAAAGTCCAAGTTGCTTGGCTGCATTAATTCGTGTTCTTTCCAAGACAAAGCCCCAAAAAGGGGGAAAGGACAGCAAAAAACCTAAAAACAACAGCAAGATTTGAAATCAGTCAGAAGACCCTCAACCAAAGCAAGGGTTCCTCAAGGATTATATTTATACTGATTTCTTGATTGTCCCTTTAATGTTTATTTTGTAATTTACTGTATTGTTTTCTCAGTGCCTAATAGATACTACTCTGAAGAAGCCACGGCATGTGGTGAAACATGTTGAGAAATAAATCCTTCGGTTGCACTATTTAAAGACTGTTTCAGTACATTGAATGTAAACTCTTTTTACAAATATGTTTTTATCAACTTTTCTAAATAAAATGTGAAATTTTTACATAAATTTTGTGTCACCCTTTTGCACCTTTAAAATCCCAGTTCCCTCTATGTTTTGTATATTGCCCAAGAACAACCTAATCTGTGACATGCCCACCAGATGGAACTCAATGCTGGCCATGCTGCAGCGGCTGCACACGCAGCAGAGGACCATCAATGAGTACCTGTGCGACTATGGCACCAGGACAGGGTCAGGGGAGCTTGGCTTTTTTTCCCCACGCCAGTGGCTCATGATCAAGAATGCATGCACTGTCCTGTCACCATTTGAGGGGGCCACGGGGATGGTGAGCAGTGACAGTGCATGCATCAGTGATATTGTCCCTCTTGTCTACCTGTTGGAGCACACGCTGGGCAGGGTACTTGAGGCAGAACAGAGGGAGGAAGAGGAGGACTTCCTTACCTCTCAAGGCCCCCTTTATGCAGACAGTGTTCCTGCGGGCCCGCCGATCACACAGGAAGAGGAGGAGGATTGTGTCAGCATGGAGGTGGAGCCTAGCACTCAGCATCAGCAGCAGTCTTCAAGGGATCGTTTACAGTCCCCAGAAACCCATGGACTTGTACATGGCTGGGAGGAGGTGGCTGCGGATCAGGTCATCCTTAGTGACCCAGAGGACTCCGGACGGAATGCCTCAGCAAACCTACGCTGCATGGCCTCCCTGATCCTGCAAAGCCTGCGAAAGGACCCTCAGATTCGTGGTATCAAGGAAAGGGATCAGTACTGGCTGGCAACCCTCCTTGATCCATGTTACAAGGGTAAGGTTGCGGAACTTATCCAGCCGTCGCAGAGGGAGCAGAGGATGAAACATCTTCGGGAGGCCTTGCAGAAAGGTTTGTGCAACGTGTTTCCAGAGCCTGGGAGGTTACGAATTCCTGGTCCTGGACAATGTGTTGCTGAGGCTTCAGTCAGTCACAGAAGAAGTGGTGGAGAAGGTGGCCGTCTGACAGATGCGCTCAGACAATTTTTTAGTCCGCAGCCCCAAGGTCTGATCGGTTCCAGCAACCATCGCCAGCGTCTGATTTACATGGCGCAGGAATACCTAGGGGCAAGATCAGACTTTGAGACCTTTCCAACCGAAAATCCTCTTGGTTACTAAGTCTTGAGGATGGATCACTGGTCAGAGCTTGCACAGTATGCAATTGAGCTACTGGCCTATCCTGCATCCAGCGTTCTTTCAGAACGCACATTCAGTGCTGCTGGAGGCTTTTTAACCGATCACAGAGTGCGCCTGTCCACCGACATGGTTGATCGGCTCACCTTCATAAAAATGAATCAGTCTTGGATCACCAGCTACCAAGCACCTGATGCTGATGTAACCGACTAATTTTTTTTATGAATGTAAGATCCCTTCAGGACTGCCTATGCTGGTGCTGAGTGACTATCCTATTCCTCCTCAATGTTCATGTTGATAGCTTGTAAGAACATTTTTGGTTCTGGGCACCACCACCAGTGGCTAAGGCCCAACTTTTCTGCCCCTGTTTAACAGGGGCGTGTAATTACAATTTTTGCTGTACTATTTTGCAGCAGGGCTTGTTCCTGTGCTCAACTAGAGTATCTGTGAGGGGTTGCAGTGTTGTGGCACCCCCACCAGTGCCTAAGGCCCAATTTTTCTGCCCCTGTTCAACAGCGGCATGTAATTACAATTTTTGCTGTACTATTTTGCAGCAGGGCTTGTTCCTGCGCTAAACTAGAGTATCTGTGAGGGGTTGTAGTGTTGTGGCACCCCCACCAGTGCCTAAAGCCCAATTTTTCTGCCCCTGTTCAACAGGGGCGTGTAATTACAATTTTTGCTCTAATATTTCACAGCAGGGCCCGTTCCTGCGCCCACCAAGAGTAACTGTGAGGGCTTACAGTGTTGTGGCAACACCACCACACCACCACCAAAGGCCCAATTTTTCTGACCCTGTTCAACTTCAACAGGGGCATGTACTTACAATTCTTGATATAATATTTCATAGCAGGGACTGTTCCTGCGCCCACCAAGAGTAACCGTGAGGGCTTACAGTGTTGTGGCAACACCACCACACCACCACCAAAGGCCCAATTTTTCTGACCCTGTTCAACTTCAACAGGGGCATGTAATTACAATTCTTGATATAATATTTCACAGCAGGGCCTGTTCCAACGCCCACCAAGAGTAACTGTGAGGGCTTACAGTGTTCTGGTATCACCAACACCTAAGGCCCAAATTTCTGCAGAGTATATAGGGCAGGTCCCTACTTTCAAACATCCGACTTACAAACGGCTCCTACTTACAAACTGGGGGAGACAACAAGAAGTGAGATGAAATTTACCCCTAGGAAGGGAAATTCTCTCCTGTAAGAGTTAATATGGGAGAGCGCCGTGCAGCACCGGAGAGAGCAGACTGACACCGCTGTAAGTACATTTCTTAAAACCCCTTACTACAAACAATACAGCGTGCTACCTCCACTGCCTGTTACAGGCCTGTTTAGAGCCTCTACTTTAGAGCCACTTCAATAAGTGGGCTTTCACAGAACTAAACTTCAGATTTAAATGCCTTTCACACTAGCTCATTTCTTTGTTAAACATGCCTGAAGATGGAGCAGATAAGGAGCCCAGTTTAATGTCAACCGTTTGAGAGGGCTTTTGTATATTTTTTTTTTCCCCCTTATTTTTTACTTGTTTTCTCCTGGAGTCCTAAGTGGCTCACCATGCTTTCTTGGAGGACGGAGCCCCAGAATTGACACAGTCCTACCCCCTAAGCGCAAAGTGCAGCGAGACTTTCCCCCACCTATCACCAGAGAACATGGTTGTGAGGTTGGGTGCCACTGCAATGAACAAACCTGTGCCACTTACTTAACGTAGAGCCTACTCCGACACTATTCTCCAGTGCAGTGGTCCCAAATATTCACCCGTTTTTTGGTTTTACCATGTAAAGTTTTTTTTTCTCTTGTTGGGGATTTTCAATTGGTTTGGGGATGATGCCCGCAACAGTTGGAGAGGTTGTAGGGCGGGGCAGGGGGTGGTGGGGGGATTAGTTCACCTGTTGAACAGATTTGCACGTGATGTATTTCGACCACATACAAAGCAAGGTACAGTAATGTTGATTCAGGTATTAAATGCCATGTTATACTTAATATTGTGTACACTGACTATATTACATGGACCCATGAGAGCACTAACCAAGAGAGCCGACAAACACAAGCTAGTCGGAACACGTTATTGTATAGAGGAGAGCACATGGGGTCCTTAAAATTCCTCACCTGGAATGTGTGAGGTCTGCGTGAGAAGATAAAATGCTCGGCGGCTCTCACATTCCTTAAAAAACAACACACCGATATCATAGTCCTAGTAGAGACTCATGTGGAGGGGAGATTACAGATGGCCCTTCGCCGTCCCTGGGTTGGATGGGCATTCCACTCGACATACACATCCCACACACGTGGGGTATCTGTACTGGTGGCCAAATCTGTACAATTTGAACTCAATGAAGTTTCCACGGACCCACGGGACAATATGTCTTCTTATCTGCTAAATTATATGGGGAACCTTTTCTTATCTTGGCTTTCTATATCCCCCCCATTCTCCATACCTATAATTCTAGAGGGATTCACATTTATGGCAAAATATCCCACAGTCTAATGCCCCGTACACACGGTCGGATTTTCCGATGGAAAATGTCCGATCGGGGCGTGTTGTCGGACATTCCGACCGTGTGTGGGCTCCATCAGACATTTTCCATCGGATTTTCCGACACACAAAGTTTGAGAGCAGGCTATAAAATTTTCCAACAACAAAATCCGATTGCGTCAATTCCGACCGTGTGTGGCCTGTTCCGACGCACAAAGTGCCACGCATGCTCAGAAGAAATTTCGAGACGGAACAGCTCGGTCTGGTAAACTTAGCGTTCGCAATGGATACAACACTTTCGTCACGGTGCAATGTTAAAAATGGTTTAATACAGCGCACTCTCCTCTTCTTTATAATGTGAGAAGAATGAAGTAGTTTTGCTGCTCATATTCATACAGACTTCTCACAAACTTCTTTCTTTATTATTTAGCGGGATTCCCTTAATATATTTAGATTTGTCACATCTGACATTTTTTTTGTGTTGGAATTTTTATTTTTGTTTTTAAAGTGGGGTTCCACCCAAAAAACAAAAATACCTGGAAAAAATCTAAAAAAAACCCCAAAAAAACATTTGGATATTTTTTTTTTTCACTTACCTCTAAATGCCTGTTGCTAGGTGGTCCCTCGTAGTCTGCCTGTTCCTTAGCCTGGGCTGGTGACATCACTTCCCCCTCGGCACAGGAAGGGCTCCGCTCTGCTCCCTCCCTCCTGTCAATCATCTGGGACTCATTACAGGTCCCAGGTGATTGAGCAGCCAATCACGGCGCGCGGTGCCGCTCGCGCATGCGCAGTGGGTGCCAGGCTGTGAAGCCAGAGCCCGGCGCCCACAGTTGAAATGCCGGCGCCGACGAGCGGAGGGGGGGGACGAGCGGGGCTTCGATCCCCCGCATCGCTGGACCCAGGGACAGGTGAGTGTCCAATTAAAAGTCAGCAGCTGCAGTATTTGTAGCTGCTGACTCTTAATTTTTTTTTTTTTTGACGGCCCCCCTGGGTGGAACTCCTCTTTAAGGCAGATTATTTTTTTTTTTGGTTTGTCTTTTTTTCAAGGCTGATCTTTGTTTTATTGTATTATTATTTTTACTCCAGAATATTTTTGTGTGTGTTTTGTGTGTCAAGTTACCACAACACCATTGATATCTTGTATTATTTAATCTGTAGGAGATTGTTTGGTGTTGTTGTCTCTTGTTAATTTCACATTGTACTTTAGAAATGTACCTGAATCGTCACCAACAAACTGTCCTTTTTGGATGAAACTCTCCTTTTTGGAGAGTATAATTTTCCCAAAAAATTCCTTTATTAAGGGCTCACAACTAAACAAAGAGGGAGGCAACGCTGGAGAAACATCAGAAATGGGTGAAGCCTTTGACCCCCAGGGCAGACATCAAATATTTTACTGCAAAATTGGTGGCCTGAGGAGTCCTTATCTAAGGGAGTGCAGCCTGGTCCAGAAGTCCCAGAGATCCGGAAAGCAGCAGATGACATCTGTGTCCCCAGGCTGTGGTCATACTAGAGACTGCAGCTTTTGTCAGACCAGACTGAACCCAGGGCCATCACTCTCTGGTCTTCCTTCCACGCTGTAGCTCTGGTGGTGGAGTTGTGGCAGCAGGAGGAGGAGGAGGAGGATGGTCCAACTCAATCACGTCGGTCTTGGGTGTGATTTCGCCACTCACCCCCTTAGTTAGGACTTTATAAATAAGTTGCTCACACATGAGGCGTTGACCCTCCTGCATGCCCTGCAGTTTGGTGGCAGCCATGCAGGCAAAGGCCTCTTCAGGAGTGGGTAAGGCTCGGAGGGATGCAGAAGCCTCCTGAATAAGCCTGAGTGCAGAATTCTGAACGTGACTCCCCTTCCTCGCTCTTTTGTATGGAAGGCGGAGGGGAGGAACCTGCGATTCTGTCAGGCTGCTACTTGTCCCAGGCTTCTCCTGGCTGACACTTAGCCCCGCCTCCTCCTGGCTGCCACTAATCCCCGCCTCCTCCTGGCTGCCACATTCCACAGCCTCCTCCTGGCTGAGGTCTTCCTGTGTATGAAAAAGGGACATAGTTTTCGTTTTTTAGTCATCATTCACACACAATTGTCACCTCCTGACTGTTGCAAATTGAATGTTAACAAATATAACAGACTATCATTCTGAGCCCAGCTTTTTTCATTCTTGTCCCAATTTTGGGTGCCCACTACTGTCTATTGATATGTAAAACACTTTTTTCAATCAGCAATTAGTGATCAATAATAACATCTAGTAAAGATCATTTCTTTATTGACAAGAAATCTGTAGAAGAATGCTATACCTGACTCCAGCTGGGCTCCTCCACTTCTTCCTGGCTGGAAGGCCCAGGTTGGACATCGGAAGCCTCAGCTGGGGTGGAAGGATAAGTGGAAGGAAGAGTGGAGAGGGATTCCCTGACTTCAGTGTGGTCTGACAGAAATCGCAGTCTCTCATAGTACCACAGCCTGGAGACTAGGGATGAGCCGAACACCCCCCGGTTCGGTTCGCACCAGAACCTGCGAACGGACCGAAAGTTCGCACGAACGTTAGAACCCCATTGACGTCTATGGGACTCGAACGTTCGAAATCAAAAGTGCTCATTTTAAAGGCTAATTTGCATGGTATTGTCCTAAAAAGGGTTTGGGGACCCGGGTCCTACCCCAGGGGACATGTATCAATGCAAAAAAAACTTTTAAAAACGGCCGTTTTTTCGGGAGCAGTGATTTTAATGATGCTTAAAGTAAAAAAAAAAAAGTGAAATATTCCTTTAAATATCGTACCTGGGGGGTGTCTATAGTATGCCTGTAAAGTGACGCGTGTTTCCCGTGTTTAGAACAGTCCCTGCACCAAATGTCATTTTTAAAGGAAAAAATCTCATTTAAAACTGCTTGCGGCTTTAATGTCATGTCGGGTCATGGCAATATGGATGAAAATCAGTGAGACAAACGGCATGGGTACCCCCCAGTCCATTACCAGGCCCTTTGGGTCTTGTATGGATATTAAGGGGAACCCCGCACCCAAATTAAAATAAGGAAATGCCCTATATACTCTGAACAGCAGTATACAGGCGGTGCAAACAAGACAGGGACTGTAGGTTTGTTGTTAAGTAGAATCTCTTTGTAATTTTGAACGGGTACATTTTTAACGTGTTTAGCTCCAGCCAAAAAATCTTTTTTAAGCTTTTTGGAAAACATAGGGAAGGGTTATCACCCCTGTGACATTTGCTTTGCTGTCTTTCCTCCTCTTCAGAAGATTTCACCTCACTTTTTGTCCCAATGAAAAATGTTTTTTGAAAATTTGGGTTTTTTTGTGGAACAAGGATTGGAAAGCATCAGTGGAAAGGAGAAATTGTTTTCCCATATTATCTCTTACAGGAGAGAATTTCCCTTCCTATGGGTAGATTTCATCTCACTTCCTGTTGTCTCCTTCCGTTTGCAAGTAGGAGTCGTTTGTAAGTTAGATGTTTGAAAGTAGGGTCCTGCCCTATATACTCAGCAGAAATTTGGGCCTTAGGTGTTGCTGTGGCCACAACACTGTAAGCCCTCACAGGGCCCTGCTGTGAAATATTAGATCAAGAATTGTAATTACATGCCCCTGTTGAACAGGAGCTGAAAAATTAGGCCTTAGGCACTGGTGCTGGTGCCACAACACTGCAACCCCTCACAGACACTCTAGTTGGAACGCAGGAACGAGCCCTGCTGCAAAGTATTGCATCAAAAATTGTAATTACACGCCCCTGTTAGACAGGGGCAGAAAAATTGGGCCTTAGGCACTGGTGCTGGTGCCACAACACTGCAACCCCTCACAAACACTCTAGTTGGAATGCAGGAACGAGCCCTGCTGCAAAGTATTACATCAAAAATTGTAATTACACGCCCCTGTTAAACAGGGGCTGAAAAATTGTGCCTTAGGCACTGGTGGTGGCGCCCAGAACCAAAAATGTTCTTACAAGCTATCAGCGTGATGATTGAGGAGGAAGAGGATAATTACTCAGGGATAGTCACTCAGCATCAGCATAGGCAGTCTTTGAAGGGATCTGAGATTTCAAAAAAAATTATTCGGTTACATCAGCATCAGGTGCTTGGTAGCTGGTGGTGATCCAAGACTGATTCATTTTTATGAAGGTCAGTCGATCGACCGAGTCGGTGGACAGACGCACCCTGTGATCGGTTACCACGCCTCCAGCAGCACTGAATGTGCTTTCCGAAAGAACGCTGGATGCAGGACAGGCCAGTAGCTCAATTGCATACTGTGCAAGCTCTGGCCAGTGATCCATCCTCAAGACCCAGTAACCCAGAGGATTTTCGGTGGGAAAGGTGTCCAAGTCTGATCTTGCCCCTAGGTATTCCTGCACCATGTAAAACAGACACTGGCGATGGTTGCTGGAACCAATCATACCTTGGGGCTGCGGACCAAAAAATTGTCTGAACGCATCGGTCAGACGGCCACCTTCTCCACCGCTCCTTCTTTGACTGACCAAAGCCTCAGCAACACGTTGTCCAGAAACAGGAGTTTGTAACCTCCCAGTCTCTGGGAACGCGTTGCACAGACCTTTCTGCAAGGCCTCCCGAAGATGTTTCATCCTCTGCTCCCGCTGCGATGGCAAGATAAGGTCCGCAACCTTACCCTTGTAACGTGGATCAAGGAGGGTTGCCAGCCAGTATTGGTCCTTCTCCTTGATACCACGAATACGAGGATCCTTACGCAGGCTTTGCAGGATCAGGGAGGCCATGCAGCGTAGGTTTGCTGAGGCTGTCGGTCCGGAGTCCTCTGGGTCACTAAGGACGACAACGTCCGCAGCCACCTCCTCCCAGCCACGTACAAGTCCATGTGTTTCTTGGGACTGATCCCTTAAAGACTGCTGCTGATGCTGAGTGCCAGGCTCCACCTCCATACTGACACAATCTTCCTCCTCCTCCTCCTCCTCGTCCTCTTCCTGTGTGATTGGCGGGCACGCAGGAACACTGTCTGGATAAAGGGGGCCTTGAGAGCTAAGGAAGTCCTCCTCTTCCTGCCTCTGTTCTGCCTCAAGTGCCCTGTCCATTATTCCACGCAGCGTGTGCTCCAACAGGTGGACAAGGGGGACAGTGTCACTGATGCATGCACTGTCACTGCTCACCATTCTCGTGGCCTCCTCGAATGGTGACAGGACAGTGCATGCATCCCTGATCATGGCCCACTGGCGTGGGGAAAAAAAACCAAGCTCCCCTGACCCTGTCCTGGTGCCATAGTCGCACAGGTACTCATTGATGGCCCTCTGCTGCGTGTGCAGCCGCTGCAGCACGGCCAACGTTGAGTTCCACCTGGTAGGCATGTCACAGATTAGGCGGTTCTTGGGCAGGTTAAACTCCTTTTGGAGGTCCGTCAGCCGAGCACTGGCATTATATGACCAGCGGAAATGCACACAGACTTTCCTGGCCTGCCTCAGGACATCCTGTAAGCCCGGGTACCTGCCCAAGAACCGCTGCACCACCAAGTTAAGGACGTGAGCCAAACAGGGCACATGGGTCATTTGTCCCTGTCGGAGGGCAGAGAGGAGGTTGGTGCCATTGTCGCAAACCACCATCCCTGCCTTAAGTTGGCGTGGCGTCAACCACCTCTGAACCTGCCCTTGCAGAGCTGACAGAACCTCTGCCCCAGTGTGGCTCCTGTCCCCCAAGCACACCAGCTCAAGCACCGCATGGCATCTTTTGGCCTGCGTACTTGCGTAGCCCCTTGAACGACTACGGAGCACCGCTGGTTCCGAGGAAGAGGCCATGGAGGAAGAAGAAGAGGAGGGGGTGGAGGAGAGAGGTGTGTCACAATCATTAGCATTTTGGAGGCGTGGTGGCGGAACAACCTCCAACACTACTGCACCTTGTCCTGCATCCTTCCCAGCTGCCAGCAGAGTCACCCAATGCGCCGTGAAACTTAGGTAATGTCCCTGTCCATGCCTGCTGGACCATGAGTCAGCGGTAATATGCACCTTACCGCTGACCGCCCTGTCCAGCGAGGCATGGACATTGCCTTCCACATGCCGGTAGAGAGCCGGAATCGCCTTCCGTGAGAAAAAGTGGCGTTTGGGTACCTGCCACTGAGGAACCGCACATTCCACAAACTCACGGAAGGGGGCAGAGTCTACCAACTGAAAAGGCAGCAGTTGAAGTGCTAACAATTTTGCCAAGCTAGCATTCAACCGCTGGGCATGTGGATGGCTGGGAGCAAACTTCTTTCGGCGGTGCAGCAGCTGGGGCAGGGAAATTTGCCTGGAACAATCTGACGTCGGTGTACCAAAAGCAGATTGCCCACAAGTACTTGGCTGTGACACACCTAATTCTACACCTTCATTCCTCTCACTGCAGGTCTCAGAGAGGACTGGAGGTCTAGTGGGGTTGGAAATCTCAGCTGATGAGGAGCAAGGAGAGATCCTCTTTGTTCTTTGGTGTGGGTCTTTTAGATACGCTTGCCAACGAACTGCATGGCAGGTCAACATATGTCTGGTCAAGCATGTGGTACCCAAGCGGGAGATGTTTTGGCCACGTGAGATACGCTTGAGACATATGTTGCAAATAGCAGCGGTGCGATCTGATGCACTCGTCTCAAAAAAGGCCCACACCAAAGAACTTTTTGAATAACGCGCAGAGACTGCAGCGCCCTGCACATGTGGAGCTTTGGGGTGTGATGCAGTCAATGTGCTGCCCTTAGGCTGGCCCCTGGAGGGCATCCTGCCTCGTTGGTGATGTGCCGCCTCCTCCTCCTCCTCCTCTCTCCTATCAGGCACCCACGTTGAGTCAGTGACCTCATCATCCCCTCCCTCCTCATCACTGGAGCAAACCTGGCAGTATGCTGCAGCAGGGGGAGCATGACTGCCAGATTGCTGTCCTTCTTGGGCACCCCCTCTGTCCGTGCTCATGTTACTGCCTTCATTGAGCTCAGTATCATCATCAGAGCCTTCCAAACGCTGGGCATCCTCCTGGAGCATGTACCCAACACTGTGGTCAAACAGTTCGAGGGACTCCTCAGGAGGACATGGTGGAGCTAGGGAAGGAGTCACTGATGACATTGAGCCGAGGGAAGAGGCCGCTGCTTTGCCAGACAAAGCACCTTGGGCATGGGTGAGAGAGGATGAGGAGGATGAGGACGGCTTGGTCATCCACTCGACCAAGTCTTCCGCATGTTGCGGCTCAACACGGCCAGCTGCCGAAAAAAAGGCCAAGCATGTCCCATGGCCACGTGCTGATGAGGATGCACCGTCTCCACGACCAGCACTAGACACAGAGCCTGCTTGCCCTCTCTTATTGGCTTGTGACTGTCTGCCTCTCCTTCTTGGCCTGTAGCCAAGAAGGAGAGGCAGACAGGGATATATATATCTATATATATATATATGTACTGATACTGCAGCTAGCAAAATCAACTGCTTGCCTGTAGTATGAGAACACCACCAACCTTCTACAGGTAGCTTTAGCTGAACACTGTGAGGTGGACGCACCCCACCAACTTGTAGGTTTAGCTGAACACTGTGAGCAGGACGCACTGCACTAACTGTAAATAGTCTAGCTGCCTGACCGTGGTACTAATAGGATCAAAAGAACACCAGTAATTTTCTTCAGGTAGCTTTATATACTGTAACAAGACAAGCCTGCCTGTCAGTAGGAAGATAACAGGAACGGATCTAGCTGAACACTGTGAGCAGGACGCACTGTACTAAATGTAAATAGTCTAGCTGCCTGACCGTGGTACTAATAGGATCAAAAGAACACCAGTAATTTTCTTCAGGTAGCTTTATATACTGTAACAAGACAAGCCTGCCTGTCAGTAGGAAGATAACAGGAACGGATCTAGCTGAACACTGTGAGCAGGACGCACTGTACTAAATGTAAATAGTCTAGCTGCCTGACCGTGGTACTAATAGGATCAAAAGAACACCAGTAATTTTCTTTAGGTAGCTGTTAATACTGTAACAAGACAAGCCTGCCTTTCAGTAGGAAGATAACAGGAACGGATCTAGCTGAACACTGTGAGCAGGACGCACTGTACTAAATGTAAATAGTCTAGCTGCCTGACCGTGGTACTAATAGGATCAAAAGAACACCAGTAATTTTCTTTAGGTAGCTGTTAATACTGTAACAAGACAAGCCTGCCTGTCAGTAGGAAGATAACAGGAACGGATCTAGCTGAACACTGTGAGCAGGACGCACTGCACTAAATGTAAATAGTCTAGAAGATAACAGGAACGGATCTAGCTGAACACTGTGAGCAGGACGCACTGCACTAAATGTAAATAGTCTAGAAGATAACAGGAACGGATCTAGCTGAACACTGTGAGCAGGACGCACTGTACTAAATGTAAATAGTCTAGAAGATAACAGGAACGGATCTAGCTGAACACTGTGAGCAGGACGCACTGCACTAAATGTAAATAGTCTAGAATTTAACAGGAACGGATCTAGCTGAACACTGTGAGCAGGACGCACTGCACTAAATGTAAATAGTCTAGAAGATAACAGGAACGGATCTAGCTGAACACTGTGAGCAGGACGCACTGCACTAAATGTAAATAGTCTAGAAGATAACAGGAACGGATCTAGCTAAACTGAATACAGTGTATATATATATATGCAACACCTGGGATGCATATATATACACAATACACTGTAAGTGCAGCTAACTGACTGACTGTTCTGCCTAATCTATCTAACTCAAATCAAATGACACTGTCTCTCTGTCTATCTCTTTCAACGCCGGAACACACACTACACAGGGTCGCCGTGCAGGCAGCCTTATATAGTGTGGGGCGTGTACTAAATCCCCTGAGCCATAATTGGCCAAAGCCTCCTTGGTTTTGGCCAATTATGGCTCTCTGTTCAGGCGGCGCTGTGATTGGCCAAGCATGCGGGTCATAGTGCATGCTTGGCCAATCATCAGCAAGCAATGCACTGCGATGCCGCAGTGAATTATGGGCCGTGACGCGCCACACGAATTTGGCGCGAACGGCCCATATCGTTCGCAATTCGGCGAACGGGCGAACAGCCGATGTTCGAGTCGAACATGGGTTCGACTCGAACACGAAGCTCATCCCTAAAGACAAGGTCTTTTTTATTATCTTTCACTATATATCATTAATCTTTACCTATTCATTGGTAATATATCCACTTATAAAAACATCTATATATATGTACATATTACATAATATCATCCATTATATATATATTTTTGGATTGATTTATTTTCCTTTTTTCCTTTTTATTCTGTTGCTTATATACCATTAACACGGGAGTTCCCATTCTAAAACCTGTTCACCTGACAAAAGGTGCTGAGACCTCGCACAGTCAGCATTCAGCTGTTCTTGATTTCTTGCATCACTATGTGGTCATATGGTTTAAAACATAGGGGCTTTATATATGATTCTCATTCCCATGTTTGTCAGCTATGGGTAAGCACTCGTCACGAGTGCAAAACGCATCAGCTGATTCCTGTACTTTCCTGCTGCAGTGTTTTGTACATTCTATGATCCAGTTTTTTATCAATAAAGGCACTTGTTATCTTGTCCGGTGTGCGGCTATCCAGATCACTTCGTCCATTTCTGCTTTACTCAGCATCAGCCAGCACCTGGGGCTCTTTTCCTTTCGAAAGATTTCAACTTGTTTATTCATTCATCGGTTCAGACCCACCTGAGCGGTGGAGTACTCTCTGCTTCATTCGAATTACTGAGCTACTGCAGCTAACTGAATGAACTGCCTGCCTGTAGTATATTAGGAACAGAACAACAGGAACAGTCTGCAGCGGGATCTAGCTGCACAGGATACAGTACTGAATATACTGCAGCTAACTGAATAAACTGCCTGCCTGTGGTATATTAGGAACAGAACAACAGGAACGCTCTGCAGCAAGATCTAGCTGCACAGGATACAGTACTGATACTGAATATACTGCAGCTAACTGAATGAACTGCCTGCCTGTAGTATATTAGGAACAGAACAACAGTGAGATCTAGCTAAACTGGATACAGTATATATATATATATATATATATATATATATATATACATACAAAGCCTGGAATGTATATATATATATATATATATATATATATATATATATATATATATATATATATATATATATATACTAAATATACTGGAGCTAACTGAATCAATTGTCTGCTCAATCTATTTAAATGAAATGAAATTACACTGTCTCTTTCTCTCTCCGGAACACACTACACATGGCCGACGTGCAAGCGGCCTTATATAGTGTGGGGCGTGTACTTAATCCCCTGAGCCATAATTGGCCAAAGGCACCCTGCCTTTGGCCAATTTTGACTCTGTTTGCTTACGGCGCTGTGATTGGCCAAAGCATGCGGGTCATAGTGCATGCTTGGCCAATCATGAGCCAGCAAACCACTGCGATGACGCAGTGCATTATGGGCCACGACGCACCGCTCGAATTTGGCACGAACGGCCCATAATGTTCATCGTCGAACGATCGAACAGCCGATGTTCGAGTCAAACTCATGTTCGACTCGAACTTAAAGCTCATCCCTACTCATTACATGTAAAGCAACATAGTTCAAGCCGTGATTTGACATAATTGTGATGATTATGGCTTACAGCTCATGAAAACCCCAAATCCACAATCTCAGAAAATTAGAATATTGTGAAAAGGTGCAATATTCTAGGCTCAAAGTTTCCCACTCTAATCAGCTAACTAAGCCATAACCCCTGCAAAGGGTTCCTGAGCCTTTAAATGGTCTCTCAGTCTGGTTCAGTAGGAATCACAATCATGGGAAAGACTGCTGACCTGACAGTTGTGCAGAAAACCATCATTGACACCCTCCATAAGAAGGGAAAGCCTCAAAAGGTAATTGCAAAAGAAGTTGGATGTTCCCAAAGTGCTGTATCCAAGCACATTAATAGAAAGTTAAGTGGAAGGGAAAAGTGTGGAAGAAAAAGGTGCACCAGCAGCAGGGATGACTGCCGCCTGGAGAGGAAAAGGCCATTCAAAAGTGTTGGGGACTTTCACAAGGAGTGGACTGAGGATGGAGTCAGTGCATCAAGAGCCACCACACACAGATGGATCATGGACATGGGCTTCAAATGTCGTATTCCTCTTGTCAAGCCACTCCTGAACAACAAACAACGTCAGAAGCGTCTTACCTGGGCTAAAGAAAAACAGACCTGGTCTCTTGCTCAGTGGTCCAAAGTCCTCTTTTCTCATGAGAGCAAATTTTGCATCTCATTTGGAAACCAAGGACCCAGAGTATGGAGGAAGAATGGAGAGGCACACACTGCAAGATGCTTGAAGTCCAGTGTGAAGTTTCCAGTCTGTGTTGATTTGGGGAGCCATGTCATCTGCTGGTGTTGGTCCACCATGCTTCATTAAGTCCAGGGTCAACGCAGCCGTCTACCAGGAGATTTTGGAGCACTTCATGCTTCCTTCGAGCTCTATGGGGATGCTGACTTCATTTTCCAGCAGGACTTGGATCCTGCCCACACTGCCAGAAGCACCAAAACCTGGTTCAATGACCATGGGATTACTGTGCTTGATTGGCCAGCAAACTCGCCTGGCCTGAACCCCATAGAGAATCTATGGGGTTGTGCCAAGAGAAAGATGAGAGACATGAGACCGAACAATGCAGAAGAGCTGAAGGCCGCTATTGAAGCATCCTGGTCTTCCATAACACCTCAGCACTGCCACAGGCTTCCATGCCACACCGCATTGAGGCAGTAATTGCTGCAAAAGGGGCCCAAACCAAGTACTGAGTACATATGCATGCTTATACTTTTTTAGAGGTCCGATATTGTTCTATGCACAGTCCTTGTTTTATTGATTGCATGTAATATTCTAATTTTACACCAATTGAAGCATAGCGGTGTCACGGACACCAAGTCTGACATGAAAACGCTTTTTTTTTTTTAAAAAACAACGTGCATAATCCCACGGTCATTGAACCAGGTTTTGGTGCTTTTGGCAGTGTGGACAGGATCCAAGTCCTGCTGGAAAATGAAGTCAGCATCCCCATAGAGCTCATCTGTGGAAGGAAGCATGAAGTGCTCCAACATCTCCTGGTAGACGGCTGCGTTGACCCTGGACTTAATTAAGCACGGTGGACCAACACCAGCAGATGACATGGCTCCCCAAATCAACACAGACTGTGGAAACTTCACACTGGACTTCAAGCATCTTGCAGTGTGTGCCTCTCCATTCTTCCTCCATACTCTGGGTCCTTGGTTTCCAAATGAGATGCAAAATTTGCTCTCATGAGAAAAGAGGACTTTGGACCACTGAGCAAGAGACCAGGTCTGTTTTTCCTTAGCCCAGGTAAGACGATTCTGACGTTGTTTGTTGTTCAGGAGTGGCTTGACAAGAGGAATACGACATTTGAAGCCCATGTCTGGGATGACCGCAGCCTGGAGAGGATTGTCAGGAAAAGGCCATTCAAAAGTGTTGGGGACTTTCTCAAGGAGTGGACTGAGGCTGGAGTCAGTGCATCAAGAGCCACCACACACAGATGGATCCTGGGATCCATCTGTGTGTGGTGGCTCTTGATGCACTGACTCCAGCCTCAGTCCACTCCTTGAGAAAGTCCCCAACACTTTTGAATGGCCTTTTCCTGACAATCCTCTCCAGGCTGCGGTCATCCCTGCTGCTGGTGCACCTTTTTCTTCCACACTTTTCCCTTCCACTTAACTTTCTATTAATGTGCTTTGATACAGCACTTTGGGAACATCCAACTTCTTTTGCAATTACCTTTTGAGGCTTTCCCTTCTTATGGAGGGTGTCAATGATGGTTTCCTGCACAACTGTCAGGTCAGCAGTCTTTCCCATGATTGTGATTCCTACTGAACCAGACTGAGAGACCATTTAAAGGCTCAGGAACCCTTTGCAGGGGTTATGGCTTAATTAGCTGATTAGAGTGGGACACTTTGAGCCTGGAATATTGCACCTTTTCACAATATTCTAATTTTCTGAGATTGTGGATTTGGGGTTTTCATGAGCTGTAAGCCATAATCATCACAATTATGACAAATCACGGGTTGAACTATCTTGCTTTGCATGTAATGAGTCTATCTCATATATTAGTGTCACCTTTTAAGTTGCAATAGTGAAATAAATGAACTTTTGCACGATATTCTATTTTTTCGAGGATCACCTGTATACTGGGTATGCACGTTGGTTTTTTTTTTTTTTTTAATGCGTTTTCATGCCAGACATGGTGTCCGTTACACCGATATGCTTCAATTGGTGGTTGTGACAGCTCCATGATTACTCTGCACAGAGTATTTCCTCATAGGTATCTGCTTAATGTTATTTTAGTCTTCACCACTAGGTGTCATTTTACTATGTATGTACAGTGGGGACGGAAAGTATTCAGACCCCCTTAAATTTTTCACTCTTTGTTATATTGCAGCCATTTGCTAAAATAATTTAAGTTCATTTTTTTCCTCATTAATGTACACACAGCACCCCATATTGACAGAAAAACACAGAACTGTTGACATTTTTGCAGATTTATTAAAAAAGAAAAACTGAAATATCACATGGTCCTAAGTATTCAGACCCTTTGCTGTGACACTCATATATTTAACTCAGGTGCTGTCCATTTCTTCTGATCATCCTTGAGATGGTTGTACACCTTCATTTGTGTTCAGCTGTGTTTGATTATACTGATTGGAGTTGATTAGGAAAGCCACACACCTGTCTATATAAGACCTTACAGCTCACAGTGCATGTCAGAGCAAATGAGAATCATGAGGTCAAAGGAACTGCCTGAAGAGCTCAGAGACAGAATTGTGGCAAGGCACAGATCTGGCCAAGGTTACAAAAAAATTTCTGTTGCACTTAAGGTTCCTAAGAGCACAGTGGCCTCCATAATCCTTAAATGGAAGACGTTTGGGATGACCAGAACCCTTCCTAGAGCTGTCCATCTGGCCAAACTGAGCTATCGGGGGAGAAGAGCCTTGGTGAGAGAGGTAAAGAAGAACCCAAAGATCACTGTGGCTGAGCTCCAGAGATGCAGTCGGGAGATGGGAGAAAGTTGTAGAAAGTCAACCATCACTGCAGGCCTCCACCAGTCAGGGCTTAATGGCAGAGTGGCCTGACGGAAGCCTCTCCTCAGTGCAAGACACATGAAAGCCCGCATGAAGTTTTCTAAAAAAACACCTGAAGGACTCCAAGATGGTGAGAAATAAGATTCTCTGGTCTGATGAGACCAAGATAGAACTTTTTGGCCTTAATTAATTGGCCCCAAAGCTTAAGGAACTTGGCATGGGAATCATGGAGAATGCTGGAGACATCTTCTCATTGATCATGACGAGACAGACGCTTTCTTCCAGTCCCTAGCTACTGTAGGCTTCGCAGCGATAAACAAGTAGGTGGCCAGCTTTTGCTGATAAGAAAAGAGGCCCGGGATCGGGCAGTGGAGTAAGGCCAATTTGGAATCCCTGCGGGGGGGTGTATGGAAGAGAGTGGAGAGAAGACCGAATGCCCTCGACCAGAATCCCACTAGGCGAGGGCAGGACCACCAGATATGAAGATCATCTCCACGCTGACCGCAGCCCCTGAAGTATCCATGGCTACAGGATAGGTTTGATTTGGCAATACGGGATGGAACTCAGTACCAGCGGAAGAGTACGTTATAGGCTGCCTCTAGGGTAGCCATGTTAAAGGAGCATTTCACAATATTTGACCAGGCTTTGCTCCAGTCCGCTGGATCAATGTGTGATAAATCTCGCTCCCAGTTGTGGACATAGGACAAGGAGGTTGGAGTTCCACTTGAGTTAAGGGAGGAGTAAATCAAAGATATGGTACCCGGAGATCCTGGAGAGTGTTGGCAGGTTTGTTCAAAGGCCGTTTTCTGATAGGGAAACGTATCATTGCACCTGAGAGAGGAGATCTAGTGTCGTAATTGAAGATAGCGGAAGAATTCCACTGGGGGAGCTTCATGAGCCTCTTGGATTGAGGTCCACGAGCAGAAGGTGCGAGTCCCAAGAAAATGACAGAGCTGTGTGAATCCATGGGCTGGCCACCAGGTGAAAACATGAGGTTGTTCTAAGCTGAGGGGAACAGTGGGTTATTGAGAAGGGGAAGGAGCAGGAGGGATGGGGACATGAGCCCACCGGAGTACCGAACCGAGTCCCAGAGTTTTAGGCTATGGGCCATCAGAGGGCTGAGTGAGGGAGGGCTCATCTTAAGAGGGAGCCACAAGAGGGCAGAGATGGGGACCAGTGCACAGTTGTGGATTTCCAGGAGAACCCAGAATGGAATATCGGAGGTAGCTTGGAGCATCGCAAGCTGGGAGATTTGTGCAGCTTGATAGTATTTGGCAATGTTCGGGACTTCAAGCCCACCTCTCAGTCTGTGGGCATACAGGGTAAGGTGGGAAACCCTGGGACGCTTGTTGGCCCAGATAAAGGAGAGAAGCCTTTTCTGGAGGAGACGCAAGAAAAATGCTGGGATCCGAACTGGTAGAGTCCGGAAAAAATATAGGATCTTCAGAAGGACCGTCATCTTGATGGCATGGATGCGGCCAATCCAAGATAAGGTGGGGAACTGCCAGGATGCCATGAGCGCTGTGATGGTACGCAACAGGGGATAGTAGTTTGCTGAAAAAAGAGAGGAATAAGAGGGGGTCAACTTAACACCCAAATATTCTAAGGTAGAGCCGGACCAGCAGTATGGGAAGAAGGATTGGAGGTGCGTGACCAGGGAGCTTGGAAGCGAAATGTTCATCGCAGTGGTTTTGTGGGGATTAATCTGGAGCCCTGAGATGGCAGCAAAGCGGGTCAAGAGGGATTGTAGATTGGGCAAGGAGACAATTGAGTTAGTTAGGGTCAAGAGAACATCGTCCGCAAACATATTTACTTTGTAACATTCGCCTGCGCATGGAATTCCATTAATGTTTGGATCAGCTCTAAGAGCCATGGCCAAGGGTTCAAGGGAAAGAATGAAGAGAGCAGGAGAAAGGGGACAACCCTGCCGTGTTCCTCTGCAGATGGGAAATGAGGGCGATAGGCAATCCGCATAGCGGACGGCGGCCAATGGGATGAGTAGAGTGCGGCCAGCCAGGTGAGAAATGAGTCTCCGAAGCCCCAACGTTGGAGCACATAGCCCCACGAAGCCCCACAAAGCCCCAACGTTGGAGTACATTCACACGAGAGGGAATCGAAGGCTTTATACATGTCGAGCGAGAGGAGAAACCCAGGGATTTTGCCGTGGTGTAGCAGGAAAATCAGGTGAACCACCTTCCGGATATTGTTTCCAGCCTGACGACCAGGCACGAAGCCTACCTGGTCCCTGTGAATCAGAGAACGAAGGTGTTTATTGATGTGTGAACACAGGATCTTACCTAATAATTTCATATCCTCATTCAACAGAGAAATCGGGTGGAACGCTTGGGGGTCATGGGCTTCTGCAGAGGTTTTCTGGATCATGGATATGTGCACCCATAAGGAGTCAGAGGAAGGCAAAGCTCCCTGTTTCATACTATTAAAGTATACTGTCAGGTGGGGGAGCAGGAGGGAGGAAACTTTCCGGTAGTATAGGAGAAGCCGTCTGGGCCTGGGGCCTTTGAGAGTCGAATGCCTTTGATGGCTTGGGCCACCTCCAGCTCAGACATGTCTGCATTAAGGGCCGCGTGAGCCGCAGATGAGAGGGGGGAGATGTAAGTCACAGAAGAAGGCGTCTGCTAAGACGCAGGGGAAGGGGGGTGTTTCCTATATAAGGTGGTCAAAAAATCAGCAAAGGCTGCTGTGACTTTGGTCGGCTCAGAAGTAAGGTCACCTCCGGCCACGCAAAGGCGAACCGGTTCATGGGTGTGGTCCGTGGCCTTGAGTTTTCTGGCCAGCATCGCGCGTGGCTTGTTTGCACAAGAGTAAAATTTGTGTTTGGCCCATCGCAGTGCTTTTTCAGCTGTGTCGGTGGATAGTAGATCCAGTTCCGCGACAATGGTGTCGTGGGCCTTCTTATTGGCTGGGGCGGGGTTGGATTTCCATGTCTCATTAGCGGAAACCAAGCGGGCCATGAGTTCTTGAATTTTAGCTGTATGCAGTGGCCCCTCATGGTGGCCTTGTGAGCCTCCCACAAAGAGATAGCCGATGTCACGTAGCCTATGTTGTCCAAAAAAAAGTGCTGGAGGCGGGAGTGAAGTTCAAGGAGGGGGCCCTGGGATGTTAAGAGAGAGTCGTTGAGCCGCCATTGATAAGGCGATCAAGTTAGGCCCGTGAGCGCAAGTGTGAAGACTATGGCATCATGATCTGACCATGGAGAGGCAGGAAGCATTATCTTATGTATGTTAGAAATGAGTTGTAGGGGGATAAAGATGTGGTCAATCCTGCAGAAGCTATCATGTGGATTGGAATAAAAGGTAAAGTCACGATCACGGGGGTTATGTTCCCTCCATGTGTCCGCCAGGCCATGTGATTGCAAGAGGGATCGCATTTGAGCTTCTACAGCCGTGTCACGGGAGCCGGGTCATGGGAGGAGGGCGCTCCTTGTGTTCATTTCCTGTCCACTGAGGATTCCAGTGTTACGTTTGAATCACCCATAAGGATCAGAGTCCCGGAACAGTGCTGGGAGACCACTGCAAGGAGGTGTGAGAAAAATTTGTGTTGGAAGCGGTTAGGAGCATAATAGGCTACTAAGGTTATGTCATGACCATTTAACGCGCCTTGGAGTAATAAATATCTACTGGTTGGATCTGCGATTTCTTTGGAGCAAGAAAATAAAAGGTTGCGCCAAAAGGCAATTAGAACAACTCTATGTTTTTCGGGCGCAGAAGCAGCATAGAATGTGGGGAAATGAGGAGAGAGGTATTTTGAGGTGGAGGTGGAGGAAAACCTGGTCTCTTGTAAGCATACCACGTCAATGTGGCTAGTTTTTAGATGATGAAATACCTTTGTGCATTTTACTGGCGAGTTAAACCCATGGATATTGTGCGAAGAAAACTTCAACGTGGTCATAGCCGTATCGAGCAGATGAAGCTGGGCTGGACTGTGGCAATTCCGTAGCGGCATTCAGGGACTGGCTTTTTGAGCCATAATCAAGCTCCGACCTGGGGGGACAAGAAAGGGAAAAGGCAGAGGAAAGGAAAAAAGGAGAAAAGACCAGAAGGGGGGAGAGACAAAACAGATACTAGATAGTAAAGGAGGAAGGGTAGTGTACTACGTACATCACGCCAAGTGTGAACCACATCTAGTGATGAGATGTGTGAGGTAGGGGGATCTGCCGCTGGACACGTGGCTGTGGTGGGCTGAAGTAGCCAGAGTTGTTAATTTGAGGGAGACTTGGCCAGGGAAAAGGAGAGGGGATGGTGAGTACATAAACAAAAAAAAACAAACAAAACAAAACAATAAAAACAAAAAAGGGGGGGCAATTGGAGGTGGGGACAAACGGAAAGTGCAATAGGTGCCCTC
This sequence comes from Lithobates septentrionalis, assembly GCA_037952835.1. Taxonomy (NCBI): domain Eukaryota; kingdom Metazoa; phylum Chordata; class Amphibia; order Anura; family Ranidae; genus Lithobates; species Lithobates septentrionalis. The sequence goes on from JBBDGP010002217.1 coordinate 1,885,408, forward strand.
GGGGGGGTAAAAGGGAACAATTAACCTGTGAGGGGCCAGTACAGCAGTAAAACAGGTCACAGCTTGTGGAGAAGGAGGTAGCATAAGCAAAACAAAACTTCAAGTATAACTTAAGGACATGCAGAGGTGCGTTGGCACAGTAACTCAACGGTAACATGAGTGAGCAATCCACGGGGTATGTCATGGGTCCGCGGGGAGGAAGTGGGGGCACGGAGACCTGAACCAGCTGGTTAAGGGAATACAGCGCAGGACTCGCAAAGAAAACCCCCAGGGTCAGTCTATCTCCGTAAACCCATGAGGGGGCACATCCCCCTAGGACCTTAAAGGAAACAAATACAGGAGGTTTGATGTTTAATTTCAGGATGTGGGGTTCGCAGGCAGGGGCCCAGCTGGCAATAGATCAGGGAATTGGGGAGAAGAGAGGTTACAGGGGGGGACAGGGACTCAGTTTGGTACTCCAGTGGGCTCATGTCCCCATCCCTCCCGCTCCTTTCCCTTCTTAATAACCCACTGTTCCCCCCCGGCTTAGAACAACCTCATGTTTTCGCCTGGTGGCCAGCCCATGGATTCACACAGCTCCGTCATTTCCATGTGGGCCCTGCGTGCGAGCCCCTGCTATATCAACATCTGCTTAAGCAAATGGGAGAGGGCAAGCTGAGCCCTGTGTTTGGTGGAAGGGTTGTCAGGTCCATTACATGCACAGAAACCAAGCTACCTTAGGGGGTGGGCTCTAGTTCTAAGGTGGTAATGATAGTGCAATCAACAATAATAACAAGTAAAATTACCAAAAGGAAAGTTAACAAAAAAAAAACCTGCAGCGGTCTTATTTCAGCCCTAGTTCAAGAGCAGTGATCCCAGAGGCAGGTAACATTGCCTGGGAGGGCGAGTAGCAGGACAGTGTCATGCGGGAAGGTGAAGGCTAATGGCGAACCATCCAGTGAAGGTCCATGCAAAGATGGGTCGTGGTGTTGCCAACATGCCAAGGTGGAGTATTCCATCCATCTATAGGTAGGGTATGGGCAAGTAGCAATGAAAAAAAACATCAAATAAAAAGAAAAAAAACCCCAGGGAGAGGCCGAGCGTTAGTTAAAGTTATGTGGGAGAGGATTTCGGCACCCACCTTCTCTCACAGTGGACAGTAGCAAACACAAACCGGTGAGTCCAGAGGACTAGTTCAGACAATGTCAAACTTACAGTTCCAGGGCTCATCCCGGGTCCGAGTGTTGGGAGCCAGTTGCAGCTGAGGTGCGGCCCGGGAGTTTGGAAGCCGGACCAGAAGAGGCAGAGTCAGCCGGGCTCCGGTTTCCATTGCTGGATGTCAGGAGGTGAAGGGATTCCAGGACTGCTTGTGCTTCATCTGGGGTAGTCAGGGTATGGTTGCGGCCCCTATAGGAAAAAGAAAGTTTGAAGAGGAAACCCCAACGGTACCGAATGTGATTGGCCAGCAGAGCAGAGATGTAGGGCTTCATCTGTCTCCTTTTCACAATTGTGGATTGGGAAAGGTCTGCAAAGACTTGATAGCGATTACCTTGGAATAATAGGTCAGGCTTGTCCCTGGCAGCCGCAGGAGGGTTTCTTTAGTATGATAGTAGGTAAGCTTTATTACAATATCCTGGGGTGGCCCTTCAGGTTTTTTAGGGCCAAGCGTGCGGTGGATGCTGTCGAACTCCAGCCTTTCAATGGGAATGCCAGGCACTAGCTCCTGGAACAGAGCTGTTGCTGTGGAGGTAAGGTCTGTGACAGTCTCTGGGATGCCTCTGAAACCCAGATTACCCCTGCCAGCTCTGTTTTCAAAGTCCTCCAGACGGAGGTGGGCAGCTTCCAGATCTTTTTTCAGGTCCGTGATGTCCTGCTCATGGTTCTCCAGGACTGTGGCAGCAGCATCCATTTAGTGCAGAAGCCGAGCTCCCTGATCTCCTTGGTGAGGTGTGTTGCAAGTTTGGTAGTGGCAGCTGAGAGTTCCGCCTGCAACATAATTTTGAAGCGTGCCAGGAGGTCGGCATCGCGGAGTACAGGCTGTTGGTGCTTCACTTCAGACATGTCACTCACGGCATCCTTGAGGGAGAATGGCTTAAAAAGATCCTGACTCGAGCCCGGGGCTTCCATAATAGCGTCAGGCGGGGAGGCCGCGAGAGGGCTCCGGTCCGCTGATTTATCGCTGGAGGAGCGGGTAGATCTCTCCATGGGGTGCACGGAGCTGCGGGGGACCGGAGAGGCACAGGGGAGGCCAAGAGTGCCCTCAGTAACGGTGATAATGTGGCTGATGTGTCCAGGCGGCGAGGAGCGTGATTACCAAGTGGCCATCTTGGTTCTCTGCTTGCGAGCGCTCCCCCCACACTCAATCTTTTCAATAGCCAAATCCCACATTACTTACTGTACTTAGGGATCAAAAGAGTCAAATCTCCCTCTTCTCTATACCCCCTGAACTATCCCCCAATTATCTCCAAAATCATTGGGGAATTGGAAACCTGGGCAGATCTACCTCTTACACTTTTTGGGACATACCACCTGTTCAAAATGGTTAGTTTCCCTAAACTCCTATACCCTCTGCAAACCATTCCTCTACTATTATGGCAAAAGACCTCCAGAAACTTCATAAGGCCCTCTCTGTTTTTTTGGCGAGGCCGCCGTCCCCGGATTTCCTTACCAAAGTTATTACTCCCCAAATGCCAGGGGGAGCCAACCTGCTAAACAATCGACTCTACAATCTGTCATGTTTACTCAGAGTGGGTTTAGACTGAATAAACCGATCCTCCAGGTATTCCAACTACGAGCTAGAGTCCCAGATGGTAGACCCATGTGGACTGCCTAATTTGCTGCACTGCAAGTTCCACTCCCGTCCCCTTCATCTGAAACACAACCTGCTTTTAAAGGATACTTTGATAGCCTGGAAGGAGATCGGGAAAAAGTTAGGCCTGTCTCCTTTGCTATCCCATCACCTTTCGATATACAAACACCTCATGTTCATGCAGAAGCGGCAGTATGCTGCATTTTCCACATGGGCCTCCCGCGGGCTTACCCATCGATTTGACCCTATCTCAAGTAAAGCTTTGTCCTTTTCAAAAATTATGGCTCAATATAATTTACCTGCTAATCACCACATCTACGCCTAACAAGCAATTAACTTTGCAGCCAGTCTGTGCCCAGCTAGAGAATTGAGGTTCCGCACTTGCCTGCTAGATACCCTCCTCGAGCATCAGCAACTCAAGATTTTCCACATCTATGAGCCCTTGTCTACTCACCTCGTCAAACCCCTGTATGCCGGTTCCACCTGCCATTGGAACAAGGACCTCCATTCCCCCAATGCTATTAACTCTATATTAGCCAGCTATAATACCACCTGCGCCTTTATCACCAACGAGTTCTGGCGTGAACAACAATTCAAGCTTATGCACCGTGCCTACATCCCCTTCACTATGTCTTCAACATCTTCAACTAAACATTAATGCACATGGTGTGGTACTTCATTATTCCACAGGCTCTGGCACTGCCCCCTCATCTCTCGCTTCTGGGATCAGTTGGAAAATCTTGCTGCTACGATCACAGGATACCAACCTTGCAAAGACCCTCTTCTTCTTCTATTTGGTCATCTAGAAAGTCCCTCTTCAGGCCTTTCAAAACTACGTCTGGTTATACAATGCAAGAAACCTTGGCTTACCACTTGCTTTATGGCTGCTAGGAGGGCTATCCTTAAACAATGGACATCTACTTCTCCTCCTCCATCACGATATAAGTGGACTTATCCAGTCTCCTATGGAAAGATCAACTAGACGTGGCCTTATCTCACAGCAAACACTCTCCTCATTTTCACAACAAATGGGACTTGTATATAACTAAGATTCTGCCAACCCCAGTCAGCTCTATCTCAAGTCCCTTTCCCCCGCATAATGGGGCGACAATATCACCATACACCTTCCTCCTGATGCCAAGGACTCATCAAACACCACCCCCTACCTCTCTCAGAAAAGCACTAAAAAAATATGTGACTTAGCTTGTTCACGGTTATAATGACCTATGCCCCAAACCTCCCCCCCCACCACCACCGGGATACGTTCCACCTACTCGCATTATTGTTATACCCCTGATTGTTTAATGTTCATTGTCTTCCAAGCTCAGTGTTAGCCCTTCTTTTGTAAAATCTAAGCTCTGATTCCCCTCCCTCCCCTCCTTCCCGCTATTCCCTTCTTTTCCTCCCTCCTTTTTATCTCTCTCCTCTTCTCACTCCCCCCCCCCCCCCTCCACCCCCTCTCCATTCCTTCCTTAATTGGCATTGTATTGTATGGTACTATTAGCCTCTGGGTTACTTGCCAATTGTGTGTGTAGTCTTTCCTTTGAGTTTGTTTGTCATTGTAACTTGTAAAACCCAATAAAGTATCTTAAAACAAAACAAAAAAAAGAGCGAAAAATATTGTGTACAATAGGTAAAAGGTGGCATAAGCAAATGTTGACATAGACTGGGAATTTTAATCATCTTTGTTTTGCTTGGCATAGATAAATAATTAAATACGCTACGCTTCCTGTATGACTTATATAATTTTTTAAACGGCACTGCAGGCAAACAGCCCGACCTAGATTTCTGTACTGACAAGTCTATCTGCTGATACTGTACATAATGAAGCTGGCTTAAATTTAGGTTTTCTTTCCTCCTGAAGATGTATTGAATTATCACATTTTAATGTATTTACTTTTCAAATTACTGAACACATTTCATCATGTACCTCATCATATTCCTTTGCATAACACACAGACATACACACACACACCTTAGGATGGCCCATAGTTTAACATTTCTAAAACAAAAAAATTATCCTTGACTGTGGTTTGATGTAGTAGATGGTTTATTAGCTGATCTATTTAGCCTGCAAAGAACAAAAATAGGAAGAGAACAGTTTTTTTTTTTTGAAGATTGGAAAGGGCAGTAGGGGACTGGGGGGGGGGGGGGGTGGAGAAGGTAATTGTAGGCCGGCAAGTAAGGTTTGGGACAGGAAGTAGGTATATTGGAAAAAAGAGGTGGGGGAATGTGGGATTAACTGATACATGAGCAATGAGAGAAGGATATGTGGTATAAAGTAGGGGGATGGTAAATGAAGGTGAAAGAGGAGTGAGGAAAAGAAAGATAAAATGAGGAATTAGGGTGGGGTAACAGGAGGATAGATTGAGGAGGGTGAATCAAGAAGGTTCTTAGGAGAGCACCAATGAGTAATTTGGAGATTCAAGAAACTCCTTGTCAGAAACCATGAATCAGACTGAGACAGAAGTGCAGTAAAAATCACACTTGTTTAATAATGATAATAGAGGAGAAGGTAAAAAGAGTAAATGTAGTCAAAACATAGCCAGAGTTTGGTAACCGGAACGGATAGTCAGACAAGCCAGGAAATCAGGTAACCGGAGAATCAGCGTAGTGGAACAGCAAGCCGGATCAGGAACCAGAAGGGACATCAGCCAAGCAAGTCTTTAACAGGTACACAGGAGAGAGTCTCTGGATGTGTTGATAAGGCAAAGGCAGAGAGGATCTGGACTGAACAGCTTAAGTAACCAGCAGAACTTGATGAGCAGGATATCATCATCAGTTGAGTCACTGTGGAAAGATTGGAGCTGGCAATTAACTGACAGCTGAGTGGCCTGCTCTGAGAAGGAAGGGCTGAACCCAGCCCTGACAGTACCCCCTCCTCAACGACCCCCCCCCCCTCGGAGGGGAAAATGTCTATGGAAAGCACGGAGGTGGACAGGGGCATGTACGTCCGAGGATGTGACCCAAGAGCATTCCTCCGGACTGTACCCTTTCCACAGAACCTACGGGAACCTACAGAACCTACAGGAGTGAACAATGGACTGTACTTCATACTCCTAATGGTTCTCAACCTGTACTGGGTGAGGATGTGGCACCGAGGTGGTAAAGCGGTTGCAAACCAAAGGTTTTAATAAGAAGACATGGATAACATTTGAGATACGCATATTAGAAGGAAGGTTTAAAGCGTAAGCCACTGGGTTAACCCTGCGGAGAATACAGAAAGGTCCAATAAACCGAGGTGCCAACTTCAGTGAGGGAACATGGAGTTGGAGGTTGCAAGATGACAGCCAGACCCTGTCCCACACGCGATTAGCTGTGTCCAATGACAGCTGATCACAGGATGTAAACACAAGCCAGGTATCGGCTTTTCTTGAGAAGGAGCAAAGAAGAAAGCCGATAACCGGCTTGTGTTAAAGGGACATTGGCACTGATTATGTCAGGGAAATGGCAGCAGAAGAACTGGCAATCCTGCCCATATTCAGCATGGGCGCCTATGGGGAACCTCTGTAGGCATTGGAGCACGCATCGCAAACTGGCATACACAGATACGCGACAGCGAGAACAGGCATGCGCAATAGCGCACGAATGGCATGACAGATGCTGGCGTCAACTGGCCTATTTAAACCTGCTGCTGAGAGCATGATGTCGCTGAATTATCATCAGCTCCCCTGTGTTCCCTGTGCCTCTGTATCCCTGATTCTTGGATTTCTTGTTACCGACCCGGCTTGCCTTGACCCTGCTTCCTGATATCCTGGTTTGACCTCTGGCTTGTACTTTTGACTCTGCTCCTGCTTGCTTCCCAGTGTTTGACCCCAGCTTGGCTCATCAACTCCGCTTCTCCTGTCTCACGTGTATGACCCAGGCTTGTTCCAGTTCCCGGTGCCTGACTAATCCACCGTATATGACCTTTGGCCTGGCTTCCAGTTTCCTCCCTTCCAAGCACCTCAGCACACCTGCTCTTCAAGTGCTTCCAGTCTGCTACAGCCATCTCCTGGTGATGAGCTGTCCTGACAACAGCAGCATCTGGCAAACCTTGCTTCTTTGGGCACCGCACTCCCTGTATCATCTCCATGGGCAAGGGGAGCCCTCTCAGCACCCTGGCCTCCAAACTGGTACGCGACTAATTATTAGTGTCCTGATTATAGGTGCAGTCCCACCAGTGCTGCCAATCAGTGCCCACCAGTGCTGCCAATCAGTGCCCATCAATGTTGCCAATCAGTGCCCATCAGTATCTCCTCATCAGTGTCACCTATCAGTGCACAATATAAGAAAAAAGTGTAGCGCTAAAGTAAATGAATAAATAAGGGGTTTTTTTTGGAAACAAGGGGAGGTGAAGCTCAAATTTGCAAATGGCCTATAACCTCGGCTTGGTCAAAAACCAAATCAATGTATACACAAATAGTGTGATAGCAACTATGAAGTATTGACAGAGTGCAGTGCTCTATCTTTTCACAGAAGTGCAAATGTGCAAAAAAAGTGCAAATGTGCATAAAAATATGTAGAATAAGTGAATAAACAAATAAACTCAAAAGTCCATATTTTGCTGGTAATAAAATGCAATGAAACTGTCCAACATATTAGTGAGGAAGTGTTAATCCCATATAGATAAAGAAGACTCAATAATATAGTCCATATGTTGCCTGATGTAGTTGACACAAGAGGGCCCAAGGCAAATATCCTTATAATAATGCAACTCCGACTCAGAGGGGGCCCAAGACAGGTATCCTTACAACACAGAGACTCAAGGAAATGTAAGGTAGAATACTCTTACCAACTTCGGTGGACTCACAGGCCGTGGGCGGTGAGTCAAACGAGCTTGTACTGTCCTGTAATAAGTGACAGTAGGGAAGTGGATGGTACACCCGGAGACGTCCTCATTGGATGGGGAGCCTGGAACCTGTCCTGTAGGTCTATACGATCGTCGTTTTCATCGGCATACATCAGCATACATGGACCATAAAGGGAACAACGACAAAGAACCTCCACATAGTGTAAATCCGGAAAAGTTGGTTTCTCAATGGGCATTTATTAGATCAATCACGATCAACAAAACAATCCATAAAAAATCTCAGTTAAAAATTGGAATCGATTCAAATAAAAAGGTGACAAGGTAAGCGTGGTGAGGGTGGCTGGGTACAGCAAAGAGACCCGACGCGTTTCGTCTGAAGAGACTTCTGCTGGGGTATGTGCCAACCTGCCACCACCACGCTTTTATACAAATATTAAATTAATTACTCCTATACAGCTGTTACACGCTGACTTCCTGGATTATTGGCGTGCGTTCCATTCGGAATCACATGTTCAAAGAGTTAGCCAATAGGGTGCTAGGAGGTGGGACGACCTCCACACGACCAAGCCTCGATGTGAGTGTCGTCTCAAAGTGCGCGCTCATAGGGTGAAGGGACGCCCTCCTCTCATGGTCGTCCAATGCAGACCGTCACATTGGACGACGCAGGCGTGACCAACACCACGTGATGACGTCTCAGCGTGAACCCACGTGTACATCATTGCGTCCACCTAGGAAACAGCAACTACAGAGGCTGTTGGAGCGCAGCGTGCGTTCCAAACGGAACTTCCGGGAGAGGGAGTACCATAGGTCGGAAACCGTGTAGGAATGTTAGGAGTCCCCCAAAACGGACCAAATGTAAGCTTAATTGACATAAATTAACTATCACATTAGTAAAAATGTGAAGTTTAATCTGGAAGTCAGTATGCATCAAAGCTGTGCCAGAAAACTAGAACTACCATATAATCAAAATACGATCTTATTTGTAATATTAATACAAAAATAAGAAAAAAATGATAACCATCTAAATATATAAAAAAAATCGAAGTCAATGAAAGACAGCTGTCCCAGAGAGGGGACAAACGGTCAGATTAACCTATATCTATATAGAATCACTATTAATGGACCACAAATAAAATATACTGAAATAAAATAGTGCAAGTAAGCACCATATGGTTATCAATAAAAAATAGTACAAAACTAAAAAAAATTTTAATAAGCAAAACATATACAACAGGACCCTTTAATGAGCAAAAATTTGTAATACTAAGACTACGGATCTAGGCCGCCTAAACCTTGAGAGCTGTATCAAAAGCTCAAATACATCATCGAGTAAGTTAAATTAGTCAATGTTGTATTTAGAGTGAATGCAATGGGAGCAAGAGTGGTGGAAAATTAGTTTGGAACAGAAAACAGAGGGGGGGGGGGGGTGTTCCAGGGCTTAAGATTGGTTAATAAATGAATTGATGTCCCATTCCACATTTAGGCCATGTGGCGTGAAACATCTAAGTTGGTGTATCCAAAAAGTCTCAAGCCTTGATACTCCTCGTATACTCGATTCACCTCTCCAATGGGGGGTAAACCTATCTATTATTTGAAATTTAGTACCAGTAGGATCACGATTATGATGTAATAGGTAGTGCTTAGGTACACTATGGTTTGGACATCCCTTTTTAATAAACTTGATGTGTTCATTAACCCTTATAGCGAAGGTACGGATCGTCCGCCCTACGTACTGCTTCCCGCAAGGGCAGGTGATGAGGTATACGATATATCTTGTCGAACAAGTGACAAAATGTTTCACAGAATACTCTCTACCTGTAGTGGTTGATCCAAAGGTGTCGATCTTCCGAGACCTAAGTGAATTGTGCTTGCACACTTTGCATCTCCGGCAAGGGAAAAAACCCTTCATGTCTTGAAAAAAAGAGGGAACTGAAGGGGGGTCTGTAACATTGGGAGCTATCTGTCCCCTTAGGGGCATGGCACCTCTATAAATTACACCTGCTTGTTCAGGGAGAGCCGGTCCAAGGACAGTATCATTTTTTAAAACCTTCCAATGCCTGTGGAAGATATCCTTGATCTGCCTATGCTGTATGGAAAAATTCGTAATGAAAGACCATTTGTGTTTATTTTCTACAATAGGTTTCGATTGTTCGGAAATGAGGGAGTTCCTATCAGTTAAGGAAACATTATGGATCACTTTATCTATCTCCATTGCATCGTATCCCTTGCTCACAAATCTCGACTTCAAGATGGCAGCTTGATCATAGTAGTCAGAAAGTTGTGAGCAGTTACGTCTGATTCGTAACATCTGACTCCGGGGAATAGACTTTAGCCATGCTGCATGGTGGCAGCTGTCGGTCGGAATGTATCCATTCCGATCCGTAACCTTAAAGAAAGTCTTGGTGGAAAGATGGTGATCAACCACCGAGATTTCTAGATCGAGAAAATGGATGGTTGACTGGCTGGCTTCATAAGTCAACTCTATTCCGATTTGGTTGTTGTTTAAAGTACAAATAAATTCATCCAGAGATTGCATACTGCCCTTCCATAGGAGGATGTCGTCGATGTACCTAGCCCACAACACCAATTGCGGTGGGTCTAGGGCATAGACGACATCCTCCTCCCATTTGGCCATGAATATATTTGCCAAGCTGGGGGCAAATTTAGCCCCCATCGCTACCCCTTTCTTTTGAAGGTAATAGTCACCGTTGTACCAAAAGTAATTGTGTTTGGTGGCAAAACACAGTAAGTTCATGATGAACCTCTTTTGGGTACCCGGAATGGTGTTGTTCCTGGAGAGAAAAGAATTAACTGCTTCAAACCCTAAGTCGTGGGGTATACAAGTGTACAGTGCCTTGACATCGGCTGTAGCCAAAATCAGGTCCTCGCTATAGGTAACACGATCAAGCTTCGCAATGGTGTCCTTCGTGTCCCTAAGATAGGAAGGTGTAGATTTCACTAGTGGCTGAAGGAAGAAATCGATGTATTTCCCAATACGGGATGTGATAGAATTTATACCGCTAATAATAGGTCGGCCGGGAGGTTGAGTAACGTTCTTATGGACTTTCGGTAAGTAGTAGATTACAGGAATCCGTGGGGCAACTGGGACCAAAAAGTTCTTCTCTTTTTTGTCAAGAATTCCCAATTGGGACCCAGTATCTACTAAATCTACCAAGACTTTTTTAAAATCTGAAGTAGGATTTTTAGTTAGTTTAAGGTAAGTATCGGTGTCGCTAAGAATTTTAGTCGTCTCGGCATGGTAGTCTATTTTATTGAGGACGACAATCCCCCCACCCTTGTCTGCCGGGCGGATAACGAGGTTCTTCCGTTCACAAAGGGACTTTAATCCGATTTTTAAGTTAGGGTCAGTATATATTCTTTTGTTTGGTAGCTTATCCAGATCCTTAAGGACCAGATCTCGGAAGACCTTAATAGAGGGTGCCACTGAGCAGGGGGGGTTGAACAGCGATGGATTAGCAAGGCCGGAGTGCACTGCATGCGACGTGATATCCGAGGTCCTCGGTCTAATAGGGTTAGACATAATGTATCTTTGGACATTCAACTTTCTGATGTATTTGTGTACATCTATGAAAGTTGAGAATTTGTTTAATTTTTTAGGGGGTACATATTTTAACCCTTTATCTAATACTGATTGCTCAGCTTTGGTTAGTTCTACATTGCTCAAGTTAAAAATGCCACTATCTACTAAACCCGTTTTCTTTTTCCTGGCGCGCCACCCCCCTCTGGAGCCGCGCCCGGATTTGGATTTCTTGCGTGGCCTTCCGCTTCCCTGTGAAAATCCTTCCTCATGGGTGGTCCTGGTATATTCTGATTGTAGCTGAAGGGTGATCTGATATGAAAACCCTCATCTCTGTCGGAATAGGGGTATCTGGAACCCTGATCCTCATTTTGTCTTCTCTCTCTAAGAGGCGAAAACCTATTTCGTGTGTGGATCGGGGTTCTTTGAGGATACTGGTAATCCTGGTAATGATCATAATAGTCATTGTAATCATTAACTCTTCTCCAAGGGGATGAATCCTGTCTAGGGTGGTCATAATGTGGTCTCTGATTTCTATTTCCTCTACCTTTATTGCTCCTTCCTCTTCCCCCATGGTTGGAAGATGAATTGTTCCGATGGGGTGTGGGTAAGAGGGGTCTAATGGGAGGATGATGAACCCCTTGAATAGGAGGCTCCCTCCTATTCAATGATGGTTGTGGATTAGAGGGGACTGACCTAGAATTGTTAATGGGTGCTTGTCCCGTCTCAGGGGCCGAGGCTGGTGGATTAATATCCTGCCAGCTGAACACACACCCATTCTTATAATCACTGATATCCCTTGTATACTTTTTTTGTTTTTTAGTCCTTTGCTCACGTTCTTCCTTCTCTAAGTGGTCTTTCAAATTAGTGGAAAGTGAATTATATTCAGCTGATTGTTTCAGTGGAAGGAGTTTGTCCCTGATCTCTCTGATTTCTGTGTCCAGGGTTATTCTCCTCAGGCGTTTCCTTTCAATTAGAAACCCTAGTAGGGAAATACCTGCTTCGTTGAAAAACCGAAACCAGGATTCCAGGTCAGGTTCACCCTGTTGCGGGTGGATATTCCATCTCAAACCCCTTGGGACTAAACGCTCCTTTGAGTATTGCTCAAGAAAAGCTATGTCCCATTCAAGGTGAAGCTCTGAAACCATCAGATTCTTTAATCTTAAAAATAGCCCTCCTATTTCAGAATCACTATTTAATGGTGTAAAAACACCTTCAATGTTAAATGTGCGATTACTACGATAATCGAAAATATCCATTCATATGATGTAAACTTCCGTTTAAAAATGAAGAAAGGCAGCAGTAGTCAATTCTGAAAATGTGCAAATGGATAAATAAAATACCGCGCCTAACTAGTAAGTGAAAACAGCTGCCAACACTACAAAACAACTGAAACCATGTAAACAATATAAGAAAAAAGTGTAGCGCTAAAGTAAATGAATAAATAAGGGGTTTTTTTTGGAAACAAGGGGAGGTGAAGCTCAAATTTGCAAATGGCCTATAACCTCGGCTTGGTCAAAAACCAAATCAATGTATACACAAATAGTGTGATAGCAACTATGAAGTATTGACAGAGTGCAGTGCTCTATCTTTTCACAGAAGTGCAAATGTGCAAAAAAAGTGCAAATGTGCATAAAAATATGTAGAATAAGTGAATAAACAAATAAACTCAAAAGTCCATATTTTGCTGGTAATAAAATGCAATGAAACTGTCCAACATATTAGTGAGGAAGTGTTAATCCCATATAGATAAAGAAGACTCAATAATATAGTCCATATGTTGCCTGATGTAGTTGACACAAGAGGGCCCAAGGCAAATATCCTTATAATAATGCAACTCCGACTCAGAGGGGGCCCAAGACAGGTATCCTTACAACACAGAGACTCAAGGAAATGTAAGGTAGAATACTCTTACCAACTTCGGTGGACTCACAGGCCGTGGGCGGTGAGTCAAACGAGCTTGTACTGTCCTGTAATAAGTGACAGTAGGGAAGTGGATGGTACACCCGGAGACGTCCTCATTGGATGGGGAGCCTGGAACCTGTCCTGTAGGTCTATACGATCGTCGTTTTCATCGGCATACATCAGCATACATGGACCATAAAGGGAACAACGACAAAGAACCTCCACATAGTGTAAATCCGGAAAAGTTGGTTTCTCAATGGGCATTTATTAGATCAATCACGATCAACAAAACAATCCATAAAAAATCTCAGTTAAAAATTGGAATCGATTCAAATAAAAAGGTGACAAGGTAAGCGTGGTGAGGGTGGCTGGGTACAGCAAAGAGACCCGACGCGTTTCGTCTGAAGAGACTTCTGCTGGGGTATGTGCCAACCTGCCACCACCACGCTTTTATACAAATATTAAATTAATTACTCCTATACAGCTGTTACACGCTGACTTCCTGGATTATTGGCGTGCGTTCCATTCGGAATCACATGTTCAAAGAGTTAGCCAATAGGGTGCTAGGAGGTGGGACGACCTCCACACGACCAAGCCTCGATGTGAGTGTCGTCTCAAAGTGCGCGCTCATAGGGTGAAGGGACGCCCTCCTCTCATGGTCGTCCAATGCAGACCGTCACATTGGACGACGCAGGCGTGACCAACACCACGTGATGACGTCTCAGCGTGAACCCACGTGTACATCATTGCGTCCACCTAGGAAATTAAAGTCCCTTTGTGAACGGAAGAACCTCGTTATCCGCCCGGCAGACAAGGGTGGGGGGATTGTCGTCCTCAATAAAATAGACTACCATGCCGAGATGACTAAAATTCTTAGCGACACCGATACTTACCTTAAACTAACTAAAAATCCTACTTCAGATTTTAAAAAAGTCTTGGTAGATTTAGTAGATACTGGGTCCCAATTGGGAATTCTTGACAAAAAAGAGAAGAACTTTTTGGTCCCAGTTGCCCCACGGATTCCTGTAATCTACTACTTACCGAAAGTCCATAAGAACGTTACTCAACCTCCCGGCCGACCTATTATTAGCGGTATAAATTCTATCACATCCCGTATTGGGAAATACATCGATTTCTTCCTTCAGCCACTAGTGAAATCTACACCTTCCTATCTTAGGGACACGAAGGACACCATTGCGAAGCTTGATCGTGTTACCTATAGCGAGGACCTGATTTTGGCTACAGCCGATGTCAAGGCACTGTACACTTGTATACCCCACGACTTAGGGTTTGAAGCAGTTAATTCTTTTCTCTCCAGGAACAACACCATTCCGGGTACCCAAAAGAGGTTCATCATGAACTTACTGTGTTTTGCCACCAAACACAATTACTTTTGGTACAACGGTGACTATTACCTTCAAAAGAAAGGGGTAGCGATGGGGGCTAAATTTGCCCCCAGCTTGGCAAATATATTCATGGCCAAATGGGAGGAGGATGTCGTCTATGCCCTAGACCCACCGCAATTGGTGTTGTGGGCTAGGTACATCGACGACATCCTCCTCCTATGGCAGGGCAGTATGCAATCTCTGGATGAATTTATTTGTACTTTAAACAACAACCAAATCGGAATAGAGTTGACTTATGAAGCCAGCCAGTCAACCATCCATTTTCTCGATCTAGAAATCTCGGTGGTTGATCACCATCTTTCCACCAAGACTTTCTTTAAGGTTACGGATCGGAATGGATACATTCCGACCGACAGCTGCCACCATGCAGCATGGCTAAAGTCTATTCCCCGGAGTCAGATGTTACGAATCAGACGTAACTGCTCACAACTTTCTGACTACTATGATCAAGCTGCCATCTTGAAGTCGAGATTTGTGAGCAAGGGATACGATGCAATGGAGATAGATAAAGTGATCCATAATGTTTCCTTAACTGATAGGAACTCCCTCATTTCCGAACAATCGAAACCTATTGTAGAAAATAAACACAAATGGTCTTTCATTACGAATTTTTCCATACAGCATAGGCAGATCAAGGATATCTTCCACAGGCATTGGAAGGTTTTAAAAAATGATACTGTCCTTGGACCGGCTCTCCCTGAACAAGCAGGTGTAATTTATAGAGGTGCCATGCCCCTAAGGGGACAGATAGCTCCCAATGTTACAGACCCTCCTTCAGTTCCCTCTTTTTTTCAAGACATGAAGGGTTTTTTCCCTTGCCGGAGATGCAAAGTGTGCAAGCACAATTCACTTAGGTCTCGGAAGATCGACACCTTTGGATCAACCACTACAGGTAGAGAGTATTCTGTGAAACATTTTGTCACTTGTTCGACAAGATATATCGTATACCTCATCACCTGCCCTTGCGGGAAGCAGTACGTAGGGCGGACGATCCGTACCTTCGCTATAAGGGTTAATGAACACATCAAGTTTATTAAAAAGGGATGTCCAAACCATAGTGTACCTAAGCACTACCTATTACATCATAATCGTGATCCTACTGGTACTAAATTTCAAATAATAGATAGGTTTACCCCCCATTGGAGAGGTGAATCGAGTATACGAGGAGTATCAAGGCTTGAGACTTTTTGGATACACCAACTTAGATGTTTCACGCCACATGGCCTAAATGTGGAATGGGACATCAATTCATTTATTAACCAATCTTAAGCCCTGGAACACCCCCCCCCCCCCCCTGTTTTCTGTTCCAAACTAATTTTCCACCACTCTTGCTCCCATTGCATTCACTCTAAATACAACATTGACTAATTTAACTTACTCGATGATGTATTTGAGCTTTTGATACAGCTCTCAAGGTTTAGGCGGCCTAGATCCGTAGTCTTAGTATTACAAATTTTTGCTCATTAAAGGGTCCTGTTGTATATGTTTTGCTTATTAAAATTTTTTTTAGTTTTGTACTATTTTTTATTGATAACCATATGGTGCTTACTTGCACTATTTTATTTCAGTATATTTTATTTGTGGTCCATTAATAGTGATTCTATATAGATATAGGTTAATCTGACCGTTTGTCCCCTCTCTGGGACAGCTGTCTTTCATTGACTTCGATTTTTTTTATATATTTAGATGGTTATCATTTTTTTCTTATTTTTGTATTAATATTACAAATAAGATCGTATTTTGATTATATGGTAGTTCTAGTTTTCTGGCACAGCTTTGATGCATACTGACTTCCAGATTAAACTTCACATTTTTACTAATGTGATAGTTAATTTATGTCAATTAAGCTTACATTTGGTCCGTTTTGGGGGACTCCTAACATTCCTACACGGTTTCCGACCTATGGTACTCCCTCTCCCGGAAGTTCCGTTTGGAACGCACGCTGCGCTCCAACAGCCTCTGTAGTTGCTGTTTCCTAGGTGGACGCAATGATGTACACGTGGGTTCACGCTGAGACGTCATCACGTGGTGTTGGTCACGCCTGCGTCGTCCAATGTGACGGTCTGCATTGGACGACCATGAGAGGAGGGCGTCCCTTCACCCTATGAGCGCGCACTTTGAGACGACACTCACATCGAGGCTTGGTCGTGTGGAGGTCGTCCCACCTCCTAGCACCCTATTGGCTAACTCTTTGAACATGTGATTCCGAATGGAACGCACGCCAATAATCCAGGAAGTCAGCGTGTAACAGCTGTATAGGAGTAATTAATTTAATATTTGTATAAAAGCGTGGTGGTGGCAGGTTGGCACATACCCCAGCAGAAGTCTCTTCAGACGAAACGCGTCGGGTCTCTTTGCTGTACCCAGCCACCCTCACCACGCTTACCTTGTCACCTTTTTATTTGAATCGATTCCAATTTTTAACTGAGATTTTTTATGGATTGTTTTGTTGATCGTGATTGATCTAATAAATGCCCATTGAGAAACCAACTTTTCCGGATTTACACTATGTGGAGGTTCTTTGTCGTTGTTCCCTTTATGGTCCATGTATGCTGATGTATGCCGATGAAAACGACGATCGTATAGACCTACAGGACAGGTTCCAGGCTCCCCATCCAATGAGGACGTCTCCGGGTGTACCATCCACTTCCCTACTGTCACTTATTACAGGACAGTACAAGCTCGTTTGACTCACCGCCCACGGCCTGTGAGTCCACCGAAGTTGGTAAGAGTATTCTACCTTACATTTCCTTGAGTCTCTGTGTTGTAAGGATACCTGTCTTGGGCCCCCTCTGAGTCGGAGTTGCATTATTATAAGGATATTTGCCTTGGGCCCTCTTGTGTCAACTACATCAGGCAACATATGGACTATATTATTGAGTCTTCTTTATCTATATGGGATTAACACTTCCTCACTAATATGTTGGACAGTTTCATTGCATTTTATTACCAGCAAAATATGGACTTTTGAGTTTATTTGTTTATTCACTTATTCTACATATTTTTATGCACATTTGCACTTTTTTTGCACATTTGCACTTCTGTGAAAAGATAGAGCACTGCACTCTGTCAATACTTCATAGTTGCTATCACACTATTTGTGTATACATTGATTTGGTTTTTGACCAAGCCGAGGTTATAGGCCATTTGCAAATTTGAGCTTCACCTCCCCTTGTTTCCAAAAAAAACCCCTTATTTATTCATTTACTTTAGCGCTACACTTTTTTCTTATATTGTTTACATGGTTTCAGTCGTTTTGTAGTGTTGGCAGCTGTTTTCACTTACTAGTTAGGCGCGGTATTTTATTTATCCATTTGCACCTATCAGTGCTGCCTATCAGTGCCCATCAGTACCGCCTACCAGTGCCACCTATCAGTGCCCATCAGTGCTGCCCATCAGTGAAGCCTCATCAGTGCCCACCGGTGCTGCTTCATCAGTGCCCATCAGTGCAGCCTATCAGTGCCGCCTCATCAGCGCACGTCAGTGAAACAGAAAAATTACGACTTTACAAAATTTTATAAAAAACTATGAAAAATGTTTTTTTTTCAAAATTATATTTTTTCCATCAAGTCCAACCTGTGTGTGTGATTTTATGTCAGTATTACATTGTATAACCCTGTATGTAGTGGTCGTTCAGGTGCTTATCTAATAGTTTTTTGAAACTATCGATGCTCCCTGCTGAAACCACCGCCTGTGGAGGGGAATTCCACATCCTTGCCGCTCTTACAGTAAAGAACCCTCTACACAGTTTAAGGTTAAACCTCTTTTCTGCTAATTTTAATGAGTGGCCACGTGTCTTATTGAACTCCCTACCACGGAAAAGTTTTATCCATATTGTGGGGTCACCAGTATTATGGTATTTGTAAATTGAAATCATATTCCCTCTCAAGCATCTCTTCTCCAGAGAGAATAAGTTCAGTGCTCATAACCTTTCTTCATAACTACTTTCTTCCAGTCCCTTTATTAGTTTTGTTGCCCTTCTCTGTACTCGCTCCATTTCTAGCACATCCTTCCTGAGGACTGGTGCCCAGAACTGGACAGCATACTCCAGGTGAGGACGGACCAGAGTCTTGTAGAATGGGAGAATTATCACTTTATCTCTGGAGTTAATCCCCTTTTTAATGCATGTCAATATTCTGTTTGCTTTGTTAGCAGCAGCTTAGCATTACATGCCATTGCTGAGCCTATCATCTACTGGGACCCCCAGGTCCTTTTCCATCCTTGATTCCCCCAGAGGTTCTCCCCCCAGTGAGTAGATTGCATTCATATTTTTGCCAACTAAATGCATTATTTTACATTTTTCCACATTAAACCTCATTTGCCATGTAGTTGCCCACCCCATTATTTGTTCAGATCTACTTGCAAGGTTTCCATATCCTGCAGAGAAGTTATTGCCCTACTGGAATGGTACCAGCTGATTGGAGAAAAGCCAATGTAGCTCCAATATTTAAAAAAAGGCCAAAATACATCCCTGGGAATTACAGACCAGTTAGCCTAACATCAATTGTATGCAAGCTCTTGGAGGGGATGATAAGGGACTATATACAAGATTTTAGTAATGAAAACGGTATCATTAGCAGTAATCAACAGGGATTCATGCAGAATCGTTCTTGCCAAACCAATCTATTAACCTTCTCTGAGGAGGTGAGTTGCCATCTAGATAAAGGAAGGCCCGTAGATGTGGTGTACAGTATCTGGATTTTGCAAAAGCATTTGACACAGTTCCCCATAAACGTCTACTGTACAAAGTAAGGTCGGCTGGCATGGACCGTAGGGTGAGTACATGGATTGAAAACTGGCTACAAGGGCGAGTTCAGAGGGTAGTGATAAATGGGGAGTACTCAGAATGGTCAGGGGTGGAAAGTGGGGTCCCCCAGGTTTCTGTCCTGGGACTAATCCTATTTTATTTGTTCATAAATGACCTGGGGTAAACCTGGGGTAAACCCGGGGTAAACAGTTCAATCTCGGTATTTGCGGACGATACTAAGGTTAGTATCGTCCGCAAATACAGACATTATTGTTCGCTCTTTTAAATCTATTTCCCAATGGGATTCACTGGCTAATGCCCTTATTTAATATGCTCTTAAAGCTTACCTATCTCTCCTCCGTGTTTGTAGTTTAGGGAAGTTGGCTCTTTTGAAATTCAGTGTCTTTGTATTCCCCTTATGTTTCCTATTTGTGTGATTTATACTGAAGCTAACTGACTTGTGATCGCTGTTTCCTAAATTGCCCCGTATCTACTGTATTAATCTACTGTAGACTCTGGATATTTCTAACAAAGGGCAAACCCTTTGCTAGATATATCTAGCAAAGATATATCTAGCAAAGGGTTTGTTTAGAATTTAACCTTTGCAGAGTTACTGCCCCCTCACAGGTTGGTAACCTCTGGATTAAAGTTATGGATTTCAAAGTTTCCATATGGAGGATTTTATTGAAAAATATAGTATCTTTTGGCACTGTGTGGTTGAGAAGGTTATCTGTAGGTCTTTCTCGAATTGCTTAGGATGTGGTACCTCCTGGTCTTCTTTTGTTTGAAAGAGGTTAGATTAGGAATGCCAAAATAGGCTTGTGTTTGTGCATATAGTTTTGAGGCTTGTAAGGGTCTGGAAAATGCCACAGGAATGGTAGGGAAAAAAAGTGTCTGAGTTGTAAAACTTAATAAATGACTTGAGGGGGGCCATCAGGACAAGAAAGGAAGGTCACTACCGTGCGAGGAAAAAGTAGGAGGCCTTTTTCGAGAGCAGATTTACAACCCCTGGCAAAAAGGATGGAATCATCACTCTTAGAAAATGTTCATTCAATTGTTTAATTGTGTAGAAAAAAAAATAATCACAGATATGCCTCAAAACTATTTTTATTCAACATTCCAAGAAAACTGTAGTCAGTTGCAACTGTTTTTGCAGATCAAGCAGAGGAAAAAAATATGGAATCACCATGTACTTTGCAGTTCTAAAACAAACATCTGCATCAAATTACATCCCGAAAAATGATGTCATCATCACCAAACATCCTGATGGAATAAGAAAAGTGTCTAAAAGCTCAATATAAACTTGTGCATTTATTGAGGATTTAATGACTGTCAACTCCCCGTACCTTTACCTTACATGCAACACGATATATTCAATGATTGTGGAAATTTGCATGTTTTCTTCAGGCCATCGTCTTCACACCTTTTATTGTAACGGCACCAAAGATTCCAGCATCATCACCCTGCCCAATGCAGATTCGTAATTCATCGCTGATTATCACTTTCATCCAGTCATCCACAGTCCATGATTGCTTTTCTTTAGCCCACTATAACCTTGTTTTTTTCTGTTTAGGTGTTAATGATGGTTTTAGTTAGTAGAAATCAAATGGGAAGGTTGTTAAAGGGAAGCGTACTGGTAGACCAAGGAAGACATCAAAGTGTCAAGTTAGAAAACTTAAAGCAATATGCCTTAAAAACAGAAAATGCACAACAAAACAAAAGAGGAACAAATGGACAGAAACTGGAGTCAATGTCTGTGACCGAACTGCAAGACATTGGCTAAAGGAAATGGGATTTACATACAGAAAAGCCAAACGAAAACCATCATTAACACCTAAACAAAAAAAAAACAGTGGGCTAGAGTAAAGCAATCATGGACTGTGGATGACTGGATGAAAGTAATATTCAGCAATGAATTACGAGTCTGCATTGGGCATCCAATGAAATGTATGAAGACGACTGCCTGAGGAAAACATGCAAATTTCCACATTTATTGATGATATGGGGTTGCATTTCAGGTAAAGGTACGGGGGAGATGACAGTCATTAAATTTTCAATAAATGCACAAGTTTATATTGAGATTTTGGATGCTTTTCTTTATCCATCAATTGAAAGGATGTTTGGTGATGATGACATCATTTTTCAGGATGTAATCTGATGCAGATGTTTGTTTTAGAACTGCAAAGTACACAGTGATTCCATAATATTTTCCTCAGAATTGAGTGATTCCATATTTTTTTCCTCTGCTTGATCTGCAAAAACAGTTGCAACTGACTAGTTTTCTTCTGTATTCTGCATTCTTCTATATTTTTCTGAAAATAGTTTTGAGGCATGTCTGTAGTTATTTTTTTTCCTTTTACACAAGTAAACAATTGAATGAGCATTTTCCAAGAGTGGTGTTTCCATACTTTTTGCCAGGGGTTGTAGAACAGACTCAGGTTTGCCGAGTACTAGGTATTGAGGTGAATAAGTTATGGAGGGGTCCTATTTCCAGAGAGGGTACAAACTGTTATGAAGGGTCCTAACATATGGGGAGATTTAAGGTGTGATGGTGTTTCAAACTGGCACCACATTAATCTATTTAAGGAAAATTTAAAGAAGGACTGTTCAAGATGATGCATTGTTTGATGTTATTATGTCTACACTAGTCCAATAATCTGACCAGGTGGGAGACTGTGTGTTGTTTAGACAAGTCTGGTAAGGCTGTGCCACCATAAGATTTAAGAAGGCTAAAGATTTGCATTTTAAGCCTAGGTCATAAACACATATAAATTTGGGGAACATGGAGTTGACCCTTCTCAGATAAGAGAACGGGATATGGATAGCAGGGGGCAGGAGTAAGTATGGGAATTCAGGTAAGATCAACATTTTGAGGATGTTACAATGGCGAAACCAGGACAACAATCCCGAATCCCACTTTTGAAGCAAAGACCTTACTCACTCTGTGGAGGGGTAGCAAAATCGGAGTACAGTGTCCTGCAAGTTTGCCCGAATTGGAGTATCCAGATATTTTATGGCTGAGATGGCCCATTTACATTTGAAGTTGATCTTCAGAGTATGGGTTTGTTGTGTATCAGTGCCATGCCCATTGCTTCAGAATTTTGGAAATAAATTATTAGGTATGAGAATTACATAATCAGGTTGAAAAAAAAAGTCCCCCCTAATTCAACCAACTAGTTCAATGAGTTCCTCACATATGAGTGGGAAGGGATATCTGTGGGTTAATATGGGAGAAGAGAAGATAGTCTGCATAAGTGAAAAATTTGTATTATTCATTCCTTGTAGGTCCTGGATAATGCACAGGAAAGGGTTCTAGGGAGAGACAAAGAGGACTAGGAATAGTGGACATCCTTGGAGGGTGCCATTTGTAATTGAAAAGGTCTAAGAAAAGACTTCACTAAATTTGACTAAGGCAGAAGGAATGGAGTAAAATAAATGTATTTTATCCATTTCATATCAATGTCGTCTAGCACAATGTGTTGTGGTACACATAGGTCAACATTTGAACACACATGTCATAATTTGAGCGTGAGATTTGTCAAAAACTGGATTAGCAGGACAGACTTTTCCCTTTTTTTGGAATGACAATGCAGACCCTTAAGGAGTCATGGGAAAGCAGAGCGATGGCTTAGATAGTTGAGGGCTTTGTAAAGTGAAGAGCTAGATTGGGTAGCAGTACCTTATACTGTAATATTGGCCATTTGGTATGATTTGCCTGATTTGGTGGAGCTAATGGCAGCCTTGAGTTTTTCCTGTGTTATTAGAGCATCCAGGTCATGGTTTTAAACAGGGTTTCAGTTTGGGCAGTTTAGAAAAAAAAATATAGGAGTGGATTTTCAGACATCTTGCTGTGGAGGGAAGCGTAAAGGCAAAAGTAGAAGGCTTCAAAGGAGTTTGTGATGTCTTGTGGATGGCCTACCTTTTTGCCATGTGGTGTGGTATCAGCAGTATCATTGAGAACCAAGGACAGGATGCCAAAGTGCCCCCCCAAGATATATGATTACGTGTCAGAATAATCCCCCCCTCCAAAATCAAGCACTAATCTGCACACTTACCCCCTAAGCATAAATTTCCTTTGCAAACCAAAATTCTCTGCAAACAAAGATTCTCCTTCTCCGAGGATTAAAAATCCACTCCTGGTGAAGTCCACCCTCCCAGCACAAATCCTCTATCTCCGCAAATCCCCCTTCCCCAAAACCACCCCTCCTAGCAAAAATACCCCCCACCCCATCATCTCTATTAGCACAAATCCTCTATCCCAAATCCTCTTTCCTAACACAAATCCCCTCCCTCCACAAATTCCCTCCTAGCACAAATCCCCCCTCTCCCAAATCCCCCCTCCTAGCACAAATCCTCTTCATCCCCATCTCCCCCAGCACAAATCTCCCCAAATCACCCCTCCTAGAATAAATTTTACCCAATGCCGCCCCCAACATTTCCACTCCCAGCACAAATCCCCCCCCCACTTTTCCCCCACAATCCCCCCCAGTACAAATCCCCCCAAAATACTCCTTCTAGCAAACCCCTCCCCCAAAATATGTCTCCTCCTAGAACAAACCTTACCCATCACCCCTCAAATTTCCCCTCCCACCACAAATCTCCCCTTCCTCTCTTCCAGCACGCACACCCTCCCCCCTCCACCTAGCAATAATCCCCCCCCTTTCCTAGCATAAATACTCTCATCCCATTGTGTCTCCGGTGCAGTTCTCAAAGACCTCAGATGCAGTGCAGCAGAAGGCTGTGGAATGTACTTCCTTCCAGGCTTCTCCTCATCTTAACACATCAGAGTTGAGGAGAAGACTTGGGGAAGCTGAATTCTAACACATTTGACAAGCTGCTGCAGCAGGGGTACCTGCAGCAGATGCCGCTGCTACAGGGGTATGGGATTGTGGCTGAGGAACACCACTGACTTTCAGATTGGGGCTTCTTTGTTGGGAGGAGATGGGTGTGGGTAAGCAAACCCTGCACAGTCCCAATTTGACAGTCCCTATCCAGGAGCGCTGGCAGGAATGTGGAGATGGAGGGAAGAGAGAGCACAGCCTGCAACTCCTCCCGACTCTCTCCTCTTCTCCTGATTTTACTTGTATCTTTATGTCTTCCCCCTCAGAATGAGAGTTCTGCTTCTGTTTTAACCCTGGACCCATGTATAATAAAGATTCCTTGAAATTACAGTTTATGGGCTCCCCATACTAATATGGGTTCACTGTTGTCACGAATGAGGAAATCTGCTGGGCCTGCATCCCTTTAGTTGGGTTCCTATTAAAAGTATCACTCAAAAAAATGATATTTTTGTTGCAAGGGATGCCTGATATCTGACTGGTATCTTAGGCAGACTTCTGGGGAAATTGGTGAGCCAATCACACAAGCAGGAAATGATGTTAAAAAGATGATCTGTTATCTCCTGTTTGTGCTATATGCCTTTTCAATTTTTTGACTATATTTACTTTATTGTATTATTTTTTGGTTTCAGATAGTTATACCTGACTGCTAGTGTAGTCCATTGGGTGTTTCTTGTGGATGCATGTTTTGTTGCACCTCACTTTGGTTGTGCGTTTTTTCACCAGTTTTTGTTTATATTTGAAAAACACCATCTGTTCCATATGCTTGTCTCGCATCTATATGTTGTATATTGTTTTCTATGTAAGTATATAATCAGCTATGTATATATCTTAAATTACTATATGGAATTAATGGTCTTGCTCACACAATATGTTGCAATGTGACTATCAGTAATTATATCTATATTTCAGAATCACCAAAACATTTAAACACCCCTGAAGAAGAAATATACAGTACCATTTCCAAAACATGTTGGGCGACTCAGGAAACCTATATGGACTGACCATAGCATGACTTTGGTAGCATATGGGGATACCTGTATCCACTGGGTTTGATTGCACTTTATAAATCTTTAATTGTGTTATCAATTTCATATACATACATACATATACATACATATGCATATCTTGTTTTAACTTGTGCCGGGCTATGTTTGCCCGTTTGTTACTCTTTCTATAAATAAAAGTGGCGTCACTGGCTTTTAAATACAGCTTAATGTCCATTATAGTCCAAGGGGATTGTTCCAGTGCCATTTGCACACTTTCTTTCTCTCTCTCTCTCTCTCTCTCTCTCTCTATATATATATATATATATTAGGATGTTGGCAGTTTCATACCCCTTTCCCTAAACATATTTTTTCTAAATAATTTGGGTAGGAAATACCTGCTATATCCCCCTTTAGTTTTTTTAGGGAACTGGTGTATATTACATTATAGCTGATTTGATCTTTCTGTGTTGTAATTGTGTATTTTTCCCACCCCCCCCCCCTTTTTTTCCCTATGGCGTCTTACAAAGGAGATTAATGGGCTACATTTATGTCCAAAATACATCAGGATTTTGAACAAAAGGAATCAGTTAAATCTGAAATGTCCTTTGTTTTTTTTAACCTTAGTCAGATTTTGGAAAAAAAAGTCTCTGTTACATTGTGTAATGTCCTTATCTCTCCACTGGAGGCTCCGACATCTCTCCTGTAATGTCTTTATCCCTCCACTGGAGGCTCCGACATTTCTCCTGTAATGTCTTTATCCCTCCACTGGAGGCTCCGACATTTCCCCTTCAATATTCTTATCTTTCCACTGGGAGCTCCAATATCTCCACAAACTCAGTCGCAGATTGATGACGTCACAAGGACATAACCCGCCTCCTCCTCTTGTCCCTACTTAAACAGCTGATGCCATTTGCTTGACGTTCGTGCTAAGAACCTGATGCCAGGTAAAGATCTCCAACAGAAGACTGCCATCATCTCTCTTTTGGGCCGGTAGGAGCCCAGACTATCATCTCTCTTTTGGGCCGGACAGAGCCCTGACTATCATCTTACTTTTGGGCCGGATAGAGCCCCGTCTTCCACCTCACTTTTGGGCCCCTCCAACTTCCACTTGTTGGGCCCGACAGAGACCCTTCCTCTCTAGTAGTCAGAGACTCTCCTCTGCCCTACCCACAGTCTACTTACCTTGCCCGAAGAAAACCTTACCTGTTCCTTTCCACATAGGAGACCAGTAAATCTCTCAAGAAGCCACTGGGTGACCCCCATCTCCAGGAATCCACTCACTGCAAGTATCTTTACGTGTCCTATAAACTTTATTCCTGTGTAGTGCTACTAAGCTTAAGTTGCCTCTGAAGCTCCCCATTGTGGCTGTGTATTACCACTCTAAATAAAACCAATTGTATTTCGTAACTTATCTGAGTCTTCCTACCTGATAGCTGTTAAGGTTAAAGTTAACTGTTAAGAATATAGTATTCATAGACTTCCAAAGCTGTGATCCACACGATCCAACATAGTTCACTGCCTGAAGCATTACACATTGGCACATTAAATCATTTGAGGATTATTTAAAAGAGGATATTAATCCTTTTGGACTTCGGGTCAAAATATTTCCCTCATTTGAAAATATGGATCCTACATTTAAAATAGCTTGGGAAAATAATCTTAAACTTTGTTCTAAGACCATGATGTCATTACTAATTCAAGAATATCGTAAACGCATTTTTGACTTGGATGTCAAATTTGACCAAATACAGAATCTGATGACTCACTTAGAAACTCAAGACTCTTTTCCAGACGTTGATGCTAAGCTAAAAAGTCATTTGGTAAAATGTAATAAGGATATCTTAGTAAAAAAAGACAAGAAATTTCAACGTGGCCTTCAATTAAGGAAAGGACTATAAATGGCAACATGGTTTTAATAAGAAATGCAATTTCTCTAATGCATCGAGAATAAATAAGTATATGGATGTTCCCAAAATATCTGCATATTCATCCGCATCATCTTCTTCTTTTTCTCAACCTTTAGCACAGCACAAAGGTCATAGATGACCCAAACGTCTTCGTCATGGTGATGGGTCACAAAAAAATTCTCATCCCATGGATGCTTCTCCCTCACAATCAGGTAACAGTTCTGGGAGTAATTCCCATAACTATACACGTGGTAATATGCTGGCTATACATACGCCATCCATCAATGAGTCAGCGCAAAATGCATCACATATTCCACTCCCTTTCCACATCAACAAGCACTAGGCACTTTTTTAGACCAAATGCGAGGCAGAACACAGACTCATCAGAACAATTCCAAAATCTCACCAAAGATGAAGAAATCCAGCATGCA
Organism: Lithobates septentrionalis; assembly: GCA_037952835.1. Lineage (NCBI taxonomy): Eukaryota > Metazoa > Chordata > Amphibia > Anura > Ranidae > Lithobates > Lithobates septentrionalis. The sequence continues at coordinate 1,912,749 of JBBDGP010002217.1, forward strand.
CAAACCACGCTAAATGTAGTAAATCTTTCTTCACATCCCCTAACTCAGGATGAAATGGGTGTCCTTTTACTGGGACTCACTTTTTGTCCGGACTCACGACTAGACAAGTTTGGGACTATTAAGGATATCCATCTCTTTATAAGAAATATTTTACTTAAAAGTTTCTATACTAAAAAGGAGACTGTTTCAATACCCGGAAAGTCAAATAAGGATCTTCAAGCCTTACATAATTTAATATCACTTTTATAAGAAAATGACTCGGTAAATCTTATTGACTCGGTTGATCTAGAAACTCTCCTGTTAGCAGTAGACAGTACATCTACTACTCCAACAATCCCATTGCACCCCGGCCCCTCCTTAAAAAAAAGAAGTCTACTCTCTATCCTCCACCTAGTTCTAATCACAATGCCACAACCTTCCTAAAATTGGTATCTAATGATATCAAAAAACTTGGAAGTTCCTCCATTCCAGATCCTAATCTCAGTCTTGATGAAAGGAGGGCTCTGGATGCTTTGACACGTAACCACGACATTGTCATCAAACCATCTAACAAGGGTGGCAATGTCATGGTTATGGACAAGTATATTAAAATGTGTACTAAAATACTTACCATTTCTGAGTGGTATCGCTCCATACCTAAATCAGTTTTGGAAACCTTTAATAAAGATTTTTATCTTACGGTGGATGAAGCATATTAAGACAATGTTATTCACAAGAGCAACTGGGAATTTATTAGAACTAGCTACCCTATTGTGGCTACGTTCAATGCCCTACCCAAGTTACACAAAAATCGCATTAACCCTCCTGGCAGACCCATAATATCTGGCTGTGGCAGTTTAACAGAGAATCTTAGTCGTGTAGTGGACAACCATCTTAAACCATTTGTCACATGCATGCCATTTTATGTGCGTGATACAATCCACCTGCTACAAATTATTGAAGACATCCACATAAGTGAAAACACACAACTTGTAGCTACAGTATAGATATTTATTGTGTAAATACATCTATTGAGAAAGCCCAATCATAAGGCGATACATGTGTAGAGGTGAGGAGCCGAACCCGTGACGTCACGCCATCAGAGTGGTGAACGAGCGGACGTCTTGTAATGCTGTGATAAGCAATTTTATCTTTTTACTCTTGTAAGTGCAATGTTTTAAGGGGAATTTGGAATAAATTAGTGAAATGGAGAGCACTATGTTTCTCGCATTTGTATTTGCATGATCACAAACCATATCCCAAGAGGGAATATCTTGTCTGTGAGTTGTCTAAGAGAGATATCAGTATTGAACAACAGGCTGGAGCAGGAGAAGTGATATCAGAGTGGAGAGAAAGGATAGAGATTTCATTCAGAGCTTTTTTGGCTCAATGTTGAGGTGAGCAGGCATAACAGCTGGTGGAGGTGTACACAGCATATTATATTCCAGAATTTTGGTAGAAGCACAGTGGTGGAATATTTGTTCACAGCAATCAAGAAATCACAGAAGTTGATAAACATATATATGAACTTTATATGAAATTTTATTTGATGTATGGAAATGTAATGTTTATATATTTTTTACTGTGTTGAGATTCATTTATCTAAATAGTCACATGAGAATCGGTAGCGCTGCAATATTTACACAATAAATATTATTTAATACCATTTCTGATAGTGAAGTGATACACTAGCTGCAGAAAATTAATTTTCAATTATAGCAATCTTGTACACTTGCACAATATCTTAATCTTAATTTATTTTGCACGTGGCACTTTTTTGTGGCGCTGATTGATCTTTACATAATAATTGTAGCTATAGATGTCGAAGCACTTTAAAGTGCGATCCCTCACGACAAGGGCCTTGGAGTGGTACGTTGTGTACTTTCTCAATCTGCCCAATATGAGCCTCAATATGATGAATTTATTTAGAGGGCACTTGAATTTATACTTCATCATAATGCTTTTTCATTCAACAATTCCCACTTCCTCCAGGTGCAGGGTGTGGCTATGGGGACCTGTTGTGCCCCCTCATATGCCAACCTGTACATGGGGGAGTGGGAATACTCACTGCTGACTGATGAAGTGTTATCTGTATATATGGGCCATGTAATTTCATTGTACTGCTATATTGATGACATGTGGTGGGATGGGCCTGACACTCTTCTTCATGAATTCATGACCCGTATCAATAAAAAATAATTTAATTTGCATTTCATGATGTCACATATTTTAAGTGAAATTACTTTCTTGGATGTTCTTTTCCAGAAACAAACTAATGGTTGCTTGTCCAGTGAGCTCTTCCGCAAACCCACAGAGGGGAACTCGCTACCGCATGCCTCAAGTTTTCGTCCCAAACCTCTGCTGGCATCAATTCCATACAGCCAATATTTGAGGGCCCAACACAACTGCTCTGATGATGCCAGATTTCAGAAGGAGGCCAATACCCCAAGAAAGAGACTCTTGGAGCGTTTTTACTCCAATGCCTCTTTTAAGAGGGCATATAATAAAGTACTTAACTTATCTCGTTGTGATTTACCTTTTGCCCACAAAAAGCCTAAAGTTGATGATACTATCAGGATCATCACCACATACTCTGCACAACACAAACAAATTAAGTACATATTGAACAAATATTGGCATTTGCTCACTATGGATTCATCACTTGCCCCTCTTTTTTTTCTGACATGCCGGCTGTCTCCTACAGGAGGGCTCCCTCTGTGAGCGACAGACTGACATCAAGCGAGTTTAAATCTACTAGAGGCGATGCATGTAAAATGTTGGGCACTCTCTCATGTGGAGGGTATACATACTGTGAATATATGGATAGGAGCAGAAATATTAAATTGCCCAACGGACGCATATTTCATCCTAGACATTATGTGAACTGCAGGACTCCTGGAATAGTATATTTACTGTTGTGGAAAATGTTATGTTAATGTATTGTCATAAGAGTCTCCCAGTGTCTGTCCTCTCACAGCCCGCTCTAAGCAGCTGACTGGGGAAGACTGACGCTGGTTGAGACCTGTTAGGTAGTGGAAAACTTCCTGGTGTTTGGAGAGAGGTGTTTGCGGAGAGAGGACATGTCCGCCAGCAAAGGGCCCCTGTGCAATGCACAGAACGATCGTCTGGTGGGGGTGTGTTTGCTCTGCAAAGACATTATCGGTTTAGCGGTGGTTTGCTCTTGTCACCCCTGGTATGCCTGATCAACATGTTTGGGGTGCCATGACGTACACCTGCAGATAATCTCCCATGCACAAGGAACTCTAGTCATCGTAATTTGGTTATTGTATATTGTATCATGTCCTGTAGTAATTGGTGGTTGTAAGCATGAGACACACACCAGAGGAGGGGCTACGGCAGAAGGAAAAAACATATGATCAAAAGGTGAGATGCATTTATATCATTAGACGAAATTGTTATTATTATTAGAAACAGGAGATTTGGCTGTGTGCTCTGTGTGCAGCCAAATTTCTATGTCACTACTCTCTTGTGAGTGTGGATGTTACTATGTCGGGAAGATGGTGAATGAGTTCTGGAAACGTATTTATCGACACCTTCTAAGTATACACAAACGAGATCCGTCTCTACCCATTGGTCGACACATGGCTCTCGTACATGCAGACTCAATCCCCAAAGTGCAATTTTTAGCACTAGATCGTGCTCATCCAAATCAAAGAGGAGGTGATCTTAATAAACATTTATTACAACATGAACTTAGATGACATTTGATCTACAAGCGACTTCACCACCTGGGTTAAATGAGGCATTTAATCTCAAGCCCTTTCTCTCAGGATTTATATCAGGAGGATGTGAAATGAATATGTAATTTGCCATTTTTAGTAATTTTTTACCCCCCCTTCTTGGTTTCAGATAGTTATACCTGACTGCTGGTGTAGTCCATTGGGCGTTTCTTGTGGATGCATATTTTTTGCACCTCACATTGGTTGTGTGTTTTTTCACCAGATGGGTTTGTGTGGAGCATTCCAGCCATATTGAAAAACAACAACTGTTGCATATGCTTTTCTTGCATCTATATGTTGTATATTGTTGTTTTCTATGTAAGTATATAATCAGCTATACTATTGATGTTAGGCTAACTGGTCTGCAATTCCCCGGGATGTAACTTGGCCCTTTTTTAAATATTGGTGCTTGTAACAAGTCCCTGCTCGCTCAGTTCCACTCTCCCGACACTCCTCTGCGGCTATAGAATCAGATTGCAGATCGCAACATCTGATGGTTCGGTCATCCGATGCTCCGGGATTCGAACTACAGCTATGTGCCGATCGAATACAGTTGTGATAGCTCAGAACAAACACCAGGCAGGCTGTATGTAAGTTTAAACAGGGATCTCACTTTTATTGTATGCACACAACACACTTTTATACACAGCAATTTGAACACCCTGCCCCCAACAACCACTTTCCTATTGGTCAATTGTAAAGTACCCTCTAGTCCTCAATTCGGTCCTCTTGGCCATGTAAATGAGGACTTGAAACAGGGTCAGCAGGGATTGGTCCGATAGCTTGAATAGGAGGACTGATATGTGTAATGACACAGAGAAGCCCCAGGGGGTAATTAAAGTACATAAACAAATGGTCAAACACAGAACAATGCATTCCTTCCAGACCACAGAGCCGTCTGGAGGGGGTTAGCCTTAAGACAGGGCAGAAGACCCCCCACTGCGTAATTTAGTACCAAAGGAGCAATACTTTAGTATTCCAAGGTTCATGACAATACTCCCCTCTGGGAAACAGTCCAACAGCCACAGTGGGACCCCGAACGGGTCAACTCGAGGATGTTGGAAAAGTAGTCTTAAGGTTCCAGGTCCGTCTGTCGGGATAGCCCATCCGCATTCCCATTTTGAGGCCCTGGCCGATATTGTATGGTGAAATTGTACGGTTGCAAAGCCAGGCTTCACCTTAGTAATCGGCCGTTCTCTCCCGCCACCCGTTTAAGCCATATCAATGGATTGTGGTCTGTCATGACGGTAAAAGAGGGTCCATACACATAGGGCTGCAATTTCTTTAAAGCCCACACTAAGGCCAAACACTCTTTTTCCATGGCAGCATATCCAACTTCATGGGGTAACAACTTGCGGCTGAGATACGCCACCGGGTGCTCTTTCCCGTCATCGCCAACTTGACTTAGTATGGCTCCCAGTCCGAACATGAAGGTGTCTGTATGAATGACAAAGCGTTTGTTAGGATCGGGTGCCGCCAGTATGGGAGCTTGCGTTAGGGCGGTTTTTAACTGATGAAACGCTGTCTCGCACTCCGGGGACCACAGGACCTGTCTAGGGAGAGTCTTTTTGGTCAGGTCCGTCAGGGGTTTGGCTATGTCACTATAGTGGGGTACAAACTTCCTGTAGTACCCTGCTGTCCCTAAAAATGCAAGTACCTGGGTACTCCCCTCTGGGAACCGGCCAGTTTAGGACGGCCTCGATTTTTGCAGGTTCTGGCCTCTGCTTCCCACATCCCACTCTGTGTCCCAGATATTGCACCTCAGACATCCCAATATTACATTTGTCTGGCTTCAGGGTCAGATCAGCGGCTCGGATCCTATCTAGCACTATTCCCAGGTGTCTAAGATGTTCCTCCCATGTCTGGCTATAGATTGCGATGTCGTCAAGACATGCGCATGCAAAATCTTGCAGACCGTCGAGGAGTTCATCTATCATCCGCTGGAAGGTAGCCGGAGCATTCTTCATCCCAAATGGCATTACCCGAAACTGGTAAAGGCCGAACGGAGTGATGAAGGCCAACTTTGGAATTGCTTCCACTTCCAAGGGAATCTGCCAGTAGCCCTTACACAAGTCAATAGTCATCAGATAATGTCCCTGAGCTATTTTGTCCAGCAATTCGTCCACTCGGGGCATAGGGTAGGCACCTGTCACAGTACAGTTATGCAGTCGCCTATAGTCCACACAAAATCGGGTCGTGCCATCCCGTTTTGGGACTAATACTACAGGGGATGCCCAGGGGCTTGCTGATGGTTCGATCACCCCTAACTCGAGCATCTCCCTAATCTCTGCTCTCACCCCTTCTTGCACAGCTCCGGGAATTCTATAGGCTGGTTGTCTCAGGGGCTTCTGCCCGGGGGTCTCTACCTTGTGCACAGCTATGTGAGTGTACACAGGGAGTGCCGAGAACATCTCCTGCCGGTCCTGGAGTAATTCTCTGGCCTGTTCTCATTCTTGGGATCCTAGCCGTACATCTTCCACACCCCCAGAACAGTTACTGATTTCGGGAAGCTCCAGCATCGGTAGATATTCAGAGTCCTCGGTGGCAGGAGCGCATATGGCGGCTACTGCCTCAGTCCTCTCATGATAGGCCTTCATTATATTAATGTGGAGTGTCCTCTTAATTTTTGTGTCTGCACAGCTGGCAACCACGTAGGTGGTATCGCACAGCTGTTTTACCACCTGATAGGGGCCCTGCCAGGAGGCCTGTAATTTATTTTGCTTTAGGGGTTTTAGTACCAGGACTTTCTGTTCGATATAAAAGGTGCGATTCCGCGCAGACCGATCATACCAAACCTTCTGCTGACTCTGGGCCGATTGCATATTCTCATGGACTCGATCGGTAAGTTCCCGCAGTCGCTCCCTGAGTTCCAAGACATAACTAAGGATGGGGAGGCCTTCTGGATCCTCTACCCCCTCCCACTGGGCCCTCACTAAATCTAAGGGTCCCCTAACCCTTTGCCCATATAACAGCTCAAATGGGGAAAACCTGTGGACTCTTGGGGTACCTCTCTATAGGCGAACAGTAGATAGGGAAGATATTTCTCCCAATCCTTCCTACTCTCCACGAAGGCCCGAAGCAGCTGCTTCAGGGTCCCATTAAATCTCTCACACAGCCCGTTAGTCTGAGGGTGGTAGGGGGCGCTCTGGAGGGGTTTAATCCCACAGAGACGCCACAGCTGCTGCGTCAGCGTGGCTGTGAACTGGGTACCCTGATCGGACAATATCTCCTGGGGAAACCCTACTTAAGTGAATACCCGTAGTAAGGCATCTGCTAGTGTATCAGCCTGGATATTGGATAAGGGAATGGCCTCCTGGTAGCGGGTGGCGTAATCCACCACCGTAAGAATATACTTCTTCCCGGTGGCACTGGGGCAGGCCAGTGGGCCTATGATATCTACCGCTATGTGGCTAAAGGGTTCTCTAATGATCGGCAGGGGTTGCAGCGTGGCTTTTGGGTGATCCCCTGTCTTCCCTACTGTCTGACAAGTCTCACAGGTCCAACAGTATTCTCGCACCTCAGCATGTAACCTGGGCCAGAAGAAAGCATGAGACAACCGACACCGGGTCTTAGCTATCCCTAAATGTCCGGCCAAGGGGATGTCGTGAGCCAGCCGCAATAGCTCCCGTCTGTATTTCTGGGGTACAACTAGCTGTTTGTGGGGACCCTGTCGCTTCCCGGTGCCCATTCCCTCCATGTAACAATATAGAAACCCCCCTCCCACTCTATTCTGTCTTCCCCCAACCCCCCTGGATCCTTGCCCTCCCTATCCCGATAACCAGCCAAAGTTGGGTCACTCTGAGTCTCTTGCCTAATGTCGGAGGGAGAATCCCAGGACACAGGGTTGTCAAGTCGGGGTAACGTAGGAGGATTTGGTCTTACCTGAGTCCCCATAGGAGTGGAGTTGCCTTGAAGTTGGCTCTGACATGGTCGCGGTCACGGCCATGGCGGCCTCTGGGGCATATGAGGAAGTTAAATGCCCCAAATCGTTCCCCAGAAGTACTTCCGCGGGTAACTCACGTAGTAATCCCACTCACACTTTTTGCTTCCCTGAGCCCCAATCCAAGAGGACTTGGGCGGTGGATAAACGTAGCACCTTGTCCCCTGCTACCCTGACTGCAACAGTCTGGCCGGTCCGGGCCGACTGGGGAATCATGTGAGGCTGGATGAGGGTAATCGTAGCCCCGGAATCGCAGAGTCCCTGGGCCAGCTGCCCATTAACCCATACTGCCTGACGATGGTGCTGCCGATTATCTCCACCAGCAGCTTGGACGGGATCAGCCTCGAAAAGTTTGCCGCACTCTTCCTGAACATCTCGATGGCTGGGCTCGTTCTAGAAGCAATGAGCCGCTGGTCTGGATGGATGAGCAGTCTCTCGGTATCTCGTGGATCGGGAAGGGCAATATCGCTGCAGATGACCGGTTTGGTTACAGGTATAGCACTTAGGTCCGGTAGGAGTGTTGGGTCGGGCTGGGGGTCTAGAGGCAGACCACTGAGGTACTGAAGTTGGGTTAGAGGCTGGTAAACTGGGCCGAGATAGTGGATAGCGCTCGCTTTCACCTGACCTTCGAAAGTCCAGATATTCATCGGCCAAAGTAGCCGCTTGCTGTACAGTCTGTGGTCGCTTATCTCGCACCCAATCCCGTACTACCCGAGGGGTGTGGGTAAAGAACTGTTCTAAGAGTATTAGCTGGGTGATGTCCATTATGGTATGAGCGTGGCTTCCCTGGAACCACTGCAGACAATGTGCCCATTCCATGTATGTTATGTTGTTTTGTTTCCGGGATTCTCGAAACTTAATCCGGCTGGCTTTGGGTGTAATGGCAAATCGGGCTAGCAGAGCTTCTTTTACCCAGTCCTAATCTTTAGCGTCCTCGTCCTCCAGGGCCCAATACGCATCGGCCGCTCTGCCAGTTAAATTACTTGTCAATAAGGCGACCCAATCTTGGGACTGTACTTCATGTATCTGGCATAGTCTCTCAAAGTCCTGCAGGAACGCTTCAATTTCCTTCTCTCCTTCCTTAAATAGTTTGAACGCCCGAAAGGGTAACTTACGGACAGGCGCTGCCATTTTTCTGCCATTCTCCGCTCATGTTGCCGCTCTAGTTCTCTCTCTTGTCGCTCATCCTGCAGCTGGATGTCTCTAATGGCATTCTGTATGGCGGTCTCTGATGGGTTAGCACCATATAATGCTAACCGCTCTCGAACTCGTTGCTGAAACAAGTCTTCAACTGACCGGGGTCCCACATCACCATCCCTCTGATCCATCTCGGCTAGCTCACTAATCAGGGTGGCCTTGTTCTTTGCCCCACCGGTCCCTCTACAGCTCTCAAGTAAGTCTTTCAGCGTGGCTCTGCTGCAAGCTGCATAGCTGGCCATTTACTCTGGTGGATTGGAGTGTCCCAGTAACTGGAGAGCAAATCCCACAGCTGCCAACCAATGTAACGAGCCCCTGCTCACTCAGTTCCACTCTCCTGACACCCCTCTGTGGCTATAGAGTCAGATTGCAGATCTCAACATCTGATGGTTCGGTCATCCGATGCTCCGATATTCGAACTAGAGCTATGTGCCGATTTAATCCAGTTGTGATAGCTCAGAACAAACACCAGGCAGGCTGTATGTAAGTTAAAACAGGGATCTCACTTTTATTGAATGCACACAACACACTTTTATACACAGCAGTTTGAACACCCCGCCCCCAACAACCACTTTCCTATTGGTCAATTGTAAAGTACCCTCTAGTCCTAAATTAGGTCCTCTTGGCCATGCAAATGGGGACTTGAAACAGGGTCAGCAGGGATTGGTCCGATAGCTTGAATAGGAGGACTGATATGTGTAATGACACAGAGAAGCCCCAGGGGGTAATTAAAGTACATAAACAAATGGTCAAACACAGAACAATGCATTCCTTCCAGACCACAGAGTCGTCTTGAGGGGGTTAGCCTTAAGACAGGGCAGAAGACCGCCCACTGTGTAATAGAATCAAAGGAGCAATACTTCAGTATTCCAAGGTTCATGACAGTGCTACATTGGCTTTTCTCCAATCAGCTGGTACCATTCCAGTCAGTAGACTGTTCGTAAAAATTAGGAACAATGGTCTAGCAATTAATTGACTGAGTTCCTTAAGGACCCTCGGGTGCAAGCCATCTGGTCCCGGTGACCTATTAATGTTACATTTTTCAAGTCTAATTCTGTCCCTGTTAGCCCTGAGGGTGCTTCCTGTGACGTGTCATGAGGATAAATATTGCAGTTTTGGTTACTGAATCCCCTCAGATTCCCTCGTGAAGACGGAGGAGAAGAATAAATTCAATACCTTTGCCACCTCTCCATCCCGAGTAACCAGATTCCCTTCATCATTCTTTATTGGACCAATATGATCTGATCTCCCTTTCTTACTATTTATGTACTTAAAGAATTTCTTGGGATTATTTTTACTCTCCTCTGCTATGTGTTCTATCTTAGCCGCCCTGATTGCACCCTTACATTTCTTGTTGCATTCTTTGTAAAGTTGGAATGCTAATGAAGATCCCTCAGCCTTGTATTTTTTGAAGGCCTTCCTCTTTGCTTTTGTATGCATTTTTATGCTGTAGTTAAGCCACCCATGACATTTATTAGCTATTTTAAATTTATTTCCCATAAGGATGCACTGGCTAATACCTTTATTTAATATGCTCTTAAAGCATACACATTTTCCCTTCATGTTCTTTGTTCCTTAGATTTTATCCCATTTAGTATCTTCTATCAAGGATCGTAGTAGGCAATTTATAAAACAGCGATCACAGGTCAATTGACTTCAGTATAAATCACACAAATAGGAAACATAAGGGGAATACAAAGACACTGAATTTCAAAAGAGTCAACTTCCCTAAACTACGAACCTTTCTAGAAGGCATAAATTGGGATAAAATCTTAGGAACAAAGAACATGGAGGAAAGATGGGTTTGCTTTAAGAGCATATAAATAAGGGCATTAGCCAATGTATCCCATTGGGTAATACATTTAAAAGAGTGAACAAAAGTCCTTTATGGCTTAACTCCAATGTAAAAATAGATATAAAAGCAAAAGAGAAGGCCTTCAAAAAATACAAGGTTGAGGGATCATCATCAACATTCAGACTTTATAAAGAATGCAACAAGAAATGTAAGGGTACAATTAGGGCGGCTAAGATAGAACACGAAAGACACATAGCAAAAGGAGAGCAAAAAAAATCCCAAGAAATTCTTTAAGTATGTAAACAGTAAAATAGGGAGCACAGACCATATTGGCCCCATAAAGAATGAGGAAGGACATCTTGTTACAAAGATGTCCTTCAAGGTATTGAATTTATTCTTCTCCTCAGTCTTCACGAGGGAATCGGGGGGCTTCAGTAACCAAAACTGCAGTGTTTATCCTCATGACACATCACAGGAAGCACCTCCATGGTTAAAAGAGGACAGAATTAAAATTAGACTTGGGAAACTTAACATTAATAAATCACCAGGACCAGATGGCTTGCACCCGAGGTTACTTAGGAAACTCAGTCAAGACCATTGTTCCAAATTTTTACTGAGAGTCTACTGACTGGAATGGTACCAGCTGATTGTTCATAAACGACCTGGAGGATGGGGTAAACAGTTCAATCTCTGTATTTGCGGATGATACTAAGCTAAGCAGGGCAATAACTTCTCTGCAGGATGTGAAAACCAAGCAAAAAGATCTGAACAAATTAATGGGGTGGGCAACTACATGGCAAATGAGGTTTAATGTAGAAAATGTAAAATAATGCATTTGGGTGGCAAAAATATGAATGCAATCTATACACTGGGGGGAGAACCTCTGGGGGAATCTAGGATGGAAAAGGACCTGGGGGTCCTAGTAGATGATAGGCTCAGCAATGGCATGCAATGCCAAGCTGCTGCTAACAAAGCAAACAGAATATTGGCATGCATTAAAAAGGGGATCAACTCCAGAGATAAAACAATAATTCTCCCGCTCTACAAGACTCTGGTCCGGCCGCACCTAGAGTATGCTGTCCAGTTCTGGGCACCAGTCCTCAGGAAGGATGTATTGGAAATGGAGCGAGTACAAAGAAGGGCAACAAAGCTAATAAAGAGTCTGGAGGATATTAGTTAAAAGGAAAGGTTGCGAGCACTGAACTTATTCTCTCTAGAGAAGAGACGCTTGAGAGGGAATATGATTTCAATTTACAAATACCATAGTGGTGACCCCACAATAGGGATAAAACTTTTTCGCGGAAGGGAGTTTAACAAGACATGTGGCCACTCATTAAAATTAGAAGAAAAGAGGTTTAGCCTTAAACTACGTAGAGGGTTTACTGTAATGCCCCGTACACACGGTCGGATTTTCCGATGGAAAATGTCCGATCGGAGCGTGTTGTCGGAAATTCCAACCGTGTGTGGGCTCCATCGGACATTTCCATCGGATTTTCCGACACACAAAGTTGGAGAGCAGGAGATAAAATTTTCCGACAACAAAATCCGATCGCATCAATTCCGACCGTGTGTGGCCTGTTCCGACGCACAAAGTGCCACGCATGCTCAGAAGAAGTTCCGACACGGAACAGCTCGGTCTGGTAAACTTAGCGTTCGCAATGGATACAGCACTTTCGTCACGCTGCAATGTAAAAAATGGTTTAATACAGCGCACTCTCTTCTACTTTATAATGTGACAAGAATTAAGTAGTTTTGCTGCTCATATTCACACAGACGTCTCACAAACTTATTTCGTTACTATTTATCGGGATTCCCTCAATATATTTTGATTTCCCACATCTGACAACATTATTTTGGTGTATTTTTTGTTTTGTTTTTTTGGCTTTAATGTAGTTTTTTTTTTTTTGTGTTTGTATTTTTTGGAAGGGTGTTTGTTTTTTTTTTGGATTTTTATTTGTACTCCCGAAAATGTTTGTGTGTGTTTTTTGTGTCAAGTTACCACAACACCATTGATATGTTGTTATATTTAATCTGTAGGAGATTGTTTGGTGTTGTTGTCCCTTTATTAATTTCACATTTTATGTTAGAAATGTACCTGAATCGTCACCAACAAACTGTCCTTTTTGGATTAAAACAAACAGGAGAGTATACTTTCCCAAAAAAAATTTTTATTAAGGGCTCACAACTAAACAAAGAGGCAGGCAACGCTGGAGAAACTGCAGAAATTGGCGAAGCCTTGGACCCCCAGGGCAGACATCAATTATTTTCAAGCAAAATTGGTGGCCTGAGGAGTCCTTATCTAAGGGAGTGCAGTCTGGTCCATAAGTCCCAGAGATTCTGAAAGCAGCAGATGACATCTATGTCCCCAGGCTGTGGTCATACGAGAGACTGCAGCTTCTGTCAGACCAGACTGAACCCAGGGTCATCACTCTCAGGTCTTCTTTTCACGCTTCCTTACACGCTGTGGCTGTGGTGGTGGAGTTGTGGCAGCAGGAGGAGGAGGAGGAGGAGGAGGATGGTCCAACTCAATCACGTCGGTCTTGGGTGTTAGTTCCCCACTCACCCCCTTGCTTAGGACTTTATAAAGCAGGTCCTCACATTGTTTGCATTGACCCTCCTGCATGCCCTGCAGTTTGGTGGCAGCCATGCAGGCAAAGGCCTCTTCAGGAGTGGGGAAGGCTCGGAGGGACGCAGAAGCCTCCTGAATCAGCCTGAGCGCAGGAGCCTGAGCGCAGAATCCTGCACGGGAGTCGTCTTCCCCGCCCTTTTGTATGGAAGGCAGAGGGGAGGAACCTGCGATTCAGTCAGGCTGCGACTTGTCCCAGGCTTCTCTTGGCTGACACTTAGCCCCACCTCCTCCTGGCTGCCACTAATCCCCGCCTCCTCCTGGCTGCCACATTCCACACCTTACCCCAACCCCAATGTCAGAAAGGCCAAGATCATTGCGAAAGTAGTCAAGATTCTGCACTGGAAATTCGGGGTACGTCGATCGAAAGATCAGCTCAGGAAGCGGTGGTCGGACCTCAAATTAAGAGAACATGAGCAGTACAGAAAGATCCGGAGAGTGCTGCAAAAAAGTAAGTAGTTGTGCTGTGTTCCTATTCTTTTGATGTTTATTACGTTCGTGCTGCTCCATGTGCTTTTAGGAACTGTTGTACAGTTTAAAATGGCAACTTGCATGTTCATGGGCACATTATTCGTTCCTATCAAACATTTTTCTTTCGGACTATAAAATACCATTGTTTAGGCCATATGCATTTGGCCACCATTTTGACGCCCTATACTTGTCTTAAACTAATTTGGTTGTGTAGATGGCTTTGTTACTAGAATGAAATGCAAACTAGATTCTGTGTAAGGAGAGGACACTGAGCAGCTGTTTTCTCATCTGGACACTGGAGCACTAGTGTGGGACACAAGAACACCATTTTTATTAGGGGGCCACACAGGTGCTCCAGTGTATACTATAGGGGGTCTCCATCTGTGAAGCTTGTACCAAACAGGTAAAGTATTGAAGCTTGACAAAGGACACTGAAAATGCTACATTTTGGAACTCTGCTAAAATTGCCAATTGTACTCCACTTCCAAGCAATGTTTACTATTTCTAGTTCTGCCATAAAATATCTGTGTGTTAATTATACCTTTTTGTTTTACATAGGGGAGAAAGGACTCGGAGGACACCCCTCAACCGAGGAGACCAGAGCCCACCCCCCTCTGGAAGAAGGGGAAATCCCCCCAACACAAGCAGAGCAGGAGGAAGAAGACGTGGTGGAACTAGTCACCACAACAGGTGAGTGTCTGCGACCACAGGCTCAGGTAAGAGATGGATGGCGGCATATTTTTGAGACCTAATTTTTTTTGGGGTTCCTCTCTTTTTAGGTGATCGTGATGTTGTGGATCCAGATCCTTTCACATCCGAAAGTGCCCAGATCCTGATCGGGGAGATCATGGGGTGTGATTTACAATTGGAAAACCTCAAGAAAAACATCAAAGATGTTATTCAAAAAAATAAAAACATCATTGATGTTTTGGGGCGAGTTTAAAGACCCTCCAAAAGCCTTTGTTTTTTGGTGTGCTACAATGTGCAAAATGTTTTTGTGATTTTTCACAAAGCCAAATTTGGAGGATGCACACAGTGTGTCAACATGTGCTATCTGCCATCACGGTAGATCAATGGACGCGTTTTGGGGGTGCAACCCCTTCCTCAATAATAAAGTAGCGGTGAGGAAGGGGTTTCTCATCCCAAACACGTCCCTTTATCCCCCGTGATGGCAGGTTGCACATGTTGAAATTCGTAAATTGGTGTGCATCTTCCAAATTTGGCTTTTCCTGGGGTGACTTCACCCCATCTGAACGCAATATCAAAAACAGTTCCTAAATACTCATGTCTGATATTGCCTTCCAATTCTAGCAAATGTGAACTTTGTAAGTTCAAGATTTGTGTCTTTCTTGTTGGTTTTACACATGCCTGTTTTATCTTAAATGGACATTTATATTTTTTATAATGCCCCCCCAAAAATTGTTATACAACAAACATGTTGGTTTGCTTGAAAAACCTTTGGTAAATGCACATGTGATTGTGCAGGTATAAAAAAGTTTGTTAATCAAGAATGTGTGGATTATTGTCGCTACAACACTTTTGGGGTGATGTCATTGCTGTTTTCAGAGAAAATGGGGGTTATTTCCTAAGGGCAAATCCTCTTGGCACTACAAGTGCAGTTTCAGTGCAGTTGCAAGTGCACTTGTAGTGAAAAGTGTCTTTGCATTTAGTCAATAACACCCAACAGTGCTTTGTATAAGGTTACACAATCACGCCATTTTCTAGACTCAACACATTTCTGTCAGGGTCAGCTAAAACAAACACAAGCAGTAAATGTCCACAAAGAAATTCTTTTTTTTGCTTTTTTATTATAAAAAGGCTTCACATATTTGCTGGCATATTGATGGCCCCCCTACCCGCAAAGAACTACAGGTATCATAACCGAACATCACGGGCACTCAGGGAGGGCAAGCCAGGACGTCCGCTTTCAAGCGCCGTCAGTGTTGTTTCAGGTATCACTCCGGCCTCAGGCCCAACAGAGCCAGCATAGTTGGCCGAATGTTTCCTTAAAAAGTTATGGAGAATACAGCACGCCATGATGATATGTTTAATTTATACTCCGCCATATGGATAGGTGTCAGAAATAGACGGAACCGGCTGGCCAGGATTCCAAATGTGTTCTCCACCACTCTTCGGGCTCTGGCCAGCCGGTAATTAAAAAGCCTCTGTTCCGGGGTGAGGGTCCTCATAGGGAATGGCCGCATAAGATGGTCCCCCAGCGCAAACGCTTCATCAGCAAAGAACACAAATGGGAGTCCTTCCACATTGTCCTCTGGAGCTGGCAAGTCCAAGCTGCAATTCTGGAGACGCCTGTAGAACTCCGTCTGGGCGATGACTCCACCATCGGACATCCGGCCATTCTTCCCCATACAAGAAGTCGTAATTAGCCGACACCACCGCCAACATCACTATACTATTGAACCCCTTATAGTTGAAATAGTATGACCCCAAGTTGGGTGGTGGGATGATGTGGACGTGTTTCCCATCAATTGCCCCTCCACAGTTAGGAAAGTCCCACCACTGGGCAAAGTGGGAGGCCACAGTCTGCCATTCCTGTGGCGTGGAAGGAAACTGTAGAGGAAAAAAAAAACAATTACTATTTTTGCACATAAACATGGCAAGCAGCTTAGACACAAACATTCTTGGCCAACCTCCAGATAGCATTTAGTAAGGGGAATTTAACAACGCCAAAGTATAAGGTACACCTATTATATCCCCCCCCCCCCTGTCATGGGCCATTTCTAACATTATGGGGTGTGTGGAAATCTTGGACAGGTAACCCTCTTCACGTCATTGAGAGATGAATGCCTAAATACAGGGTATTACTTGGAACAGCCCCTCCTTAGTTACACTATTGGCAGCCCACTGGACAGGTAAGAAGTGTCATAATACAAAGATAGAAATACACACTGTACACATTTGAGGACATTTGGACATTCTGCTATTACCTGTCAAGATAATAATAGGATACAAAAACTTTTAACAGTACCATTTGAAAGTATACAGGCAGGCCCTTGCACTACATGCTTTGGGGAATTCATCCATAAATCAGAGCACAAAAGAGATGGGTATAGTGTGTATGGGTTTGGCAAAGTCAGCAGAGAGATGATTGAGGATAGATAGACAATTGGGATCAGCTGACTTAGCAGTTGGGGGAGGGAGGGTTACTAAAATGATTTGGGGACACCACAAAAAATAAGCCTCTGCCACTCTGCCAGAATTTAAAGCTAAAATAACATTTCAAAACATTTTAGGCGGTGTTTGGGGTAAAGCACTACTATGGAGCTGATAAAATAAATTGTTTTAAGTGACTACATGCGGTAAATATAGGGCCAGGAGAGAACATGCTGGGGAGGTTAGTGAAGGACAATCTGTATGAAGGACCTAAAAAATTAATTACATAAAAATCCAGAATGCATGAGGACAAAGGGGACATTCACAGCATATTACACTCATGGTAATTAGGGAATGAGGAAAGAAATACAATATATTAGCACACATTAAATACAATGAAATGTGATATTAAAGGATAAAAATCTTACTTTCATATACTCCTTCTGCAGGACCTGTATGATGGCAGAACAGGTCTCTGGGATAATGATCCCCAGAGCCTGGGGGGAGATGCCTGTCGAGAACTTCAAGTCCTGCAGACTTCTCCCTGTCGCCAAATACCGCAGGGTAGCGACCAATCTCTGCTCCGGAGTGATGGCTTGCCTCATGCAGCTATCCTGCCTGCTAATATAAGGGGTCAGCGAAGCCAACAGACGGTGAAACACGGGGTCCGTCATCCTGAGAAAGTTCCTGAAATTATCAGGATTATTCTCACGGATCTCACGGAGCAAAGGCATATGGGAGAACTGGTCACGCTGAAGCAACCAATTCTTGGTCCATGAACTCCTCCCCACCCTGTTCATTGACTGGACTTCTGTCAAGGTCAGGACCCCAACACCAAGCCCCCGCACAGCACAAACTCTACGAGGAGTACGCATACGCAACATGGCTAGAAAACGGTCGGCTGCTCAGAACGAAGTAACAGAACGCACTGAAGAACAGCAAGGCCTGTGAAGAGCGACCTGAAAAACAGTAACGAACGAACAAGAATACAATGACTAATTAAAGTCACGCGGAACTTGCTTGCACGCACTGAAGAGCAGATACAAACCCACAAGCACAACCTGAATGGCAGAAAACGATCTGAAAGCCACGAGTCTGAAAAAGCGCGAATCGTCTCTCACCAAACTTTTACTAACACGAGATTAGCAAAAGGAGCCCAAAGGGTGCCCCGCTCGGTTCTGAACTGGCCTTTTCTAGTCTCGTGGTACGTGCTTGACGTCACCGCGTGGTTGGCGATCGGAAATTCCGACAACTTTGTGCGACCGTGTGTACGCAAAACAAGTTTGAGCCAACATCCTAGGATTTTGTTGTCGGAATGTCCGAACAAAGTCCGACCGTGTGTACGGGGCATAAGAGTGGCAAGGATGTGGAATTCCCTTCCACAGGTGGTGGTCTCAGTGGGAAGCATCGATAATTTCAAAAACTATTGGATAAGCACCTGAACGACCTCAACATACAGGGATATACACTGTATTACTGACATATAATCACACACATAGGTTGGACTTGATGGACTTGTGTTTTTTTTCAACCTCACCTACTATGTAACTATGTAGTTTAGGGAAGTTGGCGCTTTTGAAATTCAGTGTCTTTGTATTCCCCTTATGTTTCCTATTTGTGTGATTTATACTGAAACTAATTTAACTGTGATCGCTGTTTCCTAAATTGCCCCGTATTTCCACATCCGTGATCAAGTCTGTATTGTTGGTCTAGTAACGCTTTGTTTCTAGTTGGTGCATTTACCATCTGACCCATTGTCCTGCAAGACATTTAGGAAATGGCAAGCTTTAGATGAGTGCGCTGTTCCTTCCACCCAGTCTATGTTTGGATGATTAAAATCCCCCATTATAATGACACTTCCCATTCTTGCCGTAATACTCCCAGTATTACTTTCCCCTTAGTTTCCTCCCTTTGCAGCTCTACCCATAAGGATTCCACCTCCTCCCTTGCTCCCTTAGTGATGTTGTCTCTCACATTCACTTGTACATCATTTTTGATATACAGGCATACCCTTAGCCCTCTCTATCCCTGCGATATAGGGAATACCCTTGAATGGTTGCCAGGCAATCATGAGAGCTGTTGAACCAAGTCTCTTAAATTCCTACAAAATCTAAATCCTCTTCGTACAACAGTAGCTCTAGTTCTCCCATCTTGTCTGTCAGACTCCTGGCATACACTACATACCACGTAGTTTAGACCGGTCGCATACTATCTCCTTATTGGGTGTTCTGAGGTTGCACATAGGACTTGTTACTGTACTTACCTTGGGTTTAGGTGCTTTAGTCAATCTACCACTAATGCCCCTAATACCACCCTCTGGAATTTGTACCTCGCTGACTATCTCTACCTCCCCCCGTCACCTAGTTTAAAAGCCCCTCTAACTTCAGTCCCAGCCGATCTGCACCTTCCCCATTTAGGTGCAGTCCATCTCTGCTAAAGAGCTGGTAACCAAATGAGAAGTCAGGCCCAGGAACCTAAACCCCTCCTTCTACACCAGCTCCTCAGCCACTTGTTTACTTCCCTAATCTCCCTCTCCCCTGCCCTTCTGGTGTGGCTCCAGGTACCACCTCTCGGAGAATACTACCTTGGAGGTCCTTTTCCTCAATTTAGTTCCTAAGTCCCTAAAATAGTTTTTTAGGACACTCCATCTTCCTCTGACTTTGTCATTGGTGTCAACGTGCACCATGAGAGCCGAGTCTTCCCCCAGCCCCTCCCAGTAATCTGTCCACCAGATCTGTGATGTGCCAAACCCGAGCGCCCGGTAGACAACATACAGTTTGGCGCTTCAGGTCTTTGTGACAGATCCTTCTAAGAATTTTAGTCCCCTACCACCAGAATCTGTCTTTCCTTCCCTTGGCTTTACTCCCACCCTCACTGGAGGAGTTATTCCCTGGGCAGCTAGGGGAGTCACTCAGCTCCAACAGTGCTGGTCCCTGACTGGTTTCACCTATGTCACTCAACAGGGTGTACTTATTGGGGTGTTCCAGCCCAGGACCGGCCACCCTAGCACTTTTCCCTCTACCCTTCCTGACTGTCACCCATTTACTCTGCTTTGGTGCCTGTCCCTCATCTCCACCCGCCTCTGTGCAGGCTCCTGCCAGCACAATCCCAACTCTCCTTTAGTATAGAGAGTCTTCCCAGGGTTGACAGTTGCTTCCCTTGATTCAGAACCTTGTCTTCCAGGGAAACAACGTGCTTACATTTTGTACAGCAGTATTCGCCCTCAATCGGATGATCAAGGAACACATACATGCCGCAAGATGTACACGAAGTCGCATCTCCACACACGCCAGGCATCGTACCTACTAACTGGTTGGGGATTGGGGAACACCCTGTCCAAATTAACTAACAACTTGCTTCCTGGCACTAATACTCAACAATACACAGGTTCTCAACAAGACAATACACAGGTACTCAACAATACAATACACAGGTACTCACAGCACACATGCACTCACAGTCCACGTGCACTCACAGCACTTGTGTACTCACAGTCCATGTGCACTCACAGCACCCGTGCACTCACAGTCCACGTGCACTCACAGTCCATGTGCACTCACAGCACTCGTGTACTCACAGTCCACGTGCACTCACAGTCCATGTGCACTCACAGCACACAGGTACTCACAATACTCTCAATACACAGGTACTCAGTCACTCACAATACCCAGGTACTCACAATACACACAAAATACTCAGGTACTCACAATACACACAAAATACTCAGGTACTCACAATACACACGTACTCACAATACACACAATACTCAGGTACTCGCAATACTCAGGTACACACAACACACACAATAATCTAGTACTCACAATACCCTGGTACTCACAATACTCAGGTACACACACACAATAAACTGTGGAATGTGTGGACAATGAAAAACCCGCCTCTGCCTCACATCAATCCGCGCCTCAGAATCACTCTGCAATCAGATGCAGCAGACCCAAGCAGCTGCCTTAAAAATTGAACATGTAATGAACAATAAGTCTAAAAATCATAAAAATGTGCGTGCCAAATCCTTGATTTGTTGTACTTATTGAAGCAGCGCTAAGTGTCCGATGTTATAAAACACTGTATATAGAACAAATGTTTGAAGAGACAGGAAAGTTCAAAAATAAAGATGCAGTCTGTGGATGTGAAGGTAAACGTGGAAATCCTTTCACCAATAGCGATCACCGCGTGAGGGGGTCACCCCCCGTGAGATTGCACTCACCACAATATCAGTAATTACAGGCCTTTGAATAATGATCTTTAAAACTTTTCCGTCTCCTTAATTCAACCACCAGGTGGTGCAAGACCCTCTCGGTATGTATAACATAGGGAGAAAATGAGATGCCATATAGCGTAATATTGCTTAAGACCGTTTATTAAACAATACACAAAACCAAATTCCCCTTTTGGTATAACTATTTTTGGTATGACAATAAATTTTATACACAACAGAGAGGCGTAGCAATGGGCGCAAAATTTGCGCCGAGCATTGCAAACTTATTTATGGCAGAGTGGGAAGATAAGACCATTTTTAAAGACCAACGTCCGGAACTGATTTTTTATAAACGTTTTATAGATGATCTGTTTTTTATTTGGGCAGGATCAATAGAGTCACTTGAACAGTTTTTACAAGTTTTAAATTGCAATGACAACAATATTAAACTGAGTTCGAACTGGCACAATGAAACGATCAATTTTTTAGATGTTACTATATACAGAAAGAATGATAAATTGGAGACCAAGGTATTTTTCAAAAAAACCGATAGGAATAGCTATCTACCTATCACCAGTGGCCACCACCTCCTGTGGCTTAAAAATATTCCGAAAGGACAGCTCATGAGGGTGAGAAGAAACTGCTCTGAAGATACGCAATTCCATCTACAATCAAGGATTCTCGTAGAAAGGTTTGAGGCTAGAAGATATAAAACAGAAATACTACAGAAAGTAGTAGAGGAAGTGGCAGCTTTACCCAGAACTGAGTGCCTACAAGAATTAAATCAGGAGAAGCTTTTAAAGAAAGAAAGTGTGCGAAATAATGAATGGGGATTTATCTCACAATTCCATTCCCAATATAAAGAAGTTGAAAATATCTTCAAAGCACACTGGCACATCCTCCTAATGGATAAAAAGTTGACTAATGTACTTCCACCTGTACCGCAGTTCATTTACAGAAAATCTGTGAATTTTGGAGATAGAATTGTTAAAAAAGTTCTAGACCCCCCCCCAAAACCACAGACGTTCTGGGACCGCAACGGGTTCTTTGCGTGCAGAAAGTGTAAAGCATGCAGGGAAGTCACCAGACCTCTGAGGGGCATCAATAACTTTATATCTCCAGTGAACAAGCGCTCTTTCGATATAAAGCAATTCATCACGTGTAACAGTTCTTATGTAGTCTATGCGCTAAGGTGTCCCTGCGGTCTGTTGTATATAGGCCGGACCAAAAGGCTGTTACGTGTTAGGATTGCAGAGCACATTAACAACATAAAAAATGGTTATAAAGACCATAATGTGTCTCTGCACTTCAGGTTGAAACATAACAGGGACCCCAAGGGGTTGGAATTTTGGGGGATAGAGCAACTTCAAACCCACTGGAGAGGTATTAACCGTATTCGTGAACTGTCAAAACACGAAACCCGGTGGATCTATTCCATAGATGTGCTCTCCCCCCGAGGCCTAAACATAGAGCTAGACATTAATTGCTTTATCAGTGATACATAATACACATTTTGCTATCTTTCAGTGTAGGTACATATATTCCCTGTTGATATATTTAATATTCTATTAATTTTAAATTCTATTTTTTATTTATATAAATTTTAAATATCACGCTTAGATATATTTATATATTTTACATGTCTTAGAACTAACATAATTTTATATTTGGACATCTATTGCCATCTAATGATTTTATATATACATATTTTATCATTTATTAGAGTTTAGTCAATTTTGAACAGTAGTTGCAATGATCGAAATCTGAATCTCATAAAGGAATATAAAGCCATTTCAACACATCCTCCTGGTATAATAAATAATATATATGGTTTTAATTAACATATATATTTTTTTCAATAGTTTTGAAGATTAGATTAATCCACTAATACAGTAAATTTGTTTAATAATTTATTTATTTTAATTAATTATATTTATCCATTCATATCCGCGTTGAGGGCTTACACCCTGGATGGGTGTCAGCAAATGGTAATGATAGAGGGTAAATACAAAGGACGATGTTGGTGATTCGGCTGACTTTGGTTTATTTTTCCTGGTTTCGTTTTATTTTGTTTTATTTTATTGTTCTCCCACCATTAAGAATGTATATATGCCTGGCATATTTATTACATATTTTTGCACCTTACTTATATGAAGAAAATGTATTGGAATGCCACATATGATATAAGTATGTAAAAAGGAAAAAATCCTGAAGTAAGATGTAAGAGTCACTATCTTTTTAACAATGTCGGCATGATCAGTTTCAAAACAGCGTCAGTGTATCACGAGCCAGAGTCCTCCTCTGCTGACAGCTCCGTGAGCCTTGATAGAGCAGTGGGAGTGGCTGGTATTTCTGCCTCCCTCATTCGCTGTTGAAACTTATCATTGTCATATAAAGCCGGCCTCATGATTGGTAGATTACGCCCTCAGATGACATCCGGAAGTGACGAAACGCGTCAGGGTCGTAATCTACCGGAAGTGACGTTTGCGCTCCACGGAAGGTAACCAGGAAGCGAACGGATTAGCCGTGGACAGCTCGCATCCAGGAACTCCTCCCGGGGGACGCTTATACAGGCACAGTGCACTTTTCAATGCTTGTTTTAAACCTTTAATATCTGGTACGCATATTTTAAAAGGGGAATTTGGTTTTGTGTATTGTTTAATAAACGGTCTTAAGCAATATTACGCTATATGGCATCTCATTTTCTCCCTATGTTATACATACCGAGAGGGTCTTGCACCACCTGGTGGTTGAATTAAGGAGACGGAAAAGTTTTAAAGATCATTATTCAAAGGCCTGTGATTACTGATATTGTGGTGAGTGCAATCTCACGGGGGGTGACCCCCTCACGCGGTGATCGCTATTGGTGAAAGGATTTCCACGTTTACCTTCACATCCACAGACTGCATCTTTATTTTCGAACTTTCCTGTCTCTTCAAACATTTGTTCTATATACAGTGTTTTATAACATCGGACACTTAGCGCTGCTTCAATAAGTACAACAAATCAAGGATTTGGCACGCACATTTTTATGATTTTTAGACTTATTGTTCATTACACACACACAATACTCTGGTACTCACAATACTCAGGTACTCACAATACACACAATACTCAGGTACTCCCAATACGCACAATACTCAGGTACACAGAATACTCAGGTACACACAACACACACAATACTCTGGTACTCACAATACTCAGGTATACACACACACACAATACTCTGGTACTCACAATACTCAGGTACTCCCAATACACACATTACTCAGGTACTCTCAATACACACAATACTCAGGTACACACACACACAAACACAATACTCTGGTACTCACAATATTCTGTTACTCACAATACTCAGGTACACACACACACCCACACAATACTCTGGTACTCACAATACTCAGGTGCACACACAATACTCAGGTACTCACAATACACACAATACTCAGGTACTTACAATGCACACAATACTCAGGTACTCACAATACACACACAATACTCAGGTACTTACAACACACACAATACTCAGGTACTTACAATAAGCACACTACTAAGGTACTCACAATACACACAGTGTACTCTCAATACACTGTCAGTCAGGTTTTGTAGTTTGTGTCTCTGTGTCACTCTGCACAGCCTCCCCTTGTAATCTGACACTAGCAGTCAGTAACCTTCAGTCCCACCGCTTCTCTACTCAGTCTCAAACACTCTCTCCTCCGGTCTGCACCTCACTTTACCCGCCGCCTCTCCCTTTCAGCCTTCCACCTCTTGGTCCCGCTGGATGTCCTCCTGCTTCCTCCACGTCAAAAAGCACTGCAACAGCTTCCACCTAGCTGCTGCTCAGGTTACATTTTTTTGTAAATGTGAACTAACACTTTAATTGTGACCCAGTAAAAAGGCTTACATGACGTGCAGTGTATGTCTGTAATGTTTCTCCTTTGTGGTTCTGACTTGATCCAACATAAATTTTATAATGTATTTTTAGGTGGAAAATTCCTGATCTCTCCCTCAAGAATCAAGAACACGGGGACATGACCTCAACCTAACTGAAGGAAAGTTCAAAACTAATCTTAGAAAGCATTATTTTACCGAAAGGGAAGTTGATGCTTGGAATAAAACTTCCAGCAGAGGTACTGAGCCAGCCAACAGTCAATGGCTTCAAATTGGCTTGGGACAAACATAGAGCTATACTCTGACAAAAAAGTTAACCAAAAAAAATACAAAACATGTATTAAAAGAAAAAAAAAAGGACAGACTCGATGGACCACTCTGCCGTCACTTTTCTATATTTCTATCTACAAGAGGTGCAGCCTGTCTCTATAGTATTTCTGCCTTGTGTCCCTTACGGATCCACAGTAATTATTATTTCTGGATCAAAAATGCCTTATCTCTCCATCTTCAATTGTGGCCTACTAAAAAGAATACATGAGGTGCAGCAAGTCTAATATTTCTACCCGGTGTCCCTGACATTAATCGGCTGTAATTTTTATTTCTGGTAAAAAAAAAAATCTCTTTAGCCATGACCTACTAGATGTGCAGTGTGTCTATGCAACATTTCTGCCTAATTTCTCTAACATTATCCACTGTCATTTTTATTTAAGGCTTTGAAAACCTAACTGAGTGCAGGCAGAGAACTTCCAGGGCTCAAAAGGGCCCTGTCATAAGAGGTTTTAACAAGGTCACGTCTCTGTTGGTGGTGTCCCACACCTAGTCTATTGAAGTGTATATGGATTGGTGACTATATATACAGTAAATACTCTGTGAAATACACGGTGTATACCAAGCAATTTTTTAATCATGTGTTATATTTGGTTATATATAGTGGGTGTATAAAATCCCCCCCCCCCCTTTAAAATGATCACATTTTGTTGCTTTGCAGCCTAAAATGAAGAGAGTCAGAGTTTTTGTTTTATCCAGCTGCATTTACTAGTGCAACTTATAACATCCAAGTGCAAGATATAACACCGTATAAAAAAAAAATCAAAAACAGAATCAGTTGGAAAAAGGATCACCCCCCTTATGTCAGTTTTTTGTTGGACCACATTTTGCTTTAATTACAGCTTTTAGTCCATTGGGATATGTCTCTACTAACTTTGCACATCTAGACTTTGTAATATTTGCCCACTCTTCTTTTCAGAACTGCCACCTCCATGCTTTACTGTAGGAATGGTGTTATTTGGATGGGGGAGCTGTATTGGATTTCCGCCAGACATATCATTTGGTGTTGAGGCCAAATAATAAAATTTTAGTCTCATCTGACCAGAACACCTTTTTCCGTGTGGCCTCAGAATCTTTGAGGTGCATTTAAGGTGGTCAGATGAGATTAAAATTTAATTATTTGGCCTCAACACCACACGATATGTCTGACAGAAATCCAATACAGCTCACCATCCAAAAAACACACTTCCTACAGTAAAGTATGGAGGTGGTAATATCCTGTTATGGGGGTGTTTCTCTGCAGTAGGGACTGGAGCACTTGTCAGGATAGAAGAAAAATGGATGGGGCAAAATACCATCAAATTCTTGAAGAAAATCTGCTGCCCTCTGCCAGTAAGTTGTCAATGGGAAGAAGGTTTACCTTCCAACATGACAATGACCCAAAGCACACAGCAAAAATGACCACAGTGGTTGAAGGAGAAAAAGGTGAATGTCCTTGCATAGGTTAGTCAGAGCCCAGACTTAAACCCTGTTGAAAATCTGTGGCATGACTTAAATAGTCACCATCAAATTTAACTGAACGTGAACAGTTCTGTAAAGAAGAGTGGGCATATATTGCAAAGTCTAGATGTGAAAAGCTAGTAGACACATATCCCAACAGACTAAAAGCTGTAATTAAAGCAAAATGTGGTCCAACAAAATACTGACATAAGGGGGTGACCCTTTTTCCAACTTTTTGATTTTTTTTTTCTGACATGTTGGTGTTATATCTTTCACTTGGATGTTAAAAGTTGCACTAGTAAATACAGCCGGATAAAACAATGAATGAAATGTCTTCATTTCAGACTGCAAAGCAACACATTTTGATTATTTTAAAGGGGGTGATTCTTTTCTGCACCCACTGTATCTTTTGTGCCAATAAATTATATATTTTGTCATTTTGATTTGTTCTGTCTACATGTTCCAGGGTACTGTATTTTAAAGTCCTGTTCAATATTGGAACAAATGTTAACTTTTTTTTATCAAATAGGAGATCAAAAGTCCCCTATGCAATAGCATTTTGGTTAGACAGGTTTCTTTTAATGAGTTATCAGGGGTATATTTGATCTTTGATATCTCACTTGTCTTCCACACATCCCTTCCATGTTTATCCTAGGTAGGAGAGATCAGCGAATGCGGGTTCCACCTGAGAGCCAACAGTTGCCTTGTCAGATTTACATGTACTGCAGCAGCCAGGAAAATTTGTAAAACCCCTGCTGCTGCTACTGCTGCTGCTGCTGCTGCTATTGACGTATGCCATACGTCAGTGGCAGCAAAAGGGTTTATCTTTGTGGACACTAGTGTAGTACTTCACTAAAATAATTTCACAAGCTATGTTAATAAAATGTTTTGCCATTGTTTAGCAATTGTTACAAAGTTACCCTTTTTAAGTTTTGCCATTGTTTAGCAATTGTTACAAAGTTACCTTTTTTTTCTTTTAAGTGTAAACCTTCTAATAGCTTTTTATATCTGTTCTGTCTTCTATTTTAGCTGCTCAGTTCTGGCTGTTGCTGCTATAGTGTCAGAAACCATGAATGACTGAGATAGAAGTACAGTTAAATAACACTTGTTTAATAATGAAAAAAAAAAAAGGTAAACAGAGTAAACGTATGCAAAACATAGCCAGAGTTCAGGAACCGGAACGGATAGCCAGAGAAGCCAAAACATCAGGGACCCAGAGATGAGCGTAGTAGAACAGCAAGCAGGATCTGGAATCAGAAGGAATGTCAGCCAAACAAGTCTTTAACAGGAACACAGGAGAGCGTCTCTAGAGATGTGACCAAGGCGAAGGCAGAGATCATCTGGACTGGACGGCTTAAGTAGGCAGGAGTGATGAGCAGGATATCATCAACAGGTGAGTCACTGTGGAGAGATAGGAGCTTGCAATTAGCCGACAGATGAGCAGCCAGCTTTGAGAAAGAAGGGCTGAGCCCAGCCCTGACAGTAACCCCTGCTCAATGACCCCTCCCCCTCGGAGGACCACCAGGCTTGAGGGGAAAACATCTATGGAAATCACGGAGGAGGACAGGGGCATGTACGTCCGAGGATGAGACCCAGGAGCGCTCCTCCGGACCGTACCCTTTCCAATGCACCAGGTACTGTATGCGCCCACGGAACCTATGGGAGTAAACAATGGACTGTACTTCATACTCCTCATGCTTCTCAACCTGTACAGGGTGAGGACGAGGCACCGAGGTGGTAAAGCGGTTGAAGACCAAAGGTTTTAATAAGGAGACATGAAACACATTTCAAATATGCATATTAGAGGGAAGGTCTAATGCGTAAGCCACTGGGTTAATCCTGTGAAGAATATGGAAAGGCCCAATAAACCGAGGTGCGAACTTCAGAGAGGGAACATGAAGTCGGAGGTTGCGAGATGACATCCAGACCCTGTCCCCAACCTGGTAGGAAGGCGCAGGCAGGTCTGCGGTCAGCATTGAGTCTGTATCTATCATTAGCATATTGCAAAGCCTCCTGGACTTGGTGCCCAAGTAGAACAAAGACCACGGAGATGCTCCTCTAATGCAGGAATACTCTGCAGAACAAATGAGTCAGGCAACATGGAAGCTTGGAAACCATAGTTCAAATAATACAGTGCAGCGCTAAACCTACATGCATGAATGAAAAGTTATATACACATGTGAAAATATAAATTATAGTGACAAACAAAAATTATAAGCAGTGGCCTGCTAGAAATGGTCAAAATAATGTTTATATTAGAGGTAACAAGAGACAAAAGTCCATAGATAGTGAGGTGAGTGGAAGTCTTCTCCAAAGAGGGGGGGTACCATATATCCTAGGAAGAATATGGATACTCGAATGGGAAGGCGACCACAGAAACCAAAGCACACAAATCTTCAATAGGAAAAGATGGGTACCCTTACCAGATCCGTAGGACGCACCTGCCGTATAGCAGTGTGTCTTTAAAGCATAAGAGGATGGTTGTCCGGGGTGTCCAGCCGAATGACGTCCTCTGGATCTCAATCACCGGTGAGGAGTTGTTATCTCGGGCAGGCGTTGGACCACTGGTACACACGATCTCCGGTTGCGGAACAAGTTGGTCAGGGGAAAATAGTTCTCAGTGGGCCCATGGAAAAAGAAAAAGGGAACTCCACATAGTGTAGATCAAAATGGGGTTTTTAATAACAAAAAACCATACAAGGTAAAAGTGATCACAAACAGGTAAAAAATATAAAAATGGCAATGTGGGAAGCTGAGAGAGCTGGCCCTACGCGTTTCGACTCCACAGTCATCAACAGGGGCATAAAACAGCCTCCCGACATTGCGCTTATTTATAGACTGTACACAACTTTCAATTTAGCCGGCTCCGTCACCGGTCATGGCGGAACCGGAAGTAGATGTTCAATGGGAACACAACTGTCCATGTTTAATACATTTTTATTATACAATGATAGCCCAAAGTATAAAAAGACCCAAATAATAACAAGAAAATGAGAAGCTGTGACTTCCAAAGAGCCACAGACAACAGCGCCTCCGCTCGATTTACGTCCCAAGTCTACAGTGCGGCTTGCGTTCCAAGCCTCGTAGATGTATCGCTCTGGAGGAGGTGGCAGCTGTCAGCCTATCAGCCGCTGGTATCACGTCCGCACGTATATCCGGAGCGTGTACTCCAAGACTCGTGCGTACCCAAGAGCGGCCCGCCCCGAGGCAGACGTCATCACGGCCACTGACAAATGGGAGCCAATCAGCAGCTGGTAGTGAATCCACTCCCAAAAAGGGGAGCTTGCGCTCCACACCTCACATCGGAAGAGGCTGGGTGGTCACAATACACTTACCTAGTGATTGGCCGCCTACTCTAGAGCAGAAAAACCACGCCCTCCCAAGTCTAAAGAATCGTTGTACGAGGTGCACGGCACCTGGGACTATCACCCAAACTGCCCATACTGACCCCTAAGCAAGGATTGTCACAGCTAAATAGCCGTGAATTAGGGGTAATGATGTCATCTGGCTCCTGTATCCCGGCAAAGTAATGCGTGCCCAAGCCTCCCAAAAGGAATGCAGGGCAACGCCACAATGCTAACTAGGATAGATAGGGGCACAGAGAAATGGACCCCCAAAAGAATTAAAGGGTGATTGGAATTTAAAAATAAAAATAAAATGAAAACATCAAGATAGCGCTAAAAGCAGCACTAAGAATAACTAGTGCATAAACCCCCACAGACACCCATCCACCTAAAGGGTAGCAAGATGGCAGGGGATATCCTAGTTATATCTCGAGATATCAATGTCACCTAACCGATGCAGCCCAGCAAAGTAATACATGCCCAAGCCTCATCAGAGAGTGTTGGGCAATGCCACAACGCCGACCTGAAAGGGGAAGGGACGCAAAGAAGAAAATGAATAAAAAAATGATTAAAAATAAAAAAAAGTGTTGCCATAAAAGCTCTACTAGAGGCGCTACGTATCTCAAGCGTATAACCCTCATATGTAACCAACCGGCCTGAAGAAGGTATCCAAATTGATAAACTCCCCCCGACATAAAAAACCCCAAACAATAGTCAATAATCAAACCCCCAAACATTAAAATATCATCACCCCAATCCAGGGTGGATTAAGAACAGAGGTGTGCCGCGGCTTGAAAGAGGAGGTGCGCGTCACACACGGCTGATGAAACAATTAATGTCCCATTCAACATTCATGCCGTATGGCGAGTAGCATCTCAACTCATAAATCCAATAAGTTTCGAGCCACGACACACCCCTCAAACAGGACTCTCCCCTCCAGTGGGGGACAAGCTTGTCAATGATCAGAAAGGAAGTACCAGTAGGGTCCCTATTGTGGCATTCCAAATAGTGCCGAGGCACACTATGCTTAATGAAACCCTTTTTGATTTTCGTAATGTGTTCATTGACCCTGGTGGAAAAAGTCCTGGTAGTGCGCCCGACATATTGTCTCTTGCAGGGGCAAGTAATGAGGTACACAATATGTCGGGTAGCGCACGTGGTAAAATGCTTCATCCTATAGGCCTTAGAAGTATAGGCGCAGCATAGCTATTATTGCTGTAAGTGGGGGTACCATAGCAATAACCCGCACTGGGATAACCTATTCTGGCATCATGCCTAGGTCCCTGATAGGGCCCTCTACCTCTATCACCCCTGTTGAGGGGAAACATCCCACCGTAAACCTCTCTGTACCATCTTTTCTTTGGTATACTGCTCCAAACAGACAATATCCCATTGTATGTGTAATTCGGTAAACATTAGGTTTTTGAGCCTAAGAAATAATCCACTCATTTCAGTGTCCATATTGTTTAAAACAAAAAAACCATTTGTGTTAATGGACCTAGTGGTCCTATATTCAAACACATCCATCATGAAATGGGGTGAAAAAATATAAGGTGGCTGCAGCAAATAGAAGGTCAAAATGATAAACAGAATACAGGAAAAATGCTGCGCTATCCAGTAAAACAAACTAAAAAGCTACAGCTGCTAGCATACGACAAACCAAGTCAACTCAAAGTGAAAATAATACAGTGCAGCGCTAAACCTACATGCATGAATGAAAAGTTATATACACATGTGAAAATATAAATTGTAGTGACAAACAAAAATTATAAGCAGTGGCCTGCTAGAAATGGTCAAAATAATGTCTATATTAGAGGTAACAAGAGACAAAAGTCCATAGATAGTGAGGTGAGTGGAAGTCTTCTCCAAAGAGGGGGGGTACCATATATCCTAGGAAGAATATGGACACTCGAATGGGAAGGCGACCACAGAAACCAAAGCACACAAATCTTCAATAGGAATAGATGGGTACCCTTACCAGATCCGTAGGACGCACCTGCCGTATAGCAGTGCGTCTTTAAAGCATAAGAGGATGGTTGTCCGGGTGTCCAGCCGAATGACGTCCTCTGGATCTCAATCACCGGTGAGGAGTTGTTATCTTAGGCAGGCGTTGGACCACTGGTACACACGATTGCGGAACAAGTTGGTCAGGGGAAAATAGTTCTCAGTGGGCCCATGGAAAAAGAAAAAAGGAACTCCACATAGTGTAGATCAAAATGGGGTTTTTAATAACAAAAAACATACAAGGTAAAAGTGATCACAAACAGGTAAAAAATATAAAAATGGCAATGTGAGAAGCTGAGAGAGCTGGCCCTACGCGTTTCGACTCCACAGTCATCAACAGGGGCATAAAACAGCCTCCCCACATTTCGCTTATTTATAGACTGTACACAACTTTCAATTTAGCCGGCTTCGCCCCCGTCATGGCGGATCCGGAAGTGGATGTTCAATGGAAACACAACTGTCCATGTATAATACATTTTTATTATACAATGATAGCCCAAAGTACAAAAAGACCCAAATAATAACAAGAAAATGAGAAGCTGTGACTTTCAAAGAGCCACAGACAACAGCGCCTCCACTCGATTTGCATCCCAAGTCTACAGTGCGGCTTGCGTTCCAAGCCTCGTAGATGTATCGCTCTGGAGGAGGTGGCAGCTGTCAGCCTATCAGCCGCTGGTATCACGTCCGCACTTATATGCGGAGCGTGCGCTCCAAGACTCGTGCGTACCCAAGAGAGCGGCCCGCCCCGAGGCAGACGTCATCACGGCCACTGACAAATGGGAGCCAATCAGCAGCTGGTAGTGAATCCACTCCCAAAAAGGGGAGCTTGCGCTCCACACCTCACATCGGAAGAGGCTGGGCGGTCACAATACGCTTACCTAGTGATTGGCCGCCTACTCTAGAGCAGCCAAACCCCCTCGGCCCCCCTAGAATGGGGAGACCGACTGAATATGGGACCAATACTCCTGTCACTAGGAATTTACCCCAGTCTAATTATCCATCTAGACAGCAGAACCGAGGGAGACACCCCTCTGCCCCTAGGGGTCGCAATGCTGAAGCATATCGCGGGCGACACTCTTCGGGTCAGAGGGGCAGACAACCCAAGGGTAGGGGTAGAGGAAATATGGGTGACAGAGGTAGAGTGCCCTATCAGGGACCTAGGCATGATGCCAGAATAGGTTATCCCAGTGAGGGTTATGGCTATGGTACCCCCACTTACAGCAATAATCGCTATGCTGCGCTTCACGAAGATGGTTTCCGTGATGCACAGTACGAGAATTCTTATTATGAGGATGGCGGAGAAGATGATTATACTAGAACACCATACCAGTATAATTACTCTGCCCCCCCCCAGGCTTTGGGTTTTCACAAACCCATTTACAACTGCCCCAGAAGTCCAAAAACAAAAGAGGATGTAGAGGGGGGTGGCGATTACAATGGAGGAAAAAGAAAAAGGTCACACTAGGCGCTGGTATTTTTAATTTAAGCAAAGTCAGTCTCTCTGACCATGAGAAATATGTCCTTGATAAAGGGCTCAAATTCGTCCCTCCTAGGAAGCTCAATAAATTTTCTACCTTTGTGGATGTACACAAATACATCCGCAAACTTAATATACAGAGGCATTTCCTATCTATGCCTGCCCCCAACCCCAGAGGTAGCACACAGAGTGATATTACACACTCCGGCCTCTCAAACCCATCACTCTTCAATCCCCCGAATAACACTTCCCATTCCATTAATGTTTTCAAAGATTTGGTTCTACACGATCTTGAGAACATTTCAGTCAAGCAAATGCATCAGGACCCAGCCATTACAGCTGGCATTGATGCTCTCTGTGACAGAAACAATCTGGTCATTCGCCAAGCCCATAAAGGTGGCGGTATAGTTGTCCTGGATAAGGAGGACTATATTGCGGAAATGAATAGATTACTCAGTGATCGAACCACATACAACATCCTTCCCAATGACCCTACGAGGGAATATCAACGAGCCCTTCTGTCTCTTATTGACGAGGGCTTCTCTCTCAATATTCTCAATCAGAAAGAGAGAGAGTTTCTTGTACCTGCAGCCCCCCGAATACCGGTTATATATTACCTTCCAAAGGTCCACAAGAACCCCACTAAATCTCCTGGCCGTCCGATTGTGAGTGGGATCGATTTGGTCACCTCACGTATCGGAAGGTACATTGACTTCTACCTACAGCCGAAATTCCCTCCTATTTGAAGGACACCAGAGCTGCGATCAATCTATTAGAAGGAGTTGAATACCAAGATGGCCTTCTGCTTGCTACTGCAGATGTATCTGCCCTTTATACATCGATCCCATTGGATCAAGGTTTAGCCGCAGTGGAATTGTTTCTTTCTAGAGATTCAGGTTTATCCCTTATCCACCGCAATTACATTATGGAACTTCTAAGGTTCGCCACGGAACATAACTACTTCTGGTTCCACGGAACGTACTACTCCCAGATTAAGGGTGTGGCCATGGGGGCTAAATATGCCCCCAGTTTGGTCAACCTTTTCATGGCCCTTTGGGAGGAGGATGTCGTCTATGGCCACAGACCATCTCAGTTGGTTCTGTGGGCTAGGTATATAGACGACATCCTCCTCCTTTGGAAGGGTGATCTCAGTTCTCTGGAGGACTATATGGAGTTTTTGAATACTAACGATAGGAATATCTCTCTTAGTTTCGAGGCCAGTCCCGAGACCATTCACTTTTTGGACTTAGAAGTCTCCGTAGTCAATCGACAATTGGCCCTTAAAACATTTTTTAAATCTATGGACTGTAATGGGTATATCCCAGTAGACAGCTGCCACCATCAACAATGGCTCAGATCGGTCCCTAAGGGACAGTTTCTCCGTTTGCGACGAAACTGTACTAACATCGCAGACTTCCAGTCTCAATCCCAGACCCTCAAGGAGAGGTTTGTACAGACCCTCGGTCCTTGATGCTACCATTAGGGAGGTTAGCACAGTGGAGAGGAATTCGCTCCTGGTGGATCACCCTAAAGTACTTGAAGAAAACCGATTCAAATCGTCTTTCTTCACCTCATTCTCTGTACAACACAAAGAAATTAAGAAAATTATAGACAGGCATTGGAGGGTGTTGAAGAGTGACCGCATGTTGGGTCCGGTTCTGCCCGACTGGGCTGGTGTCATTTTTCGTGGCGCACGCTCTTGTCCATGGTGAAATCGCTCCCAATATTGTTGACCCCCCCCCCCCCCGTCCGGTCTCTTTTTTCCAAGACTGCAAGGGATATTTCCCTTGCAGAAAGTGTAATGTGTGTCTACACAATACGTGTGGGAGACGTAAAACTGTGTCTTTTTATTCTACGGTCACTTCTAAGGACTATAGGATGAAGCATTTTATCACGTGCGCTACCCGACATATTGTGTACCTCATTACTTGCCCCTGCAAGAGACAATATGTCGGGTGCACTACCAGGACTTTTTCCACCAGGGTCAATGAACACATTACGAAAATCAAAAAGGGTTGCATTAAGCATAGTGTGCCTCGGCACTATTTGGAATGCCACAATAGGGACCCTACTGGTACTTCCTTTCTGATCATTGACAAGTTTGTCCCCCACTGGAGGGGAGAGTCCCATTTGAGGGGTGTGTCGTGGCTCGAAACTTATTGGATTTATGAGTTGAGATGCTACTCACCGTACGGCATGAATGTTGAATGGGACATTAATTGTTTCATCAGCCGTGCGTGACGCGCACCTCCTCTTTCGAGCCGCGGCACACCTCTGTTCTTAATCCACCATGGATTGGGGTGATGATATTTTAATGTTTGGGGGTTTGATTATTGACTATTGTTTGGGGTTTTTTATGTCGGGGGGAGTTTATCAATTTGGATACCTTCTTCAGGCCGGTTGGTTACATATGAGGGTTATACGCTTGAGATACGTAGCGCCTCTAGTAGAGCTTTTATGGCGACACTTCTTTTATTTTTATTTTCCAATATTTCTATTCAAAATTTTCCAAAAGATATAAAATTCTATTTTTACATGTTTTGTTTAAGGTATTAGAACAGATAACAAGTTATTTATACATAATAACCAAAAAGAAAGAAATAGGGAGGTTACACAACACATAATCACATATTGTTATTAATTCCTTAACGTGTTTCATGTATAGCGTGGGGAGTCGCAGGGGGAGGATTCTCACTCCTCGACTCCTCTACCTGGTGTAACCTTCAAATTTAACTCCAAGAGCAGCCCTAGGGCCTCGATTAACCCCATGAACTTCAAGGGTTATTTTATATAGTAAGGAAAAGAGGAAGAAAGAAATAAGAAAATGAAAAGTAGAGGGTAGAAGAAGGTGAGAGAGGTGCACTCCTGTCTCGGAGCGAGGGATTCCTAAGATTCCCATCGCATTATGTATTCGAGATGTATTTTATCCAAGGGTCCCATATTCTTTCAATCAAAGCCATTTTGTCATTTAAGATAGCAGAAAGACGTTCATTAACCATGATCCAAGACAGTTTAGGTTTTATGAGATAAAAGGGGATCGTTGAAGACTTCCAAGATTTAGCTATCGCTATCCTTGCTGCTACAAATATAAAGGTTATGAGTTTCCGCATGTGTTTCGATGTTCCTTCTACTGGGCGTCCCAACAGTGTGACTTGATAAGGTTCACTTGGGTTAATGAGCAGATAAAGTTGTATGTGCGGATCCAAAATCTACGCACTTTTGGGCAAGTCCACCAAGTGTGTATCATGGTGCCTTCAGTGTTGCATCCCCTAAAACACTGCGTGGAGGCCCCTGGAACAAAAGCTGCCACTCTCGCTGGGACCAAATACCATCTCATCAGGACTTTATAGTTTGCTTCTATCAAAGAAGTATTGATATATGATTTGGATGCCTGCAGAGACAGTTTGTTCCAGTCTTCAACTGTTAGACTGATATCTATATCTTGTTCCCATTTTTGCATGTAAAACAATTTCTGAGAGGTTGATGATAAGATACTATATATCAATGAAATATGGCCCGAGTGTTTGTCTATGGTTCTGCAAAAATTTTCCATTTGGGTGGATTTAGTTAAATCTGAGATACGGTTCAATGTAGTTAAGAAGTGCGCTATCTGGGAATATCGGTATATTTCTGAGTTTGGTAATTGGTACTTTTCTTGCAGAACCTGTTTCGACATAAGCCCTCTATGGTCGCATAGATCGGCTATCCGTAGCAATCCCTTGTTGGTCCACCATTTAAATTCATGGGGGCGGAGGCCCGGGGTGAATATAGGATTATCTAGTATTGGAGCCAATGGGACATGTGGAGATTTAAAATTGTAGGTAGTAGCCAGTCTATCCCACAAGTTTAATGAAAAGGATAAAGTCGGACACATTATTGTCGGTCTATCATTCGTTTTCATCCACATTAGGTGGCTAATCTCCTTATTTGGAAATAACGCCGTTTCCATTGTCATCCAAAGTGGATTTGATTGTCGGGTATGGAATCGAACTAACTGAGATAATTGCGCTGCATGATAATATTTTATCAGGTCTGGTACTCCCAAACCACCTTTTAATTCAGGAGTAAATAATGTTCGTCTATTCACCCTGGGCCTTTTATTCCCCCAGATAAATTCCAGAAGTTTATTCTGGAATCTCGCCAGGTCTGTTCTATCTATTGCTATGGGAAGAGTCCTAAACAAGTATAATACTTTCGGTAGAATAGTCATTTTAACTGAGTACAGTCGACCAAACCAAGTTGGGGGATTGTTTGACCATTGTTTGAGGTCCTCTAATAATTTTTTGAACAGAGGGGGATAATTGTATTTGTATAGTGTGGCTAGTGATGGGGTGAGGAAAATACCCAAATAGGGGAATGCTGTGTCTTGCCACTTAAATGTGTATGAGTTTCGTAAGGCTCGGATTATGTGTGTTGGTAATAACACATTAAGGGCTTGGGATTTCGAGTGGTTCACTTTTAGGCCTGCGATTAAAGTAAATTGTTTTAGTAACATGTGCAAAGTGGGTAGCGTGGTAATTGGGGAGGAGAGGAGCAGCAACAGATCATCCGCGAATAACGCGCACTTATGTTCCCTGTCGCCACAATTAACTCCTTGTATATCTGGATGTGCTCGTATCTTAATAGCTAATGGTTCTAATGCCAAAATGAACAATAAGGGGGATAATGGACATCCCTGCCTGGTTCCCCTACGTATGTCTATAGGTTGAGACCGAAAACCCTTGACAACTAGATGTGCTGTGGGAGTCCTATAAATATTTTCTAGTGTCCTCAAGAAATTTGAGCCAAACCCATAGCGTTTCATTATGAAAAATAGATAGTCCCATGACAGGGAATCAAAGGGCTTGTGTAAGTCCAGGGAGATCAGAAGCGCTCCTCTCCGATCCCTCCCATCCCATCCTGAGTTCAGTGCAGATATTATGTCAATAATCCGTCTGGTCTGGTCTGGGGCCTGTCTATTGGGGACGAATCCCACCTGGTCTGGGTGAATATATTTTGATATAAACGAATTCATGCGTGTGGCCAAAATTTTCGTCATTATCTTCAGGTCTAAATTAATTAGTGAAATTGGGCGGTAATTTGCGCAATCTCCATGATCCTTATTTGGTTTAGGTATTATATGAATGTAAGCATTGTTTTCATGTGTTGGAAGTGGGTTTCCTTTTCTTAGTTCGTTCGCATAAATGGGGAACAAATATTTCTGTGTATTTACGGTAGTAATGTCCAGAAAAACCATCTGGACCTGGTGCTTTGGAGGGGTTTATGTGTTTAATAGCTGCGGTAACTTCCCCTGCTGTGAACTCCTCCTCCATTAGTTCTGTGTGGTCCTGATCTAGTGTGGGCAATGTGATGTCGCTAAGGAACTCCTCAGCTTTGGTTTTATGAAGAGGTGTAGGGGCATCATACAATTTAGAATAGAAAGTAAAAAATTCCTGCAGTATTAGCTGTGGGTTCTGTGTAGTCTGACCATTTTGTGATCGTAATTTAGGTAGGGCTGGTGTGAATGGTCTAGGAGTTAGTTTCCTTGCTAAGAGTTTATTAGGTTTATCTCCCACAGTATAGTATCTATGTCTGGACCATCTTATGCTTTTTTCTGCTTTTGTGGTAAGGCTCAAATTAAGGGCTGTACGAGCCGTATCAATCTGATCTCTGAGATCAATAGACTGATTTGTCTTGTGTTCCCGCGTGAGACGTTGTAGTTCCTCAGTTTGTTGTTTTATCGTGTGTTCGCGCTCCCGTTTCGCTCTAGAGGCTAGCTGAATCAGCTTACCTCGGATGGTGGCCTTGTGTGCCGCCCATGTTATAATCGGGGAAGGGGATGAGGGAAGATTGTCTCGAAAAAACTCTTTATTAAGAGCTAGCTCTATTTCCTTCGCATTAATGGGATCATTCAATAAGGATTTGTTTAATCGCCACGACGACGGTTGTGATTTTGACCATAGGTTTGTAAGTGTGATTTGTATTGAAGAATGGTCCGACCAAGCCATGGGAATGATTTTGGTCAATGAAACAAACGAAAGTAGCGGGGAAAGTGTAAATAGATGATCTATTCGGGAGTATGTTTTGTGTACATGGGAATAGAATGTATAGTCTCTGGACGTGGGGTGGGCATTTCTCCATATATCAATCAAATCATTGCTATGGAGCAGGCGGGCAATCTCTCCGCTTTGTTTTGGAGTATGTTTTAGGATAGTTTTTTCCGGGTTAGATTTGTCTAAAATTTGATCTAATGAGGTATTGCTATCTCCTCCCAGTATCACGTGTCCCTCCACATGAGGCATTATAGTTGTTAACATTGTGCGCAAAAACTGTTTTTGTCCTGTGTTAGGGGCATAGTAAGAGAGTAGTGTAACTACCTTGTCATGTATTTTCCCCTTAGCCATGATATAATGCCCTTCTTTGTCCCGAATAATGTTAATGGGTGAAAATGGTATATTTTTTGCTATGCAGATTGCTACTCCCCGTTTTTTGTCCGGTCCATTTGATAGAAAAAACGTGGAGTATCGTGCATGCAAATATTTAGGGGCAGACGTTTTCGAGAAATGTGTCTCTTGAAGTAATAAAATATCAATTCCCATTTTATGGTATTGTTGGAAGGCCTTAGTTCGTTTGACAGGGGGATTCAGTCCCTGTACATTATGTGTCAATACGGTGTATTTTGTGGAGGATCTACTGGTCATAAGTGTTCGGTAAACTGTACTCACGTTTTAGAGGTCTTCTCAGACGTGTATAAGGTACCCATTCCTGTTTCAGGAGTGCACCAAGAGAGAAAGAAGTTAGAAGGAAAAAAAGGAAATAGATAGGGTTAGAGATATATTGCGCTTTGTTCATTAAACTATAACAATAACAATTCAACAGTGTTAATAAGTAAAAAATAACCATCGCACTGTTTAACAGTACGATCTTGGGGATATTCAACCCCATTATGTTGTAAAGTTGCCTCCACTCGTGGAGTAGAGGCAAGTTCACCACAAGTAGCATGCGTTACTGCCCTGACCCTCCTCGTGCTGTGACTGAGAGGGACTTAAAGCCATCCATTCTGGATTCTATGGTGTCTAGCCTCTCTCCTATGGTTTGAAAATCATCTTTTATCCCAGTAGTGATAATTATGCAAGCTTTGGAAAGTTCCTGTTGAAGGAGAGCAGAGAATCTAGCAAGCAGGACAGGATCTCCTGAATAAGCAGTAGGCACAGATGTTTGAGGCTGTATTGAGCTATTTTGACTCAATGCTATCTCTGCAAGTTCTGCCACTTGTCTGTCTGTGGATGAGGCAGGAGAATTGTTAAACAGCACCGCTCTGTCTGGGGAGACAGACAGGGGGGACATGTCCAAACAGGCTTCTCCGGGGGTCAGGGGTTCTTCCTGGGACTGGGATGAGAAGGGGTCCCGTCCCAATCCATCCATGGATGCATCTGGATGTGAGAGGGCTGATTGCTGTGGCTGGGGGCTGCCTAATCCTGCCGCCCTTATTTCTGGTGCCATCTGAGTGAGGGGAGGCACTGGCTGCTGTGTTTGGGCGCCTATTTTCCCCTGGGCCCTCTGGTGCAGTGGAGGTGCTGTCTGAGGGGAATGTTGCTGGGACCGGGGGCTACCCCACTCTTCTTCCGCTGTCCCCTGCACCTTACCGGACTCTGGTGCCTGTCTGTCCGTGCTGAATCCACCTCCGTAAGCTCCCTTCTGCCTCCCCGCCGCCATCTTAGTCTGAGGAGACTGCTGCTGGGCACGTGTGGAGCGGGACTGTTGTGCCTGTTTTTTTCCTTTTTTTGAGCTCCCCGCAGTCCCCCGCCTCATGGTCCGTTCCCGGGATATGGGCCGACTGTCCGGTGGCGATCCGGGCATCCCTTCTGGCTAATTTTAGCTTCTTTCAGGTCAGGGCTTGCGGAGCACGGTTACTGCATGACCTGCTCCGGCGCCGCGCGCATGCGCACTTCCACTTCTTTTATTTTTAATCATTTTTTTATTTATTCAATTTTTTATTTATTCATTTTTTTATTCAATTTTTTTATTCATTTTCTTCTTTGCGTCCCTTCCCTTTCAGGTCGGCGTTGTGGCGTTGCCCAACACTCTCTGATGAGGCTTGGGCACGTATTACTTTGCTGGGCTGCATTGGTTAGGTGACAATGATATCTTGAGATATAACTAGGATATCCCCTGCCATCTTGCTACCCTTTAGGTGGATGGGTGTCTGTGGGGGTTTATGCACTAGTTATTCTTAGCGCCGCCTTTAGCGCTATCTTGATGTTTTCATTTTATTTGTATTTTTAAATTCCAATCACCCTTTAATTCTTTTGGGGGTCCATTTCTCTGTGCCCCTATCTATCCTAGTTAGCCTTGCCTTGCATTCCTCTTGGGCTCGCATTACTTTGCTGGGATACAGGGGCCAGATGACATCATTACCCCAAATTCATGGCTATTTAGCTGTGACAATCCTTGCTTAGGGGTCAGTATGGGTGATAGTCCCAGGTGCCGTGCACCTCGTACAACGATTCTTTAGACTTGGGAGGGCGTGGTTTGGCTGCTCTAGAGTAGGCGGCCAATCACTAGGTAAGCGTATTGTGACCGCCCAGCCTCTTCCGATGTGAGGTGTGGAGCGCAAGATCCCATTTTTGGGAGTGGATTCACTACCAGCTGCTGATTGGCTCCCATTTGTCAGTGGCCGTGATGACGTCTTCCTCGGGGCGGGCCGCTCTCTTGGGTACGCACGAGTCTTGGAGCGCACGCTCCGGATATATGTGTGGACGTGATACCAGCGGCTGATAGGCTGACAGCTGCCACCTCCTCCAGAGCGATACATCTACAAGGCTTGGAACGCAAGCCGCACTGTAGACTTGGGATGCAAATCGAGCGGAGGCGCTGTTGTCTGTGGCTCTTTGAAAGTCACAGCTTCTCATTTTCTTGTTATTATTTGGGTCTTTTTATACTTTGGGCTATCATTGTATAATAAAAATGTATTAAACAGGGACAGTTGTGTTCCCATTGAACATCCACTTCCGGTTCCGCCATGACGGGGGCGGAGCTGGCTAAATTGAAAGTTGTGTACAGTCTATAAATAAGTGCAATGTGGGGAGGCTGTTTTATGCCCCTGTTGATGACTGTGGAGTCGAAACGCGTAGGGCCAGCTCTCTCAGCTTCCCACATTGCCATTTTTATATTTTTTACCTGTTTGTGGTCACTTTTACCTTGTATGGTTTTTTGTTATTAAAAACCCCATTTTGATCTACACTATGTGGAGTTCCCTTTTTCTTTTTCCATGGGTCCACTGAGAACTATTTTCCCCTGACCAACTTGTTCCGCAACCGGAGATCGTGTGTACCAGTGGTCCAACGCCTGCCCGAGATAACAACTCCTCACCGGTGATTGAGATCCAGAGGACGTCATTCGGCTGGACACCACCGTCTTTTATGCTTTAAAGACGCACTGCTATACGCCAGGTGCGTCCTACGGATCTGATAAGGGTACCCATCTTTTCCTATTGAAGATTTGTGTGCTTTGGTTTCTGTGGTCGCCTTCCCATTCGAGTGTCCATATTCTTCCTAGGATATATGGTACCCCCCCTCTTTGGAGAAGACTTCCACTCACCTCACTATCTATGGACTTTTGTCTCTTGTTACCTCTAATATAGACATTATTTTGACCATTTCTAGCAGGCCACTGCTTATAATTTTTGTTTGTCACTATAATTTATATTTTCACATGTGTATATAACTTTTCATTCATGCATGTAGGTTTAGCGCTGCACTGTATTATTTTCACTTTGAGTTGACTTGGTTTGTCGTATGCTAGCAGCTGTAGCTTTTTAATTTGTTTTACTGGATAGCGCAGCATTTTTCCTGTATTCAGTTTATCATTTTGACCTTCTGTTTGCTGCAGCCACCTTATATTTTTTCACCCCATTTCACGATGGATGTGTTTGAATATAGGACCACTAGGTCCATTAACACAAATGGTGTTTTTGTTTTAAACAATATGGACACTGAAATGAGTGGATTATTTCTTAGGCTCAAAGACCTAATGATTACCGAATTACACATACAATGGGATATTGCCTTTTTGGAGCAGTATACCAAAGAAAAGATGGTACCGAGAGGTTTACAGTGGGATGTTTCCCCTCAACAGGGTGACACTGATCTTGAGCCCTGGTTTCTCTACTTCAATGAAGCGGGCATTAAGCTGATTGGCTTTCTTGTTGAGAGAAAGCGGAGCAGACTTACCGCACTTGATTTGGAAATCAGAGATCTCAAGGACAAATTGTTACCATCCAATGGATTGCCTGAATACATTTCCCACTCTACTAACCTCAGGACCGTTTTAGAGAAGGAAGAGAAGGACCAACTGAACAAAAAACAAAAAAAGTACAACCGTGATGTCACTGATTACAAAAACGGTTTGGTGTTCGGTTGGCAAAAGAAGATAGCCCAGGGAGCAGACCCAGGGCCCACTGGTCTACCTGTTGAGAATACTGAACAGGCTGTCCCCAACCTCAATAGGAGATTACTATATGATCCCCCTCGGCCCCCCCTAGAATGGGGAGACCGACTGAATATGGGACCAATACTCCTGTCACTAGGAATTTACCCCAGTCTAATTATCCATCTAGACAGCAGAACCGAGGGAGACACCCCTCTGCCCCTAGGGGTCGCAATGCTGAAGCATATCGCGGGTGACACTCTTCGGGTCAGAGGGGCAGACAACCCAATGGTAGGGGTAGAGGAAATATGGGTGACAGAGGTAGAGGGCCCTATCAGGGACCTAGGCATGATGCATGAATAGGTCATCCCAGTGAGGGTTATGGCTATGGTACCCCCACTTACAGCAATAATCGCTATGCTGCGCTTCGCGAAGATGGTTTCCGTGATGCACAGTAGGACCATT
This sequence comes from Lithobates septentrionalis, assembly GCA_037952835.1. Classification (NCBI taxonomy): domain Eukaryota; kingdom Metazoa; phylum Chordata; class Amphibia; order Anura; family Ranidae; genus Lithobates; species Lithobates septentrionalis. The sequence goes on from JBBDGP010002217.1 coordinate 1,957,182, forward strand.
CTTATTATGAGGATGGCGGAGAAGATGATTATACTAGAACACCATACCAGTATAATTACTCTGGCCCCCCCCCAGGCTTTGGGTTTTTACAAACCCATTTACAACCCCCCCAGAAGTCCAAAAACAAAAGAGGATGTAGAGGGGGGTGGCGATTACAATGGAGGAAAAAGAAAAAGGTCACACTAGGCGCTGGTATTTTTAATTTAGGCAAAGTCAGTCTCTCTGACCATGAGTCCTTGATAAAGGGCTCAAATTCGTTCCTCCTAGGAAGCTCAATAAATTTTCTACCTTTGTGGATGTACACAAATACATCTGCAAACTTAATATACAGAGGCATTTCCTATCTATGCCTGCCCCCAACCCCAGAGGTAGCACACAGAGTGATATTACACACTCCGGCCTCTCAAACCCATCACTCTTCAATCCCCCGAATAACACTTCCCATTCCATTAATGTTTTCAAAGATTTGGTTCTACACGATCTTGAGAACATTTCGGTCAAGCGAATGCATCAGGACCCAGCCATTACAGCTGGCATTGATGCTCTCTGTGACAGAAACAATCTGGTCATTCGCCCAGCCGATAAAGGTGGCGGTATAGTTGTCCTGGATAAGGAGGACTATATCGCGGAAATGAATAGATTACTCAGTGATTGAACTACATACAACATCCTTCCCAATGACCCTATGAGGGAATTTAAACGAGCCCTTCTGGCTCTTATTGACGAGGGCTTCTCTCTCAATATTCTCAATCAGAAAGAGAGAGAGTTTCTTGTACCTGCAGCCCCCCGAATACCGGTTATATATTACCTTCCAAGGGTCCACAAGAACCCCATTAAACCTCCTGACCGTCCGATCGTGAGTGGGGTCGATTCGGTCACCTCACGTATCGGAAGGTACATTGACTTCTACCTACAGCCCCTGGTTAAGCAAATGCCCTCCTATTTGAAGGACACCAGAGCTGCGATCAATCTATTAGAAGGAGTTGAATACCAAGATGGCCTTCTGCTTGCTACTGCAGATGTATCTGCCCTTTATACATCGATCCCATTGGATCAAGGTTTAGCCGCAGTGGAATTGTTTCTTTCTAGAGATTCAGGTTTATCCCTTATCCACCGCAATTACGTTATGGAACTTCTAAGGTTCGCCACGGAACATAACTACTTCTGGTACCTCGGAACTTACTACTCCCAGATTAAGGGCGTGGCCATGGGGGCTAAATATGCCCCCAGTTTGGCCAACCTTTTCATGGCCCTTAGGGAGGAGGATGTCGTCTATGCCCACAGACCATCTCAGCTGGTTCTGTGGGCTAGGTATATAGACGACATCCTCCTCCTTTGGAAGGGTGACCTCAGTTCTCTGGAGGACTATATGGAGTTTTTGAATACTAACGATAGGAATATCTCTCTTAGTTTCGAGGCAAGTCCCGAGACCATTCACTTTTTGGACTTAGAAGTCTCCGTAGTAAATCAACAATTGGCCCTTAAAACGTTTTTTAAATCTACGGACCGTAACGGGTATATCCCGGTAGACAGCTGCCACCATCAACAATGGCTCAGATCGGTCCCTAAGGGACAGTTTCTCCGTTTGCGACAAAACTGTACTAACATCACAGACTTCCAGTCTCAATCCCAGACCCTCAAGGAGAGGTTTGTGGAGAAAGGGTACAGACCCTCGGTCCTTGATGCTACCATTGGGGAGGTTAGCACAGTGGACAGGAATTCGCTCCTGGTGGATCGCCCTAAAGTACTTGAAGAAAACTGATTCAAATGGTCTTTCTTCACCTCATTCTCTGTACAACACAAAGAAATTTAGAAAATTATAGAAAGGCATTGGAGGGTGTTGAAGAGTGACCGCGTGTTGGGTCCGGTTCTGCCCGACCGGGCTGGTGTAATTTTTCGTGGCGCACGCTCTGTCCATGGCGAAATCGCTCCCAATATTGTTGACCCCCCCCCCCCCCCCGTCCGGTCTCTTTTTTCCAAGACTGCAAGGGATATTTCCCTTGCAGAAAGTGTAATGTGTGTCTACACAATACGTAAAACTGTGTCTTTTTATTCTACGGTCACTTCTAAGGACTATAGGATGAAGCATTTTACCACGTGTGCTACCCGACATATTGTGTACCTCATTACTTGCCCCTGCAAGAGACAATATGTCGGGCACACTACCAAGAGTTTTTCCACCAGGGTCAATGAACACATTGCGAAAATCAAAAAGGCTTGCATTAAGCATAGTGTGCCTCGGCACTATTTGGAATGCCACAATAGGGACCCTACTGGTACTACTGGTACTGGAGGGGAGAGTCCCGTTTGAGGGGTGTGTCGCGGCTCGAAACTTATTGGATTTATGAGTTGAGATGCTACTCGCCGTACAGCATGAATGTTGAATGGGACATTAATTGTTTCATCAGCCGTGCGTGACGCGCACCTCCTCTTTCGAGCCGCGGCACACCTCTGTTCTTAATCCACCCTGGATTGGGGTGATGATATTTTAATGTTTGGGGGTTTGATTATTGACTATTGTTTGGGTTTTTTTATGTCGGGGGGAGTTTATCAATTTGGATACCTTCTTGAGGCCGGTTGGTTACATATGAGGGTTATACGCTTGAGATACGTAGCGCCTCTAGTAGAGCTTTTATGGCGACGCTTTTTTTATTTTTAATCATTTTTTTATTTATTCATTTTTTAATTCAATTTTTTTATTCATTTTCTTCTTTGCGTCCCTTCCCCTTTCAGGTCAGCGTTGTGGCGTTGCCCGACACTCTCTGATGAGGCTTGGGCACATATTACTTTGCTGGGCTGCATCGGTTAGGTGACATTAATATCTCGAGATATAACTAGGATATCCCCTGCCATCTTGCTACCCTTTAGGTGGATGGGTGTCTGTGGGGGTTTATGCACTAGTTATTCTTAGCGCCGCCTTTAGCGCTATCTTGATGTTTTCATTTTATTTTTATTTTTAAATTCCAATCACTCTTTAATTCTTTTGGGGGTCCATTTCTCTGTGCCCCTATCTATCCTAGTTAGCATTGTAGCGTTGCCCTGCATTCCTTTTGGGAGGCTTGGGCACGCATTACTTTGCCGGGATACAGGGGCCAGATGACATCATTACCCCAAATTCACAGCTATTTAGCTGTGACAATCCTTGCTTAGGGGTCAGTATGGGCAGTTTGGGTGATAGTCCCAGGTGCCGTGCACCTCGTACAACGATTCTTTAGACTTGGGAGGGCGTGGTTTGGCTGCTCTAGAGTAGGTGGCCAATCACTAGGTGCTTACCTAGTGATTGGCCACCTACTATTGTGACCGCCCAGCCTCTTCCGATGCGAGGTGTGGAGCACAAGCTCCCCTTTTTGGGAGTGGATTCACTACCAGCTGCTGACTGGCTCCCATTTGTCAGTGGCCGTGATGACGTCTGCCTCAGGGCGGGCCGCTCTCTTGGGTACGCACGAGTCTTGGAGCGTACGCTCCGGATATACGTGCGGACGTGATACCAGCGGCTGATAGGCTGACAGCTTCCACCTCCTCCAGAGCGATACATCTACGAGGCTTGGAACGCAAGCCGCACTGTAGACTTGGGACGCAATTCGAGCGGAGGTGCTGTTGTCTGTGGCTCTTTGAAAGTCACAGCTTCTCATTTTCTTGTTATTATTTGGGTCTTTTTATACTTTGGGCTATCATTGTATAATTAATATGTATTAAACATGGACAGTTGTGTTCCCATTGAACATCCACTTCCGGTTCCGCCATGACGGGGGCGGAGCCGGCTAAATTGAAAGTTGTGTACAGTCTATAAATAAGTGCAAGGTGGGGAGTCTGTTTTATGCCCCTGTTGATGACTGTGGAGTCGAAACGCGTAGGGCCAGCTCTCTCAACTTCCCACATTGCCATTTTTATATTTTTTACCTGTTTGTGATCACTTTTACATTGTATGGTTTTTTGTTATTAAAGCGGAGCGCCGGCGAAAATTTTTTTTTTAAAAGTCAGCAGCTACAAATACTGCAGCTGCTGACTTTTAAAACATGGACACTTACCTGTCCAGGGCGCCCGCGATGTCGGCACCCGAGGCCGAACCGTCTCTCCGTCCTCGGGTGCTGCCGCCTCCATCTTCGGTAAGGGAATCAGGAAGTGAAGCCGTTCGGCTTCACTTCCCGGTTCCCTACTGCGCATGCGCGAGTCGCGCAGCACAATACGGATGTCTCTGGGACCCGTGTGTTTCCCAGCAGGCAGCGGGGAGAGAGCAGGAAGTGGCGCAAATAACTGCAGATTCTGCGGCTATCTATGCGGAAGTGGGTACAGTTTCCTGTAATATACAGGTATCTGTACCCCCCTCCCCCCTGAAAGGTGCCAACTGTGTCACCGGAGGGGGGGAGGAATCTAATGAGTGGAAGTTCCACTTTTGGGTGGAACTCCACTTTAAAAACCCCATTTTGATCTACACTATGTGGAGTTCCCTTTTTCTTTTTCCATGGGCCCACTGAGAACTATTTTCCCTTGACCAACTTGTTCCGTAACCGGAGATCGTGTGTACCAGTGGATTGGGGTGATGATATTTTAATGTTTGGGGGTTTGATTATTGACTATTGTTTGGGTTTTTTTATGTCGGGGGGAGTTTATCAATTTGGATACCTTCTTGAGGCCGGTTGGTTACATATGAGGGTTATACGCTTGAGATACGTAGCGCCTCTAGTAGAGCTTTTATGGCGACGCTTTTTTTATTTTTAATCATTTTTTTATTTATTCATTTTTTAATTCAATTTTTTTATTCATTTTCTTCTTTGCGTCCCTTCCCCTTTCAGGTCAGCGTTGTGGCGTTGCCCGACACTCTCTGATGAGGCTTGGGCACATATTACTTTGCTGGGCTGCATCGGTTAGGTGACATTAATATCTCGAGATATAACTAGGATATCCCCTGCCATCTTGCTACCCTTTAGGTGGATGGGTGTCTGTGGGGGTTTATGCACTAGTTATTCTTAGCGCCGCCTTTAGCGCTATCTTGATGTTTTCATTTTATTTTTATTTTTAAATTCCAATCACTCTTTAATTCTTTTGGGGGTCCATTTCTCTGTGCCCCTATCTATCCTAGTTAGCATTGTAGCGTTGCCCTGCATTCCTTTTGGGAGGCTTGGGCACGCATTACTTTGCCGGGATACAGGGGCCAGATGACATCATTACCCCAAATTCACAGCTATTTAGCTGTGACAATCCTTGCTTAGGGGTCAGTATGGGCAGTTTGGGTGATAGTCCCAGGTGCCGTGCACCTCGTACAACGATTCTTTAGACTTGGGAGGGCGTGGTTTGGCTGCTCTAGAGTAGGTGGCCAATCACTAGGTGCTTACCTAGTGATTGGCCACCTACTATTGTGACCGCCCAGCCTCTTCCGATGCGAGGTGTGGAGCACAAGCTCCCCTTTTTGGGAGTGGATTCACTACCAGCTGCTGACTGGCTCCCATTTGTCAGTGGCCGTGATGACGTCTGCCTCAGGGCGGGCCGCTCTCTTGGGTACGCACGAGTCTTGGAGCGTACGCTCCGGATATACGTGCGGACGTGATACCAGCGGCTGATAGGCTGACAGCTTCCACCTCCTCCAGAGCGATACATCTACGAGGCTTGGAACGCAAGCCGCACTGTAGACTTGGGACGCAATTCGAGCGGAGGTGCTGTTGTCTGTGGCTCTTTGAAAGTCACAGCTTCTCATTTTCTTGTTATTATTTGGGTCTTTTTATACTTTGGGCTATCATTGTATAATTAATATGTATTAAACATGGACAGTTGTGTTCCCATTGAACATCCACTTCCGGTTCCGCCATGACGGGGGCGGAGCCGGCTAAATTGAAAGTTGTGTACAGTCTATAAATAAGTGCAAGGTGGGGAGTCTGTTTTATGCCCCTGTTGATGACTGTGGAGTCGAAACGCGTAGGGCCAGCTCTCTCAACTTCCCACATTGCCATTTTTATATTTTTTACCTGTTTGTGATCACTTTTACATTGTATGGTTTTTTGTTATTAAAGCGGAGCGCCGGCGAAAATTTTTTTTTTAAAAGTCAGCAGCTACAAATACTGCAGCTGCTGACTTTTAAAACATGGACACTTACCTGTCCAGGGCGCCCGCGATGTCGGCACCCGAGGCCGAACCGTCTCTCCGTCCTCGGGTGCTGCCGCCTCCATCTTCGGTAAGGGAATCAGGAAGTGAAGCCGTTCGGCTTCACTTCCCGGTTCCCTTCTGCGCATGCGCGAGTCGCGCAGCACAATACGGATGTCTCTGGGACCCGTGTGTTTCCCAGCAGGCAGCGGGGAGAGAGCAGGAAGTGGCGCAAATAACTGCAGATTCTGCGGCTATCTATGCGGAAGTGGGTACAGTTTCCTGTAATATACAGGTATCTGTACCCCCCTCCCCCCTGAAAGGTGCCAACTGTGTCACCGGAGGGGGGGAGGAATCTAATGAGTGGAAGTTCCACTTTTGGGTGGAACTCCACTTTAAAAACCCCATTTTGATCTACACTATGTGGAGTTCCCTTTTTCTTTTTCCATGGGCCCACTGAGAACTATTTTCCCTTGACCAACTTGTTCCGTAACCGGAGATCGTGTGTACCAGTGGTCCAACGCCTGCCCGAGATAACAACTCCTCACCGGTGATTGAGATCCAGAGGACGTCATTCGGCTGGACACCACGGACAACCATCCTCTTATGCTTTAAAGACGCACTGCTATACGGCAGGTGCGTCCTACGGATCTGGTAAGGGTACCCATCTTTTCCTATTGAAGATTTGTGTGCTTTGGTTTCTGTGGTCACCTTCCCATTCGAGTGTCCATATTCTTCCTAGGATATATGGTACCCCCCACTCTTTGGAGAATACCTCCACTCACCTCACTATCTATGGACTTTTGTCTCTTGTTACCTCTAATATAGACATTATTTTGACCATTTCTAGCAGGCCACTGCTTATAATTTTTGTTTGTCACTATAATTTATATTTTCACATGTGTATATAACTTTTCATTCATGCATGTAGGTTTAGCGCTGCACTGTATTATTTTCACTTTGAGTTGACTTGGTTTGTCGTGTGCTAGCAGCTGTAGCTTTTTAGTTTGTTTTACTGGATAGCGCAGCATTTTTCCTGTATTCTGTAAACCATAGTTCACCATAAATGGGAGAATCCAGAAGCAGAATTCAAGGCACTATTGTGAGCAAACTCCACCCATGGTAAGAGGTCTGACCAGTTGTTATGATGGTCAGAAATATAGCAACGTAGGAATTGCTCCAAGGACTGATTGGCTCATTCTGCGGCCCCATTAGACTGCGGGTGATACCCAGAGGAGAAAGCAAGCTGAATTCCCAACTGTGCACAAAAGGCTTGCCAGAACCGGGACACAAACTGACTACCCCTTTCCGAGACAATCACCTTGGGTAGCCCATGTAAGCGAAAGATCTCCTGAGCAAAAATGGAAGCCAGTTCCTTAGAAGTGGGCAACTTCTTAAATGGAATACAATGGGACATTTTCGAGAACCGGTCAACCACCATAAGGATAACTGTGTTTCCCTGGGAGTTGGATAACTCCACAATGAAATCCAAAGACAGGTGGGTCCAGGGCCTTTCTCCATTGGATATGGGTTGTAGGAGGCCCACTGGAAGGTGTCGTGGAGTCTTACTCTGATCACACATGGAACAGGCAGCTACAAAGGTGGTTACATCAGCATATAGACTAGGCCACCAGAATTGTTGGGAAATGGCCCAAAAGAGTTGATTCTTCCCAGGGTGGCCTGCAGCCTTGGGAGAATGGTAAGTCTAAAGCACGGCAGGACTCTCTGGGACAAAGCAGTGGTCACAAGGTTTCTCAGGAGGAGCATGGACCTGAGCAGCGAGAATTTTGTTACCCAAAGGAGAAATGAGATTGGTGCGCACCGTAGCCAGAATACGATCAGGAGGAATCACGGGAACCGGAACCGTCTCCATCTTGGAAGTGGAGGAAAATTGTCGTGACAAAGCGTCAGCCCTTTCATTCTTAGTACCGGGTAAGAATGAGACAATGTAATTGAAACTAGACAAGAAAAGAACCCATCGCGCCCTTCTGGGAGAGAGGCATTTAGCCTCAGACAAGAATGTGAAATTCTTATGGTCAGTAAGAATGGGAACTGGAACAGTGGTACCTTCGAGGAGATGTCTCCATTATTTCAGGGCTAAAATGATCGTTAACAGCTCTCTGTCACCAATCTCGTAATTGAACTCCGCAGGTGACAATTTCTTGGAAAAGTAGCCACAAGGATGCATAGCGCTTTCAGAGGTAGGACGTTGAGACAGAAGGGAGCCAACTCCAGTCTCAGAAGCATCAACCTCAAGGATAAAAGGCAACGTAAAATAAAAGTGCCAACACAGGAGCAGAAACAAAGGCAACCTTGAGACTCTCAAAGGCCTTAATGGACTCCGGAGACCAACTCTGTGGGTTACCATCCTTTCTGGTCATATCAGTCAGGGGCTTGACCAGAGATGAAAAGTTACGAATAAACTTCCGATAATAGTTGGCCAAGAAAATGCTGCAGAGGACATAAACCCATGGGTCGGGGCCACTGTAGGAATGATGAAAGTTTCCCTGGGTCCATCGAAAAACCAGCAGTGGAAATGACATAACCCAGGAATTTAACCTGTTCACAATGGAATTTGCACTTCTCCAATTTACAATAGAGATTGTTCTCTATTATTGTTCTCTAAGAAGTTTCTTTTTTTTTTTTTTTTTTCCACTTCAGCAAAAACTTTCCTGAGAGACATTATATCAACTTTGTATGTCAAAATTTATCTCTTCTCATTTTTCACATCATTGTGGATTATTTCCGTCTTATCTTTATTTATTTTCCTTTCGTGTATCTTATTTAATTACTTAAAAACCAGAAAAACTATTAAATATATATAATGTCACTATATTTTTGTTCCTTCTCGATCCCTCTTATCCCCTCCCCCCCCCCTCCCTTATGTCTGGTCTGCTCGTTTTTTGTATTGTTTGTTATCTTGGCTCTCTATCCTATTGTTTCTTTCATCCTATCTAAGTATATTTCCGTGGTTTTATATTTTTTCCAGCATTCCCATTTACTATCTTCCTTAATTTCTCCTCTTTCCCTATTCCACAACAGATCCATTTTGTAGTAGTAGTCTATTTTTTCGAACCATCCTCTAATGTCCGGTTTTCCGCTTTTTAACCAATTTTTTGGTATCAGGCCCTTGGCGGCATTTAGGAGACTCAGGACTATTGATCTCATATATTGTTTCTTTGTTTTATTATATACGTGAAAGAGACAGGTCCACATATTTTCTTCTCCTTTTTCACCAGTTATTTCCCTTATGTTTTTTAATATTTCCTTCCAGTAAACAACTATTGTTGGACATTCCCACCAAAGGTGTGTCATTGTTGCTTTTTGGCCACATTTTCTCCAGCACAACGGTGTTTTTTCTTGTTGAAATTTTTGTGTTCTTACAGGTGTCAAGTACCATCTTGTTACTAGTTTGTAGTTCATTTCAATAGTTTTCATGTCCCAGGCGTTATTATATCCCATTTCTATTATTTTTTCCACTTTTTGGTCATCTAGGTTTAAATTTGTTTCTTTTTCCCATTGTTTTATTTACTCTGGTCTTTCCTGTGCGTCCAGATCTGCTAATATACCATATATTTTTGATGTTCCGTTTTTCAATGATGTTTTATTATCACATAGCTTTTCCAATGTACTTAATTTCTTTTCATCTCTAAGTGGGTGTGGTACTGTGCTTACTAAATGTCTTAGTTGACAATAATTCCATTCACTCATCCTCCATCCATTAGTTTCTTCTATTTTCTTTCGTGTTCTAATCCTGCCATTTTTAGTGATGTCTTTCAATTGTGGGTTTTTTATTCCTTGGGGTCCAAATATTTCCTTCCCGGGGGTAAAAAATTTCGATCCGGTAAGTGCTATTAACGGTGAATTGTATCTCCATTCGTTCTTTGAGTGTATAGTGTACCAAATTTTGAATACATTTTTTGTTATTTCGTGAGTGTCTGTGTCTAATATTCTGAACTTTCGTGGGATCCAAATATTCTTGTGCAATATAGTTCCACTTATTGTGTTTTCCATTTCCACCCATTTTTTTTCACTCTTCTCATTTGTCCACTCCAACATTCGTGTTAAAACTATTTCTTTGTAGTACCTACTTATATCTGGGGTGGCTAATCCTCCGTGCTCCCTTTTCCTTGTGATCAGCGAGTATTTAATTCTTGGTTTTTTGTTAAGCCATATATATTTTAACAAGATTGTTTTTATTATCTTGAAAAAACTCTGTGGAATCGTTACTGGCAGCATCTGGATTCTATAAATTATTTTTGGAAGAATCATCATTTTGAACATGTTTACTCTTCCTATCCATGAGAGTGGTTGTATTCTTAGTTTTTTTCGTTTCTTCTTTAACCTCGTTGATCAATGGAATAAAATTTGCCTGATAGATCTTTTCAACTCTTGGGGTTATTTTGATTCCAAGGTATTTTAATTCTTTTACCCAAGTAAATGGGAATTCTTTTTGTAAGAACTGAACTTCCTTTTCCGCTAGCCTTATATTTAATATCTCTGTTTTTATTGGATTAATTTTGAAATTTGACAGTTCTCCATATTTTTTTATTTCTTTCAATATATTTGGAAGTGACACTCTTGGATTGGATACATACATCAAAATATCATCCGCGTATTCCGCGATCTTGTGTTCTTTTCCACCTAATCTCGCTCCTTTCACCTCTTGATTGTTGCGGAGTGTTGCTAATAGTGGTTCCAGTGCCAATACGTATAGTAGTGGAGAAAGCGGGCAACCCTGCCGTGTTAAGTTTTGCATCTTGATTAGTGGAGAAAGTCTACCGTTTACCTTTATCATTGCTGTCGGGCTATTATATAGATTTATTATCCATTTCATCATTTTTTTCCCTAATCCCAGGTGCCGCAGCGTATCCATCATGAAACCCCAGTCTACCCTGTCGAATGCTTTTTCTGCATCCAATGACAGGAATAGAACTGGGGTCTCGTTTTGCACCTTTTAGACTGTTGTCCCGCCCCTCTCTCCCTGGAACAAATCCAGTCTGGTCAGGGTTGATCCAGAGTGGAATTAGCTTTTTTATTCTGGTGGCCAAAATTTTAGAATAAAGTTTTGTGTCTACATTCAATAATGCGATCGGCCTGTAACTTGAACAATTAGTTTTGTCTTTCCCTTCCTTGGGTAAAATTGTAATGTGGGCCAGCAATGATTCACTTCTTATTTCTTCTCCTTCTCCAATGGAATTCATGTATTCTAGTAATTTAGGGATCAGCTGTTCCTGGAATTTTTTATAATATTTAACCGTGAACCCGTCTGGTCCTGGGCTTTTTCCTACAGGAGTTTCTTTTATTGCCAGCTTTATCTCTTCTTGCGTTATATTTTATTCCAGTTCTTTTAATTGGTCTAATTTTATTCTTGGTAAATTTGAATTTTTTAAATAGTCCTGTATCTTCTTTGTTCTAGTATCCGCTTCTTTCCGAATTTCCTGTTCTTTTATTGCATATAAAGAGCTATAATATTTTTGGAATGCCTCCGCAATTTCTGTGGTTTTGTTTACCACTTCTCCTTTTTCATTTTTTATCTTCTCAAAATAATTTATAGAATTCTTTTTTTTTACCAAATTTGCAAGGTATTTTCCTGGTTTATTACCCCATTTAAATTTTTCTTGTACTACTCTATTGTACTCCCTCATTTCTTCTTGTTCCATCCAATCCTTTAGTTGTTCTCTCTTATGAGATAGTAAGCGGTATGTTTCGTTGTTTACTTGATTTTTATGTTTTCGTTCTAATTCGTATATTTCCGTTATGATTTGTTGCATGTTTTTTCTTCTTTCTTGTTTTTTTCTTGCCCCAATAGCTATTAATTTGCCCCTGATGACCGATTTATGAGCTTCCCAGATTGTTGCTTTCGATATTGCTGGTGTCTCATTTTCCTTGAAGTATCTTTGAATTTCTTCTGATATGGTTTTTTCGTCTCACTATCTTCAATTAGGTTTTCGTTGATTCTCCAAGGACCACTTTTAAAGGCTTCTCCTTGAATTTTTATTCTCAGCATTACTGGGCTGTGATCCGAAGCTGTTATTATACCTATTTTTGTTTCTTCTATTTCTTCCAAATTTCTATGTTCCACCATAATGTAGTCCAACCTGGAATAACTTCCATGTACTGCTGAATAATAGGTGTAGTCTTTTGTGCTAGGGTGCTGAATTCTCCAAGGGTCGATTAATTGCTGTTCGTATAGTTTTCTTTTTAGTTTCTTTAATTGTCTCGCTTCTTTGTCCTTTGCTGTGGAGGTGCTATCCATTTTATAGTCCATACTATAGTTGAAGTCTCCAGCCAGTATTAATTTGCCTTGTTTGAATTCCGTTAGTATTTTTAATATGTCTATCAGATATTTTTTGGGGTTCTTATTGGGGCAGTAGACGTTGGCAAATGTATATTTTACTCCCTGTATGGTGCCTGTAATAAAAAGGAAGCGTCCCTCCGGGTCCGTTTTTCTTTGATCTATTACGAAGCGTACATTTTTCCCTATTCCAATGGCAACTCCTTTGGCCCTTCTTATTGGTGAATCTCCTTGATACCATGTTGGTATATTTCTAGAGTAGATTTTGATATTTGAGCTTTGGGTTATGTGTGTCTCCTGTAGGAAAATTATTTCTGCTTTGCTTTTATCTAATTCGCGGAGGATAATATTTCTCTTCCCGGGGGAATTTAACCCTCGGACATTGTGGAAAAATTTTTTATGCTATTTGTATTTTCCATTGTTTTACCTTTCTCCATGCTTTTTTCTTCTACCGCTTCTCCTCCTTCCCCGCCCGTCCCCCAGGCGCCCCCCCGGTCCGTTTAGAGAACCAGGAGGGGGGGACATCCGGCCGACGCGCGGGATCTCCCCAGCCCTGTTTCAAGGTGATTGAGCCAGCATAGTAGCACGTGCAGACCAGACCTCTCCCTCCCCTACCTCCCCTCCCCCCTCCCTTTCCCCTCCCCCCCAACCCCCCCCTCCCCTCCACCCTGGTTAGGGTGATTTGACCCTATGGTCTCTAGAGCTGAGAGTAATTTGTTTTATGGGGCACCGCTCTGCCCCCTCTGCTCTACTAGGTCTGAGGTGGAAATCTGTTAGACGCCCTGAATCCCCCTCTCCTGTACTAAGATAGGGGACCCCCTGACCCCGCCGTGAGGCCCTATCTCCCCCTCCTGCCTCTAATTTATTCTATTATTTATTATCCTCTTTTTCTATTTTTCTCTTCGTTCCCCCCTCTTCATAGCCCACCCCCCCTTCCATTATCCCCACCTCGCAACTTAATAGCGATACCCCTCTTCTTTTGTAATTTTTTCCTCCACTGTTTGAATGCCTATTTCATTCAGGGCTCCACTTCCTGTGTTCTATTTCTGGAGCTTAATTGCCATTGAAGTTCGTCCCGTAATACTGTTTGTTCTTGTCTATTTAAATTCCTGTCCATCTCTGGTAGTGGTATTTCTATTTTATTGCAAAAGTCCGGAATCTCTTCCATAAATCTCAATCTAGCACTTCTTCCATTTTTCTTCGCTATTAAGCATGCTGGAAAGCCCCAATTATATTGAATTTCCTGCTCCTGAAGAATTCTCAATAGAGGTCCGTCTTCTTTTTAACGTTTCTTGGGACAGGTCTTGAAATATTTGTAGTCTAGCTTCTGCATATTCAATTGATGATTTTCTCTTCAGGTTTCTCCAAATCTGATTCTTTTCTTCCCACCTTTCAAAACGGACTATTATGTCTCTTGGCATTTCCATCGGCAGCCCTTGGGGTCTTCTTAATCGGTATGCTCCCTCTATTTTTATTTCGTTGGATTCCTCCTTTCCCAAAATATGATTGAAGAGATTACTCATTTTTCCTATTAGATTTTCTGCCTGTTCTGTTTCCGGAAGTCCACGGATTCTCAGGTTTCTCCTTCTTTCTCTGTTTTCCTGGTCTTCTATTTTGTAAGATTGTTCCTGTTGTTCCCTTTTTAATATCTTTATTTCCCCTTTCAGCTCTTTTATCATTTTTAAGTGCAAATCTGCTTTGGTCTCCACTTCTTCCACTCTTGATAAGATATGCCCCATGTCTTTGTGTAGTGTTAACATCTCTGCTTTTAGGGAGTTTTCTAGGGCCGCGAACATTTTTTCCATATCATATTTTGTTGGTAGTTGCAACTCATGCTGGCCTTCCTCCCTTCCTCTTTCTTCCCCCTTCCGTTTCTAATTCCATTCTAGACTCTGAGAGATGACTAGTTTCTACTCCACTTTTATTCTGGCCCTTTTTTTCCTTATTGTCCTTCTCCTTTGTATCTGTCTGTCTGCTCTTTATGCCCGCTTGCCTCTCTCCTTCCCCATTTCCTTGCAGGATATATCTGTTCATAGGGCCAGGGCTTGGGCTTGGGCCCAAGCTAACCCTGGGCGATTTGGCGATTGCTCCCGCACTTCTTGTTATTTTTCCTCTCATACCAGCAGTTAACATGGAGAACCCCAAGAAACCACTTTCAAATATATTCTGTTGAGATGTTATCTCAGGGGGGGAGACCGGCCAGCTTATTTTAGCCCACTGTCTCTGTTCTTAGGTCTTCACCCTAAAACCCCCCTTTTGAAAGGAACACAAGAAAAGAACTCACAAAAAAAACCAAAAAAAAAACAAAAACAAAAAGACAAAAATAAAAGGACAAAAAACCCCCAGAGGTCTCTGCCCCTTGAGGTGAGCCGCAGTAATCAATGGAAATCAATGGAGAGTCTTTCTCTTGTTGCAAAATGCTATATGATTGATTTGCTGAGGGAAGAAAGGTCCCCTTCCCTTCTCCTTTAGGAAGGCCAAAAAAAAAAATAAAAAGAGAAAAAAAAAAAGAAAATAGGAGAAAAGTCCACAACCTTCAATGGCAATCCCCTCATCCAATTCGCATTACCACTTAGTGAATTTCAATGGCATATCCTAAGACATATATCATAAGAACAATAACAAATATTGCATGGGTAGAGGATAAATCAATAATAATTTCCTAATATCATGTAATATTTTCCTTCTTTTTCACTCTTTACTCATCTCCTTTTTACGGTCAAGATATGAGTATGGAAATTACTCCAGCTTTTCATCAAAATAAACCACTGCCTTCCGTCCAATGTTCAGCAGTGTATTTCATAAGTATTCCTTAACATGTCTTTATAGGATGCCTTATAGAGTGTGCGTTGTTACATATATGCAGGAGGAGGAGAAAAAAAAAAAAAAAAGGCAGGAAAGGGAGCAGAGAGGCAAGTCAACAGTTTAGTGTCTTTATGGCAGTTGCTATTTCTTTCATCCTCTCGTTCCCTTCCTATCCTCTCACCTCCTCTTCTTATTTTTCTTCTTTAATCCTTTAATCCCGCTTTCTTAACTTATTCTTTTACATATTCCCTTTATTCCATACACATTCCTTATCCTCCTTATCTTCTGTCTCCTTTTCCCTCCTTGTCTTACTTTGTAAGAACAGAGTTTTTCCTGTTTTATTAAAGCCCTTATAGGCAATTCACAGGCAATTCACAGTAAAAAAAAAAGATATGAGAAGCTGTACTTATCTCCTTGCAGATCAAAGGGGGTTTCCCGAGGGCTAGAAGATGCTGAGAGGGTACTGGGTGGCGCTTGCTGCAGCTCGTTGACGCTGGCTCTGAGTGTTTACTGAGTGTTTACTGCTAGCTCCTCGTACTCCCAAGCCTATCCGAGCCCGTCCGTCCGACCCCGGTCTCGGGTTTACTCGGATTTGCTCGCCCTCTCTCTCAGTTCGGATCCACCGCTTCGCCGCTACTGCTCGATCTAATCTGGATGTAAGCCGTGGCTCGGGATATCCTCCGGCATCCGCCAAGCAAAAACTGCCGCCACTGCCACCGCTAGTGGAATGCGGGATTCTCCAGCCCCCCAAGCTCTCAAGCACTTAAGCTCTCAGGCTCTTCTCCTTCCGATGGGCTATCCAGTTAAAACAAGTAAATGTAATGAGGCTTGTATAGTCATGTAACAATGCAACTGGTACCATTAAAACATGGTTGCCTTTCAGCCCCTGATACGGCTGCAATACAAAATGTCCCAAACAGGGGAGGGACCAAAGAAAAGTGGGGCTCAAATGAAGGGAAAACCAGTTATTAATATCTAAACTAATGTTTATTGAGGTACAATGACATATGTTACATGAGGACAAAAGAGCGTAGACCGGTAATCAAAGTCCTAATAAAATTGATCGGTGGTATGATCCGATCAATACAGAGACACAGACAGAGGGAACATAAAACATGTACAAATAGAACAATACAATACAAAACAAAGCGTCCGGACGTCTTGGCAATTGATGTCTGTGCAGCCTGCTAACAATGAGGAGTGTTCAGCTGTGCTGAATGAGGCTGCTGGACAGACATCAACCCCCCGGGGGGGTGGCTTGTGACCTGGGTGAAAGGGGGTGAAGGAAATGGGGGGGGGCCCAGGAAAGGGGGGTGGATAGGAGTGTGGGTGAAGGGAATGGAGTGGGGCAAATGAGAGAGTTGGAGCCGTGGTATGGGGCACTGCAAGTGGGTCCTATGATAGACCCTTGTCAATCTAGATGGAGGAGGTTTGACCATAGATGTCTGGGGATCAGACTGAAAACGGCAGAAAGTCCTGATATAAATGTGGCAGGATATGACTACAGTATGCCAGATAAATTACTGGGTATAGTCAGGTACATACTGATGCAGCAGATGGATAAGTCACAGGCATGTAATTTGCTAAGCAGTAAAGGTGACCATGTACTTTACCACTTCCGGGTCCTGTATGGAAGTCCTTAGGTACTGCCGAAGTGTGTGTCACCTGTGCTGTAGCCTGTGCCGTTCGCCGCTGCAGATGAAAACTGTTTTTTTCTGTGACGTTTTCGTGCTCAAAAGAGCACTCCTCATGTGAATAAATGGCCGGCCATCTAGAAGTGCCTCTTTCCCAGCTACACGGTGGTTCCGTATGCTGACGGAGCGCTCCCTCTGTGTGTAAGCCAGCTAGCCCCCACGAGGGATGACAGCGGGCGTGACGTCCGGACGGAGTGACGTCAACGCGTTTCACAAGGTAAGGTTGTGTAGTTCTTCTGGACGTCTAGGTGGCGTGCGAGGACTCCTTCTTATTACCGTCCCTTCCTCAAACACGCCCACCTTATTGATCTGTGTGGAGGAGATTTTCTCCGTCTGTGTGTGTCCATATTGTCATCCGCAATTGGTTTGCTGCTTGATGTATGTAGTAAAATATAGTTGTATATCCATGAAGTTCTTAGTCCCTTTATTATACCGCCTATGTAAGTGGCGTTTTGATAGATGGAATCTTTGCATATGTTGAATACATTTGGCTTCCCTATTTTCTGCAGTGTAACAGCTGATCAGAGTAGGTAACATTTCAGTATATCCTTATTTATATTTTTTCATTATATGGCAGACATCGCAGTGATTATAAAGTCAGGAATATATTCTGAACATTGATTAGCTTCAATGGGAAGGCAAAAGGAAGGGGAAGGGGGAGGGGGAAAAAAGGGGGTAAAAATGGGCGGAAGGGGGGGGGAAGGGAGTAGGGGGAAGGGAGGAAAAAGGGTGGGGGGAAAATGATAATAGGGGGAAAAATAATAAAAATATGCATCCACATAATTCATCTTTATCAGGCTATCACTAATATATGATATATCTGTGATGGCTTGTATTAGGCTGGTATATTTTAAAAGGAGCAGGTGTGACCTGGAGGTATCATCTATGGCCTATAGTGCGTGTCTTGTACCCCACAGTCAGATATGAGAGAAGGAAAAGTGATGGCAATGCTCAAGTATGGTTCCAGGCTAGTGGGGGGGGGAGGAGGAGTGGAGTACTGTAAAGGCTGAGAGATGAATAATAGCCAAAGTCTACATAGAGTAAGTGAACCGATTTTTTATGCCGTCAAGAAGGGCTGTAAATTCAGTTCCGTGTTTAGGCCTGACGGAGCCAGGGACCCCAAACGGAAAATCCATCTTTTTTCTTTCTGTTGTAGGATTTGATCGAAGTCCCCTCTTCTAGAGGAGAGGTTCAGGGCATAGATCCCCTTCACAAGCATGCCAGACAGTTTGCCCTGATGGTATTGGGCAAAGTGTCTGGCTATTGGTTTTTCAGGGTTTTTTTCCAGGATTTCCCTCATGTGTTCTCCTAAGCGAATCCTAAACTGGCGCTTGGTCTTACCGATGTAGATTTTTTTACATGGGCAGGTCAGCATATATATGACTCTTGTAGTTGCACAGTTGATAAGGCTTTTAATCTCAAAGTTCTTTTTGTTAAGAGAGTCACTGAAGGTAGTTGTCCTGTGTACATACGGACACACCTGACAGTGTCCGCAGGGGAACATGCCCTTACTTCTAGGAAATTGGGATAGCCAAGTACTATCCATACTCCTAACATGTTCAGAATGAACTAAGCAGTCGCCTAGGTTTCTGGCCCTCTTTGCCACCATTTTTGGGGCAGGTCCCACTATTTGAGCTATGCCTGGGGTATTTGTAAGGATGTCCCAGTGTTTAGTCAGTACGGATCTGACCGTGTCCCACTGGGTCCCAAACTCGGTGATAATTCTCACCGGGTCCGGAGCAGTGGGAGGGGGAAGAGTATATTGGGAACTCTTAGTTGTTTTTTTACCATCTAGAAGGGAGGGGCGATCACGTCCCGCTGCCTTTCGTTTTGCTCTTCTTAGTTGTTTATGGGAGTATCCGCGTTCCCTGAAGCGTTGATATAGATCATCGCTTTCGCGTCTGTAGTCTTCCCTGCTGGAACAATTCCGTCTAATTTTGAGGAATTGTCCGACAGGGATGCTGTCCTTAAGCCATTTTGGGTGATAGCTGTCCGCCCTCAACAATGTATTGGCGGAAGTCTCCTTCCGAAAAGTATGGGTCACCAGAGATAAGTCCCCTCTGCCAATTGATAGGTCCAGAAAGGAGATTCTCTCTCGGTCCCATATATAGGTTAATTTAATGTTTCGGTCGTTGAGGTTTAGATAGTCAAGGAATAGCGCCAGCGAATCCTGATCCCCTTTCCAGACAACAAACACATCATCGATGTACCTGAGCCACGGCTGTACATGGCTCAGGTACATCGGTGAGGCATAGACCACGTCTTCCTCCCACAGCCCTAGATGAAGGCAGGCATACGCCGGAGCCCAGGGTGCCCCCATGGATGTACCATTAATTTGCTGGTAATTGGTGGATAGAAATTGAAAAAAGTTATTTTTTAGGGCAAAGGTCAGCAGGTCCACTAGGAATTCATTCTGTGGTCCGCAGTTAGGAAAGTATCTTTCTAAAAAGAATTCAACTGCTCTAATCCCCCAGTCGTGTGGGATCGACGTGTACAAGGATTCTACGTCGATCCCCACTAGGAGGAGCTCTCCCTGTATATCAATCTTAGAGATTTGTCTCAGGACATCACCCGTATCTCTCACGTAGGATTTCAGGTCTGTGACCATCTCTTTTAGTAAATTGTCTAGGTATTTCCCAATTCTCTCCAGGGGACCCTTTATCGCTGAGACGATAGGTCTCCCCGGGGGATTCTCCAACGACTTATGTACTTTGGGGATGATGTAGAATACAGGTACATTGTATTCGTTGACTGTAAGGTAGTCTAATTCCCGTTTATTTAGTAGTCCTGCCTCCCCGGCTAGTTTAAGTTTACTATTTAGGTTGGCGACAAGGTTGGGGAAGGGGTTATTGAATAATTTTTTATAAGTTGTGGTATCGCCTAACAGGCGGAACACCTCCTTTTCATAGTCTTTTTCATTGAGGAGCACTACATTCCCGCCTTTGTCGCTTCTCTTTATCACTAGCTGTGGGGCTTCTGACAGTTCACGGATAGCTTTACGCTCTTCTGGGGAGAGGTTATCTTCGCTCTTTAAATTCCAGTCCACTTTGGATAGGTCAGTCTGTACCATATCCAAAAATAGGCTTAACCATCTATTTTTATTGAGTGGTGGCATCTTAGTGGATCTAATGTTGAGTTTCGACTGCCTTTTATGGGGGCCATACTCCATTTCCTCTCTCTCATTTTCCTCAAGGAGGGAATTGAGTATGGCCAAGATTTCCTCATCCTGATTTTTGAGCATGTTCCTACCTGTGTCAGGTGTGGGACTGCATGTGTGGATAAAGCGAAGAAAAACCTTTCGTAAAAATAAGGTGACGTCCTTGAATACTGTGAACTCATCCATTTGATTCGTGGGTGAGAAGGACAGCCCTTTTTGTAATAGATCAGTATGTCTCTTACTTAGTTCAAATTTGGACAGATTTATGACTTTCATATCATTCCTCTCTACTTTGTCTGTCATAGAGTTACCTATTTCCGTTGGCTTCTGGTGCGTGTTCCCCCTTTGGTTATCTGTCTTTGGGGGCCGGGGGCTGGTTGTTTGTGTGTGTTTAAATTGTCCTCCGGTCGGCTTTCCTTGTCCTTGCATACCGCCCCCTCCTCCTCTAAAAAAGTCACCGTCCTAGTCTGATTGTCCTCCTCAGTATCACTTGAGGGTCTTTTACCTCTCGAGGATGATCTTTGATTTCTTCTTCTAGACCTACTACGACTGCGACGGGGGGTTAAATCAAAAATATCTCCCTTTTCCCAGTCACTTAAGTCCCGTCTGAATTTAGATTGTTTTGTTGTTTTTAATGAGGATTGTGTTTTTTCAACTTCTTTCTTAAGGGCCTCGTTTAGTTTCTGAAATTCCTCTAGTTCCTTATATGGCTCTAATCCCTGGGAGCTCTCAGTAATCGCTGTCTCTGGATGGGCTATCCAGCTTGTCCGGCATACGATCCCCTCGAGGTGCGGTATATAAAGTAGAGGTAGACTACTGGCGAAAATCATCACAGAGAATGATAGACAGGGGGGGTGGATGAAGGGAACTACCTACGCCCTCTCATCAGTCTGTTACACATCTCAGCTACAGGGTGAGGGATCTCAGGAACCTCACAGCGCACAGCGCCATTACCAGGCTCCTCCCTCCTCTCCTAAGAAGTTTCTGAAGCACACGACAGACATCTGTGTGGTGGCTCTCCAGGGACTTGGAAAATATGAGGATATCGTCGAGATAAATAACCACACGTAACTGCAACAAATCTCTGAGGACATTGTTAATAAATTCCAGGAAAATTGCCGGGGCATTACAAGGTACTCATAATGGCCTGTTCTGGTATTAAAAGCAGTTTTCCATTGTCGCCCTCCTTAATCCTCACAAGATTGTATGCCCCTCTCAAATCAAGCTTTGTGAAAACAGTTGCTCCCTTGAGGCGGTCAAATAACTCCGTAATCAATGGAATCGGATAGGCATTCCTAATCGTGAAACAATTGAGATCCCTATAATCAATACAAGGTCTCAGTTCACCACTCTCCTTCTTCACAAAGAAGAAACCAGCACCAGCAGGAGACGAGGATTTGCGGATGGAACCTCGAGAAAGTGCGCCTGCAACATACTCCTCCATGGCCTTATCCTCCAAGACCGACAAAGGGTAAACCCAACCGCGAGGGGGTATGGCACCAGGTTGAAGGTCAATTGCGCAATCATACGACCGGTGTGGAGGCAGACTACTGGCTTGACCTTTGTCAAAGACATTGCTAAAATTGCGGTACTCCTCCGCCACGGAGGAGAGTGAAGAGGTGCACAGGACCTTGGCTACCTTCTGGAAGCATGTCTTACTGCATTGTGATGATCAGGAGAGAACCTCAGCACGGAGCCAATCAAAAGAGGGGTTTTACCTCTGTAACCAAGGATAAACAATAACCAGGGGAAACTTAGGTGAGCAAATTATCTCATGGTAAAGAGCCCCTGTAGCCATTGACAACGGAACAGTCTCATGAGTCACATGGGCAGGCTGTAGAGGTCTTCCTTTAAGAGCCTCAATGGCAAGTGGAGTGTCATGCAGCTGCAGTGGAATCGAGTGCTTCGATACAAAGGCAGCATGAATGAACAGGCCTGCAGCCCCAGAGTTGATTAGAGCCTGTATGTCGATGGACGACTCAGCCCAAAAAAGGGTAACCGAAACCAGGGGCTTATCCTTCTGGATAACTGGGGACGAAACAACACCACCTAAGGTCTGTCTGTGACAGGACCTCAAGGTTCGGGCGTTCCCTGGACAGGTAGGACAAGACTTCAAAAAGTGACCTGCCTGGCCACAATAAAGGCATAATCTCTCCCTCCTCTTTATGCCCCGTACACATGGTCGGATTTTCCAACAGAAAATGTTCGATGGGAGCCTTTTGTCGGAAATTGCGACTGTGTGTAGGCTCGGCTCCATCGGACATTTTCCATCGGAAAATCAGTCGCACAAAATTTAAGATCTGGTTCTCAAATTTTCTGACAACAAAATTTGTTTGCGTAAATTCCGATTGTGTGTACACTATTCCGACACAAAGTTCCACGCATGCTCGGAATCAAGCAGAAGAGCAGCACTGGCTATAGGACTTCATTCATTTTTTTCGGCTCATCGTTCGTGTTGTACGTCACCGCGTTCTTGACGTTCGGAATTTCCAACCAACTTTGTGTGACCGTGAGGTGATTGAGGCAAGGGTGGGACTGCAAAGTTCTGAGACAAATGTACAGGAGGTTTCTGCAAGCGCTCCTTAAAAGGGAGTCTATCTCTGAGTCTGGAGTCAATGGGCATGGCAAATGTGATCAACCTCTCCAGCTCAGTGGGTATATCTCGGGCCGCTATCTCATCCTTGATGGTATCCGAGAGACCATGAGAAAAAGCAGCCACGAGGGCCTCATTGCTCCAAGCAACCTCTGCTGCCAGAATACGGAATTCAATGAAGTAATCGGCAACAGTTCTCATACTCTGGCAGCAGAAGTGGAGCATGCGAGAACGTCAAATACCCTTTTAAAAGAAGTCGCAAACTCAGAGTAACTCAAGACAACAGGTTTTTGCATCTCCCATAGAGAGTTTGCCCAGGCCAGGGCTCTCTCAGAAAACAAAGATATCACGAAACCTACTTTGCTTCTGTCCGTGGGAAACGCCTGGGGCAGCATCTCAAAGTATATTTCAACCTGGTTGAGAAACCCTCTGCATTGGACTGTGTCAGAGGGTTAACACAGTCAGAGTCTGTCAGTATCGGCGCGTCCCAGTGCACCTGCGCAGTAGAGCCCCACTTCAGCACGTACGGGCACACGATCGGCGGGTACGAGCGCGTGATCCGAACGGGTTAGTACACGTGGGTACACGAACGCATGCACGTACAGTGGGACGTATCCTTGGCGGGCCTATATAAAGGCAGCTATGCCTTGTGCTCATTGCTGGTTTGTCTTCTCAGCTTCCAGTGTTCCCGTTTATCCTCTGCATACCTGTTCCTGCCTGTTGTGACCCGGACCGTTTGACTACTTTGCTTATCCTCTCTCCAGTGTTTGACCCTCGGCTTGATTAAGGACTTCTCTACTGATCCTCTCTCCAGTGTTTGACCCTTGGCCTGCTAAACGGACTTGTCTTGCTTTAAACCTGTACTACGATTACCTGGTGTTTGACCCTCTGCCTGTTTAACGGACTTGCCTTGCCTCAACCTGTGCTACCACGTCTCCCGGTGTTTGACCCTCGGCCTGCCTAACGGACTTGTTCTGCTTAACCCTGTGCTTCTCCCCAGCTCTGTTCCTGGTTCCAGGTCAAGTGTTGGAGTCTCTGCCAGTCTTCTCTCCAGCTTAGCAACCAGTCCATGCTACACGGGTTCTACACGTCTGGTGAGACCTTGGTGACCTGCACACCTGCTGGCAACCCGTGCCTCTCCGTGCCTGATTCCCTCTGTACCACCTTCAGGGGTATCTCGCACCTAGTTGCTAGGGAAGCCGCTCTCAGCATTCCGGCCTTGGTGAGTACCTGACAGACTGGATCGCCCCCAAACGCTGGGGAAGTGGAGCAGAACCAGACATACCTCTTATAGAGGTAATACTCGAGGCGGGTGCCTGCACAGAGACTGGAGCAGCAGCAGGGATGGTCTGCAACACAGGTTGTACCGGAGAAGCCATAGTGGGAGATTCCAGGTGAGCGGTGTGACTCAGGAGCACTTGTAACGCCATGGCAACTGATCCATGCGGTGATCCTGCTCATCCAATCTGGAAAAAATATTACCAACAAGTGGATTGACTGCATCTTCTGAATTCATGGCCTTCGCCTACTGTCAGAAACCATGAATCAGACTGAGACAGAATCACACTTGTTTAATAATAAAAAAAGGTAAACAGAGTAAACGTAGTCAAAACATAGCCAGAGTTCAGGAACTGGAACGGATAGTCAGACTACCAAAAAGACAGGGAGCCAGAGATAAGCGTAGTAGAACAGCAAGCAGGATCTCGAGCCAGAAGGAATGTCAGTCAAGCAAGTCTTTAACAGGAACACAGGAGAGCGTCTCTAGTAGATGTGACCAAAGCGAAGGCAGAGATCATCTGGACTGGACGGCTTAAGTAGGCAGGACTGACGAGCAGGATATAATCAACAGGTGAGCCACTGTGGAGAGATAGGATCTGGCAATTAGCCGACAGCTGAGCGGCCAGCTTTAAGAAGGAAGGGCTGAGCCCAGCCCTTAAATATATAAAAAAAATCATGTGTCGCAGTAAAAGCTACCTAAGTTAAATTGTATCAGATAGGGGGGCAACTGCTTTGAGTAAGAGGTATGGACTGCACAGAGAGAGAAAGAGATCATTTTGCCCCTGTAAAAATCATTAGTAAAGATCTCCTCTGGAATATGCAATTCAGTTTTGGGCACCAGTTCACAAAAAGGACATGGGGAACTGAAGAAAGTGCAGAGAAGGGCAACCAAACTGATAAGCGGCATTGTCCTTTCCTCAGCTATGAGGAAAGATTAGCGAAACTTAATTTATTCTCTCGACAAGAGGATATTAAGGGGGATATGATCAATATGTATAAATACATAAGTGGCCCATATAGTGAATGTGGTATAAAGTCTGCATTTTAAGATCATCACATAGAACAAGGGGGCATTCTTTACTTCTGGGGAAAAGAGATTTAATCTCCAAATACGGAAAGGCTTCTTCACAGTAAGGCTGGCCATACACAATATAATTTTCCTCAACTTTCCTTTAGATTTACCAAAACCATATAATATAAGGTCAAATCTAAACCCTTTCAATTTGTATGCAGTCAGGCAGGCCCTTGCACTACATAGTTGAAAGTAAATCTAAAGGAAATTGAATAAGAAAATTGTATAGTGTATGGCCAGCCTAATGCCGCGTACACACAATCGGACACTCCGACAACAAAACCGCGGATTTATTTCCGACGGATGTTGGCTCAAACTTGTCTTGCATACGCACGGTCGCACAAATGTTGTCGGAAATTCCGAACGCCAGGAATGCGCTGACGTACAACACGTACGATGGCACTATAAAAGGGAAGTTCAATATCAAGTGCACCACCCTTTGGGCTCCTTCTGCTAATCTCGTGTTTATCTCGTGTTAGTAGAAGTTTGGTGAGAGACGATTCGTGCTTTTCAGCCTCATGCTTTTCAGTTCGGTACTGCTTTTCAGTTTGTGTTTGTGGGTTTGTATCTGTTTTTCAGTGCGTGTAGTCAGTTCGTATCTGTTTTTCAGTGCGTTCTATTATAGTTCGCTTGTTTTTCAGTACGTTCTATTATAGTTCGCTTCTGTTTTTCAGTGCGTTCTTGTTCACTCGTTTCTGATTTTCAGCGCGCTCTTCTCAGGCCTTTCGGATTTTCAGTGCGTTCTGTTAGTTCATTCTAACAAGCCGACCGTTTTGAAGCCATGTTGCGGTACTTGGCGACGGGGAGAAGTCTGCAGGACATCAAGCTCTTGACTGGCATCTCCCCCCCCCGGCTCTGGGGATCATTATTCCAGAGACCTGTTCTGCCTTTATACAGGTCCTGCAGAAGGACTATATTAATGCAAGTTTTCTCCTTTAACATCACATTCTATGTATTTAATGTTTGCTAATGTATTGTATTTCTTTCATAATTTCCTAATTACCATGATTGTAATATGCTGTGAATGTCCCCTTTGTTCTCATGCATGCTGGAATTTTTTAAAGTTCCTTTTTGTCCTTCATGCATATTTGCCTTCACTAACCTCCCCAGCATGCTATCCTGGGCCCATACACACCTAACCTCCTTGAGGTTAAAAAATATTCTTATATTTTTTATAAGATAATGGTGTTGTGGTAAATTGACACACAAAACGAGAAAAAATATTATGGAGATCACTAGAAAACTAGAAAAAAACATTTTAAAAAAAATCAGGCGCGCTTGATAAAAAAAAAAAAAAAGTTGATCACTATTAAAAAAAATTCTAAACATTATTCTGGAGATCTGGCGTAAAATAAAATAAAGATTATTCAGGAGATCACGAGAAATAATAAAGAAATAAGTTTGTCAGAACTCTGTGTGAATATCAGCAGCAAAACAACTTCATTATTCTAGCATTATAAAGAAGAAGAGAATGCGCTGCATTAAAAGATTTAAAAATTTGCAGCGTGACGAATGTGCTATCTCCATTACGAACGCTAGTTTTACCGGACCGAGCACTTCCATCTCGTACTTTTTTTTTTTTTTTTGCCACATCAGCGAGATTTTTCTCCGGGAATCATGTTTCATTTTTAGGATTCAAACATTATCCCTTCACTTCTTCACATCATAGTGGCAGCTTTTATCCATATTTTACAAAATGATTACATCACGGAAAAAAAAATAAGAGCGCTGAAATGCACACTTTTGTTTTATTTTCCCAACCAAAAGCACACACCCCCTCCCGCCCCCTCCCAACCCCCTCCCCACCCCCAACCACCCCTCCTTTATTTCATCCCCCTCTACCACTCCTTTTCTTTTCTCCTCCTATATTACCGAATGACCCCTCGTAACCCTATGAACCGTTTACCACAGTCTGCCCGTTAACCCCATATCTCGGCCGCTCTTAGAGAGTCTTTAAACTCCACCCATTCTCTCCACTTCTTCTGGAAGGCCTCCATTTTCGTCCCTTCACTGAACCTAAGGTATTCTAGGCTATAGATTTCATTGATTTTATTAAACCAATCTCTCATCATAGGTCTTCCTTTCCTATACCAATACCTAGGTATGAGGCTCTTAGCTGCATCAGTGAGCTGTGGCAATAGCGTTTTCAGATATGTCTTTATGGGCATTTCGCTCTTATGGAATAGGCATTCCCAGAGGTCATCCGGGATATCAATGTTGGTAATCTCTTTGATTATTTCCCTTACTTTCCCCCAAAATTTTCTAATTTCCGGGCAGTGCCACCAAATATGCGCCATCCTGTTTCTTTGCATCCCCTCCAACAAAGTTGTGAAGTTTCCTTCTGGCATTTATGTACTCGATCGGGCGTCATGTACATTCTCACCAGACACTTGAAATTCAGCTCCAGTATTTTACAGTTAACCGACGTGGCGCTCACTCTCCTCAGTATCTGCCACGCTTCTGGATCTGTGATCTTATAATACAACTCCTTTTCCCACATCCTAATATATGGTGGGACATCCATATTCCCCAACTCCGTTAATACTTTATAGATCTTAGAGAACCCCTCCCCCCCTTCCTTTTTTTTTCCATACAAATTTTCTCCAGTTGGCATAATTTGTCTACCGATCTAATTGGCGGTGGGAGTGAGTCTATAAAGTGGCACAATTGGATTTACCGCCATGTGTCTATGATTAGCAAATTTTCCCTATCTTTAAGTTCCTGGAATGTACATATTTTATCCTGGTTCATTACATCCTTTAGTTGAGTATTTTCCTCCAGTATCCATTTTCCAAGCCACTCCTCCTTCCCCGGTGCAAAAGTATTCTGAATCCTTAAGTGAAATTAGGGGTGAATTAAACCCCCATACCTCCCTTTTATGTAGTGAGCCCCATATTTTAAGTGCGTGTCTAGTAATGTGCTGTGTTTCAGTACTAAGTTTTCTTAGGTGGGGTGGGATCCATACTATCTTATTTAACTTACTATCACTAATTATATTTTCCATTTTTACCCAATGTTTTTCTTTATTGTTTTTCACCCAATCTATTACACGTGCCAAGGCAATTGCCTCATAATACTTACTAATATCTGGTGCTCCCCACCCTCCCTTGCCCTTTTCTTTAGTTAGCTGTGCGAAGTTTAAGAAAGGTTTTTTTCCTCTCCATATAAATTTTAGAAACATCGTGCATAGACTCCTGAAATATGCCTGTGGGAGTGCCACTGGAAGCATCTGCATTTTGGATGTAATTTTAGGTAGTATTACCATTTTATATATATTAATTCTGCCTGCCCAGGATAACTGTCCATGTGTTATTCTATTTAGCTCTTGTTTTATTTCATTAAGAAGGGACATAAAATTCGCCTGAAATAACGCCTCTTTTGTTGTGGCTATTTTGACCCCTAAATATTTAATTTCTTTTTTCCCCCAAATAAATGGGAAACATTTTTGGTATGCGTTATCTCTGAGTTTGCTACCATTGATATCTAACGTTTCCGATTTAGTCGGGTTAACCTTAAAATTAGAGAGCTTCCCATATTCTGTAAGTGTAGAAATAATATTCGGAAGGGAAATCCTCGGGCGCGTAACATAAAGCAGGATATAATCCGCAAAGGTTTCCGTGATTTTGATCATACCACTATCTTTTAAATAACTTTTAATTTTCTCACGTTTTTGTTCCCTCCCTTCATGAGTGTCATTTTTATTGATAGCGTGCAACTCCCCATAATAATCGCGAAAAATTTCCGCAATCTCTTTATCTTTGAATCTAATGTCTCCTGCCTTTGTTTTTATTTTATCAATATAGTTGGAGGTTTTCTTCTTCCTCAGGGCCTTGGCCAGAAATCTCTCAGGTCTTTTACCACCTATATATCTTTCTTTTTTCACGAGGTTATAAGTTTTTCGGGTTTCTTGTTCGATTGAAGCCTGCATGGCCTCTCTCCTCCTTAGTATACTCATTAAGACCTCCTTATCTCCCGTTTTCTTATGTAGTTGTTCAAGGTCTTGGATTTCTTGTTTAAGAACTACTTTGTCTTTCTCCTTTCTTCTCTTAACCTCGGATCCCACCATCATAAGGATCCCTCTGATGTAGGCTTTGTGGGCCTTCCAAACTATGGCTTCTGACGTCTCACCCGGTACATTCATTTTAAAGTAAAATTCCAGCTCCTCTTTGATTCGTTTATCAATTATTCTGTCGTGGAGGAGATCCTCATCAAGTCACCAGCTTTTAAACTAGTTTTTACGCTTACCTATTTTCAGCTGTAGACTTATAGGTGCCTGATCAGAGAAGGTCATCGTACCAATATCTGTACCCTCCACCTCCTCCAGGAGACTGTGCTCTTCGAGGAAGAAGTCCAATCTAGAGTACTTTGCATGTACGGGGGAGTAGAAAGTGTAGTCTCTTAGATGGTAATGTTGCGTCCTCCAAACTTTGACAAGTTGACATAGGCGCAGCTTCTTTTTTAATTTATTCAGCCACATCCCACCAGTCCCCCACGCACGCGACGTACAATCTTTACCTGGTTCCAGGCACAAATTGAAGTCTCCAGCTAGTGACAGAACACGGAGCTTGTGGTGTCCGACCCACAAGCCATCTATAAGAAACCTCAAGCTTGCGGCTGTCAGCGCCTGTCCTGGTAACGTGGAGGTTGCGGGACGGCATCAAGGTGCAGGGAAAAGCTTGAGAGGATGACCGATTGGTAAGCCACTGACCTGCTTAAATCCATCTGAAGGGGTAAGTGACTTTTCAGATCTGTATGAGCTATTAGATGCTACAGATTACTGCTGCATCTACCCAGCATAACGAATTGCGGCTGAATTAACCACTTACCAACCAGCCCATAGCCGAATGATGGCTGCAGGGCGGTTGGATAACTCTGGGAGGGCGTACTATGACGTCCTCCCAGAATTCCCCTCTCGCGCGCCCCCTGGGGCGCGCACCCGAACACATCCGTGACCGCCGGGTCCAGAGGACCCGGCGCAACACGGATCCCGGTAAATGGCCGCTGATCGCAGCCGTTTACCATGTGATCGCGCCGTCAAATGACGGCGCGATCACATGTAAACAGACCGGCGTCATCTGCTGATCGGTACACAGTGAGCGGGGAGGGGGATGGATGGATGTCTGCAGCTCTGTGGGCTGTATATGTATTCCCCCACAGCGCTGCACAGAGACATCCAGCCATCCATCCATCCATGCTCAGCCATCCCCACTACTCTGCAATGCTGTGCAATACTCTGCAATACCCCCACAATACTCTGCAATGCTGTGCAATACTCTGCAATACCCCCACAATACTCTGCAATGCTGTGCAATACTCTGCAATGCCCCCACAATACTCTGCAATGCTGTGCAATACTCTGCAATGCCCCCACAATACTCTGCAATGCTGTGCAATACTCTGCAATACCCCCACAATACTCCGCAATGCTGTACAATACTCTGCAATGCTGTGCAATACTCTGCTATGCCCCCACAATACTCTGCAATGCTGTGCAATACTCTGCAATACCCCCACAATACTCCACAATGCTGTGCAATACTCTGCAATACCCCCACAATACTCTGCAATGCTGTGCAATACTCTGCAATACCCCAACAATACTCTGCAATGCTGTGCAATACTCTGCAATACCCCCACAATACTCCGCAATGCTGTACAATACTCTGCAATGCTGTGCAATACTCTGCTATGCCCCCACAATACTCTGCAATGCTGTGCAATACTCTGCAATACCCCCACAATACTCCACAATGCTGTGCAATACTCTGCAATACCCCCACAATACTCTGCAATGCTGTGCAATACTCTGCAATACCCCAACAATACTCTGCAATGCTGTGCAATACTCTGCAATGCTGTGCAATACTCTGCAATGCCCCCACAATACTCTGCAATGCCCGTGCAATACTCTGCAATGCCCGTGCAATACTCTGCAATGCCCCCACAATACTCTGCAATGCTGTGCAATACTCTGCAATGCCCCCACAATATTCTGCAATGCTGTGCAATACTCTGCAATACCCCCACAATACTCCGCAATGCTGTGCAATACTCTGCAATGCCCCCACAATACTCTGCAATGCTGTGCAATACTCTGCAATGCCCCCACAATACTCTGCAATGCTGTGCAATACTCTGCAATACCCCCACAATACTCCACAATGCTGTGCAATACTCTGCAATACCCCCACAATACTCTGCAATGCTGTGCAATACTCTGCAATACCCCCACAATACTCTGCAATGCTGTGCAATACTCTGCAATACCCCCACAATACTCTGCAATGCTGTGCAATACTCTGCAATGCTGTGCAATACTCTGCAATGCCCCCACAATACTCTGCAATGCCCGTGCAATACTCTGCAATGCCCGTGCAATACTCTGCAATGCCCCCACAATACTCTGCAATGCTGTGCAATACTCTGCAATGCCCCCGCCATACTCTGTTTGCCCCCGCCATACTCTGCCATGCCCCCGCCATACTCTGCCATGCCCCCGCCATACTCTGCCATGCCCCCGCCATACTCTGCCATACCCCGCCATACCCCGCCATACCCTGCCATGCTGAGCCATGCTCAGCTGTACTCGCCCTCTGTATGTGGCCAGGCTGTGAAAGTCTCACACATGTGGTATCGCCGTACTCAGGAGGAGTAGGAGAATCTATTTTGGGGTGTCATTTTTGGTATGTACAGTACATGTTATGTGTTAGAAATATTGTATAAATGGACAACTTTGTGTTTAAAAAAAAAAAAAGCGGTTTAACCACTTCCCGCCCGCCGGCCGTCATACGACGTCCTTGACTTTGTGCGGAGATATCTGAATGATGGTTGCAGCTACAGGCATCATTCAGATATCAGCTTTTTCAGCCGGCGATTCCCTACACCATGAGAATGATCATAGCAGCTGTTCGACTGCTTGATCGTTCTTACGGGAGGCGAGAGGGGATGTCCCCCCCTCCCGCGCTTCTACCGACTCACTGCTACGATCGAAGCCAGGATCGTTTTTTTTTTTTTTTTATTTCAGGCTTCCCAGCCTAGAGGTGAGATGTGGGGTCTTATTGACCCCATATCTCACTGTAAAGAGGACCTGTCATGCCATATTCCTATTACAAGGATGTTTATATTCCTTGTAATAGGAATAAAAGTGGTCAAATTTTTTTTTTTTTTGGAAAAAAGCATCAAACTAAAATAAATAAAGTAAAATGAACAATAAAAAAAAAAAAAAATTTTTAAAGCGCCCCTGTCCCTGTGTGCTCGCATGCAGAAGTGAACGCATACGTAAGTCCCGCCCACATATGAAAATGGTGTTCAAACCACACATATGAGGTATCGCTGCGATCGGTAGAGCGAGCATAATAATTTTGGCCCTAGACCTCCTCTGTAACTCAAAACATGTAACCAGTAAAAAATTTAAAAGCATCGCCTATGGGGATTTTTGAGTAGCAAAGTTTGGCGCCATTCCACAAGCGCGTGCAATTTTGAAAGGTGACATGTTGGGTATCTATTTACTCTGCGTAATTTCATCTTTCACATTATGCAAAAACATTAGGCTAACTTTACTGTTTTGGTTTTTGTAAAGCACAAAACAGTTTTTTTTCCAAAAAAAGCGTTAAAAAAATTGCTGCGCAAATACCGTGCGAGATAAAAAGTTGCAATGACCGCCATTGTATTCTCTAGGGTCTTTGCTAAAAAAACATATATAATGTTTTGGGGTTCTATGTAATTTTCTAGCTAATAAATGATGATTTTTACATGTAGGAGAGAAATGTCAGAATTGGCCTGGGTGCTCCAGAACGCCTGAAGGTGCTCCCCTGCATGTTGGGCCTCTGTATGTGGCCACGCTGTGTAAAAGCCTCACACATGTGGTATCGCCGTACTCGGGAGTAATAGCAGAATGTGTTTTGGGGTGTAATTTGTGGTATGCATATGCGGTGTGTGAGAAATAACCTGCTAATATGACAATTTTGTGGGAAAAAAAATAAATAAAAAAAAACCTTGATTTTGCAAAGAATTGTGGGAAAAAATGACAACTTCAAAAAACTCACCATGCATCTTTCTAAGTACCTTGGAATGTCTTCTTTCCAAAAAGGGGTCATTTGGGGGGTATTTGTACTTTTCTGGAATGTTAGGGTCTCAAGAAATTAGATAGGCCGTCAGTACTTCAGGTGTGATCAATTTTCAGATATTCGCACCATAGCTTTTGGACTCTATAACTTTCACAAAGACCAAATAATATCCACCAATTTGGGTTAATTTTACCAAAGATATGTAGCGGTGTAAATTTTGGCCAAAATATATGAAGAAAAATTACTAATTTGCAAAATATTATAACAGAAATGAAGAAAAATGTATTTTTTTACAGATTTTTCGGTTTTTTTCTTTTACGGCGCAAAAAATAAAGAACCCAGTGGTGATTAAATACCACCAAAAGAAAGCTCCATTTGTGTGAAAAAAATGACAAAAATTTCATATAGATACAGTGTTGCATGACTGAGTAATTGTCATTCAAAATGTGAGAGCACCAAAAGCTGAAAATTGGTCTGGTTAGGAAGGGGGTTTAAGTGCCCAGTTGTCAAGTGGTTAAGGAAGAATTAAGGAAGAGTGGTAATTAGCAATATCATATCAGACTCTAAGCTGGCCACAATATCTCTTTTGGTATTTATACCTAAGGGTGACTGGAACTATAATGGACCTACAACGCATAATGGCCAGGGTATACGCTTGGCGCTTTTTACCTCATAACATTTAGCCTCCAGGGAACAGTTGTCACCGTAGACTCTGTGGCAACTGCCAGTGACTTACCATACAATACTCCTGTCAGGAATAAATTAACTGCCAGCCCTCCAATCCAATAAAGGAAAAAAAAAAAAAATAAATAAAAACACAGCAGACTCACTGCGGGCACGTGTCTGCTGAGGACTTGTTGCGCAGAAGAAAAGAAAAAGGGGAAAGGGCGGACATGGGAGCCTGATGTTGGTAGTGTAACTGATTAATAGTGTGGACTGTCTGATTGCAGTTTGTGTAGTGCACAGCCTGAGCTTTCACAGTAGCAGACTCGGCCCCCCCCGGTGGAATTCTTATTTATTTGTTTTTTTTTACTACACATCTTTTCTGTCTAGGATCGCCCACTGGCTGAGAGATCGCTGTAGACTGCACCTGGCCTTAAGAGTGGGTTTGTTTGTGACGGTCGCTTAGGGAGAGTGGATTGAAGTGAGAAAAGAGGGGGGAAGACGAGCGGGAGGGGTCCGGGTACCTGCTCCAACCCGCCTTATCTGCACTGGATAGGAAAGGGAAAGGAAGGGAGGAAAAAAAAAAAGAGAGGTAAATCAACGAATGGGGCAACCGCCAATCCGCCTAGAACAATCGTAAGCCCGGGAACCATTAGAAAATATATGGTACATGACAGCGGCAAAGAAAGTCCGGGAAAATCAACAGGGGCAAAAAGCAAAACTCCAGAATGCCCATCCAAGATTGGGACAAGAAGACAGTTGGCGGAGACAGAGGATGGGTGGGGGACAGACGGGCATTGGAAACTCCCAATCCCGGGGGGAGTATCGGTTTCAACTATGTCCACTTCGAGCTCAACCTCTAGGGGGACAACCGGGAGGCCGGGAGGTGTCAGTGGGGCCACGGTTATCTGGGTCTACGGGAGGCCCGTTTCCCTCAACCAAATGGGGGGAGAGGGGGGTTAGGGAGGGGGGGAAGGTGTAGGAGGTCGAGGGGGGAGGTTGGGTGGGGTGGGAAAGGGAGGGGGGTGGGAGGTAAGCCTGCACCCCCTTGTCTGCCACTCCTTTGGTTGGTATTGAAAGGTAAATCTCCTTTGGTCTCAGATAAAAGAAGATGTCTAGATTTAACATAATTTCATATAATGTAAGAGGTCTTAATTCCCCCACTAAGTGTGGGAACATTTTGGGTGAATTAAATTCCGACAGCAAATGTCTGATGGAGCCTACACACGGTCGGGATTTCCGACAACCAGCTCACATTGAACATTTTGTTGTTGGAAATTCTGACCATGTGTACGCAGCTTAAGAGTTGTGAAAATGTGAAAAGAGCAGGTTCTGGCCAGCTCAGTAGATTGTTTAATTAAGGCTTGGATTACTTAGTTTCATAGTTGGTAAGGTTGAATAAAGACAACAGTCCATCCAGTTCAACCTGTGTTGGTGTGTGTGTGTTTGTGTAGATAATCATTTCCCATATCCCTGTATATTGTGTTCGCTAAGATGCACGTCCAAGAGTCTTTTAAAACTATCAATACTTTCTGCTCACACCACCGATTGTGGAAGAGAGTTCCACATCCATACCGCCCCGACAGTGAAAAACCCCCTACACAGCTTAAGGTTAAATTGCTTCTCTTCTAGTCTCATCGTGTGGCCCCGTGTCCTCTTACACTTCTTACACACCCCTTTCCCTGCTGCCACTTCTCTATCCATGCACCCGGCCCCTTTCAGGACGCCGGACACATGGATTCCTATGGCGGGGGTGGGAGGGGGTGTTTTGTTTTTTTAAGCACGTGATTAGAGTCAGAGGCTTTAGTCGACTTCAAAAAAGGGTGGGCTCGAGGCGCAGAGAGTGTGCCCTGATCCTACCCAATTGTGAGACCATATCAAATTAATTTACGCTATCTTCACACTACAGTGCCTCCCCGCCAATCAGGAGGCAGGTCGGTGAGACCTGTTTCCCGATTGGCCAAAGCGCCAGGCAAACCTATTGGATGCCTAGTGGCACTTTGGCAAACGGAGGAAGCATGAGAGGAGCGGACACCTCCACCGCTGCTGCTGCCCGAGTGTGGAGGAGAGGAGGAGAGTGGAGACACAGAGGATGCTCTTCAGCCTGGTAAGTGCCGGACCTCCCGTGGGGGTGGGTGGGTCTAGAGCTGCGAGCCCTGTGCGGGGGGGTGCAAGTGCCAGTGCCACAAGCCCTGTGTGGGGGGTACAAGTGCCAGCTGAGAGCCCCGTGCGGGAGGGTGCAAGTGCCAGCTGCAAGCCCCGTACGGGGGGTGCAAGTGCCAGCTGCGAGCCCAGAGCAGGGAGGGTATGCAAGTGCCAGTGTCGCAACTTTTGTCCCCTGAGGTCTGGTGGGGCCAACACTTCTGGGAATGTCGATCTTCTAGGTTTCTGCAGCTCTTACTCTTTCTTTCTGTAGTGATGTGGAGGGTTGCAGCATCCAGTAAGAGCTACAGGGAACCCAGAAGAATGACACGTTTTCAATATTCAGTCTATGGCTACTTGTGCAGCAGTCTCTACCACCCCTCCATGGTTGATTTCTTTTCAGAGGGTTGTAGAGCAGTAGTTTGCAGGCATTCAGGAGACTATAAGACTCTACTGTTGCCTTCTAAATGCTGCTACTCTAGTGTTGCCTTCTAATTTTTTGGCTGAATGGACATTTTGAAGAGGATTACAACGTCACAACCATGAGCTGAGTGAAACTAAACTCAAAACGACAAAACTTATGAGCAGGCAGATTATTCATAGCAGAAAAGACATGTAAAGTCTTGTCTGCAATATAGAAAACCTACCTGGCCTGCTCGCAATCCTGTGTGGCATGTACACGAAGCTGCATATGTGCAGTTCAGTTTACATTGCCGCCACGGTCCCTGTGTGCTGGGATGACTGACTCCTGCGCATGCGCAGAAGTTACATCATCCCACACTGGACAACCAAGACGGCCGAAGATCGGCACACGTTTGCAACAAAGTAAAAAAAATATATGCTTAAAGCATATCTATAGTCAGGGGCAGCCCGCCCATTAAGGGCGCCGTGGCCACCCCCTATTCAGGCATCCAGCCCCTTTTCAGGCGCTGGACGCCTGAATTACAGTGGCGGGGTGTGTTTTTTGAAGCACCTGATTAGAGCAATGGGATCTAATAGGCTTCAAAAAAGGTGGCATTAGAAAAGCAAATTAATATTTGCTTTTCTAACACTGAACCGCCTCTCTGCCAATCAGGAAGCGCAGGTCTAATACCCATCACCCAATCGGCTAAAGTAACAGGCAATCCTATTGGACGCCTAGCAGAAGGGAAGAAGAGATGCACGGGAAGCATGGAGGATACAGGAGCTGTCGCCTGACACGCTGCCCATCTCACAGCTCGCCGCCGTCACCCACTACCAAGATGGGGTAAGTGCCGGTCAGATTGCGAGTGGGCAGGGGAAACAGTGAGGCTGCATTTGATGGGGCACAGTGGCTGCATATGATGGGCACAGTGGTTGCATTTGATGGGCACAGTGGCAGCATATGATGGGCACAGTGGCTGCATTTGATGGCACAGTGGCTGCAATTGATGGCACAGTGGCTGAATTTGATGGGCACAGTGGCTGCAATTGATGGCACAGTGGCTGCATTTGATGGTCACAGTGAGGCTGTAATTGATGCTTTTTTTCAGAATTTTTCAGTTTGTTTGCGCCCCCCCCAGAAAAATGTTGCACACTAGCCGCCATTGCCTGAGACTGAATAGTTTCGTACTTACGCTGGGATCACCATTGAGATATTTGTATATCACTATTTTATCTCCTCTCAAGCGTCTCTTCTCCAGGGAAAATAAATTTAGTACTTGTAGTCGTTCCTGGTAATTGAGGTCTTCCAGTCCCCATATTATTTTGCTTCCCTTCTCTGGACTCTCTCAAGCTACAGCACATCCTTCCTGGGGATTTGTGACGAGAACTGGATGGAATGTTAAAAACATGTCACAGAATGTACCCTCATGGCTAACAGAAGCCAGTATCAGAAATAGACTAGAAAAAGTTAACCTAAATAAGTCACCAGGACCAGATGGCTTACACCTGAGGGTCCTTAAGGAACTCAGTTAGGTGATAGCTACACCATTATTCCTATTTTTTATGGACAGTTTACTGACTGGAATGGTACCATCCGATTGGAGAAAAGCCAACGTGGTGCCAATATTTAAAAAAGGGCAGAGATATATCCCTGGAAACTACAGGCCAGTCAGTCTAACACCAATAGTCAGTAAGCTATTGGAGGGGATGATAATGGACTATATCCAGGATTTTGAAAGAAAATAGTATCATTAGTAGTAATCAGCATGGATTCATGAAGGATCATTCTTGCCATACCAATCTATTAACATTCTTTAAAGAAGTGAGCTGCCATTTAGATAAAGGAAGGCCTGTGGATGTGGTGTATCTGGATTTTGCAAAGGCATTCTATACAGTTCCCCACAAACATTTACTTTACAAACTGATGTCTGTTAGACCATAGGGTGAGTACCTGGATAGAGAACTGGTTACAGGGGCGAGTCCAAAGGACGGTGATAAAAAGTGAGTACTCAGAATGGGCTGGGGTGGTAAGTGGGGTCTGTCCTGGGACCAATTCTGTTTAATTTATTTATTTACGATATAGAGTATGGGAGAGATAGCTCAATCTCAGTATTTGTGGATGATACAAAGCAATAACTTCTGCGCAGGATGTGGAAACCTTACAAGAAGACCTAAATAAAATAATGGGGTGGGCAACTACATGGCAAATGAGGTTTAATGTTGAAAAATGTAAGGTAATGCATTTGGGTGCTAAAATAACGAATGCAAAATACTTGCTAGGGGGAGAACCTCTGGGGGAATCCAGGATGGAAAAGGACCTGTGGGTCCCAATAGATGGCAGGCTAAGCAATGGCATGCAATGCCAAGCTGCTGCAAGCAAGGCAAACAGAATAATAGCATGCATTAAAAAGGAGATTTACTCCAGGGATAAAACAATAATTCTCCCACTCTACAAGACTCTGGTCCAGCTTTATCTGGAGTATGCCATCCAGTTCTGAGCACCAGTCCTCAAGAAGGATGTGTTGGAACTGGAAACAGTTCAAAGAAGGGCAACAAAGCTAATAAAGGGACTAGGGGATCTCAGCTATGGGGAAAGATTACAAGCATTGAACTTATACTTTCTGGAGAGGATACGCTTGAGAGGGGATATGATAGCGATGTACAAATACCTTACTGGTGACCCTAGCATAGGGAAAATACTTTTCAGTGGTAGAGAGTTTAAAAAGATACTGGAATTGGAAGATAAGCAGTTTAACCTTAAACTGCATAGAGCAGGAGTCCCAAACTGTTGGCCCTCCAGCTGTTGCGAAACTACAAGTCCCATACTGCCTCTGTCTGTGGCAGTCATGTTTTAACTGTCAGCCTTGCAATGCCTCTGGGGACTTGTAGTTTTGCAACAGCTGGAGGGCCGCCAGTTTGAGAACCCTGGCGTAGAGGGTTCTTTACTGTCAGAGCCGTAAGGATGTGGAATTCTCTTCCACAAGCAGTGGTATCAACAGGAATATACGATTTACCATTGACATGAACACATACACACACACACACACACCACAGGTTGGACTGGATGGACTGGTGTCTGTTTTCAACCCTACCAACTGCGTAAATATGAATACGCCAGATGCGGTCTTACCAGAGTTTTATAAAGTGGCAGGATTATCATTTTATCTCTGGAGTAAATCCCCTTTTCAATGCATGCTATTATTCTGCTGGCTTTGCTTGCTGCAGCTTGGCATAGCATGCTATTGCTCAGTCTGTTTTCTACTAGGACCCCAAGATCCTTCTCCATCTTGGGATCCCCCAGAGGTTCTCCCCCTAGTGAGTAACTTGTGTTTATATTTTTAACCCCCAAGTACATTACCTTACATTTTTCAATGTTAAACCTCATTTGCCATCTAGTTGCTCACTCCATTAATTTATTTGGGTCCTCTTGTAAGGTTTCTATATCCTGCTGTGATGTTATTGCCCCACTTATTTTTGTGTCATCAGCAAACACGGAGATTGAGCTATTTATCCCATCCTCTATAACATTTATAAATAAATTAGACAGAATTGGTCCCAGGACAGAGCCTTGGGTACCCCACTTACCATTCTAGACCATTCTGAGTACACGTTATTTATCACCACCCTTTGGACAAGCCCCTGTAGCCATTTTTTTGTATATTAAGCGTCTGTGGGGGACTGTAAGAAATGTTTTTGCAAAATCCAGATACACCATATCTACCAGGCTACCTTTGTCCAGATGGCAGCTCACTTCCTCGTAAAATGTTAAAAGGTTGGTTTGGCAAGAGCGACCTTTCATAAATCCATGTTAATTACTACTAATGATACTGTTTTCATCAGCAAACTCTTATGCCGCGTACACACGACCGGTTTTTCCATCAGAATAAACTCTGACGGTTTTTCTGACGGAATTCCGCTGAAATGGACTTGCCTACACACGATCACACCAAAGTCTGATCATTTAGAATGCGATGACATACGATGGGACTAGAAAAAGTAAGTTCAATAGCCAGTAGCCAATAGCTGCCCCTGCGATGTTTTTGGTCCGTCGGAATATAGCATACAGACAAACGGTTTTCCCGATAGGAATTGATTCCGTCGGAAAGATTTAAAACATGTTCTATTTCTAGGTCCATCAGAATTTTCAAAAGAAAAAGTCTGATGAAGCCCACACATGATCGGAATATCCAATGGAATGATTCAGTCAGACCTTTTCTGCCGGAAAGTCCAGTCGTGTGTACGCGGCATAAGATATAGTCCCTTATCATCCCCCTCGAATAGTTTACAAACTATCGATGTTAGACTGACTGGCCTGTAGTTTCCAGGAATATATCTCTGTCCTTTTTTTGAATATTGGTACCATGTGGGCTTTTCGACAATCAGCTGTTACCTTATCCTGTATGTATGCTGTCCATAAAGATTAGGTATAGTGGTCTGGCTATAACCTGACTGAGTTCTTTGAGGACTCTGTCCTGGTGATTTATTTATGTTAAGCTTTTCTAATCCTTTTCAGACTCCAGCCTCTGTTAGCCACAAGGGTACATCCTGTGACGTGTTACTAACAATACAGTTGTGGTTGTTATACCCCTCCTTTTCATGTGTGAAGACTGAGGCGAGGAAAACATTTAGTACAGTTGCCTTCTCCTTATCATCTGTAACCAACTTCCCTTCATCATCTTTTATGGGGCCTATGTATACAGTACAGTATATTAGGCAGTTGGTAGCTATCAGCTATTAAGGTAAGAGTAAACTTTAAAAGAGTTATTGCAAGATAACAGAAGTTAAAAATGATAGTTTCTAAATAATGATTCTTAGGTTCTGTATGAATATTAGTGGTAGCACGACTTACCTTATTTTCTTGGTAAAAATAACTTAACATCTTAAGATTTTTTCTCTCCAATGGCACATGTGAAAAGGCAGACAGAGATGAGAGATGTGGCTGTTGACTTTTCATTCTTGAATACTGTTTATTCTTTTTATCATATTCTTTGGTTTCCATTATAGTTTGTGTGCAATTATCAAGAAATGTGTAAAGCTTGCAAAGCTTGCTCTCAGTCCCACTAAAATGTTTCTCATCCTCCTCCAACTCCTGAAGCTATAACTGGTTGCTAGGATTCTAAAAGACACAAACAAACTCTGACCTTACAAAAGGCTTCACGTTTATAGTGTTTGATGGAAGAACTGTGTAATGGTGAAATATCCGCGCTAAACCCTTTACATAAAGTGCATATATATATATGTAAAAATAGTATTTGTGATTAAAAGTTGAATTAAAAGAAAGTTGGTGCTGCAGCTAAAAAAACTGAATATTCAGCTAATATATATGTATAGAAAAAATAGATGCGCAACCAAACTAATAATGTGAATGTGTACAAACAACATAAGTATTAATGAAACACAATTAGTGCTAAAAAGGAATTGTTAGTCCATA
This sequence comes from Lithobates septentrionalis, assembly GCA_037952835.1. Lineage (NCBI taxonomy): Eukaryota > Metazoa > Chordata > Amphibia > Anura > Ranidae > Lithobates > Lithobates septentrionalis. Next base: position 1,998,858 of record JBBDGP010002217.1, read on the forward strand.
ACAGGTGTTATTCCATGCAGATCCACTGAAAAAACTAGATCATTCAGACGATGAAACGATTGTTCTGTTCGCCCCACATGTCCAATAAATATCCAAAGAATGATAAAAAGACCAGAGGGCCAGATCTGTTGGATCTCAGATTATAGAGATCATTAAGGCAAACAGGGACGGTGTGTTCACACACTCATCCAATGGAAGAACAGTCTGCATTTCTGTCCTAGCAACTATTCAGTGTCTACCACATGAAAAAAAAGAAAGAATATCTTTTTTTTAAGTTTCTTGGGTACAGACAAGAGGTGAAAGTAGCACAGTGGTTACCACTTCTGTCTAGCAGCACTAGGGACGTTCATATCCCAACTAAGGCACTACTTGCCTGGAGGTTGCATGTTCTCCCTGTGCCTGCATGGGTCTCCTTCCACACTCCAAAGACATGCTGGTAGGTTAATGTTTCCTTTTTAATTGGTCCTAGCATGTGTATGTATGAATGTGAGTTAGGGATCTGCTCCTATATAAGTAATAAATAATGAAGTTAGTACTTCTACTGCAATGTGTTCTTTTATCCCTGTAAGTGGGTACAGTAGGTATAAGGCGGTTTCAGTGCAAGTTATGAGGGATGTTGGAATATGCAAGATGTACTATATGTGTGGCAACTCTTGCCATAAAAAATAGTTCTGGAAAATAATTATTTAATCCTCTGCAGATTTTTTAAGTTTACCCACTTACAAAAGAATGAAGGGTCTATAATTGTTATCATAGGTGTATTTTAAATGAAAGAGACATAATATCAACCAAAAATCAAATGCTATAAATTAATTTGCAGTTCAGTGAGAAAAATAAGTATTTGATCCCCAAGAAAAACATGACTGGTGGAGAAACCCTTGTTGGCAAGCACAGAGGTAAGATGTTTCTTGTAGTTGGTGACCAAGTTTGCACACATCTCAGGAGGGCTTTTGGTCCACTCTTCATTACAGATCTTCTCTAAATCCTTAAGGTTTCTTGGCTGTCTCATGGTAACTCGAAGTTTCAGCTCCCTCCATAAATTTTCTATAAGATTAAGGTTTGGAGACTGACTTAGGCCACTTCATGACTTTAATATGCTGCTTCTTGAGCCACTCCTTTGTTGCCTTGGCAGTATGTTTTGGGTCACTGTCATGCTGGAAGACCCATCCACGACCCATCTTTAGTGTTATGGCTGAGATTTACAATACATGGCCCCATCCATTGGCCCCTCAATGTGGTAAAGTCAGCCTGTACCTTTAGGAGAGAAACAGCCCCAAAGCATCATGTTTCCACCTCCATCCTTGACTGTAGGGATGGTGTTCTTAGAGTCATAGTCAGTATTTTTCTTCCTCCAAATGCGGCGGTGGGGTTTGGTGGAGGAAGGTCTCCTCATTCTTTTGCCCATAATTAGGTTGATGTTGCGATAGATGTGCAGCAGTGGCTCTGATCAAAAGCAGGATCCCTGATGGAGCTCTTCTCAGAAGTGTCTCACCAGGGCCATGCGGAAACCCCACCCCCAGCCTCATAGCATTTTAAAGGCTGTTGGCAACGGGGCTGGACAATGCACCTATGCCTCCTGTTCCACGAAAATGCTGAAATCTGAGGCACGGGGGCTAAATGTCCAATGTGCATGAGGCCATAATATAGATCTGTACACAAAAACCTAAAGTTATAATGTATTTAATATAATTAAACTAAATATACTTTGAACTAAAACTAGAACTAAAAAAAAAACAAAAAAAAAAACTACAATATAATGTACAGACAAATTGCAGCATGCTAACACAACTAATCACAAATAGTTACAGTGGAAGTCCATACAAAAACTAAAGTTCTTGCATCTAGGGGGCGTGTCCAAGATGGCGACGGTGCAGGACGTATAGTCAGGGAGCTCTGCAGCCATCGCGGGGAATTAATCCTTTTAACAGATCCTGATTGTTAGGAGCAACTCTTAAACAAGTTGCTTTAAGTTTATATTGCTTTGTCAAATTATTGCTTCTATAGGAATTAAGACACAGAGTCAGAAATCCGTGTATCAGTTCTGAGCATAATGGACTGCTCTCTTTACTTCTTTCAAAGGCCTTTTATAGGCAATTATACAAACAATAGCATCAGCACCACCCCCACACAGGGCAAGGGTAAACAACAACAGGAGTCACCTGGGCTACAAGCACAAGCTCCAACACCATGGCAATACAGATACAAGGAAACAAAAGCAGCTTCAATCGAGTTCAGCAGCCAAAGGTTACATTCATAACAGATTTACATGTAGGCATTATATTACGTGAGAACTCTAAATTAAATCCCTGACCTTATCAATTTCCCCCTTTGACATCATCCTCTCCCTCCCCCTGGGTCCTCATGAATAAGTTCTAGTCAGTTTTTCCCCAGAGTCCTTTCCCTGACCGTGAGTTGTCAGAGGGGTAGAACCCATCCCCCTAGGTATTACCAACATCTTAAAATTCAAGAAGAGGAGTTTTATAGGAGTAGGGTGATGTCAATACACATTTATCGGTATGCTCTGTCTATTCTCCTAATTTTCCTATTTATTTTCCTGTATACACATATATTTGTGATTGTAAGTGATATTAATATTAGAATAATAATTACCATTGGACTTAACAACCAGTGAAAGGTATTGGTTGCTGTAGAAGACATTCCACTGAATATATCCCACCAATGTGGTGCATTATCCTGTTGTATCTGTGAGGAAAGATGCACTAGTCTACCTTTGTCAATAATTGCAGATACAAGGTTATTCTGTAGGGTATGTTCTAGTGTTTCTATGTGTTGTCTTAACAACTCTCATTGTTCCAAAACCTGTTTTAGTGGGTCTAAAGAAATTATAAAGGGTGTGGTGTCAGTGAGATTATGTACCTCATAGACTGAAGAGAATATCTTATCAGCGTCTGGTTCAAAAAGATAGGTGTCGTTACTCCATTGTAATATTTTAATCTTTTTTATACATCCCGCAAACGGCGCCGATTTATTTAATGCTGACATGGTGCGGTTATCATTAGTAATGATACAAATATGCTGGGGTCCTATTTCTATGAATCTATTGTTCACATTTATCGGTGTTCTTTGCATTTTGCATATGCTAGTTTAGTATTTTAACAAGCAAGGTTCATATACTGGGGAACTTCTGCCACATACCATTCCCTTATTAGTTCCTTCACATAGATTTAAATCATGGGTTCTGTTTCCTTTATCTACATATTTCCCATATATTTCTGGATACCAAAACTCATCTTTGATTACTAGTGGCATGACCACTATTTTACACATTTCCATTACATCTGCTACCCGGTATGCTTCAAACCTTCCTACACACCATTTCTCCTCACATTCTATCTTTTCCCCTTTTACTTGGAACCATACACCATCGTCAGTTAAACCCTTAAAATATTTCATCCAGGTATGATAATTTCCCAATGCAATACCTACATCTATATGAAATGGTCGCCTGTGTCCTTTAACAGTGTAATTACCTACATTATAATCCTTATTCATCTCATATCCTGAATCATTTGCTACTTTAGGATCATCTATAGCCCATTCGAAAGTTGTTGTTTCCTCTACTTCAAGTACATTAATACCAGGAGTCCATGCATATATTTGTAAAACAACAATCTTCAACAAAAAATATGTAAGTAGATATTTCATCATGTTTAGGGATGAGCTTCGAGTTCGAGTCGAACTCATGTTCTACTCGAACATTGGCTGTTCGCAAGTTCGCCGAACAGCGAACAATTTGGGGTGTTCGCGGCAAATTCGAATGCCGCGGAACACCCTTTAAAAGTCTATGGGAGAAATCAAAAGTGCTAATTTTAAAGGCTTATATGCAAGTTATTGTCATAAAAAGTGTTTGGGGACCCGAGTCCTGCCCCAGGGGACATGGATCAATGCAAAAAAAAGTTTTAAAAACGGACGTTTTTTCAGGAACAGTGATTTTATTAATGCTTAAAGTCAAACAATAAAAGTGTAATATCCCTTTAAATTTCGTACCTGGGGGGTGTCTATAGTATGCCTGTAAAGGGGCGCAAGTTTCCTGTGTTTAGAACAGTCTGACAGCAAAATGACATTTGGAAGGAAAAAACTCATTTAAAACTACCCGCGGCTATTGCATTGCCGACAATACACATAGAAGTTCATTGATAAAAACGGCATGGGAATTCCCCACAGGGCAACCCCGAACCAAAAAAAAAAAAAAAAAAATGATGTGGGGGTCCCCCTAAATTCCATACAAGGCCCTTCAGGTCTGGTATGGATATTAAGGGGAACCCCAGCCAAAATTTTAAAAAAAAATTGACGTGGGGTTCCCCCTAAATTCCATACCAGACCCTTCAGGTCTGGTATGGATTTTAAGGGGAACCCCGCGCCAAAAAAAAAAAAAAAAAAAACGGCGTGGGGTCCCCCTAAGAATCCATACCAGACCCTTATCCGAGCACGCAACCTGGCAGGCCGCAGGAAAAGAGGGGGGGACGAGAGTGCGGCCCCCCCCCTCCTGAACCGTACCAGGCCACATGCCCTCAACATTGGGAGGGTGCTTTGGGGTAGCCCCCCAAAACACCTTGTCCCCATGTTGATGAAGACAAGGGCCTCATCCCCACAACCCTGGCCGGTGGTTGTGGGGGTCTGCGGGCGGGGGGCTTATCGGAATCTGGAAGCCCCCTTTAACAGGGGGACCCCCAGATCCCGCCCCCCCCCCTGTGTGAAATGGTAAGGGGGTACTTACCCCTACCATTTCACAAAAAAACTGTCAAAAATGTTAAAAATGACAAGAGACAGTTTTTGACAATTCCTTTATTTAAATGCTTCTTCTTTCTTCCTTCATCTTCTTCTTCTTCTGGTTCTTCTGGCTCTTCTGGTTCTTCCTCCGGCGTTCTCGTCCAGCATCTCCTCCGCGGCGTCTTCTATCTTCTTCTCCTCGGGCCGCTCCGCACCCATGGCATGGGGGGAGGCTCCCGCTCTTCTCTTCATCTTCTTCTCTTCTTCATCTTCTTCTTCATCTTCTTCTTCTTCTCTTCTTCCTTCTTCTCTTCTTCATTTCTTCTCCGGGCCGCTCCGCAGCCATGCTGGCATGGTGGGAGGCTCCCGCTGTGTGACGGCGTCTCTTCGTCTGACGGTTCTTAAATAACGGGGGGCGGGGCCACCCGATGACCCCGCCCCCCTCTGACGCACGGTGACTTGACGGGACTTCCCTGTGACGTCACGGGGAATGCCACAGGGAAGTCCCGTCATGTCCCGTGCGTCAGAGGGGGGGCGGGGTCACCGGGTGCGAACCGAACAGGGGGGTGTTCGGCTCATCCCTAATCATGTTGTTTTCTCGGGTTGTTTCTTGCAATCTGATGCGTGTATCCAGGTGGGTTTTCCTTCCAGCTTTACTGAGGTGGCTGTGGTCAGGAGTACTTGGTAAGGACCTTCAAACCTGGGTTCCAATGTCTTTCTGGTGTTTTTCTTTACATATACATAATCCCCTGGTAGCAGCGTATGTGTACCTGTTATTGAATTAGGGTCTGGAAGTGAAGAATACACACTTTTGTGGATCTTAGTTAGACGTTGTTGTAATTGTATCACATATGCAGTCAAACTATCACATTGCAATTGCATACTCTGTGGAAAGTATAAACCTAATCTTGTTGCATTCCCAAAAAGTATTTCGTATGGGGATAATCCTGTTTTTCCTGTTGGAGTGTACCTTATAGAGAATAAAGCCAAAGGCAGGCATTCTGGCCAAGGCTTGTTTAACTCTTGCATGGCTTTTTGTATTTTTAGCTTTATTGTCCCATTTACTCTCTCCACTGATCCTGAACTCTGTGGGTGGTAAGGGGTGTGAAAACTTTGTTGAACCCCTAACATGGTCATCACATTCTGCATGATTTCTCCTGTAAAGTGTGTCCCCCTATCTGATTCTATGGTTTCAGGAAGACCAAACCTAGGTATTAACTCAGTGATCAGTTTCTTGGCTGTGGCTTTTGCTGTAGCTGATTTTACTGGATAACTTTCGGGCCAACCTGAGAATAAATCGATACACACGAGGACAAATTCAAAGGGGCCGCTCTTGGGCATTTGTATGTAGTCAATTTGCAGTCTCTGGAAGGGGTATTGGGCCCGGACCTGGTGTTTCCGTGGGGTTTTTACTTTCTGTCCTGGGTTATTCAGGAGACAGATTTGGCAGGCTGCACAGTAGTGTCTCGCAGTACTACTGAATCCAGGGGCGAGCCATCCTTGGTTCACAATCCTATACATGGACGTGTGTGGGTAGGTGAACTGCCGCTGCCATTGCTGGGTACAGAGAGGCAGGTAGGCATATTTTGCCTCCTTCCCTCCATACATTGTCAAGGTCTGGTGCTGCTCCCATCCTGACCCACTTATCTTTCTCGCTCTCCCCTGCTTGCTCCTGTAATTTACTCAGCTGCTGCCATGTTGGTTCTGGGATACTCACCTCTACCGCTGCTAAGGTCTCAGGGCTTCCTTCCCCTAGAGCTGCCTGTTTTGCAGTCAAATCTGCAAATGCATTTCCTTTTGCCTCAATTGTTTTTGCGCTCGTGTGTGCCGCTATCTTCATGATTGCCACTCGTTTAACCTTTTGAAGATTGTTCAGGACTCTCTTAATCCCTTCTCCATGTTTTACAGGTGTACCTGCTGCTGTCAGATAACCTCTAGCCCTCCATATGTGGCCATAATCGTGCGCTACACCATAAGCGTAGGCAGAGTCAGTGTAAATATTCCCTTCTCGTCCTTTTAAGTATTCTAGGGCTTGTTCTAAAGCTTTTAATTCTGCTTCCTGTGCTGACATGTGGGCTGGTAAGGCCTGTGCTTCAATTACCTGCGTATCAGTCACTACAGCATACCCTGTGTGATATTTACCCTTGTCATCAGCAAACCTGCTGCCATCTATGTACAAAGTGTGCTCAGCGTTTAAAATTGGTGTATCTGTAACATGTGGGAATCCCATTGTCTCCTGTTCCATGAGCTGAAAACAATCGTGTTCATCTACTTCTTTAAACAAAAGAGTGTCAGTGTCCTCATTTCTTTTCTCACTAGTACTATTAGTACTATCATTCCCCCTTGCCAAATCTGGTGACTGAAGAGGCAAAAAGGTGGCCAAATTTAAGGTTGTACAGCGCTGAAAAGTGACATTTGGAGGTAAGAGTAAAGTACACTGTAACCTTAATTGCCTAGCCATTGAAATGTAAACACATTTCAATGGCTAGGCAATTAAGGTTACAGTGTACTTTACTCTTACCTCCAAATGTCACTTTTCAGCGCTGTACAACCTTAAATTTGGCCACCTTTTTGCCTCTTCAGTCACCAGATTTGGCAAGGGGGAATGATAGTATTTTGTTGACCGCTCTAAGGTCTTGGACCATTCTATACTTAACCAGACTACCGGCTACTGATTTCTTTTTAACCGGGTACAAGGGAGTGTTTGCCGGTGATTTTACCTCTTTTAGAACTCCACTTTTTAAGAAGGATTGGACCTGCATTTCTATGGCCGCCTCTTGGGGTGCACTGAGTGGATACTGTTTTTGTTGGGGAAGCACTGCTCCTGGAATCAGCTGTAGGGTAACCGGAGGGCAAAAGTCCAACATCAGCTGGATGTTTCTCCCATAGTTCTCCTGGAAGGGACGACAAAATCTGATCTAAGTCTGAAGGAGGTGGGCCGGACAATTCCGATTCCTCCTCTAGGTATTGTATCAGGTTACATATCTCCATGTGTTCTTGATTATCCCCTATAGCTAAGGTGACAGTGCCATCTGGGTGATAGGTAATGTTAGCTCCTATTTTCTGCAAAAACGGGCTGTACCTGAGACAAGAACGGCTGTACCTGAGACAAGATTGCATGTATGTCATGTATGTCATGTGTGGTATGCACTACGACTGGATTATCTAGAAAAATTTCTGATGATTTATCTATGATAATTGACACTGCAGCTACCGCCCGTACACAGGACGGTGAACCTCTAGATACTGGATCTAATGCTGCTGAAAAGTAAGCGACTGGTCTTTGTTTTACATGTGCCTGTGTCAGAACACCTGTGGCGTGTCCAGTGATCTCAGCAACGTACAGATTGAATTTCTTAGTGCAATCTGGAATACCAATAGCCGGGGCAGAAATTAATAGCTTTTTCAAAGTGACAAACGACTCATAAGCTACTTCTGTAAGCACATACGGTACAATTTTCAAACAATCATATAATGGCTGCATCAAAGCGCTAGCGTGTGGTATCCATTGTCTACAATATGACACGATACCTAAAAACATACGCAATTGTTTGAAATTCCATGGGGGTAACATTCCCTTTATCACTTGAACCCTCTCCTCAGTGAGATGTCTCGTACCCTGTGATATACAATGTCCCAAAAAGATAACTTTTTCCTGACACACTTGCAACTTTTTCTTATTAACCTTGCAACCTTTTTCTGCCAAAAATCGCAACAAATTAAGGGTGGTGGCCAAACAAGTTTCCTTGTCAGGGCAGCATAACAATAAATCATCCACATATTGTAACAATACACAGGAATCTGGTGGTACCCATTCTCCCAACACCGTTTGCAATGCTTGCGAATACAAGGTAGGTGAATGCGCCATACCCTGAGGTAGGCGTGTCCAGGTTAGTTGCCGATTTTTGAGGGAAAATGCAAACCAAAGTTGGCATTCTTCAGCAAGCGGGGACGGAAAAGAAAGCATTCGCTAAATCTATAACCGTAAAGTACATACTGGTTGATGGTATTTGTGACAGTAATGTATGTGGATTGGGTACTAAAGGTGTCGTCATCGGGGCTAGTATTTTGTTGACCGCTCTAAGGTCTTGGACCATTCTATACTTAACCGGACTACCGGCTACTGATTTCTTTTTAACCGGGTACAAGGGAGTGTTTGCCGGTGATTTTACCTCTTTTAGAACTCCACTTTTTAAGAAGGATTGGACCTGCATTTCTATGGCCGCCTCTTGGGGTGCACTGAGTGGATACTGTTTTTGTTGGGGAAGCACTGCTCCTGGAATCAGCTGTAGGGTAACCGGAGGGCAAAAGTCCAACATCAGCTGGATGTTTCTCCCATAGTTCTCCTGGAAGGGACGACAAAATCTGATCTAAGTCTGAAGGAGGTGGGCCGGACAATTCCGATTCCTCCTCTAGGTATTGTATCAGGTTACATATCTCCATGTGTTCTTGATTATCCCCTATAGCTAAGGTGACAGTGCCATCTGGGTGATAGGTAATGTTAGCTCCTATTTTCTGCAAAATGTCAGCTCCTAACAAATTAGTGGGGGCTCCTCTGGATACCAGATAGCGTGAAAGGAACATGTGGTTTCCTACTTTAACTTTCAGAGGTTTTGTAAGCGGGGCGTCGGCTAAAATGCCATCATATCCAGTTATTAGTAAAGTGTCAGGTGATTTTTGGCCAGGGAGTAGTTCAGAGTCAGAAAGTAACGAGCGTGAAGCTCCTGTATCGACTAAACAAGAGATTTTCTTATTACCAACCGTTATATTTGTCTTAAGCATTGTTGTTTTGGATTTTTCTAAAACCGGGGCGAGTCATGCTCGTGGACCATCTCCCTGCTGCCTGATATGACTATTTTTGTTGTCCCTGGGCTGGTTCCTTCTCTGATTAACTGGAGAATCAACACCTTCCTCTCCTTCATCCCTTATTCTTTTCCTACAGTTGCGTCTGATGTGACCAATCTTGTTACAGTAGTGACAGGTAAGGGGTTTGCGAAAGGAACCTCTACCTTGCTCTTGGGAACCCCCGAGTGCGTTGATAGCATGAGATTTCCTCCCTTTGGTTTCTGCTAAGTCCGCCTCTATGCCTTGCGCTTTTTGTAACAACGTCCCTCTATCTCTAGTTCTCTGGTGTGCAGGCTTTCAGTCTCTCACTTATCTGTGGAATTAATCCCTCCATAAATTGTCTATTGAAGGCTCGGATTGTGACTGGCAGGGCCAAGTCCAATCCCTCATCTGCCATCATACTTTCCATAGATAAGTAAAATTCCGATACAGTCTGTCCTGGCATTTGCTTCATGGGTGATATGGACCCCCTCTCCTGTTGTTTTGCTTGACAAAAAGCTTCTAATCTAGCAATAAAAGGGGCCCTTGAGTCTATATGTCTGACATGTCCTGCCTCCAGGTTGCCATCCCCATCAACTTGTCCTGCAGGTCTGTGTGGACCTATTTCTGTCATAAACTGGTTAAACAGGGTCAGAGTCATTTTGTGTCTGCATAGATCCTCCCCATCCTGCCAGGTCGCTTCATGTGTATTCATTAACTGTGTCACAAATCTACAGAAAGCAGCTGGCTTTGCCACCGGGTCTGGGGCGCTCTGTATTAATGCCATAAGGGTGTCTGCCGACCATGGTGCCCAAGTCCTTATTTGCATTCTACGAGTGACAGTAGGCGGGGCATTTGGATGGGCTGCTTGTCCAAATTCTGGATTGTTTACCTGAACAATGCGTGTATCAGTGCGTACGGGAGCTACAGTTTCTGGATGAGGTTTTTGTGCCCCACAATGCACACATTCTACTGCCCATTCTGGGTTTTGTGCTCCACAATCCTGACAAACCCATCCTCTCCCTTCAAGTACAGGATATATCTTGTGTGGTTTGCGTTCTACGTCAGTGTATGGGGGTGGGATGGCTGAGCTGGGAGCCTCGACATTTTTTGTTCTTCTATCTTTCATATCCCAACCATCACAATCTGGATTATATTTCCACCCCTCTTCTTTCTCTCTATTTGAGACCTTAATTAAGCATTGAACCTGACGCATCCATTGCTTCTCTAACACCTCTCCTTGTCTGTCCCTTTTTATTTCACTCCATACATCCGGGTCTAAGTCCGCTGCTCCTTTCACCTTAAATTTACGAAGGACATCCTTTAAGTCCTGTGCTTCGGTTTTCCCATAAATGTTCTTAATTATCTGTGGCACCGTATAGTGCGCCACAATTCCCTGACGGGGTTTTGTGTTCCTCTGGCCCATTCTAACAGTCCTGCCTAGGTAGCGTGTGGGACACTTAGTGTACAATGTAATGCGGCTACAACATATACAAGAATGAATAATTACTTTATATGCTAGCCCAATAACAAACCAGCTAAGTTACACTAGTTCCTCGTTGCCTTCCTCCTAGGGTGCTAGAATACTAAAAACCTCTCCGGAATGAGATTTCTGAAACCGAATTACCTTATATGCTAGCCCAATAATAAATAATTACTTTATATGCTAGCCCAATAACAAACCAGAATGCGGCTACAACATATACAAAAATGCGGCTACAACAAATACAAGCATTCCTTTAAGTGGCCAGGTATCCGACTAGATCTCTGGACTTTATGGAGACCTTATTCCCTCACCGTATCTGGGATCCCTCTCATACACTCTTATCCCTGCTTTATGGAGCAGACAGGGCTTATACTCTCAACCCGTCTATGGTTTATGAACTAAATTGAATATCAAACTTAAGCGTCAGACCCCCCGAAAGGCGCATTCCGTTGCTCATTGGGATGATATTCTTTCAATTCATACCAACCTTGGCAAGGCTCATTCACTTTCTCAACAAGACAGACAGACAGACACAGACAACAAACAAACAAATAATTCCATCAATATAAACCAAAATATGCAGTAATTCTAGACTCACCACTACAGAGGCTGGTGTTTTAAAACCAGGAGAACCGTAACTGACAGAACGGATAGGCACAAATCAGGGGAGCACAGAATATAAGAAAAATAAAGCTTTTTCTTACCTGGCCAGGTTTTTGATCTGTGGTTCCCGGAATGCCTGTCCTTTCGTTCCGTCAGCGTAGCTCAGCCACCTCTTGTAGCAACTTGGTGAGTCCCTCATCCGGGCGCCAAAATGTTAGGAGCAACTCTTAAACAAGTTGCTTTAAGTTTATATTGCTTTGTCAAATTATTGCTTCTATAGGAATTAAGACACAGAGTCAGAAATCCGTGTATCAGTTCTGAGCATAATGGACTGCTCCCTTTACTTCTTTCAAAGGCCTTTTACAGGCAATTATACAAACAATAGCATCAGCACCACCCCCACACAGGGCAAGGGTAAACAACAACAGGAGTCACCTGGGCTACAAGCACAAGCTCCAACACCATGGCAATACAGATACAAGGAAACAAAAGCAGCTTCAATCGAGTTCAGCAGCCAAAGGTTACATTCATAACAGATTTACACGTAGGCATTATATTAAGTGAGAACTCTAAATTAAATCCCTGACCTTATCATGATCATCTCCAGACCTACCTGAGGTGCTTCCCGCTCCCCCCCTGCTGATGCGGACACGGAACCGGCGCCGCTTGGATCAATACAACCAGAGTAATAGCCGAAATAGTTCAGGCAGAGCGGTCGCACGTGTGGAGGCAGTGACCAATATGGCGACTCAGACGGAGGACCCGGACCCCGCTCTCACTGAACAGAGTAACTTTGCCGCCTTGATGCAGGCCATAACGGGATGCCAATCCACCCTATCCACACTCACAACGAAGATTGATACTGTGCAGCTGGACATAGGTCTCATTAGGCAAGACTTTGAAAAGGTGAGGCAACGGGTGACCGAGGTGGAATGTCGGGTGGGGGAGGCGGAAGATGCGATTAGGGATCACTCGGCTTCTCTGCATACACAGCAAGTAAGGGTTAAACACCTGGAAATGAGAGCCGAGGATTCCGAAAATCGTAACCGTCGCAACAACTTGAGGATCATAGGACTCCCTGAGGGGTCGGAGGGCTCCGATACCACCACCTATACAGAGAAACTCCTTCGCACACTGTTTCCTCAGGCGAACTTTTCACCCCAATTTGTTATCGAGAGGGCCCACCGGATGCCACCGAACCGCGGCCCACCTGGAACCCCGCCTCGCACATTTATATTTCGATTGCTTAACTATAAGGACCGGGATCTGATACTATGTGAGGCACGCAAGATGGCCGATATCCGACACGAGGCGGCACGCCTGATGTTTTTTCCAGACTTCACCGTCAACACCCAGAAGCAGAGGAAGTCCTTTGATCAGGTGAAGCAGGCTCTGAGAGCTCAGGGAATACGCTACAGCATGTTGTTCCCTGCCCGACTTTGTGTGCAGGATGGTGAGAGCGTCCGGTTCTTTACATCCCCAGAGGAGGCCTCGCGCTGGCTGAACACTTTGTCCAAACATTAGGTAGGTGAATCTCCCCTCTGCATATGGACTGCCGCATGACTCTAACTTACAGCCTGAGCTGGCGGCACAGTGATGTGGAGCTTTTTGCTAATCCGGAGTGATTATATCCCCTGAGTTGCTCTTATGCTCTGTTGGCACTGTAAAGGGGGGTAAATATTCTGCTGGATGCGGGAATCACGAAGGGACTGTACCCCTCAAGTTGATTATTAACTGCCCACTACGAAGTGTGCTGGACTTGTCCTGTCCGGATTGTGGATTCCCCATGTCTTATCTGGAATATGAAGAATGCCTATGCCCCTGAATATCCTACTTATTCTGTCTGGGTATATCAGGGTGGGATTAGATCGCTGAGACCACTCACAAATGGGCTGCTACCTGCTGTGTTTATTGTTTGTTTGGTTGATCGCCCTCTGCCCCATGGATCGTGGGCAAAGAATATTAATTCACTCTGGTTGGGTGTGTTTCTGGGGGGGGGGACAAATTTCAACCATCGTGTTTGTACCAAGTTTGTGCCCCTGGCACCGACCAGGAGAAACCATGTTCATTCCCGCTGATGGCAGCATCTTCCTCAGACTGGAAACTCTGTGCATTAAGTAGACATTATCTACTTCTAGTCATCTAGTACATGACCCCGTGAGGTCAATGACCTTTTCTGGTTTTGGGAAACAGGCATGCCCAGGTTTGGGGGGGGGTGCGGGGTGGGGGGGATGTTTGTTCGGGGGGGAAAGTTATACAAGTTACACACGGAAATGTTTTATTGTGCACCACACAGATCTAAGTCCCTTGATGCTAATATATGCAATGTCTCATGATGTACTGCGGGAGGCTGGCTTGATTTTCTCCCCGAGGGGTTCGGGCGTGCTCCTCAATTTGAAGGCTAATACAATGTGTTCTGACTCCCTATGGCCCCCATAAAATTAATTTCTTGGAACGTCCGGGGGATGAACTCCCAAATAAAGCGTTCATTATTCTTCAACTTTCTTAAATCACACTCCCCAGATATTTGTATATTACAGGAGACTCACCTCATTGGAGGTCGGGTTCTGAGCCTCAAAAAAACGTGGGTAGGTCACTACTACCACGCCACAGTCTCATCATACGCCAGGGGAGTCAGTATATTGATACGCAAAGCCCTGCCTTTCGTGTTGCTGGACCTGCACCTGGACCCTGAAGGTAGATTCGTAGTTATGCATGCGGTTATTGCTAATGTAACCATGATAATCGTGGGGTTGTATATACCTCCACCGGCATCATTGGTGGTTCTCCACAAGATTACCACCCTTATTGCACAATATCCCACTGACAATGTGGCCGGGGATTTCAACATGACACCTTGCCCGAGTCTAGATAGGCTGACGCCTGATGCGGCCACGGAATCCCTTCTATCCAGGTGGGCTGCTACGTTCGCATTTATAGATGTTTGGCGCTGGAAGAATCCCCTGCTGAGATCCTACACCTGTCAGTCGGCCTCCTATAGGGCTATGTCCCGCATTGACCTAGTATACGCCACCACCAGTGTTCTTAACATGGTTCAGGAAATTTCCCACCTGCCCAGGGGTATATCGGACCATTCTCCCCTTTTACTTAGCCTAAATGTGAATCCTGTCCCCACTGGCTGTCTCTGGCGCCTATCACGCTTCTGGATTTCAGATAATCGCATAGATCAGGATGCTGAGGTTGCAATGCAGAACTTTTGGGCTGACAACCCCCCTGCTACGACACCTGCTCAAAGCTGGGAGGCGTTTAAAGTTCATGCTCAGGACCACTATCGGATGGCGATTACTCGCACCCGACGTCAAACTGGGGCAGCTTTTCTCCAGGCTGAGCGAAGGGCAGCTGATTTAGAAACACAATACACCAATACTAGAGATGAGGTACTCAGAACAGACTTACAGTGCGCAGTGCGACAGGTGATGCTCTTTAGGGTAGCGGCCACAAAAACACAGCTACTACATCAGTCTCAATGTATCTTTGAGCAGGGTGAGCGGACTGGGAGACTCCTAGCATGGCTCTCTAGGGAGCAATCGGTGACAACCTCAGTGGCTAATATCAAGGATGTGTCGGGGCAGTTGCATTCCAACCCCAGGGACATAAATACATGTTTTGCCTCGTATTATGAGGATCTATATACATCTAAAGTGCAATATTCTACTGCAGAACTCCAAGCATATGTGGAGACTATTAAATTGCCCACCCTCTCAGAAGAGGCCCGCGGGAGGCTTGATGCTCCGCTCACCCTTAAGGAACTCCAAAATGCCATTAACTCCCTACAATCTGGGAAAACCCCGGGGGACGATGGACTTCCAGTGGAATTCTACAAGACGCATATGGAGACTATAGCTGTTAGGCTACAGGAAATCTTATCTGACTCCTTTGAATTAAATTCGTTGCCCTCCTCTATGTCCAGAGCTGTGATAGTTGTAATACCCAAGGCTGGTAAGGACCCTGAGCTTTGCTCCTCGTATAGGCCTATATCGCTCCTAAACGTGGACGCAAAAATACTTGCAAAAGTATTAGCTTCCAGACTCAACTCAGTAATCCTATCATTAATACATGGAGATCAGACCGGCTTCATGCCGGGCAAAGGCACTGATATTAATTTGCGGAGACTTTATACTATTCTGGCAAGTACGACTGCTGAGAGGGAGGCGGGTGTGGTGGCTTCTTTGGACGCCGAGAAAGCCTTTGACTCGGTGGAGTGGGAATATCTATGGCTGATCCTGCACAGGTTCGGGATAGGGCCCAAATTTATACGATGGATCCGGTTGCTGTACTCGGGCCCTTCGGCTAGGATACGTACAGGTGGGGTTCTGTCGGCCTCTATTCCCCTCCACCGAGGCACCAGGCAGGGCTGCCCGCTATCGCCGGCTTTGTTTGCTCTTGCGATCAAACCGCTGGCAGAACTCCTTAGGATGTCCCCCGAGGTGGGAGGCATTTCATTCCCGCCCCTTGTTGAAAAGGTCTCCCTCTACGCGGATGATATGCTATTGTATCTTCGCGACTCCCAACAATCGCTTAGAGCGGCCCTATCCATTATTGACAGATTTGGCGCATTTTCGGGAATCAGGGTGAACTGGGAGAAGTCTCTCCTATTCCCCCTGAAGGACATCCCAATATCGGCGGACCCCCCTCTTCCCCTTAAAAAAGTGATCAAATTTAAATACCTAGGCATACAGATTCAATCTGACCTACAAAGCTACCTAGCTGACAATGTCTATCCTATTCTAAATCAACTTATCCAGCGATGTGCCGTGTGGAAGACATTGCCAATAACCCCGGTGGGGAGAGTAAATTTGCTTAAGATGTCCTTCCTCCCAAAATTCTTGTATGCTTTTCGTCACACTCCGGTTCCCATTCCAAATTCATTCTTCCTCAAATTAGATCAAGCTATCACCTCTTTTGTATGGGCTGGGGCAACACCCAGGGTAGCCAAACATACGTTGCAGTTATCGCTTACAGAAGGAGGCCTTTCCCTGCCAAATTTAAAAAAATATTATTGGGCGGCGATACTTGTCACCGTACGTTGGTGGTTTGCTCAGGACAACACTAATCCGGCGGTTAATCTGGAGGCTGCGATCTTTGGCTCCTACTCGGAAATTAGTAACATGGTGTACAGAGGCCCGAGATACAGTCCACAGGTCACCACGCCCATGAAAACGACGGTGAAGGTGTGGCAGCAGGTCTCCTCATATCTTACCAGTGGCGGTGCTATCTCACCACACACCCCGCTGTGGGGTAACCCAACAATGCCGCACCTCCAATCTGTTCCAGACCCTCAGGTCTGGGCCAGGTACGAGGTCCGAACGTTGCGACACATACTTAGAGAGGGTCACCTTCTCTCCTTTGCAGAACTTAAAACTAGATATAAACGACCCTCATGGATGTTTTTCCGCTTCATGTAACTAAGACATGCGATTAGAGCGCAGTTCCCACACGGGATAGAGCTGTCTACCCATTCGGTGGAATCCCTTTTGATGACCGATCAACTAGACCGAACATTATCTTCTATATATCTTAGACTCACGTGCAAAGATACTTCCAAAATGCTCCCCCTCTTTCATAAATGGCAACTGGATATTCCGGCTTTGACCGAGGAAGACTGGTCAGAAGGTCTGCAGCAATGCATCCCTTTTATGATTTCAGCAAAGGACAGATTTGTCCAACTAAAGTTTCTTCAAAGGGTGTATTATACCCAACAAAGGTTGTCTAGAATCTATCCAGGGCTTGATGACGGGTGCCCCAAATGTCGACAGTCAGTGGGGACCTTCTTTCACGTAGTATGAGCATGTCCGGTCCTCCAGGCCTATTGGCGCGACATAGTGTCGGATGTAAATGGTGTGGCGGGGCTACAGTTGAAGGCCGACCCAATGGTGTTCCTCTTGGGCATCACAGATAACTTGACAGCAGGCAAACATACCAAACTTTTTGTGTTCTATGCAGCTTATTATGCCAGGAAAGAAATTCTATTACGCTGGAAGCGGTTGGACCCCCCCACCGTTGAGGCGTGGAGGGCACAGATAAATGCAGTGCTGCCAATATACAAGCTTACCTATATGGGCAGGAACTGTCCCAAGAAGTTTGACAAAATCTGGGCGGCTTGGGTTGCAGATTGCCACTTGGTGGAGTGAGTACACTGAAGGGATGGGCTTTGAGAGGCAGACTGGCCGAAAGTGGATGGTGGAGTTACTACCCTTCTAGCTTCAAAAGGTATTAGTGCACAATCTTATTAACATAAGTGAGGCCGGGCGAGCTTCCCCGGATTCCCGCTCTGCTTATCTTTCTCGCCACCCCCTTTCCATATCTCCATTTCTTTTTCCTCTATAGTACAGGTACTCTTTCTCTGGGGACCTCTCTTGCCCTCTCCTATCCTCTTGTTCTTCCATTTCTTCTCTTACTTCCCCCTCCTTCCTTACACTCTCTTCAACTCCTCAAATCTTCCTTGTCTTCCTGGCTCTTCTCCCCCCCCCCCTCCCCCTCTCCTACCGCAATGTCCCTAAGATAAGAGGAATCTCACGGGGAATAGACTTGACATTAGCAACGATACAATGTATGAAAGATAGATGTCATATTCAAAGTAGTTGAGAAAGAGACTTACCTTCTTTATTTCTAACAATGTCTACTAACAAATGAGATAAGTGGATGGCCATAGGCCCAGTTCTTACTCTACATTGAAATTTGCATTATCTAGAACTGTGGTAATTACTCGCAGATGTTTCTGTAAAAACGATATGTTTACCAAATTCAATTGTAAAGTGCAGCTTACTCAATAAACATTTTCTGTGTTAAAAAAAAAAATTCCTGCATCTATGCTGCAAGTTCTTTGTTTTCAATGGACATTGAACACGCTCTGTATTTTCCAGCTTGATATTTTCATAGTTAAGCTGGCCTGGGGTCACAGAATAATTCTGTAGGGTACAGCACTGATATCATTATATTGCACCATTCTCTGCATCATTCATGACTGACTACCCTTAAAGTGGTTGTAAACCCTTACATATAGCCAGTGTAGTGACTGGCCTCAGGTTATACATAGAGATGAAACAAATCCTCCTACATAAGTTGTACCTATTTATCTGCAGTCTTCTTTTCTCTACATCTGTTCAATGTCCAGAACTTACAAAGCTTGTCTGTCAAAAAAGGAGGGTGGAGAGCTGAAGTTACACTTTCCAGAAGAAATAATTCTAAAAGAACAACTTGTTTACTTTCTCTAAATCCAAGAAACGACCAACTTCCATTGCTCGGCAGAAAACCCCCCAAAGCCAGCTGCATCAGTATATAAGTTAAAATCTTCATTAACAAAACAGAGACTGATCAGAGGTACAGTATCCTAACATACAGTCGATAATGATGCAAGCGCACTATCTCAGTACAGATGAAAAAGGATATGTAGCAAAATACAACAAATATATATAAAAACAAAATTTATTTATACAGTAATCAAAATTGATACAAACAATGTTGAAATAAGCACAGGTAACATGGAATTTCGACTAGTTTCGCGGGGAACCCGCTCCATCAGGAAATATGTCTGTGAATAAAATACAGTACAATAAGATATACATATTTTTTCAACTAATCCAGCTTTTTCCCACTATTAAGGACCCCCCTCCTTCCTTTAAATCCTCTTTGGAAAAAATATTAACCCATTGTAGCTTAGATCTTATGAGAACATTGATTACCCAATATGAATCTGAGATGCCCTCACTAGATAGTGAGATTGACAAACTTAATATACATTATCAGCATCTCCTAGACACACCATCCTTCTCCAATCCTTGGAAGAAGGTTAGGGAACATCTGGAAGAGCTAACCAAAGAAATTATTAAAAATAAACAGTCAAAATTTGTAAAAGTCAAAATAGCTTTTTCTGAAGGTTTTACATACGGATGGTCTGGCAGAATGAAAGGTAGAAAAGCGGTCCAACGCGACATATCCTTATCTAACGTAATTGCTGAACATTTTGAATCCGATTCTTCTCTTCCATCATCTATTTCTCATCCCACAAGTCCCCGCTCCAGAGGCTCCTCCATTTCTAACTACATTTCTAATTTAGCCTCATGTCCCCTCTCTCCAGATGAAATATCTGTTCTACAACTTGGCTTAGGGTTTTGTCCCCTTGATTCTATACACATCACTAAAACGATCAAAGATTTGTACCTATTCGCACGGAACTTAACGTATAAGTTTGTGTTTGACTCCAATCGTCAAAACACTAACTTAGAACGTGAATTTACTGAACGCACTAGACATTTTTCAATGGAGGAGTTCCGCGCACTACGCGACTTAATGCTCCTCTACGACGAGGGCAATATAGGTGATATACCTATATATAGGTATATATATAGGTAGATAGCTGCTGCCGCCCTGGATACCACTGCTGTATCTGCCTCTCCTTCATATACATCTTCAAAAGCCCCCATTAAATTCAAACCCAAGTCATGCAAGTTTCCTGACCTGATGACTTGCCCAGCTATCTGGGCCTTTCTACATCAATCCATCAGAGATCTCAAGAATAGTAAGTGGCAGCAATATTCATCTAACTTGACCTCTAATCAACAGTGATCCCTCCGACGCCTGCAGACACGCCGTGACATTATCATTAAGCCATCAGATAAAGGTGGCAACATAGTGATAATGTGACACACTCAATACCAGACTATGTGCCTAGGTAATTTGATCTGGTGCAAACCCATCTCACCTAACAGTATTACGAGTTTTATCAATGAATTCCGAGAACTCTGTACAGGGGCTTTTTGGCAGGGCCTGATTGATAAAGATACCCTGAATTATATGGGACCCAAACATCCACGCACTCCCACCTTCTACACACTACCCAAAACATATAAAAGTCTCTCTCAGCCATCGGGTAGACCCATTGTCTCTGGCATTGGGTCCTTAACGGACAATGCCAGCAGGTTTGTGGATAGCTTTCTACTTCCCCACGTCTCGGGTTTACCATCATAAATTCGTGATACATCTGATTTACTCAGACATATTGAGGGGATCCAGATCCCTCGCGACTCCCTCCTCGTGGCTATTGATGTAGAGCCTTTATACTCGAGCATCCCCCACAAGAAGGGGGACGCGACGGCTAGATCCTTTCTTATGGAACAAGAGGATACATCTTGGACTCTAAATGAGTTCATTCTACAACTGTTAACATTTATTCTTACACGGAACTTTTTCATCATTGAATACCAACATTACCTACAAACACAAGGCGTGGCAATGGGCACATCATGTGCCCCATCATACACAAACTTGTTTCTTGGAGCCTGGGAGAGGTACATCTTTTCGGATGACCAATTCTCGACTTTTCTAGAATCGATACGCTGCTGGTTCAGATTTATCGATGACTTGTTCGTTGTCAGGACCGGCTCAGCATCTTTGTTGAACCAATTCATTGAGGCAATTAACATTAATACCATGAATTTATGTTTCACGGTTAGCTCAGACAACACACAGATCCCGTTTCTTGACTTATTGATTGTCAAGAATCCTGATGGGACACTGGGGACTAATCTATATCGCAAACCTACAGTAGGCAACACTATGTTGCACGCCACCAGTGCCCATCCAAAATCTCTCGTGCGCAGTATTCCATGCGCACAGTATTTGCAACTGCGACGTAATTGCGCATGGGATGAGGATTTCTTTACACAATCAGCTTCCCTACGTGAGAGGCTTCTCTTGAGGGGTTACTCATGGACCAACCTCAGAAAGGCATTTAATAAGGCATGTGGCTGTACTAGAACTTCTTTACTTTATCCCGCTGCACGTAATTCCAATCCTAACACAGTTAAAATTATTACTCAGTATTCAGCGCACCATGAACAATTTAGGCAAATCATCTTCTTACTGATCATCACATTCTTAAACACCACATACGAGAGAAACCCAAACTGGAGCTAAATCTCTTAGAGACCGTCTAACCAGTATTTACTACAAACCTGATACTAGTGGCTCTTTCCAACCTTTCGGTACCTCTCCCTGTGGCCAGTGCCCTCTCTGCCCCTGGATACTTTCATGTTCTTCTATAAAGCTCCCTAATGGTGAAACCTTTACTCCACACATGTCTGCCCAGTGTGGCACTACTTGGATTGTTTACCTCATGCTCTGTACCTGTAAAGCGTTCTACGTGGGTAAGACAATTAGGGAGTTTAGACAGAGAGTCGGTGATCATGTATATTATTCCACTAACGGTGTGGGATTCCTTCGCGTGCACGCATTGCTAGGGCCTTGCTGGGCGGTGTTTAGCTGTTCGTGCTTGCTGCGCAGGCACCGCATCTTTCTAGCCTCTGAGGTGTTGTGCGCAGGCGCTCGATTACACAGCGCACGCGCGATGCGGGACCCGTGACGCCACTGCATGCTGACACCGGCGCTGTCGTGACATCACGGGGTTGGAGAATACATATACTGTGGCCTTGTTCCGCAGTCTTCACAGGCGGACAGCTTGGTTACCATACTCATGATATCCATTTTACTTTATAGATTCTGGATCTGGGTTGCTTACATTGGGCACCTAGCAGGCACATAGCCTGTATTTTAGGTATTCCTTCATTGCCCCCCCCCCCATCCATATCTATCCACTGGTCAACTAACAGAACTTTACATCAGGGTTCCCCCTTGTATCTACATTATCTGGTGCAGGTATATATTGGTCTCAGCTTTGGTCTCAGCTTATTGTCACCACTCATATGCACTCTGGTCCCTTACTTGTTCTGGGTCCCATCACTAATTCTTTGCACCATTCTATCATTGTTTCCATTTCTGGTCTGGACACAACTTACTCTTTGCACTTTTTCCCCACACTTCCTGGCCTCTAATTTATCTAACATTGGCATCTATTAATATACCCTTATTGATTAATAAAGGTAAACACTACCACTTTTTTACACTTTCTTTTTCTTCGATTACATGCCTTTCTCTTTTTCTGGGTAAGTTTTGGCCATGGATCTATTTCATCCTTCTCTGGTCTCTCCTACTTTATGTTAATTGATGATTCACTTACTCATCTTCACCGTTTGGACCATAGACTTTTATCGCATATATTACCTTTTCTGCGGCCTCACATGTACCCTCCCCAGTCGCCGCGGGAGACTCTGCCCGGTTCGGCTCGAACACTGTAGGCACCTCAACATGGGTAAGCAGCCCCTTATATTTGGTTACTAATTTTCTTTTACCCTTCCCCCCTTCTTATGTTTCGCTATTATTCCTTATATCCCCCCTTTTTCGTTGAAAAAATATGTATATCTTATTGTACTGTATTTTATTCACATATATATTTCCTGATGAAGTGGGTTCCCCGCGAAACTAGTTGAAATTCCATGTTACCTGTGCTTATTTTAACATTGTTTGTATCAATTTTGATTACTGTATAAATAAATTTTGCTTTTATATATATTTGTTGTATTTTGCTACATATCCTTTTTCATCGTACCGAGATAGACCGCTTGCACTTTACCTTGGTGAGTTTGGAGTTGGGGTCCTCACTCCCAAATTTCCATTACAACTAAATTTGGATGATGGTACAAATTCTATTTATCCTATTCTGATATGTGAGGCCAACAAACTACCGTATTTAATCGGCGTATAACACGCGCTGGCCTATAACACGCACCCCAAGTTTAGGAGAGAATTTTAAGGAAAAAAACTTTTAGGAGGGAAGTTTAAGGAAAATAAACTTACATTAAAATGCCCATCAATGCAGCCTCATCAGTGTTCATCTGCAGCCTTGTTAGTGTCATTGCAGCCTTTTCAGTGTCAGTGCAGCCTTGTCAGTGAAGCTTTGCCCCAGTGCAGCCTTGTCAGTGCAGCTTTGCCCCAGTGCAGCCTTGTCAGTGCAGCTTTGCCCCAGTGCAGTCTTGTCAGTGCAGTCTTGTCAGTGCAGCCTTGTCCCCAGTGCAGCCTTGTCCCCAGTGCAGCCTTTTCCCCAGTGCAGCCTTGCCTCAGTGCAGCCTTGTCCCCAGTGCAGCCTTGTCCCCAGTGCAGCCTTGTCCCCAGTGTCCATGCCTACCGCCTGCCGCCGCCGCCGACATACACATGCTAGTAGTTTTAAATATGGCGCCGCGGAGTTCGGAGGGACTCGGCGCCGGCGGGACTGAACGAACGCCGCAGAGATACGCATAGTCGAGTGTATTCGGCTCTTTCCGGCGCCACTCACAGTCCCGCCCAGTCCCGCCCTATGATGGACATAACACAGGTCCAATGGCGGGACTGGGCATGACTGTGAGCGGCGCCGGAAAGAGCCGAATACACTCGACTATGTGTATCTCGGCTCTGTGATTTCGGCGACGCTCGTTCAGCACCGCCGAGTCCCTCCAAACTCCGCGGCGCCATATTTAAAACTACTCGCTATATGAATATCGGCGGCGATCACCGCCGATAGCTCACAATTAGCGGGGATCGGCGTATAACACGCACCCACGACTTTCCCCTGATTTTAAGGGGAAAAAAGTGCGTATTATGCGCCGACAAATACGGTATTTTAACCTTTATAATAGGATAGATATGAAATCAGAATGAGATTCAGGTTTGGCGCTACCATGGGTTCGTGTTGAATCTGCTTGTTCAAATTCTATGGACGCAGCAAAGTAATGCGGTAATTCACCATAGAACTCCCTGTTTTTTTATTTTAGGACAGATGGCTTAGAGGGGGGCACTAAGAGGGCTTTAGGATAAGCCAGCCCCCTCACTATAAAATGGTAAGGTCACAGATATATATTATATTATATATATATATATATATATATATATATATATATATATATATATATATATATATATATATATATATATATATATATATATATATATATTGACAAGGGGCTTTAGCTGTGATAGGGAAAGCATAGGGAGTAATGCTGATAAACTATAGAGATAGATTAGTGTAGGGTAGGGGTGGCCAACCAGTGGCCCGCGGAGACCTCTGATGTGGCCCGCAACCTTCTGCTCTGGAATGGCGGGTTGGCAAGCCCAGATCGCAGGTTGCTGACCCATCACACCACAGCATCAGTTTTGTGAATGAAGCTGGTGGTAGAGGAAGAAAGCGGCTGCGGAGCAGAGCCCCATAAGCCGATGCTTCCTGTACAGTGCTGGCTTTTGCCACAGGCAAGGCCTATGGCAAAGTTCAGCTAACCCGCAGGATAGATACAGATGCACTACACTGCACCCACGGTGTGGGTAAACTGCAGCACATCAGTGTGAAAGCAGTCTTAGGCCCTTTTCACATGATCTGCCCTACCCAATCGGACCCTCAATTCACCTCTACAGAGTGGCAGATGTAAACAGACTTCTGTCTGTTTACGCCTGCCTACCTCCAATCCGATCCTCTAAAAAAAAATTGAAGGGAATTCATCCCCTTCCATCTGGGTGGATTGGATCAGGGGGCCTATAGAGTCCATGACCTGTCATCCTCCCGCTCCGCGCATTGTGGCCGCAACTGGTTACCAAGTTGCTTAAGTGGCCCTCGCTCTTCAAAAGGTTGGGCACCCCTGGTGTAGGGCTTCTAGACACTGGCTGCTCTGCTAAAGCAGATGTAAAGCCCTTCTGATTGTCATGTAGGTAGCAAAATGCTATGTAACTTACAGAATTGAGCATTTTCATCATTGCATAACACAAAGTGCCCAAAGAAGAATGTTTATATCATTATTTCCAGCTGTTATTTTTATAAAATAGGTTTTCTAAGTGGCAACTATGCTTCATTTCTTTGAATTGCAGTGCTAGGGTCCATTTTCTTACATGCCCTGCTTGTATGCGTAAATCTGTACATCCAAAAATTACACTATTTTAAGGTCCTTTTAGAAAAGGTAAACTCCATCCCAGTCAGCAAGGGATCCACTCATAGATCCATTCCATTAACCACTTGCCGACCCGGGCCATAGCCGAATGATAGCTACAGCACGGTCAATTAACTCTGGGAGGGCGTATAATGATGTCCTCCCAGAATGGTGCGCACCCGGGAATGTCCGTGACTGGACCCGGCACGTCACAGAACGGGGTAAAGGGCCAATGACAATGGCCCTTTACCACATGATCGCTCCATCCAAGCATGTCCATTTCAGCTCCTCTCCTCGCATCGATCTGTACAGTTTGTGAGAAGAGGAGGGGGCCGGTGCAGCAGCGCTTGTGGGCTGGATCTGAAGTGCCCACAGCGCTAATCTGTGCCCACACATGTCTCATCCATGGCTCATACATGTCGCATCCATGCTCATACATGTCTCATCCATGCTCATCCCTGTCTTATTCATGCTCATCCATGTCTCATCCATGTGTCATTCAGGTCTCATCCATGCCTAGCCATGCCTCATTCATGCTCATCCGTGCCACATCAGTGCTCATCCGTGTCCATCCATGCTACATTAGTGCCCATCCATGCCACATCAGTGCTCATCCATGCCACATCTGTGCTCATCCGTGCCTCATCTATGCCACATCTGTGCCGCGCCCATGTCACATCAGTGCTTATCCGTGCCTCATCAGTGCTTTTCCGTGCCACATCAGTGCTCATCCGTGCCACAACAATACTCATCCGTGCCACATCAGTGCTCATCCATGCTACATCAGTGCTCACCCATGCCACATCCATGTCACTACAGTGGCCTTCAGTGCCTCACAAAAGTGTAATAGGTAGGCAAATTAGATTTGATATTTATGCCCCTAAAAACACCTGATGGTGCTCACTGCATGTTGGACCACAGCCAGGCTATGGAAAAGTCTCACACATGTGGTATCGTCACACTCAGGAGCAGTAGCAGAATATATTTTGGGGTGTGATTTTTACTATGTACATGCTATGTGTTAGAAATATCTTATACATGGACAACTTTGTGTAAAAAAAAAATGCGTTTTCATTTTCTTATCACATTTTCAAAAAACATGTGGTAAAAAACTAAAAGTAAAAAATGTGGTAATCAATATGCCTCATAGATTATACCTTGGGGTGTTTACTTTCCAAAATGTGGTAATTTTTGGGGCGTTTCTATTGTCCTGATGCTCCAGGGCCTTCAAAAGTGTAAGAGGTAAAATTAAATGTGTAATTTATGTCCCTAGAACATATCTTTGGTGAAAATAACGAAAATCGGTGTATATTATTTGGTGAAAGTTGTAAGGTCTACAAGCTATGGTGCCAATCACTGAAAATTGATCACACCTGATCACACCTTATGTGCTTTCTTGAGACCTCTGTATGTGGCAAGGCTGTGTAAAAGTCTCACACATGTGGTTTTGCCATACTCGGGAGGAATAGTAGAATGTGTTTTGGGGTGAAGTTGCAAGTATGCATATGCTGTGTGAGAAATAACCTGATAATATGATAATTTTGTGAAAAAAAATCTTCATTTTGAAAAGAATTGTGGGAAAAAAATTACAACTTAAAAAACTCACCATCATCTTACTAAATATCTTGGACAAGCGGAATAGGGGTTTATGGATTTCTCAGAGTTGTGTCTCACTAATACAAGATGTGAAAACAGAGAGGGAAAAAACGCCAAAGAAAACTGATGCAGCCACCACATCTAATGATTGGCGGTCGTGCTATTCCCGAGCTGATGCAATCTGGAGAGCATCTGTTTGCTGGTGTTGAGTACCTGTAATCGGTGTCAATCCCGTCAGGTGAGTAGGATACTTACCTAGAAGTTGGTGGAAGGATTTGCACATTTGAAGATATCACAATCAAATTTGTTTGTTGATCAGCAGACTTCACTAGCACTTTGTGGGAACAATTTGTTTTGGTGGTGGTTATTGGACTTTCAACATTGTATATAATAATTTCACATGTATTATATTTGTGTATTTAGCGTGGTAAATCACTATTGTTTTCTTTACACAAATATCTTGAAATGTCTACTTTCCAAAGAGGGGTAATTTGGGGGGTATTTGTACTTTCCTGGCTTGTTAGTGTCTCAAGAAAGCACATAAGGTGTGATCAGGTGTCATCAATTTTCAGTGATTGGCACCATAGCTTGTAGACCTTACAACTTTCACCAAATAATATACCGTATATACTCGAGTATAAGTCGAATTTTTCAGCACATTTTTTTGTGCTGAAAGTGCCCCCCTCGACTTATACTCGAGTCAAGCACTTTTCTGCAGCAAAAAATTTCATTTTCCGAACCGATTTTGGGGCCCCGTATCTCAGGGCCCCTTGGTGCTAGGAACTCCAAATTTGGTGTGGATACCCAGTGGAACTGGTATTACAACATATCCAAAGCTGAAGTTCCTAGCACCAAGTGGCCCTGAGATACGGGGCCACAAAACCGGTTTGGAAAATGTCATTCTATGCTGCAGAAAAGTGCTTGACATTTTCTGAACCGATTTTTGGGGCCATGTATCTCGGGGCCACTTAGTGCTAGAAACCCCAGCTTTGGAAATTTTATGGTGCTAGTTCCACTGGGTTTGCACACCAAATTTGGGGTTCCTAGCACTAAGTGGCCCTGAGATACGGGGCCCCAAATTTGGTCAACTATGTCCATCTGCAGCAATGTCATTTCGGGACCCTTTGGGTTCAGAGACCCCAAATTTTGGCTGCAGCTAGGGGGCATCTAGGAACCCTTAACTACCGAGTCTGAAGTTCAGGGGACCTATGGCTGCAAATGGGCACAGTGAGGCTGCAAATGGGCACAGTGAGGCTGCAAATGGGCATAGTGATGCTGCAAATGGGCATTGTTGACCCTCTTTTCCACTTACAGTAGCTGTGCATTTCTCACCCTCGTCTTATACTCGGGTCAATAAGTTTTTCCCATTTTTTTGTGGTAAATTAGGGCCTCGACTTATACTCGGAACGACTTATACTCGAGTATATACGGTACACTGATTTTCGTTATTTTTACCAAAGATATGTAGCAGTATAAATTTTGGCCAAAATGTATGAAGAAAAATTACTAATTTACTAATTACTAAATATAGCAGAAACCAAGAAAAAATTATTTTTTTACAAAATTTTCAGTCTTTTTTTATTTATAGCACAAATAATCTAAAAACCCAGTGGTGATTAAATACCACCAAAAGAAAGCTCTATTTGTGTGAGAAAAAAAGGCAACAAGGTCATATGGGTACAGTGTTGCACGACTGAGTCTTTCAAAATGTGAAAGCACTGAAATCTGAAAATTGGTCTGGTTAGGAAGGGGGTAGAAGTGCCCAGTGGGCAAGTGGTTAAAGCAGGGTTTGGGTACAATTCTTCTAAGCGTTAGACTGTATTCACACTTCAGTGTTTTGAATCACAGGCAGATTTGTCGCGGGACTCACATTTGAGATGCCACTCATTTGAATGACACCTAAAATCGTGGTCCGGGTCTGCCGCAAAAGTCACGTGATAAATCGCACTGCAATCGCAACAACCCGCATTGCGTGAAGCACGACGCCCAAAAGTAGCTCCTGCACTTTTTTGGGTGACAAGCTTCACACTTGCAGCAAGATTTATTGTCTTACACCTATAGGAATGGATCCAGATAACTCCAAACTCCTGATCCTCACGAGGGTTGAGCCCGATGTTCACCCTTTCGCCGAATAGCGAACAATTTGGGGTGTTTGCGGCAAATTGGAAAGCCGCGGAACACTCTTTAAAAGTCTGTGGGAGAAATCAAAAGTGCTAATTTTAAAGGCTTATATGCATGGTATTGTCATAAAAAGTGTTTGGGGACCCGGGTCCTGCCCCAGGGGACATGTATTAATGCAAAAAAAGTTTTAAAAACTGCAGTTTTTTCAGGAGCAGTGATTTTAATAATGCTAAAGTGAAACAATAAAAGTGAAATATTCCTTTGCATTTCGTACCTGGGGGGTGTCTACTTTTACTTTTTTTCCTTTATAAATGTCATTTTGCTCTCGGACTGTTCTAAACACGGGAAACATGCACCACTTTACAGGCATGCTATAGACACCCCCCAGGTACGAAATTTAAAGGAATATTTCACTTTTATTGTTGCACTTATTAAAATCACTGCTCCCAAAAAAACGTCAGTTTTTAAAACTTTTTTTGCATTGATACATGTCCCCTGGCGCAGGACCCAGCTTCCCAAACACTTTTTATGACAATAACTTGCAATAAAAGCCTTTAAAATGAGCACTTTTGATTATTCATGTTCGTGTCCCATAGACTTTAACGGTGTTCGCGCGTTCAAACTAATTTTTTGCCTGTTCGACTGTTCTGCTGTGAACCGAACCGGCTCATCCCTAATCCTCACTGGAACCATTCAGCATTTGGTAGCAATCTGTAAGGAAGTGGGGCAGAGAGAAACATTTTGAGTTGCACAGCGAGGCAAGATTTTTAGTGCCGATAGCAGGCACTTAGTGTGCACTTGTCTTATGTTTTAAATATACTGTGTGTATATATATATATATATATATATATATATATATATATATATATATATATATACTAGGGCTGTTACTGATTAAAAGTTTCGTGTTCGATTAATCGTTTTTTTTTTTTAATCGATTAATCGACTAATTTCAATGAATTATAACGCACATACAGATCCAACTACTTTTAGCTGATTTAGCACCGTTGTTATGGCAACGAACGAAGCCGGACATAGCGGGGCATGGCTAGGACTTTACACGTCATAAACTCAGCCTCACCGTGCCCATAATCTCAGCCTCACCATGCCCATAATGCTGTCTCATCATGCCTATAATCGCAGCCTCGCCGTGCCTATAGTCGCAGCCTCACCGTGCCCATAATGCTGTCTCACCGTGCCCATAATCGCAGCCTTGCCGTGCCTATAATGGCAGCCTCACCGTGCCCATAATGCAGTCTCACCATGCCCATAATGCAGTCTCACCGTGCCCATAATGCAGTCTCACCGTGCCCATAATCGCAGCCTCACTGTAGTCAGTGCCTGTGCCTGGATTACACAGTCTCAGGGCATCTTCCGCTGTGTGTCTCGGAGCTGAGTGTGAAAACTTTGGCCGCGCTGTGTGAAAAGTCCCTCCCTCCTCCTAGATCAGCTCGTGTGATAGACAGAACACTGCGTCTATCACACGAACTGATCTAGGAGGAGGGCGGGACTTTTCTCACAGCGCGGCCAAAGTTTTCACACACAGCTCGGAGACACACAGCGGGAGATGCCCGCAAACTGTGTATGACATATAGTGGAGGCGGAGGGAGCGGAGTGCTGCATTGCAGCCACAGCTTGGCCCAAAACGGCCCCAGGGCAGGCCTACTGATTAAAAAAATTTAATCGAGGAATTAATCATTAATTTCCGCAGCCCTAATATATACTGTATATAAAAATGTTCATGCTTTATTTAAAGCATTGAATGAACATACAAAGCGCCACAGAGTACCTTAGTCAGTATATCAGCACTAAGTGATTACATATGGTCACAAAAGACAGTGAGCGAATACAAGTACAAAATCCAGGATTGTCGAGGCCCGGGTTGTATACAATAGTAACCAGACTGTAAGACATCATGTAGCTTCTGTGTCAGAGAATAGTCCACAGAAGAACTTGGCACATCTGCTAATGCCCAGCAGAATAGCAGATTGGCACATAGAAATTTGCCAATGCTAATGTGCACACGGCCACAAAGATTCATGTGCCAGTGTGCATATGCATGCGGTTGGTGTTTAAGACACACTTTAAACCAACCGATAGGAACAGCTACATGGGATCGAAGTCATAACCAATAATCAGTAATATTAAATAACATATTATAATCTTTGAATGAATAATTCTTCATAAAAAATACCTGTGGTTTAAATTGGCCGTGGCCTTTTATTTATAGGTATAAATTATAAATCTAGTCATATCAACTTTTAATAAATCAGAAATATTCAACACACTTAGCGTGAGTTAAAATAAAATATGATAATAATATATCAATACAAAAAACATATAGCCATTTAAGCTCAAGCTATATAATTAAAACCAAAACAATTATCCCTTTTCGAAAAAAGGACATAAAACCTCATAAATCAGGCCACGACAGGGAGGGAGGGTGGGATGTGCTCCTCTTCAAATCTTCGCCGTCTTCTGCCCTAATGACGCATCCTCTTGTTTTTATAGGCTGTATT
This sequence comes from Lithobates septentrionalis, assembly GCA_037952835.1. Taxonomy (NCBI): domain Eukaryota; kingdom Metazoa; phylum Chordata; class Amphibia; order Anura; family Ranidae; genus Lithobates; species Lithobates septentrionalis. Next base: position 2,030,540 of record JBBDGP010002217.1, read on the forward strand.
CTCGTGCCAGAGGACCGTTTGGGGCAACTGTCAATCTCAGTAACCAATCAAAGGTAAGTATTTAATAATTATTATTTATTTTATTTTTTATTTTTTTTAACCACTTCAATACAGGGCACTTAAACACCTTCCCGCCCAGACCAATTTTCAGCTTTCAGTACTCTCACACTTTGAATGACAATTACTCTGTCATGCTACACTGTATCCAAACAAATTTTTTATCATTTTTTTTCTCACAATTAGAGCTTTCTTTTGGTGGTATTTACTCACCACTGGGTTTTTTCTTTTTTGCGATATAAGCAAAAAAAGAGCGAAAATTTTGAAAAAAAAAAACACTTTTTTTTAGTTTCTATTGTAAAATTTTGCAAATAAGTCATTTTTCTTCATAAATTTGGGCCAGAATTTATATTGATAAATATCTTTGGTAAAAATAACCCAAATTAGTGGATATTATTTAGTCTGCGTGAAAGTTATAGAGTCTACAAGTTAGGGTGCAAATCACTGAAAATTGATCACATCTGATCACACCTGATGTACTAAAGGCCTACCTCATTTCCTGAGACACTAACAATCAAGGAAAGTACAAATACCCCCCAAATGACCCCTTTTTGGAAAGTAGACAGTCCAAGGTATTTAGTAAGAGGCATGGTGAGTTTTTTGAAGTTGTAATTTTTTCCCACAATTCTTGGGAAAATGAAGACTTTTTTTTTTTACACAAACTTATTGTATTGACAGGTTATTTCTTGAACAAAGCATGTGCATACTTGCAACCACACCCAAAAATACATTCTACTACTCCTTCTGAGTATGGCGATACCACATGTGTGAGACTTTTACACAGCCTGGCCACATACAGAGGCCTAACATCCAAGAAGCACCTCCAGGCATTCTAAGAGCAAAATTACACATATAATTTCATGACGACCTATCTCACTTTTGAAGGCCCTGGAGCACCAGGACAATGGAAACGCCCACAAAATGACCCCATTTTGGAAAGCAAACACCCCAACGTATAATCTATGAGGCATAATGAGTCTTTTGAACGGTTCATTTTTTTCCAGAAGTTTTCGGAAAACATGGGAAAAAAATGAAAACGCATTTTTTTTACACAAAGTCCATTTATAAGATATTTCCAACACATAGCATGTACATAGCAAAAATGGCATCCCAAAATACATTCTACTACTCCTCCTTTAACGATACCACATGTGTGACACTTTTACACAGCCTGGCCACATACAGAAGCCCAACATCCAAATAGCACCTCCAGTCGTTCTAGGAGCATAAATTACACATATAATTTCATGACTACTGATCGTATTTTTGAAGGCCCTTCATATTTCTAACACATAACATGTAAATACCAAATAACAAAAGATTACCTGTGGTTTTAGTAGTGTAGTGGTCCACAGAGGAGAGCATCGGTCCAGGCAGCAGGCAGGGATGTGGTCAGCGACAGCAAAAGCAATCGTCCAGGCAGCAATACTGTCCACAGTTAGTTCAGGCAAAGATACTGTCAGCACAGCCAAAGCATTGGTCCAGGTAGCAGGCAGAGATGTCCAGGCAGAAATACTGTCTATAGTCAGTAGAGGCAGCAGGCCGAGATATGGTCAACACAGCCAAAGTATTGGTCCAGGCAGCAGAAATAAACACAGTCCATAAAGTCCTGGGTCATTACCGGCAGCGATATGGTCAGCACAGCCAAAGTATTGGTCCAGGCAGCAGGAAGGACCATCAAGCTTAGGGCCAGAGGGACAGGGGTAGAGGCTTCTCCCACCCAAATCTCTTTGAAGCCTCCGGGCAACCAGACCCTGTTCTGGGAACACAGAAAACCAAAAACTGATTTTCTCTACTCAGAACGCTATTCTGAATCCCCTCACATATGTGAGACCCCTGTGTACTGAAGTAGAAGGGCAAAAGATCAGTCCAAGTGGCAGGCAAAAACATGGTCGATTTAACAGGCCGAGGTCGGTGCACGTGGAAGTCAGAAACGTGGTTAAAACGGCAGGCAAAGGCATCGTCGGTAAACAGGCTGAGGTTGGTGCACGCGGAAGTCAGAAACATGGTTAAAACGGCAGGCAAAGGCATCGTCGGTAAACAGGCTGAGGTCGGTGCACGTGGTAGTCAGAAACGTGGTTAAAACGGCAGGCAAAGACATTGTCGGTAAACAGGCCAGGGTCAGTTAACATGGAAGGTAGAAACATGGTGGCAGGCAAATGATGCACACAGGTAATTGAAATGGGGAAATGGCATTACATAGTTACATAGTAGGTGAGGTTGAAAAAAGACACAAGTCCATCAAGTCCAACCTATGTGTGTGATTATGTGTCAGTATTACATTACATATCCCTGTATATTGCGGTCATTCAGGTGATTATCTAATAGTTTCTTGAAGCTATCAATGCTCCCCGCTGAGACCACCGCCTGTGGAAGGGAATTCCACATCCTTGCCGCTCTTACAGTAAAGAACCCTCTACGTAGTTTAAGGTTAAACCTCTTTTCTTCTAATTGTAATGAGTGGCCACGAGTCTTATTAAACTCTCTTCTGCGAAAAAGTTTTATCCCTATTGTGGGGTCACAAGTACAGTATTTGTAAATTGAAATCATATCCCCTCTCAAGCGTCTCTTCTCCAGAGAGAATAAGTTCAGTGCTCGCAACCTTTCCTCATAACTAAGATCCTCCAGACCCTTTATTAGCTTTGTTGCCCTTCTTTGTACTCGCTCCATTTCCAGTACGTCCCTCCTGAGGACTGGTGCCCAGAACTGGACAGCATACTCCAGGTGCGGGCGGACCAGAGTCTTGTAGAGCGGGAGAATTATCGTTTTATCTCTGCAGTTGATCCCCCTTTTAATGCATGCCAATATTCTGTTTGCTTTATTAGCAGCAGCTTGGCATTGCATGCCGTTGCTGAGCCTATCATCCACTAGGACCCCCAAGTCCTTTTCCATCCTAGATTCCCCCAGAGGTTCTCCCCCCAGTGTATAGATTGCATTCATATTTTTGACACCCAAATGCATTATTTTACATTTTTCTACATTGAACCTCATTTGCCATGTAGTCGCCCACCCCATTAATTTGTTCAGGTCTTTTTGCAAGATTTCCACATCCTGCGGAGAAGTTATTGCCCTGCTTAGCTTAGTATCGTCTGCAAATACAGAGATGGAACTGTTTATCCCATCCTCCAGGTCATTTATGAACAAATTAAATAGGATTGGTCCCAGCACTGGGGGACCCCACTACCCACCCCTGACCATTCTGAGTACTCCCCATTTATCACCACCCTCTGAACACGCCCTTGTAGCCAGTTTTCAATCCATGTACTCACCCTATGGTCCATGCCAACGCACCTTATTTTGTACAGTAAACGTTTATGGGGAACTGTGTCAAATGCTTTTGCAAAATCCAGATACACCACGTCTACGGGCCTTCCTTTATCTAGATGGCAACTCACCTCCTCATAGAAGGTTAATAGATTGGTTTGGCAAGAACGATTCTTCATGAATCCATGCTGATTACTGCTAATGATATCATTCTTATTACTAAAATCTTGTATATAGTCCCTTATCATCCCCTCCAAGAGTTTACATACTATTGATGTTAGGCTAACTGGTCTGTAATTCCCAGGGATGTTTTTTGGGCCCTTTTTAAATATTGGTGCTACATTGGCTTTTCTCCAATCAGCTTTTCTCCAATCAGGCATCCTGTTACTAATAAGGGGAGCTAATATCTGATGGATGTGTAATAATTTTTGAAGCAATCACTGATACACAGGCCAGGTTGGGAGGGACATTGGGGACAATAATAACTTGTATCTCTTCTGGCTCCTCTACTTGAGCATACACGACATTTCTTTTGGCGTCTTCTTCCGGATTCTGCAGGGGGAATGTTATAGGGAAAATGTTGCTCATGAAGTCGACTCACACTATCAGAGCGAATGCTTCCTGGGGCGGGTCCTTGCTGGTAAATAAGGGCAGTGATAATATTTTCAATATATTTGAGGTAGGTGATGGGTTGGTTTTTGGGTGATTTTTGATAGCAGACAAATGAATTGAACATGGCCATATGAAACAGATGAAATGCAACTTTTTTATACCAATAATTGGACTTGCGGGTTGACAAATATGGTTGCAGCATCTGATTATTTAAATCCACCCCCCCATATACAGATTGTAGTCATGGACACATTCAGGCTTTACTACGGGGCCACGTCTTCTCTGAACCTCCACCAAGGTGTCATTGTGAATGGTAGTCATCATGTGAACATCCTTCTTGTCCCGCCACTTCATGAATGCGGCTTCATGAATGTGGCTTCCCCCTTTTGTAGCCGTTTTGAAAGTAAGTTCTGTGGGAAGCCCTTCCTATTTTTTCGGAAGGTTCCGCAAGCCAGGGTTTTTTCACGATACAGGTGACAGAAAAGGGGCAGGCTGCTGTAGTAATTATCTACATATAAGTGGTAACCTTTTTTGAACAGGGGGTATGCAAGGTCCCACACAATTTTACCACTGGTTCCTACGTATGTGGGGCACTCACGGGGCTGGAGCTGGGAGTCTTTGCCCTCATAAATACGAAATGAGTACACGTATCCAGTGGCTCGGTCACATAATTTGTTCAATTTCACCCCGTACCTGTCTCTCTTACTTGGGATATACTGCTTGATATTCAGCCGGCCAGTAAAGTGGATAAGGGATTCTTCTACACAAATATTTTGGTCAGGGATAAAGACTTCAGAAAATCGCTTGGTAAAAGAATTTATTAGGGGGCGAAGCTTATATAATCTGTCGTGGTTGGGATGATCTTGGGGAGGGCACTGCGAATTATCATTGAAATGTAGCAAACGCATTATCATATCGTACTGTGTCCTGGACATAACAGAAGAATATAGGGGCATGTGGTGGATGGGGTGGGTGGACCAGTAGGCATGCAGTTCATTTTCCTTTGTAAGCCCCATATTAAAAGTAAGGCCCAAGAACAATTTGAATTAGTCTAGTGTGAGACGTCGCCAATGGAACATACGGGCGTAGGACGAACTGGGGTTGGTAGCAATAAATTGCTCTGCATAGAGATTTGTTTGGTCCACCATGTACTGCAACAAATCTTCCGGGAAAAACAAATAGAAATAGTCCAAATATAAAAAATTTGAAGTGTTGGGCTGCACACCTGGCTGTGCAGTGAAAGGGGGGATTGTAGCGGATCCTGAATTGGCAGGCAACCATAAGGGGTTTGCCAGGGCATCAAGAAGGTAGGACTGGGCCCGGATTCTTTGGTTTGGGTATGCAATTCCAGTACTGGTACTGGGCTCCTCTTCCTGGGGTCTGGCGCTGCTGGTGGTAGGCAGATCTTGGTCCTGATCTCCTTAGGAGGGGCAGTTTCCACCGCTGACTCTGACTCCGATCCACTACCCTCCACTGGCTCGTATTCCGAACCAGAATCGGATAATGAGAGCTCCCCGCTGCTCTCATCATCCGACATGGTAAGGATGTTATATGCCTCCTCAACTGTGTAACCTCTTTGGGACATGAAGGTGGTACTTTTGGCGGGCCTGTGTGACGGAACTGGTGGAGCTATTGACGGCTCACTGATGGTGGGCCTGTGTGACTGACAGGTTACTGATGACCTGTGTGATGGTACTTATGGCGGGACTGTGCGATGGTAGTGATGGCGGGCCTGTGTGACAGATGGGCAATGACAGATGGGCTGTCAGATCTAGATGGTACTGATGGCGGTACTGATGGCGGTACTAATAGCGGTACAGTTAGTGGTACTGATGGCGGCCTGTGTGACAGATGGGCTGTCAGATCCAGATGGTGGCGGTGGCTGTGCTGATGGCGGTGTGTCAGAGGGTTAACACAGTCAGAGCCTGTCAGTATCGGCGCGTCCCGGGGCACCTGCGCAGTAGAGCCCCACTTCAGCACGTACGGGCACACGATCGGCGGGTACGAGCGCGTGATCCGAACGGGTTAGCACACGTGGGTACACGAACGCATGCACGTACAGCGGGACGTCCCCTTGGGCCTATATAAAGACAGCCATGCCTTGTGTTCATTGCTGGTTTGTCTTCTCAGCTTCCAGTGTTCCCGTTATCCTCTGCATACCTGTTCCTGCCTGTTGTGACCCGGACCGTTTGACTACTTCGCTTATCCTCTCTCCAGTGTTTGACCCTCGGCTTGTTTAAGGACTTCTCTGTTTATCTTCGCTCCAGTGTTTGACCCCCGGCTTGATTACGACTCTTCTACTGATCCTCTCTCCAGTGTTGACCCTTGGCCTGCTAAACGGACTTATCTTGCTTTAACCTGTACTACGATTACCTGGTGTTTGACCCTCTGCCTGCTCAACGGACTTGCCTTGCCTCAACCTGTGCTTGCTACCACGTCTCCCAGTGTTTGACCCTCGGCCTGCTTAACGGACTTGTTCTGCTTAACCCTGTGCTTCTCCTCAGCTCTGTTCCTGGTTCCAGGTCAAGTGTTGGAGTCTCTGCCAGTCTTCTCTCCAGCTTAGCAACCAGTCCATGCTACACGAGTTCTACACGTCTAGTGAAACCTTGGTGACCTGCACACCTGCTGGCAACCCGTGCCTCTCCGTGCCTGATTCCCTCTGTACCACCTTCAGGGGTATCTTGCACCTAGTTGCTAGGGAAGCCGCTCTCAGCATTCCGGCCTTGGTGAGTACCTGACACGGTGGCTGTGCTGATGGCGGTACCGATGGCGGTGCTGATGGAGGGCTGTGACAGGTTCTGATGGGCTGTGACAGGTTCTGATGGGCTGTGACAGTTTCTGATGGGCTGTGACAGTTTCTGATGGGCTGTGACAGATCTTGATGGGCTGTGACAGATCTTGATGGGCTGTGACAGATCTTGATGGGCTGTGACAGATCCTGATGGGCTGTGACAGATCCTCATGGGCTGTGACAGATTCTCTTTATGGGTGGGGGGAGCGTGTTGTGTAGACAGTAGACTAGACAATAGTGTTATGAAAAGTGTTTCACTCACTGATCGGATCTCTCCTTCTCTCCCCTCACACGATCGGTGTGTGAGGAGAGAGAAGGAGAGATCCCTGGAAACCGCTACTATGTTTATACTTGTGACCGGCTGTGATTGGACACAGCCGATCACATGGGTAAACAGCCATTTCATTGGGTGTTTACCCTGATCGGGATGGGACTGTGTCCAAGGGATACTCGGCATCTCCGATCGGCGCGCTGCGCGCCCGATTTGTTATGACATGTGACTGGCTGTTATTGGACACAGCCGATCACATGGTAAACAGCCAATTTCATTGGCTGTTTACCCTGATCAGGGATGCGCTGTGTCCGAGGGACAAGCTCATCCCCGATCGCCGTGGTGCCCTGGGGGCGCGCAATAGCAGTGAATCCTGCGGACGTCCCGTCAGGATTTTCAAACCACTTTGCCGCCGTCATTTTGCAATAGGGCGGGCGGGAAGTGGTTAAATAACTTAATTTAAAAATTTTTTAAAATAGGTCTGACACGATCCCATAGGTGGTGTGGCAGGGACATTTCATGCCCTGCCCTTCACCTTTATGGGATCGTAGTCATAACCAATAACTAGTAATATTAAATAACATATTATAATCTTTGAATGAATAATACAATCCAAAGACATGCTGGTAGGTTAATTGGCTTCTGTCCAAAATTGGCCCCTAGTATATGAATGGGGACCTTGGATTGAGGGTAGGGACTGATGTGAGTGTGCGATGTACAGGGCTAGGGACAAGGGTCAGGGTTGTAGACACACACTCACTCAGGTTGAACTGGATGGACTGGTGTCTTTATTAAACCTTACTAACTATGTAACTATGCAACTATGTACTATGTAATACTTCATAAAAAATACCTGTGGTTTAAATTGGCCGTGGCCTTTTATTTATAGGTATAAATTATAAATCTAGTCATATCAACTTTTAATAAATCAGAAATATTCAACACACTTAGCGTGAGTTAAAATAAAATATAATAATAATATATCAATATAAAAAAACATATAAATAGCTCAGCCATTTAAGCTCAAGCTATATAATTAAAACCAAAACAATTATCCATACGCCAGGCCCATAGACTTGAGGAGCCTGGCACCCCACCAAGGCAACCACCAATTCAACACAGGTTTGAAAATCTAAATTTAGAATGTCTAGAGCAATCTCAGATAAATGTACATTGTCTGGTCTATAAAAACCAGGCAAACCACCTTCCAAGTTCACATGCTGAAAAGACATACCATGAACTGAAGGCATAAACTTATCTAAAGCCCTATTAATTCGCTTACGAATTTTCTCCAAATATCTATGTTCAGAACAGATGAACCAATCAAGTCTAGGTATAATTTCAGAAAAAATTAACACAGTATTGGGAAAAAAACAGCATGTAGGCACAACAGATCAAGCTTAATCTGAGAAATTAATTCTAAGGTTTTACGCTTACCAATATCATTACCAGATAAATGAAAAATAATGAAATGAGGAACAGGCCAGCAATCATGTAAATAAGACAGAACAGAACGTAGATCGCTCCAGCGCATGCCACGTCTTCCATACCAATGAACCGCAAAACAGCAAGGTTATTGCCATAGACCCTCCATTCAGCTCTCTTCTGAGCCCAAAAAATATAGGAGTGTCCAATAATCCAGATGACACGTCGAGCATCTAAAATTGAAAAGAAAAATTAGGTCTAACATATGATCTATAACAGTCAGATCTCCAACCACCAATATCTTTAATCACAGATTTATTAAGACCCACCAAAGCTGCAGTAGTGGCTGCACCAATACGAAACGAGTGAGACGTAATGCGCAGATGTTCCAAACGCAATGCTTTAAGGCATCTACGTAGAACAGCTTTGAATTGGTAAATAGTCACCGGAGTACCCGTGACGTGAATCAGTAGTTGTCTAAAAAATACAGGTCTGATACTCAAAAACTGTGTAACCAAAGCAAAAACACAATAACGAGCACTAGGTTAGCCCGCAAAGTAATCCATCTACCACGACCCAACTGAACAGTTTTACTATGACGAAGTAAAACCTGAAAATAATCAACACCAACAAAAATATCATGAAAGAAAAAACCTGAGTCATCAGAAACTTTCAGCGGGAGCAATTCAGATACTCGGAAAGCCCCAAAAAAACATAAGCAAAAAGCCAAATTAAATAATAATGATTCATAAGGAGAAAAACAAACATCTTTAGAAACGTCACAAAGACGACCCAAAAGGTCAACAGAAATTGGCAATCTCATATCAGAATGTGAGCGGTTCTTTTTGTAACCTTTCAAAGCATGCCTAACAGAGAAAAAGGACAGACAAGATCTACCGCCTTGCATGCGCATGAAAAAGGAAACACCGAACAAAGTCTTAACAATATGAGAATGCGAATAACCACGAGACATCAACAAACTCAAAAAAGATAAAACTAATCTTTCAGAAAAAGGGGGCTGAAGATTTCCAAAAGAAAGTAAGAAGGAACACCACAAAGACCACGCAGCTTTATAGGACGCCCACGTGGAATTCGCTAAAGAAGCCAGAATGGCAGCGAAGACAGGATTCATCAAAGTTCCCATAAGTGAGGAGGGCATAATAGGCCTGTACGATCCGCATGCGGAACCAAACGTCGGAATTCCTGAAACTGGGAACGTGACAGAGCATCAGCAATGAGATTGTCCTTACCAGGAACATATTTGGCCTTAAGCCACACATTAAGATCTAAACATTTAAATACTAACAATCTAAGCACAGCAAGTACAGGAAGAGACTTAGAAGACAAATAATTAAGAGCAAAAACAACACCTTTATTATCAGAAAACAGTAAGATACGACGATTTCTAAAATGAACACCCTATAATTCCAAAGCCACTAATACAGGAAAAATTTCCAACAGAATTTCCAAAAATTTCCAACAGAACTATATTCATACCCGAATCTTTCCAAGACTGAGGCCATAAATCGGCAGACCAATGCCCATCCCAATAAGCACCGTAACCACAAGAGCCAGCGGCATCAGTATGAAGGTTCAACGCTGAAGCCGAACAAAAGGGGGTCTGCCACAAACAACTGCCGTTAAAGGTAGTTAGAAAACAACGCCATACCAAAAGATCATCCCTCATGCCAGAAGTAATCCGCACGAAATGCAAAGGAGAAGAAATACCCGAAATAGCGCAAAACAAACTCTTTGTGAAAACACGACCCATCGGCAACACTCGAGACGCAAATGCCAACAAACCAAGTAAGGACTGCAAAACTTTCAATCTAACCTTCCGTTTAGAAAGAACAAAATCCAAAAAAATTTTAATCTTAACAATCTTCAGGCAGACGAAACTCCATGGAAACTGTATCAATTTGTATACTGAGAAATTCAAGGCAAGACGTAGGATAGACAGATTTGTCCTCAGCCAACGGTATACCAAATTCCCTACAAATAACCCTAAAAACCGTAAATAAAAATAAACAATCTGAGGAACCGGCTCTACCAATAAAAAGAAAATCGTCTAAATAATGTAACAAATCAGTAGAACCCGTACGAAAACTAACAACCCATTCAAGAAATGTAGAAAAAAGTTTGAAATAATAACAAGAAAGCGAACACTCCATCAGGAGACATTTATCAAAGTAAAATTCATCCTGAAAATAGAAACCTAAAGAATTAAAAGCCGACAGGTGAATAGGAAGTAAACGAAACGCCGACTGGATGTCGGCTTTAGCAAGCAAAGCAGAAGAACCAACGTTCCGAATTTTAAACAAGGCATCATCAAATGACGAATATTGAACAGAGCACCATGACGAGTCAATATCATCATTCAAAGAATGACCGATAGGGAAAGATAGATGGTGAATTAACCTATAAGAGTTAGGCTCCTTCTTAGGAACAATACCCAGTGGAGAAACGCGAAAATTCGTGAAAGGAGGAGAAGAAAACGGACCCGCAAGTCTACCCGCCTGCAATTCTTTATTCAACTTTTCACAAACAATAGACGGATGAAGAGAAACTGAAGGCAAATTTGGAAATATGCGGCAACCAGACCCAGAAAAGGAAGGCAAATGAAAACCATCACGCAATACGATTGCTTTCAGAGGCTCTGGGTACCTGTGAAGCCAAGGCAACATGCTTAGAATGTTCACCGGAGTTGTGGCTTTTGAGAAAAAGCTCCTTAGAAGGAGCAGAAGCACTAGAGGACAGCTTCTTAAAACAGCGTGAAGCCGGGTGAGAACCAGCACAATGACTACATTCATGTTTGTATTTACAATTATTAGGCCATTTGCACAGCCCATCATTGAAATGAAAACTAACGCCCTGGCGATAAACAGTAGAAGGAGCTGAAGTAGTAGCCTTAAACAAAGGCTTTTGTGGCAACAAAAGATTAAGCCATAAGCCAACATCTTTTGAACCCCATTTCATAGATTTGTGTACAGATAACCAGGGACATTTTTGTACGCCTCTAAGATGATCTCGACATGTTGGAAAAAACTTGAACACAGATCAGGACGCCTTTCACCGAGAACGCCAGCGTAAATGCAAAACGCCTGTTATTAAAAGAGCACAGCGCAATTTTCTTCCTATCATCATCTCTTCTGTCACCATCCCTCTTTTTTAAACGATGTTCATGATTGGTCGGAAGCAAAGACAAAATGTCAATATACTCCCCAGACCAAATTCTATCTTTCCTTGCATTCGTCAAATGAAAACCCAAGGGGGATAATTCACACGTCACAACTTCCTTCAAACAAGACTATCACCTCCGAAGGAGCATTAGGAAGCAGAGGTGCAGTATCCACAGTAGTAGAGACTGGAACGTTACGCGAGACAGATAAAGGATCCAGCCACACAGAAGCTACACTTGGATGCGACTTGGGCTGGTCAACATTAACCGAACCAGCAAGTGTGGAAAAAAATTTAGAAAGTGAACTAAACAATTCATGAAATTTCGAAGAATCAGCAAACTCACCAGAAGGCTGGGAGACAACAGCATCGGAGTTATTAGCCGATTCAGAGAGCATAGGTGCCCGCGAAATCTCACATGTAGTAGATGTATGGCCAGGCACCATGGTAACACGGTCAGACAGCAACGAAGGATCAGCAGAAGATGCATTCGGCTGCAAAACACCTAAAGCAAGAAAATAAGAAATTAAAATCAAAAATATTTCATTACCTAACACCGTAGAAGGGAACACAATACCTTTAGATTTACAAAGATACTTTTTGCCAATGTGCATTTTCTCAGCGCCAGTAGCCATGACGACGGGATCTGCAGTCATAGAAAGACCCGCAGAAGAAGCCTGTGTCACTGTAGTAGAAGCAGTATCACTAGAAAGGGGTTTAAAACAATAGCAAACAATTAAGAAACAAACCAATTACATAAATTATACATATTTAGCAAAAATAACCTCCTATTATTGAATCTGACATCCACATGCCTGTCCGGGGAATCGAACCTGCGAGGACGTTTTAAATGTCTCTGCGTTCTTCTTCCAGAACGAACTGTGCATGTGCCGGCGATCCCGTCTGAAGTAGAAGGCCGAGCTACTTAGTGTAGTGAAGGAGGACCCGAAGGGCGAGAAGAAGGCGGAGACGACGACATCCGATCCCGAGGCAGAGAGGAACCGATAGGCACAGGAACGGGCAGCATAGGGGAACGTCCGCTCCGGAAAACCGGAGGATTAGAAGCATGACAAGGGGGAGACATGTCAGCAATGGAGAAACGAAGGGCAGAAGAGGGGGGGATAGGACGGAACGGACCTCAGCACATTATCAGGAACCACGGAGCCAGAGGGGAACATGGCAGTAGAAGAAGCCGGCGGCATCGGTCCCATGATGGAAGAAGGCCCAGGAAGAGACAGGCAGTGACGAATCCAAATGTCACCATCCACAGCCGCTGCCCGGTCTTTCATCTGACGCAGTAACTGCTCCATGACAGGTAAGTGCAGATGTGCTCCTCTTCAAATCTTCGCCGTCTTCTGCCCTAATGACGCATCCTCTTGCTTTTATAGGCTGTATTCTCGTGCCAGAGGACCGTTTGGGGCAACTGTCAATCTCAGTAACCAATCAAAGGTAAGTATTTAATAATTATTATTTATTTATTTATTTATTTATTTTTTTAAATAACTTAATTAAAAAAATTTTTAAAATAGGTCTGACACGATCCCATAGGTGGTGTGGAAGGGACATTTCATGCCCTGCCCTTCACCTTTATTTCAGTTGACAGCTGTCACCACAACCAGTGGTTGAAGTCTGTCCCCGAGGCCAGTTCCTTAGGATCCGGCGAAATTGTACCAGCATCAACGATTTTGTTTCCCAGTCACAGATTCTCAAACAGAGATTTTTGGAAAAGGGATATCGGTCCTCGGAACTGGATGCTGATATACGAGCGGTCACAGATGTAGATAGGAATTCCCTGTTGATCGATCGTCCAAAAGTAGAGAAGGAAAACCAAAAACCAATTCAAATGGTCCTTTTTTACCTCATATTCCATACAACACAAGGAGATTAATGGAGAATGGAGATTAATGGAGAATGGAGTTTGCTCCATTCAGGGCGAGATTGCCCCCAATACTATGGATCCCCCACGTGCTGTCTCATTTTTCCAGGATTGCAAGGGTTTTTCCCCTTGCAGGAAGTGCAATGTGTGCCTGCATAATGTATGTGGCAGACGCAAATCTGTCACCTTCACTTCTACGGTTATCCTGCAGAGTTATAACATGAGACACTTCACTACATGTGCTACAAAGTATATTGTTTACTTGATCACATGTCCATGTAAGAAGCAATATGTGGGACGCACAATTAGGACTTTTTCAATCAGAGTGAACGAACACATAGCCAAGATAAGAAATTGTTGTATCAAGCATAGTGTTCCACGACACTATTTTGAACATCACGACAGAGATCCAACTGGTACCCAATTTCAGGTCATAGACAAGTTCATCCCCCATTGGAGGGGTGATTTTTGTTTGAGGGATGTGTCGCGGCTTGAGATCTACTGGATCTATGAGTTGAGGTGCTACTCACCCTACGGTATGAACGTTGATTGGGATATCAACTGCTTCATTAACCAAGCTTGAGTGGCGCTTCCATTCCGGTGGTGTCTCCATCCGCGTCGCGTCCATTGACCTTTTTTTTGGCTCTGTAATTTTTAACAGGATCACTGTAGTCCTTCTTCTTATCCATCTTAGGGTTTATTGTTCCTATACTCGTTACACCTTTTTCATCTCTGTTTGCTTGAAATATGGTATTTTGTTTATTTGTAACTTGGGACATATGCCTTTTTTGGTATATACTTTTTGGGTAAATTGGCGGTCCTGTGACTATCAGGAACTAGATGTGTACACACATTCCCTCTGGATGGCACTGTGGCGTGGTCTTGCACCCGGTCTGGGAGCTTAGACACGTATTACAAGCAACCCATATGCTGGTCCATTATTTCCCCACATGATGGGGCTGTGGCGTGTCCTTGCACCTGTTAAGGGAGTATAGGCACGTATGGCATTTGGCTCAGCGCTTAATAATTAATGAATTGTCTGTATTTTTAGTCCTTATTTATTATGGTATTTCATTATGTTTGGTTGCTGACAGGTCGTTTTAGACAGGTTACGTGCTTAGTACTTGACTGGCCCATTCCTTCTACCCGGGCTTGTTGTCGTCATCGCGTCCTCTAATTGGGAGCGTGGGTACGCCACACGCTGACCGCGATGATCGCTGGTCTTAGAAGGGATTGTTGCATCTTGAGACACGTGCCCTGCGCACCTACCCGGAAGCAAATTACATCCTGGCTTCCGTGTTCAATATGAGGCTTGGGATGCATACATAGGGGTTTCCCCCTCTGAGTCCACCATTTGATGCACTTTTACGTTTTTACACATCAAATATTTGTCCTTTTTTTCACTGTCCTTTTACATAGGACAATGAGTTGTTTTAGAATATAGTATGTCTCTTCTCAGATTGAGAATGAGGCTTGAGACGCATGCTGTCTCATTGACTTCTGGTCCCGCCAAGATGGGGGGAGGTCCCTTTTATTACTACATTTAGTATAATTTTTTATCAATGTGGGGAGGCTAGGATTTGTAGTCAAAAAACGTCGAGCCAGCACCTTCTGCTTCCCACATTGTTTTTCAACTTTTTGTGATCACAATTTATTTTATATCTTGCATTTCATTGTAAGATGTTTTTTATCTGAATAAACCATTTTTTGGTTGACCTGCGCCATATGGAGCGTCCTCTTTTCTTGAATTTTTATATTTGGGTACCGACGTTTACCTTCCTGTTGAAATCGTTTCCTGGATCGGTCTGGTCACTGAGAGCCCTGGAGCCGTAAACCAACCAGTGAGTGGCCTGGAGTCGGAGACGTATAGGTATCCTCCTGTCCGGCATACGTATGCCATCGGAAATTCAACATTACGAGCCCATTTGACGCACTGCTGTATAGTATGTGAGTTCATCTTATTTGGCAAGAGTACCCTACCTCCCATTTAAGAATTTGTCTGTTATACCCATCAGTATGTTCAGCAGTCTACTCTGAGCAGACGTTTCAACTCCAGCAGGAGATCGAGGAGAAAGAACTTTCCTATCCCATTTTTCTCATCCGTGTGGACATTGTCACGTGTTTGTGTTTAGATTTATGTTTCACCATTTAATTTTATTTAATTGTGTGTACAGTTCACATTGTTACATAACACTGTAATTACAGGTTATCTTGTGTCACCTCACAGTACTTTTAGTTGTACCAAGATCGATTGCTTGGATTTTTTCTTTTACAGGTACAGCTTTCTAGCGCTACACTAATTTTTGATATTGTGTACTGGGACTTTGAGTGTTAGCTGCTTTCCTATTTCATTTTCATTTGTTTGGTTTAGCGCAGTATTTTCTCCTCTCCCCTCAAGTGCATTGTATGACAGATTCTGGCGCCCAGTAGCCCATTTAAAGCCAGCGGCATCAGCCACTAGTTGCTGCATGATCTTCAGCTCCCCCGTGTGTTCCTGCTATTATTGATTTTCCTGTTACCAACCCAGCTCAGCTTTGACCTGTCTTGTCTCCATTCCTGGCTTTGACCCTTGGCTTGTTCCAGTGACTGCACTTCTGCCTGCTGAATCGTGTATGACCTCTGGCTTGCTCTTCTGACTCTGCTGCTACCTGATTACCAGTGTATGACCCCAGTTGACTCCTGACTATAGAGTCAGCATATAGATGCTGCCTTACTCCTGGCTGATATTCTGTGCATGACTTCTGGCCTGGCTCCTGACTCTCCCTTTTGCCAAGTCTCACCTGGTACTCCTGTCCAGCAGTGCATCCTGCTCATCAGCCCCCATCCAGCGAACATCTTCTCATCACCTGTGAGTAGACGAGAAAATCCGGACAGCCGCACACCAGGAAGGTATTATCCAAAAAAGTTTTTTTATTGTAAAATCAGGATCATACCATGTACAGGACACCGTAGACAAAATGCACAGGCAATCAGCTAACGCGTTTCACACTTATGCCTATGAGTAAGCACTCATAGGCATAAGTGTGAAACGCGTTAGCTGATTGCCTGTACATTTTGTCTATGGTGTCCTGTACATGGTATGATTCTGATTTTACAATAAAAAAACTTTTTTGGATAATACCTTCCTGGTGTGCGGCTGTCCGGATTTTCTCGTCTACTCACAGCATGAATCAGCATTAGCCAGCACCTGGGGCTCTTTACTTCTGGAGAGAATCATCCACCTTATACCTGGTTTGGATCCACACTGGTGCGGGGAAAACTCTTTTGTTGCATCTTCTCATCACCTGTTGCAGCTGGCAACCCCTACTTCTCTGAGCATAGCACTACCTGTTACCATCTTTTAGGGGTGCCAGGTACCTGACCAGGTACCCGACATTCCGACTTGGAAGTACTATCCATGTTAAATAGCAATAGACCAATAGGAGGTCATCCATTTGTGAATGTAGAGCTAAGATCGCACATGTTTACTAATATCATTATATGGGAAAGAGGAAGATATAATAGGTAAATGGGAAACAACTAGATGAAAAAAGAGGGCTGGTAAGCCGTTTGGGAATAGGGGGTCTTGAAAAAAAAGGGGGGGGTTGAAGATATATGAAGTAGAGGGTGAAGGAGGAGAGAGAGGATAAAGAGTATGAAAAGTCAGATACCTATTCACTCACCAGGCATAGCAGAGACAGTAGAAGGTCCCATGCCAGAAAAAGTTTGTATCCCAGGGCTAAAGGTCCCAGCATCAATAGAGGGAGGGTGCAATTATAAGATGTACTGGGAAGAGCAGCTGAATACAGACCATGGCAGCCAGGTATTGCAGACTTTTTCCTCACAGTTATGTAGATTGGGATGTTGGTGCCTCCATGTCCTGGATTTCATTGATTTTCACAAACCATTGGCTATGTGAGGGGGACATAGGTTGTTTCCATAAATTCGGGATGCATGCCCGGGTAGCATTTAACCAGTTCAATACAGGGCATTTTCACCCCCTTCCTTCCCAGGCCAATTTTTAGTTTTCAGCGCTGTCGCATTTTAAACGACAATTGCGCGGTCGTGCAACGTTGTACCCAAAAAAAATTGACGTCCTTTTTTTTCCCACAAATAGAGCTTTCTTTTGGTGGTATTTGATTGCCTCTGCGGTTTTTATTTTTTGCGCTATAAACAAAAGAAGAGCGACAATTTTGAAAAAAACACAATATTTTTTACTTTTTGCTATAATAAATATCCCAATTTTTTTTAAAAAAAAAAACAAATTTTTTCCTCAGTTTCGGCCGATACGTATTCTTCTACATATTTTTGGTAAACAAAAATCGCAATAAGCGTATATTGATTGGTTTGCGCAAAAGTTATAGCGTCTACAAAATACGGGATAGATTTATGGCATTTTTAAAAAATATATATTTATTTATTTTTTTAGCGGCGATCGCAATTTTTTTTTCGTGACTGCGACATTATGGCGGACACATCGGACACTTTTGACACATTTTTGGGACCATTCACATTTATACAGCGATCAATGCTATAAAATTGCATTGATTACTGTATAAATGTGACAGGCAGTGAAGGGGTTAACCACTAGGGGGCGGGGAGGGGTTAATATGTTTCCTAGGGAATGATTCTAACTAAAGGGGAGGGGACGCACAAGGGGAGGAGACCGATCAGTGTTCCTCCGTACTGGGAACACAGATCGCTCTCCTCTGAGCTGACAGGCTGTGGATCTGTGTGTTTACACACACAGATCCACGGTCCGGCCCGGTTAACGGGCAATCGCGGGTGCCCGGCGGACATCGCGGCCGCCGGGCACACGCACCGGGTCCCGAGCAGCGCGGCGGGAATCCCAGGACGTCATATGACGTCCACCCAGGATGGGAGATCCCATCCCAGGACGTCATATGTCTATGGCTGGGTAGGGAAGTGGTTAATAAGTGTGCTGTCAGGGAAGACTTACAGTGGGGATGGAAAGTATTCAGACCCCCTAAATTTTTCACTCTTTGTTTAGCCATTTGCTAAAATCATTTAAGTTCATTCTTTGTTCCTCATTAATGTACACACAGCACCCCATATTGACAGAAAAACACAGAATTGTTGGCATTTTTGCAGATTTATTAAAAAAGAAAAACTGAAATATCACATGGTCCTAAGTATTCAGACCCTTTGCTGTGACACTCATATATTTAACTCAGGTGCTGTCCATTTCTTCTGATCATCCTTGAGATGGTTCTACACCTTCATTTGAGTCCAGCTGTGTTTGATTATACTGATTGGTCTTGATTAGGAAAGACACACACCTGTCTACATAAGACCTTACAGCTCACAGTGCATGTCAGAGCAAATGAGAATCATGAGGTCAAAGGAACTGCCTGAAGAGCTCAGAGACAGAATTGTGGTGCAATTTTCTGCTCCACTTATGGTTCCTAAGAGCACAGTGTTTTCCATAATCCTTAAATAATCCTTAACCGCTTCAGCCCCGGAAGATTTTACCCCCTTCTTGACCAGAGCGTTTTTTGCAATTAGGCACTGCGTCGTTTTAACTGAAAATTGCGAGGTCGTGCGGTGTGTCTCCCAAACAAAATTGACGTCCTTTTTTCCCCACAAATAGAGCTTTCTTTTGGTGGTATTTGATCGCATCTGCGATTTTTATTTTTTGCGCTATAAACAAAATAAGAGCGACAATTTTGAAAAAAAAAAACACATTATTTTTTACATTTTGCTATAATAAATATATCCCAAAAATATATAAAAACATTTTTTTTCGTCAGTTTAGGCCGATCGTATTCTTCTACATATTTTTGGTAAAAAGAAATTGCAATAAGCGTTTATTGATTGGTTTGCGCAAAAGTTATAGCGTTTACGAAATAGGGGATAGTTTTATGGCATTTTTATTAATAATGTTTTTTTTACTAGTAATGGCGGCGATCAGCGATTTTTATTGTGACTGTGACATTATGGCGGACATGTCAGACATTTTTTACACATTTTTGGGACCATTGTCATTTATACAGCGATCAGTGCGATTAAAAATGCACTGATTACTGTGTAAATGACACTGGCAGTGAAGGGGTTAACCACTAGGGGGCGGGGAGGGGTTACGTATGTCCTAGGGGAGTGATTACTAACTGTAGGGGGATGGGCTAGCAGTATCATTACTCTAATCACTGCTCCCGATGACAGGGAGCTGTGATCAGTGACACTTGTCACTAGGCAGAACGGGGAGATGCTGTTTACATCACCATCTCCCCGTTCGTCCTCTCCGTGAGGCGATCGCGGGTATCCCCGCGGCAATCTAGTCCGCGGTACCCACGACTCGACTCACGGAGCTCCCGGCCAGCGCGCGCCGCAGGCGGTGCGCATGCAATGGCACGGCGGGGAATTCAAATGGACGTACCTGTAAGCCCATTTGCCCAGCCGTGCCATTCTGCCGACGTACATCGGCGTGCGCCGAATGGGAAGGGGTTAAATGGAAGACGTTTGGGACGACCAGAACCCTTTCTAGAGCTGGCCGTCTGGCCCAACTGAGCTATCGGGGGAGAAGAGCCTTGGTGAGAGAGGTAAAGAAGAACCCAAAGATCACTGTGGCTGAGCTCCAGAGATGCAGTCGGGAGATGGGAGAAAGTTGTAGAAAGTCAACCATAACTGCACCCCTCCACCAGTCGGGGCATTATGGCAGAGTGGCCTGACAGAAGCCTCTCCTCAGTGCAAGACACATGAAAGCCCGCATGGAGTTTGCTAAAAAAAACACCTGAAGGACTCCAAGATGGTGAGAAATAAGATTCTTTGGTCTGATGAGACCAAGATAGAACTTTTTGGCCTTAATTCTAAGAGGCATGTGTCGAGAAAACCAGGCACTGCTCATCACCTGCCCAATACAGTCCCAACAGTGAAGCATGGTGGTGGCAGCATCATGCTGTGGGGGTGTTTTTCAGCTGCAGGGACAGTGCGACTGGTTGCAATCGAGGGAAAGATGAATGCGGCCAAGTACAGGGATATCCTGGACGAAAACCTTCTCCAGAGTGCTCAGGACCTCAGACTGGGCCGAAGGTTTACCTTCCAATAAGACAATGACCCTAAGCACACAGCTAAAATAACAAAGGAGTGGCTTCACAACAACTCCGTGACTGTTCTTGAATGGCCCAGCCAGAGCCCTGACTTAAATCCAATTGAGCATCTCTGGAGAGACCTAAAAATGGCTATCCACCAACGTTTACCATCCAACCTGACAGAACTGGAGAGGATCTGCAAGGAGGAATGGCAGAGGATCCCCAAATCCAGGTGTGAAAAACTTGTTGCATCTTTCCCAAAAAACACATGGCTGTATTAGATCAAAAGGGTGCTTCTACTAAATACTGAGCAAAGGGTCTGAATGCTTAGGACCATGTGATTTTTCAGTTTTTCTTTTTTAATAAATCTGCAAAAATGTCAACAACTCTGTGTTTTTCTGTCAATATGGGATGCTGTGTGTACATTAATGAGGAAAAAAATGAAACTAAATGATTTTAGCAAATGTCTGCAATATAACAAAGAGTGGAACATGCGCGGCGCGATGCAGGACAGACGCGAGTGCTGAGACCTCCATCGGACCGGAACTGCCAGGCACGATTCCCGGGGCTATTATCCTTCAAAACGGCCTACAATACTCCATCAACCCCAGAGAACATAGCGGTGCATGCAATCCGGAAAAAAAGGAAGGACAAACGCCGCTCCGGACATTACCAACTATCTGCTCAGCCTGGAGCTAAAGCAGAGGAAGATGTCCCAAAATGGCGCCGGCACACGTGCGGCCTCTAACAGCTCCACACCACTACAGCAACTTTCCTCTAAAGACTGTGAGTACAATCCCCCCTTGTCCAAGGCAGATCTGGATGCTAGCTTGTCAGCTATATATGATAAACTAGCTAATAAAATACAGCATGAGCTCTACAAATCCACTAATGCTTTGACTCAGGAGATTGCTAATATTGGAAGTCGCACAGATATACTAGAGACTTAGCATGACGAACTCTCTCTTGCACATAGTGACCTCAGAAGAGATTATGAAACACTGGCTGACAGCTTTTCTTGCAAGCACACGTGGAGGATTTGGACAATCGGAATCGCAGGAATAACATTAGAGTCCATGGTATTCCAGAGTCCATCACTGAGCTCTTTCCTGCAGTATCAAGGGTCTTTCACATGCTCCTACCTGACAGACCCATGTCAGCATTTGCATGCGACAGGATCCACAGAGCTCTTCGCCCTAAACCACCCCCAGATAGGCCTCGCGACATTATAATGTACACGAAGGACTTCCTCACCAAAGAGGATATCATGAGGGCATCCAGAAACACACCAAATATTGAGCTAGATGGCTTCAGATTGCAAATTTACCCTGACACCCTGGATCGCAGACGCAGGATGAAAGAAGTCACTATAATTCTGCAAACAGCTAGAATTAAGTATCGATGGGGTTTCCCTTTTAAACTGTCGGTAATGCATAATGGCACTACTCACACAGTCTACAATATCATAGAGGGGAAAGATTTACTCATCAAACTTGGCCTGCTGGAACCTAAGCCCCCAAAGCGTCTCCCTGTAACACCCTGTGCTTCTCCTATCTGGTCCACTCCTTCTTCACGTCGTAACTCAAGTGAACAAAGAAGATGGCGCCAACCTTCTCAAGATCCGGCTTAAAGTAACTTTTATTTCTCCTCCTTTTTGTTTTTCTTCTGTTTTATCAGGAGGGCAGCATCTTGAACAGGACAACATGGTCTCATAGACTTTGCATATCTTCACTTTACCTACCTTTTTTTAGTCCACTGCCCAGAAAACGCTGGACTCTCCTACTTTAAAATTAAGCTGCTAACTTGATTTTTTATTTTTGGGGGCTCCACCACTCCTGCTCTCAACTAGTTTAATCAAACTCCAACTTTCCCCGCTAGATAAAATTTCCGAACATTTCCAACATCAGAAAGGGTATAATTGCCCAAACCGTGATCTGGGGAAACGTATGGAAGGAGAGGGGCTGGTGTGGGACCCCCCCCACCCCCATGTTTGGTTTCTCCCCCTTTTTTTTTTTTCAGTTTTATATATAGTCCTCTGATCTCTTTTTTCCAGAGAGAACATATTAGATATACGATCCACCATTTGGCTTTTGAGCCACCTGTTTACAATGTATACTAAATGTTCAAATTTTTTGATATTGGTTATGATTTTGTTTAGATCGTTACTATAACCATGCATATTGTTGACTCCATCTATTATATTTGCCTGGCACATCCGCCGCCGCTGGTTTGACCCCGTACTCTCATCCTCGGCTCGGTTAGGCCTCCTCAATTTTCGGGGAGCCGTACGGGGCCTGGTTTGAGAGTTTTGGACCTTTGTGTCCTCCCTTAAGTTTGTATAGTCAGTAGACTTCCAGTCTTCTGGCTCCTTTATGGTATATTACATATTTCAATGTTTTGCCCTTATGGCACTTGTTCTATTTAGAATGTTCTCAGGAAGATTTCATCCTTACATCTTTGAAGGTTTACTGGAAGGGAAATGCAACACCAGTGTGTTGCATTTCCCTTCCAGTAAACCTTCAAAGATGTTCCCTCATCATAAATTACTGCTTTAAACTACAGTATATACTCGAGTATAAGTCGTTCCGAGTATAAGTCGAGGCCCTAATTTACCACAAAAAAATGGGAAAAACGTATTGACCCGAGTATAAGACGAGGGTGAGAAATGCACAGCTACTGTAAGTGGAAAAAGAGGGTCAACAATGCCCATTTGCAGCCATAGGTCCCCTGAACTTCAAACTCAGTAGTTAAGGGTTCCTAGATGCCTCCTAGCTGCAGCCAAAATTTGGGGTCTCTGAACCCAAAGGGTCCCGAAATGACATTGCTGCAGATAGACACTGTTGACCAAATTTGGGGCCCCGTATCTCGGGGCCACTTAGTGCTAAGAACCCCAAATTTGGTGTGCAAATCCAGTGGACCTAGCACCATAAACTTTCCAAAGCTGGTGTTTCTAGCACCAAGTGGCCCCGAGATACAGGACCCCAAACACCAGTTCAGAAAATGTCAAGCACTTTTCTGCAGCAGAGAATGACATTTTCCGAACCAGTTTTGGGGCCACGTATCTCAGGGCCACTTGGTGCTAGGAACCCAGGCTTTGGATATGTTATGGTACCAGTTCCAATGGGTTTGCACACCAAATTTGGGGTTCCTAGCATCAAGTGGCCCTGAGATATGGGGCCCCAAAATCGGTTCAGAAAATGTCAAGCACTTTTCTGCAGCAGAGAATGACATTTTCCGAACCGATTTTGGGGCCCCGTATCTTGGGGCCACTTAGAGCTAGGAACTTCAGCTTCGGATATGTTGTGGTACTAGGTCCACTGGGTTTGCATACCAAATTTGGGGTTTCTAGCACCAAGTGGCCCTGAGATACGGGGCCCCAAAATCGGTTCGGAAAATGAAATTTTTTGCTGCAGAAAAGTGCTTGACTCGAGTATAAGTCGAGGGGGGCACTTTCAGCACAAAAAAATGTGCTGAAAATTCGACTTATACTCGAGTATATACGGTACATTACTCACTGTTTAACTCTAGGTATAATATTGACTGCAACCATAGATGCATATATTCCATTATCTAAATTCCCGTGGTTCAATACCCATTTAGACACCCCACTGGCTTAACTTATATAATTAGCTCGTCTATCTCCCTTAAAAATGGGTCTTAAAATTTTTTCACACAATATTCAAGGGTTTAACTCCCCTCACAAACGCAAAAAAGCATTTAGACACTATAAGAGACTGGGTGCAGACATCATTCTCCTCCAAGAAACACATTTCTGTGCCGAAAATCATCCCCATTACTTTTATAAAACATACAACCAACACTATTTCACCACATTCTCTAATAAATCAAGAGGCGTAGCAATTTTTATCCGCAACTCTATTATATTCGAAATTCAACACATTTATAGAGATGTGGAAAGCCGTTATATTATTCTAAAAGGCACAATGAACAAACGTTCACTAACAATCGCATCCATATATGCCCCCAACGAAGCCCAAACAACATTCTTCAATAAATTTTTTGAAACCCTAGACCGTTTTAGCTCCCCCATATGATATTGGGAGGAGACTTTAATTTAGCCGCACATCCCTCTCTAGATAGAAGCAGGGTCACTCTATCCTCGAAGGCCTTCTCCAAATCAATCAATCGCTCACTCAGCAAATTCCAACTGATTGACTCTTGGAGAGCTCACAACACATAAAAGCTTATACCCATTACTCTCACCCACATGATTGTTATGCCAGACTTGACTATATTTTTAGCACCCCCATTCTTCTGGCTAACTCCTCGAGAGCTCGGATCCACCCTTGTCCATGGTCTGACCATGACATGGTTGCATTTGATACTTATCATATAGGTCTTACCCCCTACACCATTTAACTGGCGTCTGAACGACTCCCTCCTCTCTTATCCATCCACAATTCAAAACATCCACACACACATTGAAGATTACTTTACCAATAATTCAACTGAGGACATCTCCCCCACCTCACTCTGGTCAGCACACAAAGCAGTCCTTAGAGGTCACCTGATCAGCATTGCAGCTGCCAAAAACAAAATTAAACTTACAGAAATCAAGACCCTCACCAAAGACCTAGACCTCCTATACATTAAGCTAGGCCAATCTCCCGAGATTACGACTCAAATCCAATCGTCAAGCTTTAGACTCTATCCTTTCATAAGACACCGAGAAATCCCTTAGATTTTCAAAAGCCAAATTTTTACTACATGGCAATTCTACTTCCACCATGTTTGCCAAAAAGCTCAATCAAGAGCACAAACCCCCTCACATATACAAGCTACGTGTCCGCACTGGTAACCTGGTCACTCACCCTCATGCAGTTTTAGATATTTTCTCTGCATTTTACAAAGATCTTCTTTCTGGTCCTCAATCTCAACCCCACCATACTTCGCTCAACTGGCTGAATAATATAAGTCTACCTACACTTAATGCACAACATGCCTCCACTCTCAGTGATCCCTGCACAGATCTGGAAATTGCCAATATTATTAAATCACTCAAAACATCGACTCCCCCTGGCCCAGATGGTTTCACTTCATCATATTATAAAAAAATTGCACCCCTTTTAGTACCCAGACTAACCAGACTTTTCAATCATATCCTTATGGGCGGACAATTCCCTGAGGACATGCTGTTAGCGAACTTATCCCCACCTCTCAAAGACCATACCCTACCACAAAACTTTCGCCCTATTTCAGTCCTTAATAATGACTTGAAGATCTTTGGCAGACTTCTCGCAGACAGACTAGCATCTGTCATCACATCCCTCATACACATAGATCAAACAGGTTTCATCCCAGGCCGACAGATTACCGATAACATTAGACTGGTTACCAATATTGTCCAAGATGCTAATCTTTCCTCCCGATCTGTCTGCCTACTCAGCCTAGACATTCACAAGGCATTTGACAGCGTGAATTGGTCATACTTGAACCATTTACTCCCTAAATTTGGTATTTCTGATAAATTTATCCATGGCTTTAACGCCCTCTATCACCTTCCCCAAACCAGAATCAAAATCCCAGGCCATAATTCAGAGTTTTTCTCCCTAAGCAGAGGCACTAGACAGGGCTGCCCCCTTTCCCCATTGCTATTTGCTTTAGCCATAGAACCCCTAGCACAAGCAATAAGAAACAACACTAACATTAGCGGATACCTTAAAAACTCGAATGAATTCAAATTAAGCCTTTACGCAGATGATGCCTTATTATTTATCACTAGGGATGAGCTTCGAGTTCGAGTCGAACTCATGTTCGACTCGAACATTGGCTGTTCGCAAGTTCGCCGAACAGCGAACAATTTGGGGTGTTCGCGGCAAATTCGAATGCCGCGGAACACCCTTTAAAAGTCTATGGGAGAAATCAAAAGTGCTAATTTTAAAGGCTTATATGCAAGTTATTGTCATAAAAAAGTGTTTGGGGACCTGGGTCCTGCCCCAGGGGACATGGATCAATGCAAAAAAAAGTTTTAAAAACGGCCATTTTTTCAGGAGCAGTGATTTTAATAATGCTTAAAGTCAAACAATAAAAGTGTAATATCCCTTTAAATTTCGTAGCTGGGGGGTGTCTATAGTATGCCTGTAAAGGGGCGCATGTTTCCTGTGTTTAGAACAGTCTGACAGCAAAATTACATTTCGAAGGAAAAAAGCCATTTAAAACTACTCGCGGCTATTGCATTGCCAGTCCGACAATACACATAGAAGTTCATTGATAAAAACGGCATGGGAATTCCCCACAGGGGAACCCCGAACCAAAATTTAAAAAAAAAAAATTACGTGGGGGTCCCCCTAAATTCCATACCAGGCCCTTCAGATCTGGTATGGATGTTAAGGGGAAACCCGGCCAAAATTTAAAAAAAAAAATGACGTGGGGGTCCCCCTAAATTCCATACCAGACCCTTCAGGTCTGGTATGGATTTTAAGGGGAACCCCGCGGCAAAAAAAAAAAACGGCGTGGGGTCCCCCCAAAAATCCATACCAGACCCTTATCTGAGCACGCAACCTGGCAGGCCGCAGGAAAAGAGGGGGGGACGAGAGTGTGGCCCCCCCCTCCTGAACCATACCAGGCCACATGCCCTCAACATTGGGAGGGTGCTTTGGGGTAGCCCCCCAAAACACCTTGTCCCCATGTTGATTTGTAAGTTCAGAAGAGGGGTAGTAGTAATAGTAGTAAGTAGTAATTCATTCCCTCATTGGCGTGACAATAACTGAATAACTGAAATCTTTGATATCAAACAAGAGGTTCTCTACTTTTTCTGAGCTCCAATCCAAATGTAATCTCCCCTCTTCTGAACTTACAAATTATCTACAAATCAAACACTTTTATACAGAACATTATTCACTAAACTACCAACCCCCCACGACTTTATTTGAATACATTTGTATAAACACCGCAAGAGATAAAGGCCTGATTTCTCTGCTTTATAGACATATCAATAATAATATGATGCCTGAAAAATCCAAACCAATGCTACAATGGAAATCTGAGTTAGGTAGTACTATCCCCATAGAAACTTAGAACAAGATGATTGATAACCGCCATAAATGCAATCTAGCAGTCTCGTTCAGGGAAACACCAACAAAACTATTCTCTAGACTATATTTGACCCCTTCTATAATCCACTCCTTTTACCCGTCAGCCCCCCCAGGATGTTTCAGAGGTTGTCCTGAATCTGGCACATATCTCCATATCTTCTGGAGTTGTAAGCACCTAGATCCAGTATGGAATGCTGCCACTTTGAAAATAAATTCAATTGCGAAAAAGGGAATCAACCTTTCACCTCAAATTTGCATATTATATGCGAATATCCCTGACATACCATCCCCTTGTGTTAGATTGATTCACTCTTTACTCAGCTCCATTCAGTGGATGATTGCTCTCAACTGGAAATCTAACAACCTACCTTGGTCGCAGGTCCTTTCTAGGATGGAGTTACTTAAACTATCTGAAAGAATTCATCATACTCTACACGATAGTATGCACATTTTTAATGCTTAATGGATGTATTGGTCTGATAATTAATCATTATACTAACGAGAAGTACAGATCTCTCACCAACTTCATAAATACATACAAACCAGAATCCTTTTCTCATCACTAGGTAATCATACTCTACATATACGTGATAGCCTGATATATTTGACTCTTATGCCCTGTACACACGGTCGGATTTTCCGATGGAAAATGTCCGATCGGAGCGTGTTGTCGGAAATTCCGACCGTGTGTGGGCTCCATCGGACATTTTCTCTCGGATTTTCGGACACACAAAGTTGGAGAGCAGGAGATAAAATTTTCTGACAACAAAATCCGATCGCGTCAATTCCGACCGTGTGTGGCCTGTTCCGACGCACAAAGTGCCACACATGCTCATAAGAAATTCCGGCACGGAACAGCTCGTTCTGGTAAACTTAACGTAGCTGCTAGGTTCCACGCTGCACATCTCCAAAACGCTTGCTTAAACACTCTGGTTCCTTGCCATTTGATCGACAATCACTCAGAGAGAACAAAAATAACCATAGAGCAATATTGCCAGTAAAATTCAGAACGTTTATTTAATAGCTGCTTACATTAAAATTCAGTAAGAACCGTAGTAAAAGTATGGAGAAAAAACAATTGCCTCCTCACCGCACTTCCGTGCACTGTAGACACCGGAAGTGACGTCACAGGCTCCACCCAACTAGTTACGTGACTTCCTCAGAGATTCATCAGAGAAAATGACTTTACCCCAGTCCTAAGCAGTCCAATCCCTGTACCTTGTGCAACATATTAGTCTTTTCCTGGAGAGAAGTGCTTCTTTGCTTCCCTTAGTAATTAGTGAAGTTCCAAATTAATCAGCAAATATCAAAAAAAGTCCAAAGTGCTCAAGTGACTCTTGTGTTCAAAGAATCAAGTTCTTGTGCTCCCCCTGATGGGTCCCTACTAGGGATGAGCTTCGAGTTCAAGTCGAACTCATGTTCTACTCGAACATTGGCTGTTCGCAAGTTCGCCGAACAGCGAACAATTTGGGGTGTTCGCGGCAAATTCGAATGCCGCGGAACACCCTTTAAAAGTCTATGGGAGAAATCAAAAGTGCAAATTTTAAAGGCTTATATGCAAGTTATTGTCATAAAAAGTGTTTGGGGACCTGGGTCCTGCCCCAGGGGACATGGATCAATGCAAAAAAAAGTTTTAAAAACGGACGTTTTTTCAGGAGCAGTGATTTTAATAATGCTTAAAGTCAAACAATAAAAGTGTAATATCCCTTTAAATTTCGTACCTGGGGGGTGTCTATAGTATGCCTGTAAAGGGGCGCATGTTTCCTGTGTTTAGAACAGTCTGACAGCAAAATGACATTTTGAAGAAAAAAACACATTTAAAACTACCCGCGGCTATTGCATTGCCGACAATACACATAGAAGTTCATTGATAAAAACGGCATGGGAATTCCCCACAGGGCAACCCCGAACCAAAAAAAAAAAAAAAAATGATGTGGGAGTCCCCCTAAATTCCATACAAGGCCCTTCAGGTCTGGTATGGATGTTAAGGGGAACCCCAGCCAAAATTTAAAAAAAAAAATGACGTGGGGTTCCCCCTAAATTCCATACCAGACCCTTCAGGTCTGGTATGGATTTTAAGGGGAACCCCGCGCCCAAAAAAAAATAAAACGGCGTGGGGTCCCCCCAAAAATCCATACCAGACCCTTATCCGAGCACGCAACCTGGCAGGCCGCAGGAAAAGAGGGGGGGACGAGAGTGCGCCCCCCCCCTCCTGAACCGTACCAGGCCACATGCCCTCAACATTGGGAGGGTGCTTTGGGGTAGCCCCCCAAAACACCTTGTCCCCATGTTGATGAAGACAAGGGCCTCATCCCCACAACCCTGGCCGGTGGTTGTGGGGGTCTGCGGGCGGGGGGCTTATCGGAATCTGGAAGCCCCCTTTAACAAGGGGACCCCCAGATCCCGGCCCCCCCCTGTGTGAAATGGTAAGGGGGTACTTACCCCTACCATTTCACTAAAAAACTGTCAAAAATGTTAAAAATGACAAGAGACAGTTTTTGACAATTCCTTTATTTAAATGCTTCTTCTTTCTTCCTTCATCTTCTTCTGGTTCTTCTGGCTCTTCTGGTTCTTCCTCCGGCGTTCTCGTCCAGCATCTCCTCCGCGGCGTCTTCTATCTTCTTCTCCTCGGGCCGCTCCGCACCCATGGCATTGGGGGGGAGGCTCCCGCTCTTCTCTTCATCTTCTTCTTCATCTCTTCTTCCTTCTTCATTTCTTCTCCGGGCCACTCCGCAGCCATGCTGGCATGGAGGGAGGCTCCCGCTGTGTGACGGCGTCTCTTCGTCTGACGGTTCTTAAATAACGGGGGGCAGGGCCACCCGGTGACCCCGCCCCCCTCTGACGCACGGTGACTTGACGGGACTTCCCTGTGACGTCACGGGGAATGCCACAGGGAAGTCCCGTCATGTCCCGTGCGTCAGAGGGGGGCGGGGTCACCGGGTGGCCCCGCCCCCGTTATTTAAGAACCGTCAGACGAAGAGACGCCGTCACACAGCGGGAGCCTCCCTCCATGCTAGCATGGCTGCGGAGCGGCCCGGAGAAGAAATGAAGAAGGAAAAAGAGATGAAGAAGAAGAAGATGAAGAAGATGAAGAGAAGAGCGGGAGCCTCCCCCCCAATGCCATGGGTGCGGAGCGGCCCGAGGAGAAGAAGATAGAAGACGCCGCGGAGGAGATGCTGGACGAGAACGCCGGAGGAAGAACCAAAAGAGCCAGAAGAACCAGAAGAAGATGAAGGAAGAAAGAAGAAGCATTTAAATAAAGGAATTGTCAAAAACTGTCTCTTGTCATTTTTAACATTTTTGACAGTTTTTTAGTGAAATGGTAGGGGTAAGTACCCCCTTACCATTTCACACAGGGGGGGGGGCGGGATCTGGGGGTCCCCTTGTTAAAGGGGGCTTCCAGATTCCGATAAGCCCCCCGCCCGCAGACCCCCACAACCACCGGCCAGGGTTGTGGGGATGAGGCCCTTGTCTTCATCAACATGGGGACAAAGTGTTTTGGGGGGCTACCCCAAAGCACCCTCCCAATGTTGAGGGCATGTGGCCTGGTACGGTTCAGGAGGGGGGGGGCCGCACTCTCGTCCCCCCCTCTTTTCCTGCGGCCTGCCAGGTTGCGTGCTCGGATAAGGGTCTGGTATGGATTTTTGGGGGGACCCCACGCCGTTTTTTTTTTTTTTTTGGCGCGGGGTTCCCCTTAGAATCCATACCAGACCTGAAGGGTCTGGTATGGAATTTAGGGGGAACCCCACGTCATTTTTTTTTTAAATTTTGGCTGGGGTTCCCCTTAATATCCATACCAGACCTGAAGGGCCTTGTATGGAATTTAGGGGGACTCCCACATCATTTTTTTTTTTAAATTTTGGTTCGGGGTTGCCCTGTGGGGAATTCCCATGCCGTTTTTATCAATGAACTTCTATGTGTATTGTCGGCAATGCAATAGCCGCGGGTAGTTTTAAATGTGTTTTTTCCTTCAAAATGTCATTTTGCTGTCAGACTGTTCTAAACACGGGAAACATGCGCCCCTTTACAGGCATACTATAGACACCCCCCAGGTACGAAATTTAAAGGGATATTACACTTTTATTGTTTGACTTTAAGCATTATTAAAATCACTGCTCCTGAAAAAACGTCCGTTTTTAAAACTTTTTTTTGCATTGATTCATGTCCCCTGGGGCAGGACCCAGGTCCCCAAACACTTTTTATGACAATAACTTGCATATAAGCCTTTAAAATTAGCACTTTTGATTATTCATGTTCGTGTCCCATAGACTTTAACGGTGTTTGCGTGTTCGAACAAACTTTTTTCCTGTTCGCATGTTCTGGTGCGAACCGAACAGGGGGGTGTTTGGCTCATCCCTAGTCCCTACTCACCAACTCCCTGAACCCCTGCAGGGGTAATGGGCATGTATAAATAGCCTGGGGTAATTCCTGGTATCTCTCCTCGTAGACCGCATGTGGTATCTGTGGCCCTATAGAACTTCTTGCACACATTGGTATGCATGCACGGAGCCTGCATTATCAGGGCAACTAACCCTCCCGTACATGCAGTCACCACTGGCATGCACATTGCCACTATATTTATCCTTATACATTAGCCAGTAGGTAGCGCCAATAAACCCCACACCTGCACATCATTACTTTCTTCAGTTCCATCTCAGGGACTAATTAGGGGAGGCTGCAACCTGTTATAATATTGGTATAATATTGTTGATATCCTGAGCGTGGAGTTTTTCTCTATATCTTTGCTTCCCTTCTTGACACCAGGCCATCCTCCAAAAGTCTACACCTCACTGGGTGTTTAGACAAACTCACACCTGCCTGCTGCCATTCCTGAGCAAGCTCTGCACTGGTGGTGCCCCAATTCCTCAGCTGAATCAATTGTAGGAGATGGTCCTGGAGCTTGCTGGACTTTCTTGGGTTCCCTGAATCCTTCTATACAACAATTAAACCTCTCTCCTTGAAGTTCTTGATGATCCGATAAATGGTTGCTTTAGGTGCAATCTTAGTAGCAGCAATACCCTTGCCTATGAATCCCCTTTTGTGCAAAGTAATGAGAACTGCATGTGTTTCCTTGCAGGTAACCATTGATAACAGAGGAAGAGCAGGGATTTCAAGCACCACCCTCCTTTTAAAGCTTTCAGTCTGTTATTCTAACTTAATCAGCATTACAGAGTGATTTCTAGCCTTGTCCTTGTCAACACTGACACCCGTGCTAATGAGAGAATCACGGACATGATGTCAGCTCGGTTTTTTTGTGGCAGGACTGAAATTTTGTGGAAATTTTTTCCTTTTTTTTGGGGGGGGGGGGGGGGGGGATTCACTTCCATGGCAAAGAGGGACTTTGCAAATAATTGCAATTTATCTGATCACTCTTCATAACATTCTGGAGTATATGCAAATTTCCATAATAAAAACTGAGACAGCAGACTTTGTGAATATTAATATTTGTGTCATTCTCAAAACTTTTGGCCAGGGCTGTAAGTGTTCTACCTACATAGACATTTACGGATTTCCTATGTTGCAACCAATTATCATATGTAAAAAGCTGTGTGTATTGTAATCTTATAATAAACATCATCATAAAGCACTATGCAAATCGTGATCATATATCACATAGAAAAAAGAACCTTTTATAAAGTGCAAAAAAATATTTTTAAGTGCAAAACAAGTGTCCATAAACAAAGTTTACTGTGAAGTTCACTCTTCCCGTACAATTAAATCATCTATTGGAGAAAGCATGTCAATCCACCAATCTCAAAAGTGCCATGGGCTTTTAGTGCACTGCCTCCAGCTCCACCACCAAGGAATAAACATCAAAAGAAACCTGAAAAGTGTAATACCATTTATTAAACATATATTTAAGTTGTAACCCTGTAACTAAATTGTGGGTACAGATTGAGCAAGATCTCATCCCTGGTTGCTTTATCCTCTCTTCCCTGGACACCAATCCAACACCATAGAAACCTGAAATTGCACCAATGATTGGAGCCCATTATTGAGGTCATTCGCCAAACATTTCACTTACCTGCAATCTACCTGCACCCCTCTCCGTCGATACCATTGCTTAATAATCCAGAATTTCATCATGGTATGGAGACTGAACATCTCCTACAGCTGTGGTCAAACCATTTTGTGAAAGGCAACAGGTGGATGCTTCAACAAGATCTGCATTCCCTGTCTCAACTGCTGTTAGATCTATGGGCAATAGTCCAACTGAGACATTTTTTCAACCTCAATTCCAGACTGCAACCCCTTTACCAGACCCTTATCTGCATTTGAAAAACTGTGCAGTTGCTGGGTTCACACCCCATCTCCTTTCCCTCTTATACAAACTTCTCAATGCTCCACCTGAGGACTTTGCTCCTACATATATACGTAGGTGGGTATCGAATCTTCAAGTTACTCTCTCTAAAGAACAGGTCCTTTGCTTTGCCCAAAAAATCCTCCATTGTGAACTGCTTTCAGTAGCAGGGTTACAAACTTCTCTCCCAATGGTATTGTGTCCCAGTCTTGCTGCAGATAATATACCCACAGGTCAGCAACGTTTGTTGGTGCTGCCAAACAAATCCAGGCACTCTTTTACACACATTTTGGCATTGCCCTAAGCTGTGGACCTTTTGGTCTGAGGTTCAGTAAATCATTTGTCAGTTGACTTCTGTGGACCTAGGCACTGACCCCTTGGGCTACTTGTTACATGTTAACCAAGTTCCCATGAACAAACAAAAAATATGGGACTTTCAAGGTGCCAAGAAATGAACATAAATGTTGTCAATAAAATCCATTCTTATTGTTCAAGACACAATATAAATGAATACAATATTTAAAACAAGCAAGCTTTGTTTAAATTTGCGAGCAGATTCAAAGGTGTTATTGAAGAATTTTGCTTTAAACGGTGGTCTTGAGATGTTTCCCTCAGAAAGTCACAGCGTTTAAAGACACTGTTCAGAGAAGAACATAATTAAGGGATAAGTTTACCTTTGGGAAAATGTTACATGTTCCACCCATCTTTGGAGTGGAACATGTAACATGTTCTCACAGCTGTTAGAGCAGTGTTATAAAGTAATCACCGTTTAGACTAAATTATCACACTAGACAGCGCTAATGTTGAGCAATTGAAACTTGTGGCCAACAACACATATATGGACAGTCTTATATCAAAAAGTCCTTTAGAAGAAAGTCCCTTATAGAGGGAAGTGATGTTCAGGGTGTAGTTCAAATAATCAACCGGTGATCATGAAAAAACAGTCCTCCACATGCACCTTC